>OZ010800.1:303734431-304934431 GCA_963932465.1 Maratus speciosus
TAAATATTATTTTTTTAATTTTTA
Organism: Maratus speciosus; assembly: GCA_963932465.1. Classification (NCBI taxonomy): domain Eukaryota; kingdom Metazoa; phylum Arthropoda; class Arachnida; order Araneae; family Salticidae; genus Maratus; species Maratus speciosus. Next base: position 303,734,456 of record OZ010800.1, read on the forward strand.
AACTATATTAGCAATAGCATGTTTTTCTGTTGAAGGGCGGCATTAAAGGTTTGGACCTTTATCATTCAAACGTTTTTGAGATAAGCTCCTCCCAAAGAAGAATAATTCTAAATTTACTGTGTTTTATACTTCTGCTGCAGTTTATTTTTATATGGGTATAGTTATTACTGTGAGATAGATGTATGTGCATTGCAAAAGAGGATTACACTCGGATGTCACTAACACTAACGAAGTCAGACAATACTCAATGTTCCTTCTCAAGTGAAAAATGGCGCCCTTCATTGTTTGCAAACAACTGAGTTGCCCCCTGATAACTGAAAGGTTGGACATTCCTGATATATGTATTATAACTAAAACTAAATAAAAAAGCATTTTATTCCAGGAATTGTCTTTCTTTTTAATTAATGATAAACAATGGATTGGCTTCTTTAAATCTACTTGAATAGTTAGCTATTAAATATATTGCTAACATTAACGTTTAAGTACCCATATGTAGAAAAGAACTTTTCATAATTGACTAGTTTACTGCCAATATTTTTGTTATCCTAAAATTCGTTCGACAAGATAGCATGTAATGAATAACAGATTTCCTTCAATTTTAGAGCTCTTGACAGTAAAAGACAATTTAGTAAGGATTATAAAAAAAGTAAATTCTGAACTGACAAGGAAGGTCCCCATACGGGTATACTCAGAAAATTTTGAAAAAAAAATACAGAATATTCTTTTCAGGTGGATATATATGTTTATACAAAACATTTCTGCGGAATCTCGATAGAGCGTCCGTAAAAAAATAATGGAAATTTCTTTTATTTGGCGATTTATCACCTGTTGGCGATGAAGTAAAATTAAAAAAAAAAATACGCTTTCATGTCGAGTACTCTTTAAGGAAAAACATTTTATGTTAAATTTGCTTAGTTTAAATAATTTTAGTTTTGTCATTTTTAGTTTGTTTTAACGATAGTTTTGACAGTTTTAGTTTGTTTTATCTATAGTTTTTGTCATATATATTTATATGTATTTATAATGAAATTTAACTGTCATATTTTACGATTTAAAACAAAATTTAAATTGATTTATATCATTTCAAGCTCTAAAATAAGACCGATTGAGCACTGTAGATTTGATTTTGTTGCTATGAAAACAACTACTTCTTCGACGTGAAAATGTATAACGGCAGAATTCTTCATGTGGACTTTATTTTTGAATAGCCGTTTAAATTTTAAAAATCTTAGATTGGAACATGAAGCAATGGCAAAATTTCATTCAAATCGGTAATAATTTTTTTAAAAAAAGGATGCTATCTATAAATTAAAATAGATATTTGCAACTTGCAAAACATAGAATATATTTTTCCTGTGATAAAATTAAATAATAGCAGAAATAAACAACTTGTTTATTTAATACAAAAAATATAATGAACTCTTTCATTAATTAAGTTTAAATTTATTAAATATTACGCATTCTAAAAAATAATTAATAAGCAATTTTCAGATGCATTAAAATCGTTTGCTTTTGGCAAGAGAAAATCCTGCTCGCCAAATCCCGTGTCGCTTTCGTATTTTCGCGCCAAATATTCGAAAGTATTTTATTTTTTACAGGCTTTCTACTGGAATTTCGCCGCTAAATTTAACTAATCCTTTATTACATACATGAGTAGTTTCACTATCAGTTTTTTCAACATATTCTGAGTATACTCTGTAAAAATACCTTCCTTGTAAGTTCTAAACATTTTCATACATTTTCCAATATTTCAGAAGGAAAACATTTCATTTACATATGACACGTGAAGTTGATAGATTAATAATAGCTCGTACTTTTGAGCACTACAGCGATATCTAACGATTACCTTTTCTCTGATAATGTTAGGAAATGGAAAATTTTAGAGATTGTCTGCCAAAATTCAGCGTGAGCCAAACTTTACTGACAACAAAAATTATTAATAATGTGTTTAATTCATACATTTGATTGAAAAAGGTGTTTAATTCATATTTTTCTGTTACGGTAAACTCCCAACTATCCGGCCTAATGTGGCTGAAGTGTAGGCCGGATAACAAAAATGCGGGATAGACCGGAGTTCTAAAAATATTTACTCACTCCCTGCTTTTCTCCCGCCACTATATTAAAAACACATGCTACCCTTTTTAAGATAAATTTTATACATACAGTACCTACAGTTTGAAAATAAGCAAAACATTAAAGAAAAAGGTAAGCCTATTTCGTATAAAAATGAGTAAATCTTATTTTACTGTTTATTAATAAATGATTGCGCAAATGTGATAAGTTATGCATAACATAAACGAGTAAAAATTTACAGTTTTTAGTTTTTAAAAAGCCCTTGTCAGATGCTATTTCTCCCTGTTAGCCCTCTTCCGCAACGCAAAATCACTTATATTTACGCAAGCAGATAATATCAGCTGACGTCGCTTCCTTTTGCTGACTAATGTACTACAGTGCTGCCCAATCGTCTTGATCCTTTCGGAATGTGAGATTAGATTTTTCTCGCCATCCTCCTCCTCTTTTCTTCTGTTACTTCTCCATGTGTCACCATTTCTACGATATCGTTGTCAGTTAATTCATTAACTCCGTCGCTTGCCATCCATTCTATAATGTCCTTTGCATTCACATCAGTAGAGTCCGGTATATTTTCAGCAATGAAAGAAGCTTATTGTTCTTATCGCCCCTCCCTTCCTGTCTCTCCTTGCTCTGCTATTCCGTTCTGCAATATTTTCTTGCTCCTTCCTGTCATGAGTCAGCACGTTCACACGGACGGGGACCTGCCTGTCTCGGCCGCTTGCAACATTCCTCATTTTTTTAAAGACGAATAGTACGGAAGTCCGGATAGTCGGGAGTTTAGAGTAATAGATATTGTTTTTCTTTCTTTTACTCGGCCTCAAAACTTTTACCACATCTCAGTAAAAGCCTGCCCCTTATGCATTTAAAAAATATATCATATTTTCAAAATTAAAAGCAATATCCTCAAAGTTTCAACTATCCTATGCAAATTTTTATCGCCTTGTACCTGGGCCTATGTGAATGTGGCTCATGCCTAAATTCGCCTGCAGACAGAATCCCTCCCTTTTTTCATAGACTTCATTCACAATTTTTAAACCTACATAAAGTATAAAATAACATAAAATAATAGTTTCTTGCGAAATTTTATATTTCACTTTAAGTGAAATTCCAGCGAAGACTGGAATAATCATTGTAAAAAATGAAGTTTGAAATTTAAAAAAATGTAGTCTACATTATATAAGGCAAATCATGCTGTAGCGAATTGAATAGAGCAATTGAAAATAAAAAGATTATTTCCTACTCTCATATATTGTAAAAGATTATTTTCGCCGTAACATTCAAATATAAAAAAGAATTCTTATAAAAGAACATGAGATGCAACTACAACTTTTCTGGAAGATTATTTGGAACTTTTGGAATCAAATCGATTCACTTCAGAAAAGGATCTCGGATATATTTTTTTTTTATTCTCCAAAGAAAAAATATGATAGATGATTGTTTTTGTAGATGAATATTTTAAAAGGAAGGAGAAATGTCTGAAAAGGACTGAAAAGGAATAAGGAAATGTCTGAAAAGAAAACAAAACAACAAACAAATAATAGATGAAAAACACCATACACATTTTATAACAATATTATTGAAAGGCACCGATTACCCAAAAGGCTTCATCGCACACAGTTGTGATTTTTCTTACACCTCTATTTTTTACCGACTTCAAACAAATAAGGTTACGCAATTCGTTTGTTTTTAATGTATGTCCACGCATAACTTTTAAACAGGTGCTCCAATATTAATAAAATTTTTAATACTTTCCAATATAGTTGAAATGTGTTTATGAATTCCCTTTGTCTGGCCGCACTCTAATGCGCGTAAATATACTTGGATTGCAATATAATTGATATATATTATTGAGGTTTACTGTGGCATGTTCGATACTTAAAAGGAATTGTCTACCATTTGTAGTTCGTTTACACAGCACTGAAAAGTGTTTCGTAACATTATGGTTCATGGCGAGAAATCAGTTGCAATGTATTTTAGCGATTGCATACTATTTCAAACATATTTAAATTGATATACATCAATCAAGAGCACTACAAGACACTTAATGATGTGCACTGCATTTATAGTTCTTTTTCAGGGGCACAATTCAAATGTTTTTAGCTATTTTGCCCTTAAAAAGACAACTATATCCAATTTTAATATTTTTCTGTTTTTATTGAATTCATTTAGTAAAAATTGGGCACTGCAACAATAATTCCTTGACAATTTTCATACACAAGACTTATAAAGCTATCTATATTATAAAGCAAAAACATTTCCATAAGTAACACTTACGTCATAAATTTCGATTTTACTGCAATTACTTTAACTTCTAGACATGGCACGATATCAATTTTTGCATAGTACAATAGGAAAAAATGTTCCTTCAAATTGCAATTTGTTTGATAACTCTCTCTTATGTTTTAATTCTCTCTTAACTCTTTGATAAATTTTTATGGTTTTTAAGATAGTTTTTAAGCATGATCTTTATTTATTTATTTATTTAATTTTTTTTTCTTTACAAAAGGCTGCAAACTTTTTGCAACCCAACTACGAAACATTAACCCGTTTGCACTTTAAACAATATGAACAGTTCAACTTGTTTCCGGCTTATATTCCACAACAAAATAAAAAAATCATCAATAAATAGGGTAATAAAATAATATAAATAATTCACAAATTTAACAGACATGTAATCTAACTGCGCGTTTAACACTTTTAAAGGGCAAAATTTTTCTGTTGCTAAAACGTTGAAATGCTTGAATGACCCCAGTATTTAGAAACAAATTTATTTGAAAATAAGTAAAAACTTTTCTTCACGTTTCTAAAATTCTGGTTTCATGGTAGCATTTGTAAATTAAGATTAAGTGGGGTATATAATATCTCACTACCATTTAAGGGGTCAAACCACTGAAATCATACGAACCAAAAAGACTGTTGTAAGTAGAGAATTCTTTGGCGATTTCTTCGGCTATTATCTCCCAACATATGTGGCTAATATGAAATATTGGTTTTAATAAATTTTAAAATTTTATTTATCCACAAATTTAACAATTAACAATTTTTATTAACAATTTTATTTATTGATCAACAGGTTTCAAAAGTGCTATTATAATTTTAAAATTTGAATTAGTTTTCGAGATATTAAATTTTTTTCTAATTTTAATGAAATTCCTATAATGATGGCAACTAAATTACTCCATTTTTGTGAAAAAAAAAAAAAAAAAAAGGAGAAAGGGGAAAACACCGGGATTATTAGGATCCTTCTTTTCCGTCATTTTCGTATTGAAATTGAAATTACCTTTTCTGACAATCGATAGTGATGACAATATTTGATTAAATGAACAGTATTTCTGTGACGTAGCATAAGGTAAAATGGCGATTTGGTACTGCTTAGTTATCCCGTCGACCAATTTTGCCAAATTATATAAATCGCCCAAACCACTCGCCAAATTATACAAATTGACAATTTTTTTTAATAACGAAAGAAAAATAAATTAGTATAACGTTAATAAAAATCCAAATAAAACGTCGAAATAAAAATCACTTGATGACGTAAACACGTGTAACTTGCTTACAATCAAGTGAATGTGACATTTGCGATCAACCATTATTGCATTTAATCTTGTAGTTTGGCGATAGATTTTTGGTCGACGGGATAACTAAGTAGTACAGGCGATTTTTATAGCCTCGAACCTAAAGAAAGAACAGGCTCCATTTCTTTATGGATTATTACCTCGAAACAAATGCTAAACTATTTATATTTTTTTCAGTGTAATTGAAAATTTCTGTAATCATCTGCATGCAATAAGTATGATAGACAATATACCTGTTACGTCTCATAAGGTAAAATAGCGTTATTTATAGTCTCGCACCGAAAGGAAGACTGCGGTCAATTATAATTTTCTGGGAAAAAAAAAAAAAAAAAAAAAAAAACATTTTTTCACATTTCGATCACCAGGAATCAGTTTGTTGTAGAAACCAAAAATCGCCTGCCACTTTCAACTTCCATAGACGTAAAAGGAAAGGGTTTCTTTTCAATTTTAAAGGGAAAATTACATCAATAATCTTAAAAACATAAAGAAAAATTTAAAATAAGAATTAAATGACCACGTGTTAAAAGCAGAAAATAAGGAAAGTAATGTCAAAATCTTTACTCGTAAAAAAAAAAAGTACGAAAACTTTAAAATAATAATATTATCACACGCAAAACGAATTTAAATTCATAATTACGCCATGTGTAAAATGCCCAAACTTTAGATATCGTAATATTTGAAGTGCTTAAAATAATTAAACTATTACGCGTGATAAACTTTTAATGGTGAATATTAGGTTATATTTAAAATGCTCAAAAATAGTATTTATAAATACTTTTAACTTAAATAATATATGTACCCTTGAATCTTAAAAGCGAATTTTTTTTTTTTTTTTTAAATAAATTATTACATGAGAAATGTATTCAATAGAAACAAAATAGGCCATATATTTAAACGATACATTTAAAAAGATTTTCCTTCCGGAGAATTTTAATAATACGCATATGGTATAAAAGCAATACGGTGAGCAAATTGGTTTATATATTATGATTTATTTTGTACGAATTAATATTCAATAAATACATATTAGAAAACTTATTATTATTTGGATATTCTTATTAATTAATAGAAACAATATACATTGTAAAATAATTTGAAAATATGCATGATGGCGTACTAAAATAGAGAAAAGAATTCATGAATAAGCTATACCTGTTCCTGAATAATCTAAAACTCGATCAAGACATAAAAAATAAGAGTAAAAATTAAAAAAAAAACAATACTTTTAAATAAGTGGATCTGAAAGCTATTCCCAAGCAGACGGAGTTTTTTAACCCTAAACCTACAGAAAGAATATTGTCCATAGCGACGTCATAAAGCTAAGAAAGATAACGTTATTTTAAAACTAACCATTTTATAGAAGCTGATTTTTAAATGTGTAATTGATCTTACTTATCAATCCCAAAAACAGCCATCGTTTATTACGACAGCGATGGATGAGTTCAAGGTAACCAAAAAGTGCCCACTCAAACGGAAAATCACTCGTTTTTACAGAATAATCGCAGTTATATTGATAATAAAACTTTCAATCTTCCGTAACCTGGTAATATTTTTTAAACAGGGCACATTAGTATGTTTTCAGAGGCTGCGAAAGCTGAACGGGGGGTTAGAGGGCGTAGCTCGCAGCTGGCTGAGCCCCCTAGTTTCATATAAGAATGTTTCTTGGTGTTATCAGTGAGCAGCCTAACAAATATATATTAATTGTAAAAAATTATTATAAAAAATAATTGTATATAAATTAATTGCAAAATTGTAAAAAAAAAAAAATTGTGAAAATTGTAAAGTTTTAAATTAAAGAATGATTTCCACCTAGTTCTGTAACCGGGGAATTCCGAATGGGATCTCCTAGTTTATTATAATAATTAGTTCCATATACAAGACATATTGTTTCATTTCATAAACAAGATTTTGTGCCCTCAATAAAAAAACAAGCATTGCTGACATTTTTGAAGTGGTTTCTGTTATTTCAAATGAAAATCAAATTTCAAAAGTAATTGTTTAAGAGGCGCAAAGGCGAACATAGTGAAAAAAATTCTATGCCGGGACTCGAACCCGGGCCATCAGTATAGCGTACTGACGTTCTACCGACTAAACCACATGGAGCGATACCCAGCCTGGAAAATTTCTCACTATTATATGTTGGCAAGGCTACAAACGCAGCACAAGATGGAACATTTATCGTGAGCCACCGACCTGGGGCGAACACCATAAATGTCCATCTTGTGCTGCGTTTGTAACCTTACCAACATATAATAATGAGAAATTTTCCAGACTGGATATCGTTCCATGTGGTTTAGTCGGTAGAACGTCAGTGCGCTATACTGATGGCCCGGGTTCGAGTCGTCCCGGCATGGAATCTTTTTCACTATGTTGGCCTTTGCGCCTTTTAAGCAATTAATTTGAAATTTGATTTTCTTTTGAAATATTGTATGCAAGGCGAATGTTTCTCTCTGGAATAATTTCCATGTATTAATATGGTTTCTGTTATTTTGTTTATTAATGATAGATTTCTTAAAAGTACGGCATGCCAAATACGAAATCAGTAATTTTCATTGCGTTTCTTTTTCGATTGTAATAATTTATAGAATTGTAGAAAAATGTGTAATAAAATTTTAATTCATTTTTACCCTATTTAGGTGCTTCACGACCACATAGCATACAGGTATGAAATTCTGGAAGTAATTGGTAAAGGTTCGTTTGGCCAAGTTATTCGAGCGCTAGATCACCGAACGGATACTCAGGTCGCACTCAAAATTATTAGGAACAAAAAAAGGTATGTACAAGTGTTAGTTATGGTATTATTTTTCCGATGAATTGTTACAATAAAAATTAAGGATGCACATTATAAAAAAAAAAAAAACTGGTGCATCATTTTACTGTAAAAAGTCTCGTAATTAGAGTCAGTGCTAGGCTTAGGCACAAGACACAATCTAGAGGCAAATCTCCGGTTTAAAAAAAAAAATATTTTTTATCAATAACACATACTGGACAATTGCACGGTAAAATCCAATAAATAAAGACACAACCTTGCTTAATGGTACACAAAACACGAACTTCAACAAGCTAAATGTTAAATTCTACGTTTCGAGCTGTTTCTACAGCCGTCATCAGGAAAAATATGATGGTTAAATGGCTAAAAGCTCAGAGATGAAGGGTTCCTGTGCGAGAGATAATTTGTTGAACATTGACTAAAGATATGAAAACAAAAATGTAGTGGTGCCATCCAGTGGAAATAAATAATTATTAATGAAATGAGTCCAAATAAATCAAAAGTTCGATTGAAGAAATCACAAGTGTCGCCATCTACGCATGAGGGCCAGAACTACATTCAACAAAGTTTTTATTCATGTTTTTGGCAACATGATTCAAGTTTAAATTTAAATATTGCAATTAGATTCAGAATTATGACTTTATGATATTATGCCAGATTTTTGGAATATTATAGGACAAATTATCGTTACAAGGTTTATTCTCAAGTATAATGATTTCAACTGATTCTCTAATTTTACTATGAAAAGGGTTATTACACAGAACTATAATTTTTGCCTCAATAAAGTTTATATAGCCGGCTTCATTAGCTAAGTAGAACCTAGAAAGAGCTGTAATCTGTTTACATTGTTTAATGCCCTGCGATGCTCTATAATCCTTACTGAAAACTGACGTTTTGCCATGCCGATGTAGACTTTTTTAACATTATTAGATAAAGTGATAGGGATTTCATATATACCAGATTTTTGAACCATTGGGATCTTGTAGATCTTTGAAAAATATCAGATATAAAGGGGCGCAAATATAAAATAAAGTATCTAGAGGTGTGATATGCATTCGTCCTGTCCTGTTAGCGATAATATAAATTGTATATGAGTATTTACGAATCATACTTTGATTTAGCAAAACCAAAAAACATAACACAGAACTATTTAATTAAATAAGTTTTTATTTTTATTTTTATGTTATGCTTATGAGCTAATATTTTGCAACATATAGAGTTATTACTGGTTAGTTTCCATTCTGTTAAAGTTTTTGCCTTTTTAATAAATCGATGTCACTGCTTGTTAGGCAAGCAATGCTTGTCGTCATATTGCTATGATGATATTTTCGGAATGACTTTTTAAAACGGTTAGATTTGATTTTCAATAACCGCAACTTCTGATTTTTGATAATTTGTGTTTTTTAGGGTTACGTCCTTAAAAAGTTAAAACGGAACCATTATAAGATCACCTCTGTGTGTGTCTGTTCGACAGCAATTTCACTCGTAAACTATGGAACGTGGAAAGTTCAAACTGGCTGAAGTAATAAAGACTATAGACAAACATATTTATAGATTATTAAACATTCAAAAGTATATTTAGGAAAAATGTAGAGGGTCTAATTAAGTTATTCGAAACAAAATCTTTTTTTTTGTATGTCGTGTGAAAGCTGTCGTAATGCCGAACTCAAAAATACTTTTCTTTTAATTTTAGGTACAGTAGAACCTCTTTTATCCGAAACACTTTTAACCGAAACTCTCGATTAACCGAAATCCATTTTGAAAGCTTTTTTTTAATTCACATTTTTATTTTTAACTACCATATTTCTTGTATGCAAGTGGTTCTTCCCGAAGTACGAGTACATATAAAAATGTTTTCGATCCCCCTTCTTAGAGTTCCTTTGAATTTAACTTGAGCTACCGTAAGCTGCGGAGTGGAACGAAGAAAACGAACAAATTAGCAATTCTGAAGCTTTTGAATGTTTTGCAAAAAGTTTGGCATGGCTGGAGCAGCAGAAAGACTGCGATACTGGTGAACTAATAATATTAGACTCCGTGATAGAGCTTCAAGGCAAAGACAATCGAAACTGCGATAAACAAAACATATATGTAAAAGGTACTTAATTTCAAAATTAAAATTCCGGTAATTTATTCTTGTTTCTATTTTGCTATTGCTTTATTTTTATTAAGCACTCGTAACCATAATACGAAATATTGCATATATTTTTCCTTAATCTTAAAATTGAAGCATTCTCGATTATCCGAAAATTTCGATTTTACGAAAGAGGGTCGGTCCCAATTACTTCGGATAATCGAGGTTCTACTCTATTATGTTTTCAGAGATATTGTCGAAAATGCAATGCAAAAATATGTCCCCTCCCTCTATTTACGAATCTACTGAAACTAAAATTATGAAAAAAATAGGGGTAGTAGAAGTTAGTGTAAACCTTGCAGGAAAACTATAGCTATTACCTTAGGTCACACCCTAGGTTACCCTAGTTTTTTTTATAAAATCGCATTTTTCCGTTACACTCAAATTTCGATTCAGCAAAGGAGTTGAGAAGCGCTGGAGGCACCTATCTTTGCAAAAGTATAAAAAGGATTGTTGATAAAAATTTTCGGAAAAAAAATTGTTGGTAATATTAGACTTTAAAGACACGGACATTATACTCCATGCGCCATCGGCTTTTAAAGCCTAGATAACAACTTTTAATAATATATTTGTGTAATTTAACGCCCTGTTACTAATTTGTATATTTATTGTAGGAAACCCTCTGTACGCGATAATACTCGCCCTTAACCGGTTATTTTGTTATTTTCGTTACGTTCTGGAATGAAAAATACTATTTTATGTGTTCTGGACGAGTACTCAGGGCATACTTTTAACGAAATAGGCAGATAAAAATTAACTTTTTGCCTCCAGATAGTACCAATTTTTTCTTCTTTCAATAATGAGGCAATAAAATGTTTTCATTATCTTAATATGAATTGGATCTTTATTTACTAACTCTATGATTAATTTTCATTGGAAGATTGTTTAAATTTATTAAAGTCAGAAACAGTCAAGTTTATTGGGTTTTGACTTTTTAACACTTTTGATCATAGTTCAAAAGAGTTTATGAATTCAGTTTGTCTGGTGGTCTGTTTCCCTGATTGTCCATCTGCCCGTCTGCCCGTGATTAACTTTCTTAAATATACTTGTATTGCCATGTAATTTTTATATATTATTGATTTTTACTATAGAATGTTCAGTATTAAAAAAAATGTGCAGCATTTATAGTTCGTTTACAGGGACGCACAAAAGTATTTCGTTTCATTATGGTGAAAGGGGGAAAATCGTTTCCGATGCATTTTACAGATATTACAATACTTGAAACATAATAAAATTGCTATGCATCGCTGAGGTAGACTAAAACGTTCTCCCCAGGATTATAAAACAAGTAACATTTACAGTTCGTTTACAGAGACGGACAATATATTTCGGTTTCAGCACGATGATCGATTTCATTGTATTCGGTTAGTGTTGGAATGTGTTTTATAATCTATGCCTGATGCATTATTTTTATTTTTATTTTATTTTTTGCATCAAGTTGTCATAACACCATCGTTTATAGTACATTTGTTAAAATTGAAAAGAAAAAATAAGCAAAGCATAAAAAAACTTTATTCTGCTGTTTCTATCACTCAAACAGTTTACGAGTGAAGAAATTTTTAAAAATTTATTTAATGTTAAACCTGTTATTTCTGATTGTTTTTAAGTTTCAATTTTTGTTCTTGGAGGACTACTAGCTTGGATAAAATTAAAATGTCTTTTCATAACTTATAAATGTATTTTTATAAAGCTCTCACGAGAAATGAACCGCAGCAAAATTTTCTCTATGCAAAATCTAGTAAAAAAGAAGCTAAAACTGAAAACATATTTTAATCGCATTAATAAGATACATTTCTCGTGTGTTTTTTTACTCGAAACATTGCAGTTAGAATTAAAGTATAAATTTTTAAACGAAGTAATAATTGAAAAACAAATAGCGTAAAACATCAGCCTTAAAGTAATGAGAAAATCCACTGTACGAAAATATTTTTTTTAATCAAAAAACCAGTATGCTTTATGTTAAAATATTGAAGCATAAATTATATGTCTGTTTCACTTTTTAATTAAAGAAACAAAACTTTATAAACAAATTAACTAAAGATGTTATATTAAATGATCTAATCTTTTAAAATTTTAACTTTAAGTAAAATACTTTAATCTTTAAATTTTAATTTAAAATTAAAATTCTTAAATATAAAATTTTAAATTTTAATTTTAACTAAAATGAAAAAAATATAATAAAAAATTTAATTTTTTTTAAATTTTAAAATTTTAATTATTAAAAAAATTTAAATTTTTTATAAATTATTTTGTTGCTATTTTTTTGCAGCTTTGGACGGAAACTCATACATGTTTTTGAACGTTTTGATTAAAAATTTATACTCATATTGATTTATATCATTTTATTTATATACTATATGTGGGATTGTAAATATTCTCAACAGTGCAACTTGACTAACTCAAGGGTTTATTTAATGAATACGCAATATTGTGGAAAATAAAAAGCATAACAGGAGGAGCTTGAAAAAAGCGGAAGATATGTGGAAACGGCTGAGAGAAGAATAATGTCAAGAAGTGTTTATGTTTAGGAGTTATCGAGTTTGAATATTAACTGAATGTTTTAAACAGCTATCCATGGTCGAATACAAGGCTTGAATGATGAATCTAGGTGATGTCCTATATTTATATTTGGCAATGTGAAAATTGTATAATATATCATTAATGTTAACTGGATTTCCATAAACTATATTTGTTCGTCTAAGTAATAAATCAAGTAAATACCTGAAAACTGATTAATGATTTCACTTGTAGCTATAAGCTAATTGAATATTTAGATAGGCAAAATATTAAATCCTGCATATATACTCATTTTATATATACAGTGGAACCCGGTTAAGACGCGTTTCAAGGGAGCGGCCAAAAGTCGCGTATTAAGCGGGATCGCGTATTAAACGTGATTTGGTACTTTTCGGTTAGCCGGGCGCCAGTGTTATATATACATATGTATGTATACCTATATATATATATATATGCATATTTATACATATATAGAAGCTATATGTATACATATATACATATGTCTGTATATATACATATATATGTATATATAGATATACATACATATGTATATATATTACACTGGCGCCCGGCTAACCGAAAAGTACCCGTGATTTATATAATGTTGTAGGAATTGGGCTTTATTTATACGTTTACGGTCGAAAGTTGAGTCTTTTACATATATTCAGATTGAAATGTAATTGTAATCCACTTTAACGTATTGTTTCTTTTTATAGGACAAACTGGAATAACAACGGAAGATAAATATAGATTTCAACATTAATTTATTGTCGATTAATGCATTGCAACCAAAAATAGTTTTCCTACTACACTCATTTTTTTTTAAACAGAAAGAAACATAATATTACATTTTTGAAGCACAGCCGAGTTTTTAAAATCATATTTAGTACTTGTAATAATGAGTACCATTATAATCTGTACTTCATTATCAATATAATAAGAAAAACTATCCTTATAAAATATAGCAAAAAGTAAAGTAAACATAAGAGAATTATCCAATCGCAGTCGTATTTAATCTTTGCGAGTTTCATTTTTTGTTGCCAATATGCATTATAAAACATAGTAGCGATATAAAGTACATTTAAAACATCTCTAACAACTCGTATGAACAACTCTAATCATAATAATTTTTGTGACGTATCTAAGTAATCTGAATGCGTCTATCTCTCTCTACTACAGTAAAAACGTACACGAAGCGAGAGACAAAGAATGTTAGGAGGTGGGATCAAAGAAGAATTGCAGTTTTGCTAATTTAACGGATTGTTTCTGTTATTCAAACATCTATCACTATTTCCGATTAGTAATTTTCGCCTTAATTAATCTGTTGCTAAATAAATAAAATAATATTCGGAAGCAGTGTTTTTTATCTGAGTAATATAAATCCTCTAAATCGTTAACACTCGAGAAGAAAGAAGGAATTTGCATCTTGATCAACGAATTCGCGTCTTAAGCGTGATTTTTTTCCTCAAAGAACCGAAAATTTATCGCGTATTAAGCGGGATCGCATCATAACCGTTCGCGTATTAAACGTGATCTTTTTACATTAGCCTTATGGGCGATGTTCAAGGGATCCGAAAAAATCCGCGTATTAAGCGGGATCGCGTATTAGCCGTGAGCGTCTTAACCGGGTTCCACTGTATTCATATAGATAGTACTCATATTTATAATCATATTGACTTATATCATTTTGTTTATATATTATTGATCATTTATACTCATATTGAATTATTCATTTATATGGCATTTCAAATGAAAATTATTTGTAACTATTTAATAAAGTAAAATAATTTTTCGCTCTTTCAGATTCCACCAGCAAGCTCTCGTAGAAGTCAAAATCTTAGAACAAGTTACTAAAAAAGATCGAGACGGTTTTTTCAACGTTATTCACATGTTAGATCATTTTTATTTTAGGAACCACTTATGTATAACTTTTGAATTAATGGGGTAAGTTTTTTACACTTTAATATATATTTTGTTATATATTATAGAATTTATGGAAAACTCTTAACTTTGAATTTATGTATAAACTTTCTGTGTAATTTATATTTATATAAACTTGCTATATTTATCTATTCATAAACTTTGCATTTATAGATAAACTTTCTGCCAACAGGGTGTACAGAAAATTTATCTATGATATATCTAGTTTTACTCTGTATGTCAAAACCTGAAAATTGCAAGTTTTTCTTTTAAATAAAACGTTTTATTTCACTTGAGAAATATGGAAAAATAAATATTTTTAGGTTGTCATTAATTTATCTAGTCTCTTATGTTTAGAGGCATCTTTCGTAATATATTCTGGCGCAATTTGGTTAACATATAGGTATAGCTAGATACAACTATGAAGGAACTTTCAGACTTAAAACATGTATACTCTAAAACTGATTCTATAAACGAAGTTTGTAGCTTATGGAAAATTTAATTCAAAATTTGAATGTAATGCAAATTCTGTTATGCTGACTTGAGAAAAAACGCTTGGAATTGAAAAACTAATGAGAATTGTCACAATTCTGGAATACGTTATTGCTGCTTAAATATTCAGAATATGTCTAAATAAAAAATAAAATTTCCGAAGAATAGGTTCCTATGTTTCATTTAAATTTATCGTTTTTTAATATTATTCCACATTACATTGCTTAAATAATTGTAATTGTTGAAAGTTTTTCATGCTATAATTAAAAAGAAAAATAGAAGAGAGAAAAAATAAAATATTTTTCATTCATTACTTCTGTAGCATTTAAGTATACCAGGCTACAAAAGAAAATTTAAGTATCATTAATTAAAATCATGTTACTTCGGTACGCTAGTATTATATCATTTATTGGATTAATGTAAAACGATGTTGACAGATTAATTAGAACCGTTTTCAGCCTTTTTGTTTGTCAACAAATAGTATTTTTATAACGTACGCTGTCAAAAATTTCCATTCAATGTTGAACCATTATATGCTGCAAAGTCAGCAAAAGCACCAAAAGGTGGTTTAATCTCTACTTCAAAAATTTCTATTTTTGGTGAATCCCGGAGTATGGTTCAACATTTTACGTCCTGTGGTAAAACATTCTAGCCAATCACAGATCGTCCACCATTGAATCTGCTGTGTACGTGTAGGATAATTGCGGTCATGGGGCAATTTTATTTTGTCGCGTTTAATCTTAACAATATAAAAAGATTTATTTATATTTCTTAACTATAATTTGTAAATAAAGTATGCTTCTTTATTAAACCTTAACTATATTTAATTTTTGTATAATGCTGATAAAATGTAATTTTACAATGTGTCTGTATGCATTAGGCGTAATTGGGTGATATGTGGTTGGATTTGTTTATTTTCATTTCTGATATCTTGCGTACCACATACTATTAATTTTAGTATTTATGTTCTGGATTAGGCACTGAATTGAAAATTAAGCTTCGCTAAGTAGCTGAGCGTGAACTTATTGTCAAGAAATGATTTGTATTTGCCAAGAATTTGAATACTAATAAATAAATAAATTTATGCTAAATATGCATGCGAATATGTATGCTTATGTATGCGAATAAATTTACATCTGATATGATTTGTTTACCAATTAGAATAATTGTGTTAAAATTAATCTAGTTTAATTTCATATCCAGCGATTTCTGGAGTCCTATTACCTGAGATTTATTCTGTTGAGCTGAACCAGGTTTCAGACCAGATGCTGTAATCTTCATGGTTAGCTGGGTGAAAATGTTCGACCAGAATCGTCCGGGATAGCTCAGATGGCAGAGCACTGGCGGCTTCAGCCAGGAGGTCCCGGGTTCGAATCCTGGTCCGGACATTTTTCGCCCAGTTGGAAATTTACATCTAATATAATCTGAATACTGTTTACGTTTGAACATGAATTTGAAATGTATTATATTAGCATGTTGTTTGATGAAACGCATGTTAGCTAGTTAGTATTGAAATTAGAGAAAAGGGTTACTCGCTCATCTTTAGCGTAAACTAAAATAATGCATAACAAAACGCACTAATGAAAACTATTTAAAACTTTTATGTAAGTGAATACAATAGATCATAGCGTTCAAGGGGGGGGGGAGGGTTCAAGATTTTCTTATTTCTGCGGACAATTGAATAGAGGGGAGGGAGGGGGGATCTGAGCAATAATAACGTCAGCACAGAAAGTTTGAAAAAGACATTGAAGACATTATGTGACCTTTGAAAATTGTTACGTAGAAGGGGAGGGGGAGTCAGATATAGACTTACATATACTTGACTTACTTACTGCATTACATATGCCAGAAATTTAATTCTGAGCTTAAGTTTGTGCACTGAATTTTTAGTATGTTTTTAAATAATAATTTCGGTTTACGAAATAAATTTGTTCGATCAAACACACTGGATTTTAAAGCTTAACAAATAAGGATTCGTTATTCATAGTCTTGAAAAGGTTTCAAGACGGATAGTAGTAAAAATGCACCAACATAAATCAATAAACAAAATAATATTTCAATTTTACAAGTATTTTTTAAAATAGTGTACAAAAACATTACTTCTTGAGAGTTATGGCAACTAGTCACTTAAGTTTTAAATACTACATTTCAAATATAAACAATGTTCATACATTTTGCAGAAGAAAATTTAAAGCATGTATTTTGAAATTGAACCAAATATATATTTCTTTAAATTCGAAGTTATAAAATTTTAAGGTGAGTAAAAATAGTTAAATTGCCGGCAGACTAAATGCCCTAAGAAGATTGTTTAAAATTGGATTTGTCTTTGCAGAAACTTTATTTCTTCATACATTGATATGAATATATCATTAAGTTAAATATATATATATATATATATATATATATAATTTATTTGTTTGCAGTTTCGAAACAAATGTTTCAGATTGTCTCCATAAAATTATATTGGCAGTGTCATAAATAGCGTTTATGGTTCAACCAAAACTAGTTTATGGTTCAAACTATTTCCAAAGTATGGTTCAATCAAAATTAAATTTATGGTTTGAACAAAATTCAATTTATGGTTCAATCTATCCCCAGACGACAGTTCAACTTATTCCCAAACCATGGTTCAACCTATTACCAAATCATGGTTCAACCTATTACCAAATCATGGTTCAACCTATAACCAAACTATGGTTAAAACAAAGCACCAAAGGATAGAAAAAGGTTTTACCCTCCTATGGTTGCAGCTACACTTGTACCATCTTTTGGTGAAACGTTGAACCGAAATTTTTAACAATATGAAGGGTTAAATAACAGTAGGCAGAAGCTCCAGAATGGCTACAGTTCTAACTATCGATGACAAGTGTAACTAGTTTGGTAATAAATTTTTCTGTTATTAAAAATTTTCATATCTTTGTCTGAGCATTTGTGAAAATCACATCCGGCTATTCTCTACACATTTTGAATTATAGAATCTTTACTTTTTGGCTATTTTTGAATAGTCCGGCATAAGTATAAACCTGCATGTATGTAGCATTACTCTCATTTTATAATTTTGTGCGTCTTTTAAAGGTGTAATCTTTATGAGTTAATAAAAAAGAATCAGTACCAAGGCTTCAGCCTCGGCCTCATCAGAAGGTTCGCATTTTCCCTCGTCCAGTGCCTGCGACTTCTACATAGAGAAAATATCATACACTGTGACCTGAAACCAGTAAGTAATAAAACATTTATATATTGCATTCAGTTGATGAAGAATATTTCTTAGAATAATATTACTTTTAACTGAAACCGTTGTTGAAGTTTACTTTCTTATGATGGGATTATTCACTTTTATATGTTAATTTTGTTAATTTCATGTTTGATTAAATTTGATATTTTTAAAATGTTATTATAAACATTGAATGTGTGAAATAAAACGATATGTATACTACCAATATTTGGCGTTTTATCGGTTTTTTTTATTTTAAAAAATAGGTGCTTTTTACGTACTTTACAAACACACTCCCTCAGTCGAGAGTCTTAAACAGTCAATGTTTAATTGTTTAAAACTCGGTGAATTTCTGTATATTACTTAAATTAGATTCATGAAGGTTCTCTATTGAAAACATAAAATTTTTAGTTTAAGCATTTTTTTACTGTAATTATTATTAAATAATTTCTCTTCAAACAAAAGGAAAATTACATTGGATATGTTGGACATAACTGAATGTTGAAATGAATATATATCCACGTTCTTTCTTTGAACTTTTAGTTTGTGTGGTAGATGAACAATAAAATTATGCTAAGTATTACAAAACGTTTCTTTAAAGTGGGAAAAATATTTGTCGCGATCGTTTTACCCTTCACTGCGCGATTTTTTCTATTTGTATGAAAAAAAAAAAAAATTTGAAATTTATATATCGGTCTAATAATGGGAAAAATATTTAAAAAAATTAAATTTAAAATTTTCAGCTAAAATTTGATATTTTATGGCGTGTACCCTATGTACACAATTAGGGTTTTAAAATATTGTATTGCTATATTTTACAACTAAATGAGCCTAAATTAATTAATTTTATCTGCTTAACACTCTGTAATTTTTTTATATTAATATTTTTAACTATTCAGTAAAAATAATGAAAGTAAATTTTACCTTAATAGCTTGATCGAATGTTTTTTTTGTTTCCGAAGAACAAATTCGAATTTTTTGTCAAATGCAACCATCTGACATGGACAAAATAAGTGTAATTCTATTCTTTGGACTGTTCTTCATCAGGGATAGAGATCATATTGGCCAAATTCATGGCACATAATAAGAATTACAGTGTTTTTAGGTATGTGCCGGATATGGCACGTAGTTCAGTGAAGGGTTAAGGTAATAAGAATCAGTAAGGTAATAAGAATCAGTAGCAGGGGTTGGCGTGTCCAACTTTTTGAATATCACTATTTCTAAACAATAACCTGCATCATACATTTCTATTGCAAATGTTGTAGAAATTTGCCACAAATATTTTTGTAGAAGTGTACCACGAAACTACTCACCCATGTCCTGTATTATCTTTGTGCCTGTATATTAATTTCATAATGAGTCGTGAGGGATTTATTAAAAATACTCTTACTGCATGCTTACAAGTAACTTTTGAAGTCAGCACAGAAGTCAAAAATTTTTAAGTACAAGAGGATATTGCTGCTGCATGAGACAGACACTTTCTTTCTGGAATAAATAGAGAT
Organism: Maratus speciosus; assembly: GCA_963932465.1. NCBI lineage: Eukaryota > Metazoa > Arthropoda > Arachnida > Araneae > Salticidae > Maratus > Maratus speciosus. Next base: position 303,754,647 of record OZ010800.1, read on the forward strand.
TCATATCTAAATTTAAAGGGGGATTTGCTTTTTTCGGTTAAAAAAATAAATAGACATTTTTTTATTTTCCTGTTCTCTATAGCCTGTACATTATCCGTGTACAACGATTTGGCCGAATTTGAAGACCTTTCGTAGTTATTTAGTGCTTTAACCCGTTCGGGGCCATGGGTGCATATATGCATCCTCAAAAAGTGCTTAAAACGCTTGAGTTTGATACCAGTAAAAAAGAAAAAGAAAATTGATTTTATTTAATTACGACATTTTCGTGATTTATAAAGTTAAGTCAAATAATTAACAAAAAGTGGTGTCAAACGATTAAAATTCGTGTAAAAGATGCCGGTCTTGAACGAATTAATGCAGCGCGTCCGTAAGCTTGCGGACTTAGGAATAGCAATATTATGCGTTTATAGTGTTTTGGAGCAATATAAACGCATTTTACGCAAAATGACTTTTTTCACACTGATTGGGATCAGATCGCAAAAACTATTAAAACTATTTTGCTAATTTTATTTTTTAAATTAAATTCGATATAATTTATTGGAGCTTGGACCACTTTCAGCCATTTTTATAAAAAATAAATATTTTAGAAGCACGCCAAAATGCAAAAAAATGGGTCAGAAATAGATATTTTTTCAAAACGTTCCGACATTGTTGATTTTCACCTTTTTGGTCTCGAGCCACGTCATCAATCTTATATTATAATACGAGCAAAAATTGTGTGTGTGTGTGTATGTGCGTGCATGTAAATTTTATCTTGAAAACGGCTCTACCGTTTTTGGGCACGAAAAGACCATTGGGATGGGTCACGTGCTCGTGAAAATTCGATTAGTGGGTCATTTTGGGTCATTATGGGTCAGGGTAAGCTAATTATATCTAAAGAACGTCTCAGTCGATTTTTACTAAATTTTGTATCCAGCCGTTTTCGGGTACGAGAAAACTATTGGGCTAAGTCACATGTTCGAGAAAAGTCGGTTTGTGGGTCATTTTTGGGTCACTGTGAGTCAAGCTAATTTTATGTAAAAAACGGCTCTAACGATTTTGACGAAATTTTTTAATCTATCGTTTTCGGCCACAAAAAAACCATTGGGATGGGTCACGTGTTCAAGAAAATTCGATTAATGGGTCATTATGGGTCAGGGTCAAGCTAATTATATCTAAAAAACGGCTCAAGACATTTTCATAAAATTTTGTAATATACCGTTTCTGGGCATGAGATGACCATTGGGTTAAGTCAGGTGTTCGAGAAAATTCGATTAGGGGGTCATTTTGGGTCACAATGGGTCAGGGTCAAGCTAATTGTATCTAAAAAACGGCTTAAAGCTTAAAAGATTTTAACTAAATTTTGTATTCCATCATTTTCGGGCTCGAGAAGACAATTGGGCTAGGTCACGTGTTCAAGAAAATTCGATTAGTGGGTCATTTTGACTCACAATGCGTCAGGGTCAAGCTAACTGTATTTAAAAAGCGGTTCAGAATATTTTGGAAAAATTTTGTATACTACCGTTTCCGGGTATGATAAGATCATTGGGAAGGGTCGCATATTCAAGAAAATTCAATCGGTGAGTCATTTTCGATCCGAATGGATCAGGATCAAGCTAACTGTATCTAAAAAAACGGCTCAAACGATTTTGCAAAACATTGTATTACACCGTTTCTGAGCAAGATAAACCATTGGGCTGGGTCGCATGCTCAAAAAAATTCTATTAGTGGGTCATTTTGGTGATAATGGGTCGGAGTCAATTTAACTTTTTCTCAAAAAGGTTGAAACGATTTTGACAATTTTTTTTTTATTATACCGTTTCACAGTAGAAAAAGACCATTGGAATAGGTCACATGTTCGATAAATTTCGGTTAGTAGATCATTTTTGAATCAACGAGGGTCAAGCTTATTTTATTTAGAAGACGACTAACGATTTTCACTAAATTTTATATTCCATCATTTTCTGGCTTGAGAAGAGCATTGTGTTAGGTCTCAAGTTCGAAAAAATTCGATTAGTGGGCCATTTTGGGTCACTATGGCTCAGGATCAAGCTAATTGCATGTAAAACAGTAAGAATGATTCAATATATCGAGATAAACACAAAGTTAATTTTGACCGATATAATATCATTACTGTATCATTACTGTATATACTGTATCATTTTCCCTGTATTATTACTATAAATTATATTATCTTATCTTACATTGTAATACGAGCAAAAATTGTGTTTGTATGTGTGTTTGTATGTATGTAAATGTTATCTAAAAAACGGCTCTAACGATTTTGACAAAATTTTGTATTTTACCATTTTCGCACACGAGAAGACCATTGGGCTAGGTCACATGTTCGAGAAATTTCGATTAGGGAGTAATATTTGGGTCACTATGGGTCAAGCCAACTTTCTCTATAACGGCTTCAACGATTTTGATTAAATTTTGTATTCTATCGTTTTGGATTACGGACAGACCATTGGGCTAAGTCACATGTTAGAGGAAATTCGATTAGTGGGCCATTTTTGGGTCACTGTGGGTCAAGCTAATTTTATCTAGAAAACGGCTATAACAATTTTGACTAAATTTTGTAGTCTATCTTTTCGGCCACAAGAATACCATTGGGCTAGGTCGCATATCCAAGAAAATTCGAATAGTGGGTCATTTTGGGTCACAAGGGGTTAGAGTCATGCTAATACTATATATAAAACGGAAAATTTTGACAAAATTTTGTTTTATACCGTTTCTGGGCACGATAAGACCAATGCGCTAGGTTACATGTTTGAAAAATTTCGATTAGTGGGTCATTTTTGGGTCATAATCGGTCAGGGTCATGCTAATTATACCTAAAAAGCGGAACAATCAATTTAGACAAAAATTTTGTTTTAAACTGTTTCCGGGCACGAGAAGATCATTGGGCTAGGTCATATATTCGAGAATTTTCGATTAGTGGGTCCTTTTTGGGTCACTACGGGTCAAGCTGATTTTATCTAGAAAACGGCTCTAACGATTTTGACTAAAGTTTGTATTCTATCGTTTTCGGGCACAAGAATACCTTTGGACTAGATCGCACCTTCAAGAACATTCGATTAGTGATCATTTTGGGTCAGAATGGGTCAGCGTCAAGCTAATTGTATCTAAAAAACGGAACAAGCAATTCTGACAAAATTTTGTTTTGTTCTGTTTCCAGGCACGAGATGATCATTGGGCTAGGTCACATGTTCGAAAAATTTCGATTAGTGGCTCATTTTTCGGTCACTACGGGTCAAGCTAATTTTATCTAGAAAATGGCTGTAGCGAGTGTGTATTCCATCGTTTTCGAGATCGAGAAGACCAGTTAGTTTGCATATACAAGAAAATTTGATTAGTGGTCATTTTGGGTTACTGTCGATCCGGGTCAAGCTAATTATATCTAAAAAACGGCTCAAACCATATTGGCAAAATTTTATATTATACCATTTTCGTGCACGAGAAGGTCATTGGGTCAGATCACATTTTCAAGAAAATTAGATTAATGGGTCATTTTGGAGTCACTGCGGATCAAGCTAATTTAACTATAAAATGGCTTAAACGATTTTGACTAAATGTTGTATTCAACCATTTTTGGGCACGAGAAAACTATTGGCCTATGTCACATATTCGAGAAATTTAGATTAGTGGGTCATTTTGGGTCACCACGGGTTAGGGTCCCGAAACCGCGAAGTTGGCGAAATATTGGCGACATTTGGCCGAAAAATCGACTTTCAAGATCACGAATGCCAAAATACATACTTGGAGCCAAATGAAAGAATGTCACCAAATTTGGCTATATTCGGCGAAAAAATAGGCTTTCAGAATGCGAAGGAATTTTTTAGAAATTTTTAATAGGGCTCGAGATAAGTGGTTAAACCAATCAGATTTGACCTAAAAATGTAATTTGGACTGATGTTCTTTCTTAGAAAATGTGTAAAGAATGTAAAATTTAGAAGCATGCACTACATAGTTTTCCTATTGATTGTTTTTGTAATTCATACTGCCATAAAATAACATGCTTTATAGCAATAATACAGAGAGAATAATACAATGATAATATTATATCCAATTGAACACAAAGCTAATTTTGACCGAGCTGTGCTCGGTCATCCCCGCTTGTTTTTTATTAAACATATTTAAAATGTTCTTCTACTGATTACAAATAACATGCAAAAAACCCGGAGTTAAAATCTTCATTCTTTTTAAAGACAAATATTTCTAAAAACCCCCTTTTTCGGGCTTATACAGGCAACCCCCGCCCCCTTCCTTCTTAAAGCTACGTAAATGAAAATCACATTGTAGTAATTTTTTCTATCGCAAACATTATTCACACAGGTGACAGTTTACTTTTTTTCATCAGTTTTAATTTAATGATAATTATAACACACGACCTAAGAAGGTACAGCAAAAATATATGTGTAGAAAATAAATACTTCTAAAAAAGAATCAAGGACAAAAATAATAATAATAATTTTTCATTTTAACATAGTTTGTAATTGAAGTTTTTTAATTTTTTTCATAATCTTTTTTAGCAATCTATTCAAATTGTTAAATTTGTTAATTTGTATTTCTGAAAGATATTTCGATAATCTATTTGAAACATAAATTAAAACATTAGTAAAGAAATGTTTAGAAGTTTTAAAAAGAAAAAATTATTGTTCATGTAACATAATTTACTGTCAGTGATACATGAAAAAAGTATTTATTTATTTAAAAGGCTGAAAGTTGTTAATTCAAGATGGAAACGAAAATTGCATACGAACTTTCATACATGTAACCTACATTATAGTTATATACTTTTTAAAATTATAAAAATCGAAAAATTCAATTTCGCGATAAAAGGAAATGATTATGTGTTAATTTTTTGACTGACTGTGATTCTTTACTAAGAGCTGACATAGCTTAATAAGTTTCAGAAGAGTTAATTAAAACATATTACCAAAACTATGATTTAATTAGCTAATTTGCAGTCTAATTAAAATGATAGCATGACATGCTCTTGACATGTATATGTTGCAATATGCATAACTTTATGTTTACTGTAACCTTGTTTATATATACGGTATAACATACTTGGCTTACAGCCTATTGTATTTCCATTTTCTTTTTACTGATTTCTTGGACACAAGGAAAAGTAATTTTTAAATAGAAAATTATCAGACTGAAATAACATGCTTCAGTAATACATGCTTAATCAGCTGAAATTTCCTGATTAGAATTAATTTTCTAGCATCTATGCAAATATCGTATATACAATTAAACACTTACTATCTTTTAGCTAAGCTAGCACAATAATGTAAATTATTTATTCTTCGCCGTTAATTCGTTGTTCTTAAGGAGCAAAAAAATCACAAAACTTTCAGAAAACTGTTAATTACTTCGAATAAAACATGTTAGTGAAGCCTTTTTTCTGTTTCTTTGCACTAGATAATGTACGGGGAACAGATTTAACAGAAAATAATTAATTAAATTACTGAAAACAACCTTGAGAAAAGAGATTTATTAATTAACCTAATTTTAATAAAAAAATGATGTATTAGATTAACTGAAAAAGTTAATTATGTTTTGAATTTATCTTTTGTACTTTGACGGCATATTTCGATATAAATGTCTTTAATATTTTCGGTAAACAATTGTTTGAATAGTTTTTTTTTTTTTTTTTTTGTAATATTTTTAATAAAAAGTTTAGACTTGAGGGTAAAAAAAGAAAATAATCAGATATCTTTTCTTAAGGCAATTTGCTACGCGTAAAACAAATTTGTCCTTAAATTTTTATTTTTTTAATATCAAAATCAATAAGTTTCAGTACGTTACAATTCGTATTCAGATATGAAAAATGGAATGTTTTAGTTGAAAAATAAATTATATTCAGGTTAATTTCAATTTTCAGTTGAAGGGTTTTTTCTTGATCAAAGACTTATTTTAAAGAGCTGAAACTTTTTAAATATTTTTGTCTATTGGCATGGCTATTATTATGGGAAACAATTTCGAAAAGATATTTTAGTGAAGGTTAAAGTGTAAAACATCTTCGTAAAAATAAAGAAAGGTCTTTTCACCCGACTGCCAAGAAGGGTTGTGTGTTTCACGGGTATCTGGGTAAGTGGATTTCTTTATACCCTCGAAACATCTCAACGGCTGGATGGATTTTAATGAATGAGGCCTGTATCGATTCGTCTTAACCGTCCGATGGTTATAGGTTTGGTTTTGTTTTTATAAATTCAAAATGGTGGCCGTAAAATACAAAATGGTGGTAGAGACGAAAAAATTTTTAAAGGAGCATATTGAGTGGCATATTAATGGATAGGGCTTTCAAAATGAAGGCGATGTTTCATTGACTATTTCACAGTCAGAAGCTCTGTTTAAATATTACACAACCTGGAAGTTGTGTAGGTAGGATCTCTAGCTTTACTGCAACTCTAACCAACATAGACATCTATAGTTCTCATCAAAACAGTGTTTATAGGTAAGAACTAACAACTAAACACAACTTAAAAGTCATCAATACAAGTAAATAAAAAAAAATAGCTAAGTAGTATAAAAAACAGTTTCACATCGATGAGAAATAATTAATTAGTTCGCTTTTTACGCAGTCGGGTTTTTTGATTTTTTTATTTTAAAGCAAATTTTCTTTTCAGTGTCATGTATAATGCATACCTAAATCTTTTGTAAACATACCGTACAATATTTAAAAAGTAAACATTTTATGCTTAATTATTTTAGTATTTTAAAGACATTTATTTATTAGAAAATTAAAATTCTGTAATTTTTTAATTTTTTAAAGCATATTGCATAACTTTGTATTTAAAAAGGGTCATATTTTATATTTTAATTCGTATTACAAAATACATTGACATTAATATAATTTTTTAGAAATTTATTCAAATTTTTCCATCTAATAAAATCATTTAGCTGGTTGAGAAACTTAAAAAAATATGTTAAATGTACGGAATTCATAAAAATGTTTGAATTTGTGCTAAATTGTTCAAAAATTGTTCAAATTGTTCATTAAAAAAATCAAATTTTCAACATTTCCGATTTTTCCTAAACTAATCAAACAAACTACTCAGTTTCAAAGATGCAAAATTTTATTTTTATTTTTATCATTTAAGTTTTCTGGGAAATGAATTTTATCAATTAATGGATTGTGTAATCAAAAAGAATATTCAAATGAAAAAAAGTGTGGTCTAATTCCAAACTTTATTTTTTTTTAAATCAAATTTTAAGCACTTTAAATTTTTAGTAAGTTACTTCAGCAAACCGCTCAACATCAAGGACACAAAATATTATTTATTTATTTTTTTCAATTTATCTTATTTTGAATAATTTTTTTATAAATGAAATATTCAAATAAAATGTCAAAGAAATATTAAAATGAAAAATGTGTGATGCGATTTTATACATTATTATTATTATTTTTTAATCATTCCAATTTTAAGCGTATTTGGTTTTCGCTAAGATGCTTAAGACTTATTCATTTTAGCTTATTTTTAAACGAATTTTTTGTGAATTGGGGATTGTGTAAGCAAAATAATTGAATGAATGCAAATGAAAAAAAAAATTGTGGTAGATTTTATGATTTAAAAAAAATTCCAATTTCAAACACATTAAATTTTTGCTAAGATACTTGAACAATCTGCTCAGCTTCAAGGACACTAAATTTCTTTTATATTTGTTATTTTACTTTAGCTTATTTTTAAATGAATTTTTTTATGAATTACGGGATTGTGGAAAATAAAAGAAATATTGAAATGAAAAAAATGTTTGTTGTGATTTCATACTTTATTATTTTTTTTAAATAAAGTTTTAAAATATACAATTTTTGCTACGCTACTTCGACAAATTGCTCATCTTCAAGGGCGCAGTTTTTATTTATTTGTTTTCATTTTAATTTATTTGAAATGAATTTTTTTCTACAAACTGCTCGGCTTTTTAAATTCTTTTTTTAAATTAATAATTAAAGACGTAACAATAATTAACGTTAAAATTTATTATGACATTGTTCATGAAACTTCTAGAACTTTTAAACTGGAACAAACAGTATTAGTCGGAATCTTTTGCTTTAAAGGGGGACATATTAAAAAAATGAAATTAAAATTTCCGAAATTTTTAATTAAAATGCTGTTGGGGAAATTTTATATGAAATTTCATATTTATGTGTTACAAAAGAATTTAATTCACATCATTTACAATTTACTAGATGATAAATACAAAAAATATATCTGAGTTAATTTTCTAATAATTCTTTAGTAGGAACCCATTTACATATTTAAATAAGCTACAAAAGAGTTTTAATTAGTTTATTTGCAACATAATTAAAAGAAGAATTAAAGGCTGAAACGTTGCAATGTGCATAAGTATATGTTTTCGTTTAACCCCGATTTAAAATACGAGTTCGGCTTAGAACATAGTCCATTCTTAATTAACATTTATTAATTTTTCGTAAAGGTTAACAGATATTTTAAATATGAAAGTTATACCGTATATTTCCGTGTATAATCCGAGAATTTTTGGACTTTTTTTTTGGTTCGAAAGTAGGGAGTCGGCTTATACACGACTTTAAAACAATTTCAAAATTTGATTAAAATAAAAAGCATGGTAAATATTAATATATATATATATAAAAAATGCCTACAAATTTCTAAAAATAATTTGATACTCCATTCTTTTATAAGGAAAAAAGTCACCAATCATATTTTACTGCCCGAGTCATAATCAGAATTTACAAGCAACTCCTTAAAATTGCTTTCTCTTAATGATACATCAGGATGAATATAGTTAGGATCTAGTCCATCATCATTGACATCTTCTTCAAAAATGGCATCATCCTCAGTTCTATCTGTCGCATTACTGATGCAATATTTTTTTAAAGATCGGACGATCATTTCTTGTGCTAATTTAAGCCAAGCTTCTTTCATCCATTTTGAGTTAGCAACGATGTCATTTTTTAAAATTAAATATTATGTACCTCCAATTGTCACAGCTACATCCCCTGGTGACATCCATTCAGTCCATTTTGATCAGAGCCTGCCTACAAATGACTCATTTAGAAAAATGTCCGATTGTTGAAGAATAAAAATAAGGTCACCAGGATCAACCGAAGATCTCTAGGAGATATCAATATGCAAAAAAAAAAAAAATCCCTTCCGGCTCGGGCCTACAGGCGGAGGTAGATTTCGATGTTAAGTACTAAATTATCCAACAAAACTTAAATCAAGATTAGAGATAAAACCCAGTTTCTTCACAAAGAGCGAGCTGTAGGGAGCTAAACTTTTTGTGAAAATTGTAATATACACGAATACACACACACATATATATGGAATAGGTTTAAAAAATGGCTACAAAAAATTCAGAGAACCTTAAAGTGTTAATATATGTTAATATTTCCATAGTCGGGTTTTTATCATGTTTTAATACGTTTCTTCAAACTTACATGGCGTTACATATTCACCTGCTGAGGTCCATTATATTTCCAATATGACGCAATATACATATTTTTTTAATTCGTCAAACTATTTATTTTGAGTTTTCATGCTGAAATCTTGCTCTAGGAAACTTATGACGTAATATTCAATTTGTTTTCAATTTGTCAAACTATTTAATTTTACACGTGAAAATTTTGCAAAAGAAAAGTAATTGTTGTGGTGAGAATTTTATTATTTGTTTTTTTTTTAATTGTTGGCAACTGCTATAACGAAAAATCCCTGCCGGCTCGGGCCTACAGGCGGAGGTAGATTTCGAAGTTAAGTACTAAATTCACCAACAAAACTTAAACCAAGATTAGAGATAAACCCAGTTCCTCCACTAAGAATGAGCTCTAGGGAGCTAAACATTTTGTGAAAATTCTAATATACACGAATACACACACGCATGTATATGGAATAGGTTTAAAAAATAGCTAAAGCAAATTCAGAGAACCTCAAAGTGTTAAAATAATTAATATTTCTATAGTCGTGTTTTTATCATGTTTTAATACTTTTTCTCAAACTCGCATGACGTTACATATTCACCAACTGAGGTCCATTTTATTTCCAATATGACGCAATATTTTTTTTTTTTAATTCATCAAACAATTTATTTCCTTTTGAGTTTTCATGCAGAAATCTTGCTCTAGAAAACTTATGACGTAATATTCAATTTGTTTTCGATTCGTCAAACTGTTTATTTAATTTAATTTTTCACGTGAACTTGCAATAGAAAAGCAATTGTTGTGGTGAGAATTTTATTGCTTTTTTTTTAATTGTTGGCAACTGTTATAACGAAAAATATTTATTTTTTCCTGTCATTGTTGTGTAAGAGCTGGTTTTATCAGAATCTTGTTAAGACGGTATTCAAAATTTTGAACCCTCCCCATTTCCATTCCCTTGGACCGATTTTGCCCATTTTCAATCCCCGCCGAGATATTAGCCATCTCAAAGTTGTTGGCGAGTTTGAAGACGATCCGTGCATAATTGCGACTTTTATCGTGCGGACAAAATTTAGTACATACATATATATATATATATAAACTTTTTAGGTGTGGGTGGTTTTTGGGTTCCTGGGGTCCTATAATGAAAAGTTATGAAGGAATTTTTCAAAAGTCGCACCATGGTAACGACTGCAATAGGTAGTATTTCTTACGAAATCTACCTAAAACTTTTATTTTTTCCTGCCATTGTTGTGTAAGAGCTGGTTTTATCAGAATCATGTTAAGACAGTATTCAAAATTTTGAACCCTCCCCATTTCCACCCTCTTGGGCCGATTTCGCCAATTTTCAATCCCCGCCGAGATATTAGCCATCTCAAAGTTGTTGGCGAGTTTGAAGATGATTCGTGCATAATTGCGACTTTTATCGTGCGGACAAAATTTAGTACATACATACATATATATATATATATATATATATATAAACTTTTTAGGTGGGGGTGGTTTTGGGTTTCTGGGGTCCTATAATGAAAAGTTATGAAGGAATTTTTCAAAAGTCGCACCATGGTAACGACTGAAATAGGTAGTATTTCTTACGAAATCTACCTAAAAGTGCTAAGTTTTCGTTCTCTGAATTTTTCATCACATTTGTTTAACATCGGCTTATATACGGGTTTCCGATTTTGAACGATTTTTCACTGAAAAGTGATATACTCGGCTTATATGCGAATCGGCTTATACACGGAAATATAGGATAATCACATTAAAATAACATGCTTCCGTTATCAAAGTTTAATGAACCGAAATTTTCTGATTCGAATTAATTTCTTAGCATATATCAGATAGTTTACAGACAACAAATAAACACATGCTAAACGAGTGCAATGATGTAGTTTTTTTTAATCCAGTAAAGCATTAATGTTGAACAAATAAAGGTACCCAAGTTGCAGAAGACAGTTAATTAGACTGAATAAACTACTTTTAAAGCAAGTTTTCGTATTTAATTGCGGAAACATCAGTTGAAGCTTCACGGTGTACGGTTAAAAAACTACAGCAAACTATCCATTCATTCTCTTTTATAGAAAACGTTATATAAGAGTAATTCTCTCTTTTGTCCAAGGAGAACGCTTCAAATTATGGTCAAGTAACCGTTATCTTTAAAAACGGTTGAATGACTGAATGGTTTGCTGCAATTTTTAACGGTCTGGGAGACGAAAAATTTTGGTGTCTGTATGTATAATTTTATTTTAGTCCAGTAAAGCGTTATTGATGAGCAAATAAAGGTACCCAGGTTGGAGAAAACAGTTAATTATATCGAATAAACTACTTTTAAAGAAAGTTTTCATATTTAATTGCCGAAACATCACTTGAAGCTTCAATGTGCACTGTTAAAAAACTGCAGCAGATTGTCCAGGTATTCATTCGTTTTTACAGAAAACGTCACATAACCTTAATTTCTCTATTCTGACCAATGAGAATGCTTCATATTATTGTCAAGTAACCGTTATCTGTGAAAACGGTTGGATTACTGAATGGTTTGCTGCAGGTTTTTAACAGTCTGGAAGACGAAAAGTTTTGGTACTTGTATGTAAGTTTAATTTTATTTTTATCCAGTAAAGAGTTATTGATGAACAAATAAAGGTACTCAGGTTGCAGAAAACAGTTAATTATACCGAATAAACTACTTCTAGAGAAAGTTTTCGTATTTAATTGCGGAAATATCAGTTGAAGCTTCACTGAGTACTGTTAAATATTTGCAGAAAACTGTCCAGTCATTCGTTCGTTTTTATAGAAAACATTACATAACCGCAATTTCTCTATTCTAACCAATGAGAACGCTTCAAATTATTGTCAAGTAACCGTTATCTGTAAAAACGGTTGAATAACTGAATGGTTTCTTGCAATTTTTTAATAGTCTGAGAGGCGGAATGTTTTGGTGTTTGTATGTATGCATATATGTCTTGCGATACAGTGCCGCAAGAAGTATCAGATTAGTTAAAGATTAGTCAGTCATACTCAATGTGCGACTCGTGGGCCGCATGTGGACCGGGGGGATTTTACGTGCGGCCTGAGACACATAATCATTCATCCATATAAAAAAATTAATTTAAATGTGCAAAAAAAAAACCCATTTAAGACATTCACTGTTACTGTATATATTTTCATGGGAAGATAAAATTTTTCCTGTCCTTTATTATTATTATTTTGAATTATCTTAAAGCCTCCGAAATTTTGTTTTCTTAAGCAAAAGTTCATTTTACACGTAGTCCTGTTTGTGCTACACTCATGAGTAGAGAATAAATTTCTAAATCGATCAACATTCTTAACATAATTTTTAATTAGATGTAAATTTCCAACTGGGCGAAAAATGTCCGGACCAGGATTCGAACCAGGGATCTCCTGACTGCCATCTGATCTACCGGGATAGCTCAGATGGCAGAGCACTGGCGGCTTCAGTCAGGAGATCACTGGTTCGAATCCTGGTCCTTACATTTTTCGCCCAGTTGGTTGGTTGGTTGGTTGTGTTTATGACGGCCAATTATCAACACGAGGGATATGGGCCCTAAGGGGGTGCCCTTCATGGGGGTCTTTCTAAGTTTCGCCCAGTTGGAAATTTAAATCTAATATGATTTATTTACCAATTAGAATAATTGTGTTAAAAATTAATCTAGTATAATTTTTAATATTTTCTTACGACTTTTAAAAAAAGTACACTTTTGCCTAATGTAATCCCAGAAACGCGTCGATTAAAAAAGGCAAATTTTTCAAATGAAAAACGTTCGTTGCAAAGGATTTAATCGTCAACACTAATTAAGCTTAATCAAAATTAATTAAATTTCAACTATATACTTCGAAATTTTGTGTTATTATTATTACTTTTATAGTTATTATATAGCTAATAGTGTTTATTAGGATTGATCTCTGTCGCAAATAAAATTGGCAATAAAAACATTTTTTACAAGTATTTCCAAATAGCAATTGTAGCGGCATATTTTACAACATTTGCAATAGAATTATACCACGAAGTATAAAAATAATAATGTTAAAATTTATTGGTAACATTTCTTCTGCGATAAACATTCAACCTTACTGATATTACAAAGTTTGTTATATTACTTAGTTATATTACTTATGTTATCTTACTATTTGAATTACCCTTTTATTGAATTATTATATAAGTGTGTTGTGGGACTTGAAAAACTAACTTGAAAAATGCTTTTGGCCAAGCCGAAAAAAAAGTTAAGTATGTTTGGATTAGGTAGTATGTTATAGAAATATTCGGATGTATTGTATAGTTTTTTTTATTTAATTCAGTTGATTCGTTCAAAAAATGTACAACATTTTCTTTAACGTCATAAGACTTTTCTAAGGGCATTCAGGCGGTTTTAATGTTTTATCATTTGCACAAAAGGAGAAGTCCCATAGGGATAATTCCTTTTGACATTAATTTATGAACGTTTATATTTTGAGATACATCTCAATAACCATCTGATGGCTTTGAAATTTCCTCAATACGTTTGTGAAATATATGATCATTAGTTGCATAATTTTTAGTGGATTTTTGTTCACCTGTTCCAAAAATTACATAGCATTTTAAGTTATAACTTTTACCTTTAAGAATAATTTTTACCAGTAAGAATAATTTTTTTTTTCAATTTTCTTTTCTTTTTAATTTAGCAATTTCCTGGCAACTGTTTTTCAATTATGTATGAAATAAATGAAAATCCTTTAAAAATATATAAAGTTTTCCGTAATTTGGAAATATTTAAAAGGAAGTAAATCGAATATGAATAATAATAACATAAAAATCATTTTGTTTATTTCGCCATTTTAACAATTTGTCTGAAGAATTCCTCAAATGGTCATTATAGACAAATATTACTTTTAAATACTTATTATAGAGAAATATTACTTAAATTGATGAAAGACAATTAATGTGCTACCATATCAACAGAAAATAAAAATTGTAAAAATAAATTACACATTATTTAATAGAATAATTATGCTGCCGTCAATAATTTTCTAATTATAATAGTAAAATATATATGACATAAACTTTTATTCCTTGGAATAGAATTTACAGGTAAGATTTCGAAAAAGAAATCTCAATATATAAATTCTAACACAAATCCAACGGATAGTGATTCTATTTTCACATATATTGATAAAAATCATAACATTTTCACACAGAGAAACGAAAATTACAATATTTAATTTTTAAAATGTTTATTTTGGGGTGATTTTGATTAACTTCTATCGACATAGATTAGGATTTACTTAAATACCCGTTTTTTAAAACTACTGGAGGATCTCCAAAAACTAGCTCTTTTTTAATTGCACAAATGTTTAACCTTTAAATTTATATTTTTAAAATGCAAACAATATTTAACTGTTATGGGTCAGTATCACAAAATACGGAAATTGCAGTCCGCACAATAAAATTTCTATTTTATGTTATATAATGCAATTTTCTTTTTTAAATTCTAATAAAAATATTCTTAGAAGTATTTTCAAGAGTTATTATATTCCTAATAATGCAAAAATAAAGCAACTAAAAGACTTAAAATTTCAGATTGTCATTTTCCTGTCATGAGACACTGCGATGTGTGCAAAGTAAAAGGCTTTTTGAAATCATGTACAAATGTCTTTTTCTAGTTTTTTTAATTTATAATTAATAACTATACCTTATATAACACATATATGTGGAAGGTAACAAATTCTGTATTTTACAAATAATTTTCCATTATATAAATATGATTGTCACTGAAAATGAATGTCATTGTCCTGGCCTGCTCATTTTGATTCTTTATGAGGTATAAAGATGGCGCTGCTGAGTAATTCTTCTTGTTGTTGACATAGTTCAAGTCAGAAGTAAGGAAATCATTGCTACCAGCAAGATCTTTTAGATAATTCTTTGAAAATAATGTGTTTAAAGATTTTGTAAAAATTGAGTAGACTTTTTTTATGTCATTTTACTGGCTTCTATAAATTACAAATAAAACTGAACATTACACTGAATTTGACGTACAATAGAAGAAACATGTTCCTTTAAATAAAATTAAAATTTTAGATCTAAAAAAAAAAAAAAAAAAAAAAAAAACAAGAATGTGAAAAATGTTTTAGAATGAAATTTTCATTTTCATGGCGATCATTATCCTGGTATACATATGCCAAGAAAATGACACATAATTATAATTACATAAAAATGAGCGTAGCTCTTCAAACTTTAACAATTTTGCACATAAATTCCTCTATTCAGCTGTTTAATCCAATTTTTAAAAAATCAGAAGCTTTGAAACGATTTAAGTTTTCAAAATCTCACATTTTGTGATATTCACCCTTACAGGATTAGTTTACACTAGATTATTATTGTCATATTGATGTTACACAAGGTTTTATTCAATTTCTACAATCGCTGCAGATGTTTTGTGTTTGTTACATAATTAAGTATTGTTATGAGGTATTTTTTAAATTTCCGGTGCAAAGAAACGCTTATGGAAGTAAAATCATTGTCTAAAATCCACCCGTAGGTGCACTGAAATTCTGAAATAGTATAAATATCAAAGTTTTCGAAAGCAGAATGAATGAAACAATTGGGGGCGTGGTGGGGAGGGTCCCAGGAGGAGGGGCAGCGCCCTTTGAGAAAGTGCATTTTTTATCTTAGGAAAAATTATAAGTGCAAGAAATGTAAGAATATCATCGCTTGAAATCTTATTTAATTTGACAGCGCTTAAAAGTTACAATACCTGAATCTTTGAGAAATCTTATATGCCTATAAGTCTTATATATAACGCAAAAAAACTAAACAAAGCGTTTATTTTACATATCATATAAAATGTGATTAAAATAAAAATGCGTTTTGAACATCTGACGTTGAGGTCTCCGATCTGAAGATTTACTAATAATTTATTGGTGTTAAAGAAAGTTTTCGTACTTAATAAAGTATGTAGGAACGGTTGTAACGAAAAATGAAGAAATAAAACAACCAAGAGCAATGCTGAGAAAAGAAACATTAATTTAGCTAATTTTAATGAAAAATCGATAAACCAAATAAACCTAAAAATAAATTTAAGTGTTTTTTTTTTTAAGTTTTTGTATTATAATTAACTTTTTACTAATATAATTTTATAATATTTTCGAATATAATTTTTTATGGAAAATCTTTCTCTTAGTTTTGCTTTATACATATACACTATATGGCCATTAATGACCGGCAACTTTCAATTTTAGACATTTTGTCGAATATTTAGTAATATACTTGTCACATTCCTCTGGAATTTCAGAATTAAAAAGAACAGGTATGACCTCATATTTATCAATGTCTATTTGACAAGAGGGACAATTAGGAGGCAACTAAAAATCAAAGAAAAAAATAATAATTGGGATCACACTGTAAAATGAAATACACGAAATGATCTATCGCTACAGAATATAAATAAACAGACATTGTGCAATATGTGTATTCATTTGTGTAAGAATAGCACGTATATTAATAGAGATATAGCAATTTTTTAAAAAAATAAAAGAAATTCTTGCATGTTTTTTGCTTATGACATGCAGGGTTTTCGACCAAATTTAACGCCAGTTTCAGAAAAAAATGACAAAATGTAGTAGATACAATATAGTGCAACTGGAATATAAATATATTAAATATTTTAGGGAATATGAGCAGTTGTATGAAATATTTTTTATCTGCGCATGCGCGAACGATAACAAGGATCTTTTTACATAATTTAACATTCTACGGAGCAACTTATTAAAAAAAAGCCTGTCAAATATCATAAAAATTCAGAAAGATATCGGCATTAAAGTGGGCTAATTTTTAGTTGCTCGCTAAAACTAGCTGATTGATAAGGGATTGTCCACAAGTTGTCAATTTTAATTTATTTTTTTTTTCATTTTTTATTGATGCTTCAGTTCTTCTTGGATAACCACCAGAATGAGCCTATACCATGACAAAAAGCAGTATCAAAATCGAAGCATTTTTTCATATCTACTCGTTGATAGTCACTAAATTTCTGAAAGTCAGTTAATAAAAAATGACAATTTGTGGAAAATCCCTTAACATTCAGCTGCTTTTAGAGAACAACTAAAAATTTGCTCACTCTAACGCCGATATCTTTCTGAATTTTTACGATATTTGACTGGATTTTTTTTTAATAAGTTGCTACATAGAGCTAACTATTAAATTATAGAAAATGATCCTTGTTATCGTTCGCGCATGCGCAGATAAAAAATATCTCATACAACTGCCCATATTTCCTAAAAGATTTAATATATTTTTATTCCAATTACACTGTATTGTTTCTACTATATTTTGCCAATTTTTCTGAAACCGGCGTTAACTTTGGTTGAAAACCCTGCATGTTATAAGCAAAAAACATGTAAGAATTTTTTATTTATTTTTAATAAATCGCTATATCTCTATTAATATACGTGCTATTCTTACACAAATGAATACACATATTGCACAATGTCTGTTTATTTATATTCTGTAGCGATAGAACATTTCGTGCATTTTATTTTACAGAGTGATACCAAGTATTATTTTTTCCTTTGATTTTTTGTTGGCTCCCTAATTACCCCCTTATCAAATAGACATCGCTAAATTTGAGGTCATACCTGTTCTTTTTAATACTGAAATTACAGAAGAATCTGTCAAGTATATTTCTAAATATTCGACAAAATGTCTAAAATTGAAAGTTTCCGGTCATTAATGGCCATATAGTGTATATAGAGAGGAAATTCGGGTATTATGGAATACCATTTACATTTTCATTTGAAAGTCAATATAAAATAAATGAGGTACATAAAGTTAGTAAAGAACAAACTTTGACTAATTTTAACACATTTTTAATACGTTTAAAGTGGAAGAAAAAAAAATATATATCAATATTAAGCTTTAAAAAAAGTTACAATTTTCGGATAATGGCAAGCAGCCGGGTAATATGGAGTAGCGTTATACAGTTTATTAAAATTTCAAGAAAAACCACGATTTAATTGAATAACCTAAATTATTTAAGGAGAAAACCTTAGTATATCCCCTATAAATCATCAGATCATTTGAAAAATGGTTTTAGTTCTTAGACTCGTTTTGAAACAGTTGTCTAGTTGATATTCCATATTACCCGACCCACCATCTTTAATACATAACCTCTTCAATTGTCAACAATTTAGCACAGAGAAAAACTGACTAACACAGCAATAAATACAACTGTTCAACTTTATACTGAACTTGGTTAACATCACTGACAATGAGATTTTATAATTAATACGAATTTTATAAATTTACCAGCAAAAAAACGCAATAATTGAGAATATAATTTCATTTCACTGGTTCGCTCCAACAACTGGTATCTAAACAGAAGTGAGCACAGCGCCTCATTGGAGTGCTAGGAAATCCTATGGCAGATTTACGCTTGCCTACAACACCATATGCACTGTATATTGCAGTTTTCCATACTGTTCGGCCATTCCATAATAGCGGAACTTCCTCTCTATATGTATATATAAATATTACAAATTTCTAATGAATCTGTTTCACGTATCCAATATTCCTTACTAATTTGTTTTATTTATTTTCTCAGGAGAACATCTTGTTGAAGAGCCGCGGTAGCAGCTCCATCAAGGTGATAGACTTCGGGAGCTCTTGTTTCAGCAACCAGAGGGTGTACACCTATATCCAGTCCAGGTTTTATAGGTCTCCTGAAGTGAGTTTTAATTTCTCTCTCTTAGATTGAGATTATCCTACATCAGTTATGTAAATCTTATGAAACATTTGTAGCTTTTCTCTGTGTAATATATGAAGAGTGGCTATCTTATAATCTGATCAAAAATATTGATCAGATTAAGCAATATAGTGTGCCTTTATATATTTATCACCAATCTTTAATGCCTTTTAGTTAAAAATAATATTTGTTCCGTAAGCAAGGTAATTTATTTGGAACTTATCAGCGTGGTAGCATTCAAGTTTTGCTACATCAACCGGGAAATATAGACTTATACCCTATCCAGCTTTCATAGAATTCTTGATAATGAGTTTCAGTTTTTTAGGTAGCTTTCATTACAAAAAGCTACCTATTGCAGCCGTTCGGAGGAAAGCGATTTCAAAACATTTTGGTATATTTTCATCGATCATGAACCCCAGGCCCCCAAAACCACCCTCCGTTCAAATGTTGATATATATACATAGCTGCCAAATTGTACGGATTTTTACTACCACTAAAATATAACAGAAATTTCTGCCATATTTAATTATCAACATTCACGGCAATTCGGCGATTAAATTAGGCAAAATTTTTCCTTAAATTTTAGTGGTAATAAAAATCCGTACAAGTTGGCAGCTATGTATATATATATATATATATATATATATAACTCGGTATATACATAGTAAATACCAATGTCTCGACCGAGTTCGTTGGCCATCTAAAATTTTTTTTTTAATTTTAAATTTTAAATGTGGTACCAAAAAATTGAAAATTGAAAAATATTTTTTTCTTATGTGTTTGATCTTGATACAAAGATTCTGGAGCAGTTTTTGTTTCGTCTATATCTTAAAAAATGGCTGAGTCATAGCACTTTGAATTTCTAGCTTGGCTGACATTTTGAAACGACTTGAGTTTTGTCACGCGATAACAGGCGTATTTATGAACAAATTTGGATGTACCTTGGTGTATACATAGTACATACCAATGTCTAGACCGAGTTTGTTCGCCAGCTTCATCCGCCATCTTTTTTCAAAATGGCGGTCATTTAAAACAATTTTAAAAATTTAAATTTTCAAATAACGTACCAAAAAATTGAAAAATGAAAAGAATTTTTTCGTATGTGTTTGACCTTAATACAAAGATTCCGGAATAGTTTTTGTTTCGTCTATATCTTAAAAAATGGCTGAGTTATAGCACTTTGAATTTCTAGCTTGGCTGACATTTTCAAACGATCTGATTCATGTCACGTGATAACAGGCGTATTTATGAACAGATTTGGATGTAACTTGGTGTGTACATAGTACATACCACTGTCTCGACCGAGTTTGTTGGCCAGCTTCATTCGCCATCTTGTTTCAAAAGGGCTGCCATTTAAAAAAAATTAATTTAAAATTTAAAATGGGGTATCAAATAATTGGAAAATGAAAAAGATTTTTTTTTGTGTTTGACCTTAATACAAAGATTCTGGAGCAGTTTTTGTTTGGTCTATATCTTAAAAAATGGTTGAATTATAGCACTTTGAATTCTAGCATGGGTGACATTTTGAGACAATCTGATATTTGTCACGTGATAACACGCGTATTTATCCTACTTCGATGTAAGAAGGCATGTGGATAGTATATAGCAATGTCTCGACTAAGTTTGCTGGCCATCTTCATCAGCCATCTTGTTTCAAAATGGCGGCCATTAAAAAAAAAAAAAATTATATTTAAAGTGAGGTGGAAAAAAATTAGAAATTGAAAAAGGTTTCTTTCTTAAGTATTTGACCTTGATATAATGATTCCGGAACATTTTTTGTTTTGTCTTTATCTTAAAAAATGGCTCAGATATAGCAGTTTGAATTTCTAATGTGGGTGACATTTTGAAAAATCTGATTTTTTGCCTGCGACAGCACTCGTATATATCGACCGATTCCGATGTGAGTAAGCATGTGCACAGGAATTACTACGGTCTCGACCAAGTTTACTGGTTAGCCCCATCCACCATGTTGTCTTAAAATGGCAGGCACTTCAAGATATCGCCGAATTTGGCAACCAAATATAAGTTTCTTTAAATAAAAGCAGCTTGGATAAAGCTGAATAATTTCACAAAATTATCATTCATAATGATTTAGTATTGATAAAAATTAGTATTGAATCTCCTATAATCGTTTTCCACTAAATTGAGCTTCGTGTGTTTGAATACTATAAGTTGGCAAACTCTGAAAGCTTCCGTTGTCATCCCGCCCAGAACTTGCCGGGTTTTAATCTGCAAACATCGGCCTGAGTTTTTACTTTCGTAGCCAGTGTGCTAAGCACAGGTCTGAGTGTGTTCCCTGATTGAACACAAGATGAACCAGTTCTTAAATAGAATATATATATTTATGTTGTTGCAAATTTGATATAATGTATATTTTATAAGTACAGGCTGTCCATAATTAAACGACCCTATTTTAAAGGCGTCTACAGACAAAACTATTGTTCATAAAGTTGTGAAATTTTGTGAAAGATATATTTAAAGGGATGGGAATTTGTTTAAGCTAAAAATTATATAAATAAAAATAGTTCAAAACTTTGCCACCAGAGGGCGATTTTTTATAAACTACACTTTTGTTATTACGATAGTTTAGAAATTTTATTTAGGATGTTCATAATTAATCAACCCTATTTTAAAATTGTCTACAGACGAAATTATTGTTCAGAATATTGTAAAATTTTTTGGAGGACATAATAAAAGTATGGGAATTTGTTCGAGCGAAAAAAAATTAGGAGGCCGTTTTTTAACGAATTACACATTTAGCATACTTTTACGATGGTTTAACAATTTTTGTTATAACCAAACATGTCCAGCATGACTTTCATCATTTTCAGATGGCTTTTGGAATCGTAAGAAAGCATGTTCCACAGTTGATCACAGTGTGTTCTGGTAAATGCTAGGAACATGTCGTGAAATGCTGTCTTTAGAATAAGGTTAGGTTAATAAATAAAATTTGTAAACTATCCTAATGCTAAATGAGTAATTTATTAAAAATCGCTCTCTGGTGCGAAATTTTGAACTATTTTTATTTATATTTTTTTAGCTTAAACAAATTCGCATCCTTTTATTATGTCTTTCACAAAATTTCACACCTTTATGAACTATAGTTTTGTCTGTAGACAACTTTAAAGTAGGGTCGTTTAATTATGGACACCCTGTATATTTGTTGTATATCTTTATTAGCCATTTGGAAAAAGGGTTATTGTCCTCGTCAGGGTAGGAAATCAAAAGCATATCTGAAGCTTTTTATTGGTTTAATCCGCATTTTATTCGTTTTCTGATTGGTCTATACAGTAATCTGTATTTTCCTTTACTTTCAACAGATATGGATACTTCTGTTGCTACTATGACAAAAAAGTAATAAAAACTACAAAAAAAAATAATAACTCAGAAACAAATTGAGATACAGCTTTCAAACAAATTGCATTTAAAAGTACATTTTTTTCTCTATACGACGGTGTAAAAAGTAATATTGTGGGATGTTTAGAAGTTTAAGAATGAAATTTCATTTAAGATTCGTCGTTAGATTTCTTGGACGCTGGAAAAGCCTTTTCCCGAACAGCCAATGAAATGCTTGGATAATACGTAAGTTTCAGGTGCTGACGAGTCGTAGGCAATTTTTACGTGTAATAACACTATTAATGTTTAATTCATGGAGTACGTAATGTATGATCAACTCCGTGCGATTTTTTATGTCTTAAATTTTAGTCTTCGAAAAAATCATTTTCCAAATGGTCGTTGTAATTTGTTAAATTGCTTTTTTTTTTTAAATTTTATTTATTTATTTTTTATATGTTCTGCGATTTTGAAAGCGCTAAAAATATAACAATGTCACACATATCATTTAGGTAATATTAGGTATAGCGTATGGTCCTCCTATAGACATGTGGAGCCTAGGATGTATTCTGGCAGAACTTTACACAGGATACCCCTTGTTTCCAGGAGAAAACGAAGCTGACCAGTTAGCGTGCATTATGGAAATTTTTGGTCCACCTCCTGCCTCAGTTCTAGAAGCAGCGTCTAGGCGTAGGCTATTTTTTGGTAAGTAAAACACATTGAATTTCTAAGGGTTTTTTTATCAAAGAAAAATTCGTTTATTTGAAATAAAAAAATCAGATAAAGAACTGAAAGTACATAATGCCTTTCAAACCAATATTTATTTTAAAATCTTTTGTGCTGTAATATACAGACACAGCCTCAAACTAATCTGAATCTAATTAACATTCTATTAAAATTTAAGTCAGGTCTGTACAAGGTTATAAAAGTGCCATCTGTAAAGTATTATTTTAAGGAATTGCATGCAGAACAAGCTCCATTTCTGTGTGAGGGTAAATTATTTTCCCCTTACCCTCGTACTTTTAAGGATAATTTGAAATATATTATTTTTTGCGAATAAACCAAACTTTGTGAATAATAAGATTTTTGTTTTATATAATGCTTTATTATTCAAGTAAAATTCATGGGTTGTACTACTTAGAATTTTTGTGCTTAAGACTTTTTATGAATATTCAAATGCTATCTCTGATACTCTAATATCTCGTTTAGTAAAATAATTTATCCTAGCAAAATAATTATTCCAATCAGGGAGCTCATCTGTTTAAATTAATATTCAATTGTTCTCGAAAACAGTTATGCTTTAATTAAATTAAACATTCTAAAATCGTTCAAATCAAAAATATCTCTCGTTAATTAAATATTTCAAAATCTGAAATGAAAATGCAAGAGACGTGACAATGCGTATCACCGACTCTAAAAGGCCATTGCTAAAACTGAGGTGTTTAAAGGTCAATTATAAGAAAAAATCTGCTACATTTTCTTTAATCTACGAAAAGGTAATATAACCACGAACAAAAATATAGAATAACCTCTTCCGAGTTACTCAGGATTCCGAAAAGCGTTCTTTATCTTTAGAAACCTCTGAACGATTAATATTTTCAGGATTTAAAGAAACATCACATTTGAACATATCATTAAGAACTTTAAAATATCAATTTGGACATTTTGTGTCAATGGGAACCAGTTGCTCATCTCGGATTTACTGTTTCTTTCGTTAGACTTTATAGTCCGCGAGCCAGCAACATATTTTGATGACCAAGTTCCTCTCGGCCGATAATTTGTAAAATGCTTCAGAGAGTTGTATCATAAAGCTCCGTGAACGTAAGCTGCGGTACCGTGGGTGGGTTGAGCAGCGGTAGCCTCTCACGCACGTAAAAAGAAAAAAAAATGTCATTTCCTCCCGATTGAAAATTTGTCAAATTATAGCTAACCCAATGTCTTGAAGAAAAAAAAAAGTCAGCTGATTATAAAATGGTGGTTAATACGTCAGCTGGTCACACGAAAATGAAAAAAATTTACAGGGTGCAAATGAAAGTCCCTTTAACCTGAAAATACTTGCGAACGGAGAGAGCTATAGCTATGGAAGTCAGGTAAAGGTATAGTAAAGTGACTACACCCGATTTAATGCAAACGACGCCCCTATTGGCGAAATTTGGAAGATAGCCATCGAAACGAAAAGAGATACAGCAAAATTTCCAGCCAGAAAGTTTTAGAGAATCAATTATTTAATACGAAACGACATTTGGTTTACATGGATAAGATAATAATCTTCGCCTCTATACCCAAAAATGTCCGAAATCGATGCACTCTATTTTGTGTAAACGTTTGAATGGAATAGCCAGAAATATGAAGAAATGAGTACAATTTATGGTATAAATACGTGCTTATATCTCAATACATTTTGATAACATCACACAAAAAAACCAAAAAAGACAAACTGTCTCACAGTGATAAAAAGTTAATATTGAGTATGTTCGAAAAGTTCGCCATTGCTCACGATACACGTTTGTATTCGTGAGAGTAATTCTACATGCGCATTTCACAGCATGGAACGTCTATTGTAAGACTCTTCAATACGAGGACATAGATTTAACCCTTTCAAGGGCGATGGATCGACGGTCTAGCCACCTAATTTTAATTCCAAAGCTGACAAATGGCAGCAAGAATATTTTAATAAAGTTTTGCTTTTGTAATGAAAGTGAAAATTAGCGGGCTTTTATTTTCTGAGAAATTCGTTTGAATATTCTTGTGTCAGTCAATTATTTCATCAGTTTACGAACAGAATTCTTCTGCCCCTTAAACGGTTAATCTAAAATTTTAAATGCATTGGAAATTAAATTTTTACAAACGTTACAGCACAGTACAATGTCACAATCTGAAATTGCGCACTGCTACATTTATGGAATGTGAATATGCAAAGTAAAATCGTCACTCAACGATTTCGGACATTTTGGGTATACAGGCGATGATTTATCTTATCTGTGTGAACCAAATGTCGGTTCGTACTAATTAAATGATGCTCTAAAACTTTCTAATTAGAAAATTTCCTCTATCTCTTTTCGTTTACGATTTCGCCACTAGGGGACGCTGCTGTCGTTTGCATTAGGTGGGACATAGTCGCTTTACTATACCTTTACCTCACTTACATAGCTCTCTCCGTTCGCAAGTATTTTCAGGTTGAAGGGACTTTCCTTTGCACCCTGTATATTTTTTTGCATGTTCGTGTGACTAGCTGACGTATTAACCACCACTTTATAATGAGTTGACTTTTTTTCCTTCAAGATATTTGGTTAGCTATAATTTGACAAATTTTCAATCGGGAAAAATGACTATTTTTTTTTTTTTTTTTTTTTTTTTACTTACGTGAGTGGGAGGTTACCGCTGCTCAATCCACCCATGGAACCGCAGCTGATGTTCAGGGAGCTTCAAGATACAATTCTCTGAAGCATTTTACAAATTATCGACTGAGAGAAAATAACTGGCGAAATTCGTACCTTGCTCGGGAACTATTAAGGGCCTACTTGACTCTCGCGAAAACACCTGTTCGCTGATGTTAATCCTATGGAAGTATTTTTTTCAGATATCTCGTTTGCATTTCAATATTTTTATTTTTACTTTTATTTTTTTGCGTTGAGTAGCTGAGGTTGATCTGTACAAAAGCCGTTTTTTACTTTTTCGATTTTCTTTGCAATTTTTTTCAGTGAGAATACTTTCACTTTCGAGACCGGTTTCGAAAGTAGAAATATCCTGATTAAAAAAAACCTGCAAACAAAATCGAAAAAGTAAAAGACGTCCTTTGTGCCGATCGATCTCAGCTAGCCAATGCAAAAAATCGTTTAAGAATACTGAAATGTAAGCGAGATATCTCAAAATTTTCTTCTATAGGATTAACATTAGCGAACGTGTGTTTTTACGTGAGTGAAGTAGCGTCTTAAGGCTAATCTTAACAGTAAATTTAATATGCATAATTAAGGAACCTCAAAAACTTAACAAGGTGATTTCAGACTGGCTGTGACGTGATTGGAAGCAGCATCCTAAATGTAATTTACATTATTTTTTATTTAAATCACTTTAAAGAAACTGAATTAATAGTAAATATCCTTGGTATTAGTGACTGTATGAATATTAATAATGAGATTAAATACTAACTACACTGAATTGAAGGCATGCAAGTAAAAAACAACGCAATCATTCTTAAATGAAAATATTTAGAAGTAAAAAAGTTTAATAATTAAAGTAAATAATTAATAAATGGTTATAATAATTCTTATTTATACATATTTGTATCGTAACATAAAAGAAAAAGAATTTAAAAAGAATCAAAACATAAAAACTTTCATCTAATAATACACATTTGTTTATATATGATTAAAAGAAGCTAAGCATAACGGCACGGCACGGGCCTGGAAATTTCGGCCCTAGCAGACCTCTATATGACCTGAATTTTTCATTGTTAAATTTATTTCCCAAATCTAAATAATATTTTCACTGAGTTTTATTATTTTTTCTTTCATTATTGAGCTTTAAAAACCTCACCTTTAAATATGGACACATTGCGCATTGCGCGTTCGTTTTCTGTTTGAGGCCACTTTTGCCGTGACAAAAAACAGAGCTTAAATGAAAACATTATCTCCATTTAAACAATTTCATTTCATTTTTCTTCTGTAATTGCTACTGCTGACAACTATTTTTTCCATTTTAGTTATAAATCTAAAAAAGCTAGAACTTCTTAAAGCAGCAAATAAGTAAAAAAAAAAGAAGGAAAAATCATAAATTTTCATATCCCTATAGCAGTATTCAATAAATGAATGAAATATTTATTTTCAAAATTATGTCAACGAAACCATTTAACGGCATCATTTATTTTATTGTGTTGAGATTGTGTGTAATTTTTGAGAACTTTTAAGCTGTAATTTTGACGATTGATGTCCAGTCTCGTTTGAAATAAAGAATTTACAAACTTTATTTGGATTTCATCAGAGACAAACATGACTAAATATTTTAAAAATAATGTATGCATGAAAAATATTTTTTATTATAAACATATATCTAAAACTTGACTGTAATCTGGTTAAGTGTAAAGGCAAAATAAATATTGATAAAATGAATTTGTAATACTATAAAAAATTACCTTTTCTTCGCAACTGCCATATTTTGTTCCTAGTAGTAACTGTTTTCATTTCAATTGGAACTAATTTATGAATTAATATAATATGACCTGATAATTCCATTTCTATAATATCGCAAGTTATTATAAAGTACAAAAAATAAGCACTACTTTTATAAACAGAAATATACTGATTGGTAACGATCAACGATTAGCATACGAAATGAGATTTTTCAACTGGAACCTAAAACCTCTGGCTTTTATTGAAAATTTTCTGCCTTCTGTGCTACCTGGATCGACAACAGGGCGACACACTTCACTTAAACAACTTTTTTGCAATAGCACCTGGTTTGTTATTTGGAGTAGCTCAAAAGCAGAGTTGGGCAAATTCGCAATCGTATTAATTTGTAATCTCATTACAATGTAATGGCATGTAATGGATAATAATTTCAATTACATATTAATTATAATCTGAATTTGAGGTTCAATTAGCATTGTAATCATAACTATAAATGCTATGATTATCATTATATAATTGTAATTGTAATTGAGAAGAATATAATTAAGATTATGTGTAATTATAATCTGAATTTAAATTTCAATTAGCATTGTAATTGTAACTATAAATGGTGTGATTATTGTTATATAATTGTAATTATAATTGAGATAACTATAATTACTATTACGTGTAATTTTAATCTGAATTTGAAATTCAGTTAGCACTGTAATCGTAACTATAAATGCTATGATTATCATTGTATATTTGTAATTATAATTGAGAACTTATAATTAAAATTATGTTTAATTTCAATGGCAAATCTTTTTTAAAGATATGATTGTAGCTGTAATGCAGAAGATTATGATTTTCATTACGTAGCAGTAATGCTGTAACTGTAAAATTTTAGTTACAATTACTTGTAATGTTAATGGAAAATTTAGATTATTGATAAGATTTCAAATGTACTTGAGATGATTAAAATTATCATTACGTTGTTGTAATGGTAACTAAGAAACTTTTCTTACAATTACGTGTAATGGAAACAGTAAAATTTCTAATTAGATTTTATTCCAACTATACTTGAGACTGTACTTATTTATGATTATATTATTTTGATGAGAATTAAGAAATTTCAGTTACAATGACATTATAATGAGGATGATATTTGATGTTATACATTACAGTTATAACTGCTCAAAACAATTAAAGGATATTGCAGTTTTAGGTGGATTTTGTATCGGGTAAACTGTTTAGCTGATTGATACATGGTCGACAGACATAGTAGGTTATATGAGAATAAATTACACATGTTTGGCAGAAAAAAATGCATTTTATTGCGCATTTGTGTACTAAAGGAAAAAAAACACAATTTGTGCATATGAGAAAAAAAGAATAAGAAAAGGTGTTTTCTTGATTGAGATGATTAAAATTATCATTACGTTGTTGTAATGGTAACTAAGAAACTTTTCTTACAATTACGTGTAATGGAAACAGTAAAATTTCTAATTAGATTTTATTCCAACTATACTTGAGACTGTACTTATTTATGATTATATTATTTTGATGAGAATTAAGAAATTTCAGTTACAATGACATTATAATGAGGATGATATTTGATGTTATACATTACAGTTACACTGCTCAAAACAATTAAAGGATATTGCAGTTTTAGGTGGATTTTGTATCGGGTAAACTGTTTAGCTGATTGATACATGGTCGACAGACATAGTAGGTTATATGAGAATAAATTACACATGTTTGGCAGAAAAAAATGCATTTTATTGCGCATTTGTGTACTAAAGGAAAAAAAACACAATTTGTGCATATGAGAAAAAAAGAGTAAGAAAAGGTGTTTTCTTCAAAGAAAATCATTTTCAGTAGGGGGTATGGTTTCCACGGGCGGCCAGCAACGTTGAACACCTTTGAGGCATGGACTCAACGAGGCTATTAATGACGAGTTGGGGTATTCTGCCCCACTCTTCCAGAAGAGCTCTTTCCAGTTCTTGGAGAGTTTGTGGGGGTTGTTGGCGGCCAAAAACTCGTCTTCCTAGAGCGTCCCAAACGTGCTCGATTGGATTCATGTCTGGAGAACACGCTGGCCATTCCATTCGAACGATTCCTTCCTCGAAAAGGAAATCCTCCACCAGGTTTGCACGATGTGGCCTGCAGTTATCGTCCATTAAAATGAAGTTATATCCGATTGCTGCAGCGTAAGGGACTATAATAGGTCTGAGGATCTCATCGACGTATTGGATCATATCGGCGACCAGTCAGAGCTCCATCTCGAATGATGTAGAGGTCAGTGCGCCCGTCAATGGAGATGCCACCATACACAACACTCCTCCGCCGCCAAATCTGACACTTTCGTGCACGAACGCAGGATTATTCCTACTGCCACGGTCCCCCCAGATGAAAATACGCCTATTATCCGGATGCACAGAAAAACGGGACTCGTCAGAAAACAGAATATTGCTCCATTCATTTCTCCTCCAGTTGACATGCTCGGTTGCCCACTCCCTTCGGTTGCCCACTCCCTGCGGTCGCGACGATGCCTTGATGTTAATCTAACACATACCATCGGTCGGCGAGCATACAGACCTACAGCATGGAGCCGGTTTCGGACAGTCTGGGGTGAAATCATGGTGCCTGTAGCCGAGCGAAGGTGTTGTTGGAGAAGAGTAGCGTTCATGGTTCGGTGTCTCCGAGCTGTTAACGCTAAATACCGATCTTCATTGGGCGTTGTTGCCCGTCCACGACTTTGCCCTGGTCTTCGGCCTGCACATCCACTCTCCAAAAAACGGTTCCAGATCCTGGAAATGACACTTTGTGACTCCCCCAAATATTTTAGTGTATTCATAAATGAAAGGGGCTGGTAACTAAAAATATTTATAACTCAAACTGTAAATATCGTAGGACGCACATATTTTCTGGTAAAAGTAATCTTTATGAAGGGGTGGGGGGTATTTTTTTACCGAAGGACAGTAAATTTTAGTATAACGCAAGTATAAGGGCCTGATAACCAAAAACTCTTGTGACTCTGATATAAATTGCCGTAACTTAGACAAAGTCGGTGTGGTAAAGGAAATCATTTTAAAGGTTAGGGGGCCTGTAGATTTTTTATAGAAGTCCATCATATTTTAGAATGTTATAAATGCAAGTGGCTGAGACCTTAAAACAGTTATAACTTGAACTGTTAATATTGTGGAACACTCATATTTTGTAAGGTAAACTTAATCTTTGTAAAGGGGGAACATTGTGGGAGTTTTTAACCCCAGATTTCTAAATTTTAGTACAGCGAGAATAAAATGTCTTGATAACGGCAAATATGTATAACTCGAATTCAACTTGTCACACCGCATCTCGCACAAATTTCTTATGTAATCCTAATCGTTTCAAGAGGGGGTTTATTTTCTATAGAAGTTCTTTCATATTTTAGTGTATAAGGTGCTGACAACACAAAACAGTTATAACTGGAGCTGTAATTAATGTAGAGCACTCATATTTTCTAAGGTAAACGTAATCTTTAGAAAGAGGATACATTATCATTATTATTATTATTTCTCAATTTAAAGTTCATTGTCGGTTTAAAGTTTAATACTTAAAATTCAAATTTATCGAATTTCAATTTATATGCTAATGCATTGTTCCGATGAAAAATTAATTTTCCATGAAACTAATTCATAAAAATGTAAACTGAAATTCTATGAATTTGTATTTTAAATATAGGCTTTTTTGTTTTGTTTTTAGAATTATAAAAATGGAATCAATTTCAAGAAAAGATTCTCAGTTGCAAACAGGACCGAAAAAGGATTCCCTCTCCCCCTTTAAAATAATTGCTTTTATTATATGAAATTTGCATTTTCTGTGACAATTTTGATCCGAGTTATAAGTGTTTATGTTTAACGGGCCTTTATATTTGTGCTATAGCGAAAGTTGGGGGGGGGGGGGGGTGGCTTGTGTTAAAAACACCAACAGTGTACCTCTTCCCATTATAAAGATTACGCTTACCATACAAAGTAATAAGTGTTTTAGGATAATTATAGCTTGAGTTACAATTATTTTAGTTTGTCAGCCCCTTGTATTTTTGATGCACTAAAATATGGGAGGGCTTTTATAAAATATCTATAGATCCTTCCCCTTAAAACTGTTACTTTATCATATGAAACTTGTGTCGACAATTTAGATTTGAGTTATATGTGTTTGTGGATATCGAGCCTTTATATTCGCGCTGTAGTAAAATTCATGTGGTTTTAGTTTAAAAAAAAAAAAAATAAATAAATAAAAATAATAATCAATGTCGCCTGTAAAATTATGTCACTTTGTTGGACCGAAATAACTAGGAACTGAAATGGCACTGGGACCGAAACATCGGGATCGAAGCCCTATGACCTAAACAATAGGAACAGTCTCAGAACTGAAATGGCACTGGGACCGAAACATCGGGATCGAAGCCCTATGACCTAAACAATAGGAACAGTCTCAGAACCGAAATGTACTCATGGATGGTTAAATTTGAGTTCCTTCATTTTCAAAATTGCACTCTCAATCGTCAGATTATCTACAAAATTTTAAATACATTATATATAATTACTTATACCACAGAGATATTTAAGATCTATAGGTGAAATTGTCCCTTCGAGAACGATAAACAGTTTTTTACATTTCATAATAATTTAAACCTTATATATTGACTTTTTTCTGGGTATAAAACTAATAATAAGAAAAAAAAACTTATTGTTTTGCAAAACTATGATGTATGCACAATAACGAGCAAGTTAAAATCAGTGCATCAAACTCTGTATAGAACTCTGTATCAAACTCTTTGGGTCTGAATTGAAAAAGTAAAAAAAAAATAGCATATTTCTAGAAAACGAGTAATTACGTAAAAATAACTAGATAATTAGTAAATATGCGATTCTATTTAAAAAATTTTATTGTGTGTTTATAACATTATAAATTAATACTTACTGGCATATAATTAGTTACTTATAATTTAATTACATTCTTATAAACGTAACTGGGATTAACTTGCAATGAATTACAAGTAATTTTCATATCAATTTTAAAAATGCAATTCGAATTAGCTCATAATTGATTGCAATTTAATTTAAATACATTTCATAGGATGTAATTTAGATTTAGTAACATTACATTGCACGTCAACCAGACTGTATTCTGAACAAACGTAATTGACGTTAACTTGTAATACATTAGAATTTAATCTAAATTATATGTTTTAAAATGCAATTAGAATTAACTCATAATTGATTGCAATTTAATTTAAATACATTTCATAGAATGTAATTTGGATTAAGTTGTATTACATTACACGTTAACCAAATTGGTTTCAGAACGCACGCAATTGACATTAACTTGAAATACATTAGAATTTAATCTAAATTATATTTTTAAAGATATAATCAGAATTGACCTGTAATCCATTACAAGTTAACTGGATTCTATAATTGAAAAAGTAATCGGAATCATCTTGTAAATAGATTACATGTTAATTGGATTATATAATAAAAAATCGAATCTGAATCACCTTGTAATCGATTACAGGTTAATTGAATTTTACAATTCAAAATGTAATCTGAATCATCTTGTAATACATTACAAATTGATCTAATTAAACTTTAAAAAATAAATTCAGAATTTATTTGTAATCTATTACACGATAATCAGATTAGATATTTAAAAAGCGTAATGGAAATTACTTTGTAAGGCTTTACATGCTAATCATTTGCATTGTGAAGAGATTATAATGTATTTTAATCTGTAATTTCATTACTTTGTAATCAGATTCTGCCCAACACTGCTCAAAAGTATAAACAGCAGGTAATGGAACTCTATAAAACAATGGATACGTAGATAAACTGTTTTATCTAATTCATACTGGTTGGTACTTGCGAAAAGAAATAGCTTTTCGAAAATACTGGGTGGGCATGAACATTTTTGAGTAAAATAACATATATGTAATTTTTTTTTTTTTTTTTTTTTTTAACCCGACTGAAAAGAAGGGTTATGTGTTTCACGCGTGTCTGGGTATGTGGATTCCTTTATACCCTCGAAGCATCCTAACGTCTGTATGGATTTTAATGAATGAGGTCTCTATCGATTCCTCTTAACCATCCAATGGTTATAGGCTAGCACTAGATTTTGTTTTCATAAATTCAAAATGGCGGCCGTAAAATACAAAGTGGTGGTAGAGACCGGAAAAAAATTACGCACCCTATTGAGTGGCATATCATTGGATTTGTCTTTCAAAATGCAGATGATGTTTCATTGACTATTTTACAGCCAGAAGCTCCGTTTAAATATTACACAACCTGGAAGTTGTGTAGGTAGGATCTCTAGCTTTACTGCAACTCTAACCTTTGTAGACATCTATAGGCCTCATCAAAACAACGTTTATAGGTAGAAACTAACAATTAAACACAACTTGAAAGTCATCAATACAAGTAAATAAAAAAATTGGTAAGTAATGTAAAAAATAGTTTCATATTGATGAGAAATAATTAATTAGTTCACTTTTTACGCAGTCGGGTTTTTTGTTTTTTTAAATTTAATTTTTTTATTATCTTAGTGTGTATGTGGGTTGAGAGAGAGGGGGGAGGAGTGAATGACTAATGATATTTCGAAACTAAATTAAGTTTTCTGAAAGAATTTAAATATAAATGTAATTAATCATTTAATTAACTTCTATTATTATAAGTTCTTCCTTATAAACACATTAATATTTAATTTAAATAACGTTGAAATTACTAACAATTGAAAGTGCAAAAAACTAAATGTCAAAAAAGTTATACGTTTTAGTCACCTAAGTGTTTCATCAATTCAAGAGACAAAATATGCAGGAAATTTAACTATGTATACGCTGAAGGGGTTTTCAGTGCTCCTCTAAGTCTAATTATGTTCTTACTGTTTTTAAACCAAAATTGTTTTGAGAAAGTTAATAAAACTAAATTTAATTTCAGCTTTAAATTTAATTGGCGCCACTGGCAAGGAGCATGGAATAGTATTGTCAATTAAAGCTAGCGGTTCAAAGTTCGACTCTCTACCTGGACACTTTTTCACTCAATTAGAAAAATGTAAAAAAAAAAAAGGGTAATACTAACAAAACTAATAAGACGTGAAAGGTTTGAAATGCCAGTAAAATTGAAAATTAATACTTCTTATGTTCTATCTACACATTCTATATATTTGATTATTATTGTTCGACAAACTCAATCACATGTTAAGTTCAGCATATGATTTATATATGCACACTTAGTTCAGTTATTTTGTTTCAGTCAAATACTAATGCTTTTAATTAAAATTGAATAAAGTACATTTGTTTTTACTTTTTTATGCGCAAAATACAAATTTCATGGAAATTATTTAGTTTAAGATATATAACTAATATTGTAAAGAAGTTATTATTTATTATTATAAAATTTTGTTGTTAGTACATACCTAAATTTATGCGTTCATTTAACACAACATATATACAGTACATCCCCGATTATCCGCGAAATTGGGTGGCAAGTGCACCGCGGATAACAAAAATCGCGGATAACCCGAAAAAGACTGAAAATGGGATGCAAGCACGAAAAAAAGAAAATTCAACATAAAAACTATGTTTTAGTGTACAAAAAACATAATAAAACGTATATATATATATATATGCACAGTACAGTAGAAACCTTTGCTTTACGTCTAAATCACTAAAATAAAGAACAGCAAACAAGAAACAATGCCTTACGTACTGTACAAAAAGTGTCGAGTTACACCTTTAAAAAAACCAATCAGTTGTTTTTGCTTCTTGCTTTAGAAACACCTTTTCTATCTCAAAAATGAAGTTATTCCTCATATGCTCCCCTAGAATTTATCATAATAGTCTTATAATTGTTAAATATTTTAATTGTTCTGTTTACGTTTTGTTAATAAATTCAAGAAGAGACATCAAGACTTTATATCTGATATTTTAAACATGGCAACCGAATCTACAAATATTCTTCTATCACTTTCGAATACATGAATTTTTCAGTTTATATTTATTAGTAGGGCTTATTGTATTTTCCTTGCTGTTGGATTGAATTAAAAAAAAATAACAATAAAAAATTCGCTTCGCGGATAAACCGCACCGCGGATAATCGGGCTCTACTGTACAACATTTATCGTTCGGATTTCGTGGAGAGGTAGGGAATACGTCAGGAAAACGAAGCTTTTTACAGCTCATATTCAAAATATTAGAATAATTACTTTTTTTCACAAATAGAAAATATTGTTTGGTAATTTAATGTCTTTTAATGCAAATGATATTTTTATTAAGAACTTATTGTTGATTGAACTTATTTACTATCTTAAAATTAATATCATTTTTGAAAAGATTTTTTGAAAAAAAAAATTCTTTTGAAAAGTCAAAATATTAGAATATTTATTCAAGTGGTTCAAAATATTAGAATATTTCACAATGATTCTCCTTTAATTATCACCAATTCATAATTGGTGACATCATTGATTAAATTCATAGTATTTTATTTAAGATCAGTATTCTTTTTGCAGTTTGTTTGCTTTTTCGTCTTAAAATAGGTCATGTGAGTGATATTCCTGAGCCTATTAAACCTCGTATGGTTGATTTGTATCAGCACGGTAAAAATCAATGTTATATAGCGAATTATTTACATTGTTCGCAATCAAGCGTCAGTAAAATGCTAACACAATATTTTTAAAAAAATGGAAAATTTCAAAATAATCGCCGAAATGTTGGCCGAAAATCAAAAACATGTGTTAGAGGTGACAGGAAACTGAAGCGTATAGTTAAGAAAAACCGTTTTAAAAGTGTGCGATTCTTCCACCGAAACTGGAAAGAAGAAGGAGTTGAAGTTTCTACATCGACAACATTAGGACGTCTCCATAAATTTAAGTTTGAATCTCGTGTACCGAAAACAAAACCTCTCATGACTGCAAAACAAAAGCGTATAAGATTGAATTGGTGTAAATCAAGATGTTTATGGAGCGAATAAGATTGGAAAAATAAATTATTTAGTGATGAAAGTACGTTTTGTGTTTCATATAGTAATCAAGGTATTCGAGTTTGGAGAATGAAGACAGAAGCATTTGATAAATAATGCCTTAAACGTTCCGTAAAATTTGCTTCTAGGGTCATGGTTTGGGGTTGCATGAGTGCAGAAGGACCGGGAAAGTTATACATCGTCTACGAAAAAGTTAATTCTCAGATATATCAAGAAATTTTGGAATATTATATGATTCCATCATCAGAAGATTTATTTGAAGATGATTTCATCTTTCAACAAGATTTAGCGTCACCGCATACCTCGGTGCCAACTATGAACTGGTTCCGCCAACGCAACATTAAGGCACCAAACTCAACTTCCTTGGCTACCAAACTCACCAGACCTTAATCCCATTGAAAACTTATGCTGTATAACGAAGAAAAAACTTCAAGAAAACCCTCCTTCAAGTAAAACTGAGTTAGTGGCACGTATAAAGTCTATTTGGGCTAATATTGATAGAAATGTTTGTAAACACCTTGCATATAGTATGCAAAATCGATTGTACGCTGTTATGAAAGCTAAAAGGGATGCTACAAAATATTAAATACCATTTACTTCATATTCATAAGGTAATATTGTTACGTAAAATGAAATATTCTAATATTTAGAACCAATCTGAATTTTATTCTAATATTTTGATGTGTTTCAGAAAGCTGTATACGTAATTTATTGTACTGTATTGTATATTTTGTAAGTGTTAAAATCTTATCTAAACATTCCAGATTTAATTTATAAGAAATTTAATTGCATTTAATTAGTATGAAAGATAAATAAATGAAAAAAAAATTTATTACTTTTCTCAATTATTCTAATATTTCGAATATGAGCTGCACATCTTAAAAAACTCCAAAAATCTCGTTAATGACCTTAATTCAACGCCTTCATTATCTGACGCCTGAAAACTTCTTGTATAATTGTGTTCTTTCCAGCTCTTTTAACCATTATTTTTGTTTTTTAATTTTTGTTTTAATTTAAATTTAATTTATTTTTTGTTAGTTTTTTTAATTCTTTGTTTTTATCTTTCTTTGTTTCTTTCTTCGTTCATAAATTTTTAAATTTTGGTTTCACGCCAAAATTCTTAAACGTCATTAACAAGATTTTTGGAGTTTTTAACGATGTAAAAGGCTTCGTGGAAGCCCAAATGAGAAGAGGAAACAGGGGAAGAAATAATATAGCTTTAGGAAAGTCTAAACAATCATTGGCACGCAATGGAAGGTTGGGTACACACAGTTCCATCTACATACGCATGCGCACATTCGTCGACATACTTTCCTATGTAAAATCAGTTTCTTGACGTATTCCCTACCTCCCCACGAAATATGAACGACATGTTCTGAATCACCCTGTTTAAAACTTTTGTAAATCATTTTCGAGAATACTGTAATTAAATTATTAATAGTTTTTAGTCGTCGAGAAAAACCCAGTCCAGATCTGCGTACCAAACGAATATTAGATCTTTTTTACCCGACTGAAAAGAAGGGTGAAAATGTTTCACGCGTATCTGTGTATGTGGATTTCTTTATACCCTCGAAACATCCCAACGGCTGGATGGATTTTAATGAATGAGGTCTCTATCAATTCGTCTTAACCGTCCGATGATTATAGGCTAGGTTTTGTATTTATAAATTCAAAATGGCGGCCATAAAGTACAAAATGGCGGTAGAGACGAAAAAAAAAATTTACGCACCCTATTGAGTGGCATATCATTGGATAGGTCTTTTACAATGAAGACGATGTTTCATTGACTATTTTGTACAGTCAGAAGCTCCGTTAAAATATTATACAACCTGGAAGTTGTGCATGTATTGTGGATGTCTGGCTTTACTGCAACTCTAACCATCATAGACATCTATAGGCCTCGTCAAAACAGTGTTTATTGATAGGAACTAACAGTTAAACACAACTTAAAAGTCATCAATACAAGTAAATAAAAAAAATAGATAAGTATTATAAACAAGTAATGTAAAAAAAATATATTTTAAGTCAATTCCTACTTAGGCCAGTAAGAGAATTTCCATTCTTCTTTTCTTTTGAGTGGCGCTTAAAATTCCTTGATCAAGAAGAGGGCTCTCTCGGTCTTAATATACCTTGATCAAGAAGAGGGCTCTCTCGGTCTTAATATACCTTGATCAAGAAGAGGGCTCTCTCGATTATTGAAAATTAATTAATTTAATTTAATTAATTAATTAATATTTGAAAAAAAACTAGATTAACATCAAGTGTCATGCACTACAAGTTTAAAAAAATTATTTGAACTTGATTGGATAAATAATAAGTATTTTATTAACGATTGAAAATTTGAACAAGATATATAGCAAGAGTGTGAGCTAATAGTAGGAATTAAAAAAAATAGTTTCACATTGATGAGAAATAATTAATTAGTTCGCTTTTTACGCAGTCGGGTTTTTTTATTTTTTAAATTTAATTGTTTATTTGTAGTGTAGATTCTGGTTTAATAACAACATAATAAATTTGTTCTATTATGTTAAATTTAGAAAGATTTACATTGTTATCATCTGAAAGAGAATAGTAGATTTTAGAAAATGATCGATTATACAGTGAAGGATTTCAGAAAATTGACTTTGTAATCTTATCTGTTTTTTTGAACGGACTTCTAACTGATTAGCAAATTATGTTTTTATTTGCTTTCATGCCTATAAACATTTATTACGATTAGTATTACTACATTTACAAAATAAACATAGTGCGTGAAAACATTTAGTTATCATAATATTTGGAAAGAAAGCCGAACAAGTGCAACTCTTTATATTATAGATTTAAAAAAGAAAAAAAAAGGGGGGAATTAAACAAAGGTCCATCCATTCCTAATCACCAAGGTGGTGTCGCTCGACATTTTTAATTTTCTTAATCTTTTAACCAAATGTTCTTCATAG
Source organism: Maratus speciosus (assembly GCA_963932465.1). Taxonomy (NCBI): domain Eukaryota; kingdom Metazoa; phylum Arthropoda; class Arachnida; order Araneae; family Salticidae; genus Maratus; species Maratus speciosus. Next base: position 303,794,151 of record OZ010800.1, read on the forward strand.
TTTTCTGAGTTCAGAAACATGGTTAAAATTTTTTTTTGATCATATAGTTTTTTGGAGGTGGCCAATTTTAAGAAGCTACATAACAATTTTTGTTCGAAAAACGTGCTTTACGGAAAATGCCGTAACTGCTTTATTTTTCTACCTATCAAGATGAATCAAAAACCTAAATGTTCAGCATGAAATTGTCGACATTGTATGTAATTATATAATTTTCATTTGGCCTCGGGATCTAGGCTAAAAACCATGCTTAAAAGCCGGAGAAAAAAATGGTCATACACCACATTTTATGAAGGAGATCAGACTCACCTTAAGTATTTTTTCTTACACAGGCCTGTTATAGGACTACATATTTTTACAACTTTAATCCTGAAAACTTCTTCCCTTTTTTTGTACAGCTCATCAAATACTGCGTTAAGTCTGTTTTTGGCAATTTTCACTACTTAATATCTCAAAAGGGACTGACTAAAAAAACAGAAAACGTAGGATAATAAACATCTTTGTAATATAAAGTTAAATTGTAAACTTTATGTTTGAGACTTGACTGGTTTTTGAATAACAGTTCACTAAAAATGCACCTCTCCCCCCTCATTTTCCTTTGTGTTTTGTTCCAGATACATAGCATTTCAGTTACTGTTTGCTTAGGTACGTTCAAATTGACTACAAAAACACATTTTATGCATTATCGCTTAGTTAAAGAGGGCAGTGACACCTTTTCAAAACTTTCTTCAAAGGGTTGTGTGTGTGTGGGGGGGGGGGGAAGGGAATTTTGATTTTATTGCGCACAGCTGATGAGCACCTGATACAGTTTTATTCTGACTTGTTTTTTAAATTAGCCTAAGTACTAAGAGCAAAAACACTTCTCGTTAAAGATTTTTGATAAAATATCTCGTAAAAGGCAAGGAGCAGTGGCGCATTCAAACAGCATATTTTATAAAATTTCTTCAGCGAGAAGCGTTTTCGCTCGTTTTAATGCATCTTGATACGTAGATAAATAAAGCAATTACAGCATTTTCCGTAAAGCACGTTTTTTGCCCAAAAATCGCTATGTAGCTTGTTAAAATTGGTCACCTCCAAAATACTGCATGATCAAAAAAAATTTTAAACATGTTTTTAAACTCCGAAAACTACCAAGAACACTTGGTTAAAAGATTAGAAAAATTAAAAATGCCGAGGGACACCACCTTGGTGATTTGGAATGGATTGACCCACAAGCTGAAAATGTATAAGGATTTTCTAAAAAAATATATAAATAAAAGATGTATCTATATCCTGTTAATCATGCAGTAAAAATATAAATAAAGTTATTATTTTTTTTATGTTACATTTTTGAATTCCTCCTCGGCAATTAAAAAATAAGAGTAAGATAATGAAAAGAAAATTGTTAACATAAACATTAAAATTCCTCCAAGAAGCAAAAATAGTTGCACTGTCTTCTTTTTTTATTAGTGCAGATATAGTTGGGTTAATTGGATGCAATTGAGTAATTATGGTATTAAACTTTATTTGTTGTAGCATTATTAAAGCTGTACTTTTGCATTTTCAGATTCTAAAGGTGTTCCCCGGAATCTAACGAACAGTAAAGGAAAAAAGAGAAAACCTTGCTCAAAAACTCTAGGTGTAGTAATTGGTTGTAATGACGAAGATTTCGTCCATTTCCTAACTAGATGTCTAGAGTAAGCCCCAATTTTTACCTTCTCTATGAAATCATGTGTTCTTTTAATATTTAATTTTATGCTATTTCTTTTTATTGAATAAATTTAGTACACAATAAAAAAAGTTTCTTAATTTACGAAAATAAAACATAATGAAACATTTTTGCATAAGAGTGCAACAGCTGTTGCGCCAAGTTCTGAATATTTATAAAACTAGTTATAGTACGAACGCACCTCATTTGCCGCGCTTGACGTACAATTTCCGACTTGTTAAAATTAAGTAATTTGAAAAAGATTAATGATAGAAATGTCTCGATTGTTGCATCTTTATTAGAAAAGCAATAATTTTTTAAAAGTACGATTACAAAATTAGTTTAAAATTTTGCCAATTGGTGTCGCTCTAAATTTTAAAAAAATGGCACACTATTAGCCGGATTGGAATCCTTGCGATTTCTTTCTGTGGGGACAGTTATAAAATAAAGTTTACTACAAAATTCACAAATTTTAACGAAACTGAAACATTACATATGTAAAGCATGGGAGAACATTCCTGATGAGACTTATTTTCAGGTATCGGCTAGTTCTGTTATGAGACTGTCATGTTATTCCGGCAATTGGCGGATATTTCGAAAATATTGTCATTCAGTTTTTTAAGTCACCCTGTATAAAGCTTTAATTATAACTGTTCATTAATACTCAGATAATTTCTTACATCATTTTTTATATATTGAATATTTCTAAATTTTGTATTTTTAGCTGGGATCCCGAAAAAAGAATGAAACCAGAGGAAGGCCACAGGCATCGGTGGTTATCTGGAAACCGTGGTCCTGCTCATCGCAGGCCTTCCACTGCTTCTTCCACGAAAGAGAACGGACGTGATAAAGTGATCCAAAATAAAAAAGAAATTAGGACGATGTCAAACTGCAGCAATAGCTCAAAGGATTCTCAAAAGAAATCACAGCCAAGAAAAAGTAAGGCTGGTAATTCTTCTCATGCTCCATATTCTAATCGAAACTTTTCTTTTATAAACACCAGCCAATCCAACCTGATAAACTATCCCTTAAACTTAAAATTACACTATCTGCAAATTACTTAAAAGATGATAAAACATTTAAAAGCGTGTTAAATTGCCTTAATAATTCTTAGTACTTTCAACTATATACATAGCCTTCGTCAAAGAATACAAAAATAAAAAATACTGTTATTAGCGTCTTATTTTCAAATTTCACGTACTTGGTGTCGAAAGGAGTGAAAGGGAAAGTCAATTTTTAGATCCGGAAAACATTGAGAAAATAAAAATATGGATATACAGGTAAAGTGGAATATTACGTGTTTTATAATTCTTTAAGCAAACTGATTCAAATTATAGGTATGTTGTAGGATAAAACATCGTTGCAAACAGTATTTTCTTCAGTAATAATTTCTATTGATTCACGGATAATTAAATCATGATAATTCTTTGAGGGATATATAATTTTTGCGTTTTCGAAATTAACTTGTATATTCTGCTTCTAGTTAAGTCTTGACAGGGCTGTTGTTGGTCGGTTGTACTTCAGCAAATAAAAAACATGTAACTATCATATGACAAACTATTCCTTTTAACTATTATCTGTATACTACCCAATGTATTCTGTAGAAAAAGGGAAATGTTTTTGTATCTAGCAAAATGTACCGAAAATGTATTATAACCTACCCTATCCACTATTCTGAAAAGCTTTCCTTTATCTTCAGGTAACTCAGAAACCAGCAGAATTTTGACAATCGTGATTTGTTGAAGCATTTCTTTAAAAAAAAGTTTATTTTTCTGCTCTTTACCTAAGCATAAAAAAGTCGAAATGTTTCCTTGTAGTTTTTAAAGTGTATTAATCATCTTTCTCAACATTAAATATTGTTTTATCGAATGGTATCAATTTTCAAATAATCATTTTGATGTTCAATGGAAAACATGCCAAATTAACAACAGTAATTAATAAATAAAATGTATGACCACATACATATAATGATAGAATTACTAAAAACAATTCAAATATAATTAATGAAGACGTTTCGACTGTATCCGCAATCCTCATCAAGGCACGTACATAATCACAAAACATGCTAAAACTCAAACAATTAAAAACAGTTAAAAATACGATTTAACAATAACAATATACTCATCCGATATCTGGGTGGCTACATTAATTAGAGGTTTAGCTAGAACAGGCAACCTGACATAATTATGTATTTTTACGTATTGACGTAATTTTGGGTGCACTGGTACCGAACACAGAAAGAGGGAATGGATAGCAATCTAGCAACTGCGCATTACTCCAAGAATAAAATTATAATTTGAAACTTTTACCATAATACTCAAAATTTTCAAAAGTTTACATACTTAAAAATACTCTAAAATCAAGTAATCGTAGAATTTACCTTACGATAAACTATACATTATTTATACGACGAACAATAACGTATAAACATTTAATGTAAGATCTGTTATTGGATTGTTTTGCACAAATATCTAAATTCCGGTAGTGTTTCTGATAATTACAAGCGAATGTCTGATTTTGCATTTAATTTCGTTTTGGTTGCTGCGTAAATGGAAAATCGTGCTTCACTCATAGAGGTATGTCGTTGAGAAATCCAGCAAAGCAAAATTTATTTTCTCAGACAAAGGTTATAAGTTCATCTGACAAATGATATAAAAAATCTGATAGACTTTTGAAATGTTTCACACCAGAATTTTTATTTAAAACTATTTAACTTTGAATTTAACTTTTTCTGTGCGATTAAATATTATATTTATTTTGTGAAAAAAATTCTGTTTGGCTGTAATCAAAATATTTTCATCTGTTACCGATAGAAATGGCGGTTGATGGTATATTCGGTATTAACTTGCTATTAGATGCCCAATGAACGAGGACCTCATGTTTCACTGATTTTAAGATTGTATGTATGTATATAAATACGGTGGTAATGTATTAAATATTGAGATAAAAACCGTTTAAAGTAGGAAAATAATTTAAAAATTTTAAAAAGTATTCATTATTTAATGCCGAGTCTATCTTATAAATAAAACATGTACTTTGAAGAACTGGCACAATTATATATTTTTCTATAACACTAATGTTCAGTCTTTCTTTAAAATGTCAGTCTAAATACGATAATTCGAGATTTTGCTTTAGTTAAGTATTTGATAAGAATAAATAACTTTTAAGAGAATTAAGACTTTATTATAGATATATTAAACAAAACATACATATAAAACAAAATTAAATCTTCCGAAATAAATTAAAGACATAATGTATTTGTAGGCAGCACTTTTTATTTAGCTAGAAGTAGTCGGGAATTAAAAAATCTCGGGAATTATTTTTTATACTCTAGAGCAGTGGTTTCCAAACTTTTTGACACGCGGAGCCCTTTTTAGAATGAATTTCTATGGCGGAGCCCCTGAAGCCTACCGCACCCTATGTTGCATGTTAATGTTTATTATGTAAATTGCTACCGAGCACATGAGGAATCAATGAAGAGTAATCTAAACAAATGTGCATTGTCCCAGAAATAAAATGGTATTTTGAGATGTATACCCTAACACTGAATTTATTTTCAATTACCATTAATACAGTTAGAATTGTCAAACGTTTACGTTCTTAAAAACCTCCAAAACTCAAGAAATCGTAACATTTGCCTTACTATAAATTTTATATTATTAAAGTAATGAACAATAACGCATAAATGTTTAATGTTTAAGGATTGTTTTTTTTTTTACAAATGTCTGAATTCGGATCCCATTGACAGCAGTTGCAGGCGAATGTTTGGTTCCACATTTAAAAGGCTTCGGTATTTCGTTTTGGTGGCTGCATTAGTCGAAAATCTTGCTTCCCAGACAAATCGTACTATTGCTTCAAAAGTGACAAAACTAAAATAACTCCGTTTCTCAGGGAATACGAAAACTGTTTCCGGTCAGTGGCAATCTTGCAAATACAACTGTAACCTGGTGGTTGGAAATTTAGTGCACTATATGGTACTTTAGGCGATAGGTAGAGGCATAAAAAACAAGTAGAATGACAGCCAAAACTCATAAAACACAATTTTTGAGTTGTGCCATTTTTGAAGCAAGGGTGCGATATGTCGTTGAGAAAGGCAGCAATTCTTTCTTAGACAAAGTTATAAATTCATCTGTCAAATAAAATCAAAAATCTAATAGGCTTTGGTTTCAAAGTAAGATCTATAGCACTAAATATACCAGAAATTTTATTTCAAACTTTTTAACTTAACTTATTTCTGTTTGATTCATATTTATTTATTTTATGAAAAATTTCTGCTTTGAATCAAAATATTGTAATCGGTACCACCAAATTTTCAGTTGTTGATATGTTTAGCGTTAACTTGCTGTGAGATGTCAAAGCAACGAGGAACTCGTGTTAACTGAGTTTATGCTGGCTGTTTTATTTTATAATGCTGAACGCATTCCGTATACACTTAAAATGATCCAAAGCAGGCTTCGTACGCTTTAAGGACTTTCAAGCACCCTTTACCAGAATATTTGTAAAGTAATATTTCCCTTATTTAATGAAAAAAATTCTATCTTTAGATCTAGCAACCAGTACTTTACGAAATTTCTGGTACTAAAACACATAAAACCCCCTGACTAAATTGATGTGTACGAACCCTGCAAAGCATTTTCTATTCAGCTGTTGAGAAATGTTGCTTAAACGTGTTTTTGAAAACCGTAGGATGCCCCTGAATAATTCTGTGTATCTTTTATATCTAATGTTATATGCATTCTTTTTTAACAAGGAGAACGTAATCGATATCACCGTATCCCTCAGAATGCGACCAAATACACGTTTCATCTTAAAAAAAGACATGTTGCAAAAATGCATCAGATTTTCATTGCAGTGATAGATAGATTTATCTCCTTTCCCTAAACATATCGGTCAAATATGCAATTAACATTCACAATCTTCATTAATTAAAAGTTTTGACAGCTTAGAGTTGTGGATATTCTTATATCACCTCTGCAGTTGCAACAACCGTGTAGAAGCTCTTCCTCGACATGACCATCTTACTTCGGAATGCAATAGGATGATTCGGATAATTTCGCATATAAGTTTTGAAAGTTTGTTTTTAAGAGTTTTTGATTTTATATAGTTCATTATTTTAATGACACCATTCAATCTTTTCATAAGTTCAGAAAACATTTTCTCGGGGATAGCGTATATCTGTAAAGAACGCAATAGATGATGCTACAGTGCTTTCATCTCTTTAATTTTTGAAATAGATCCAGCATTGTGACCCACCATTGCTTTTGCATCATCAGTGCTTTCATGTTCATACGTATTTTCCTATGTCATCATACAAAAATATTTCGTCCCTTAGTGTGTTGGTTTGTTGTGATCTACAAACAATACGATCCTGATAGATTGGTGAAACCTCTTTCAAACAAGCGTTAGTGAGGCACTTAATTTTAATCAAGTTAATGTTTTCAAACAGCTAATCCACTGGCTTCAGTAGATTCATGCATTTATAGTGCAAATTTAGTAAATTTGATGAGGCAGTTAAGTGTTCTTTTACGTCACTAGTAAATAAAAAACATTTAAAAAAGGATGTTATTTGTCAGAAATACTGGACACTAAATTAACAACTTTTACATAAAGCAAATTCTTGACAACATTAATTTTACAAGGTTTATTAAGAATCTCTGCAATTATATGATCTTCAAGAACTCAAGTGACTTCGTTAAACTAGCAGGTAGACATCAGGGGTTCATACGCACCTAAATAATGGGAGCGATGGGCTCAAACCAGGCAAAATTCGACAAAAAAAAAAAAAAAAAAAAAAAAAATAGTGGTAGAATTTTATCTTATTGCCCATTTCGCCCCTGTGAAGTATGCTCCTATGTCCAGGACATATCATATTTGTTTTAACAAGTATTGTGATAGTTTATTTTGAAGCATGCATACATTACTTTGCCCTTCATTTAAGAAAAAATAAAGCTATTTATCTTTCAAATCAGAATGGTATCTTTTGAAATGATGATGCAGTTGAGTATGAAAGGTGGAGCTACTGGATAAAACTTCACCTCAAGCCACGCTAAGAGGAGTTGAGAAATTCAAATATCCAAATTTTCCTTTTCTCGCTTTCTTACATTAGATCTAGAATTGTTTCTCTATTTATCGCATTTTTTTTTTCGGAAAATGTAAAAATAAAGTGCTAGTATAAATTAATATTTGCACTGGAATATTTAAAAATAAAATAAAATTTTGTTTATTAAAACAGTCGTGCACATTTTTGAAAAACAAAATCCTCCCTTTAAATGGGTTTCGTTCAAAATTTCATTACTTTCCTAAAGCTCCGTGGAGCACAGTTTGGGAACCTCTGCTCTTGAGCTTTAATAATAAAAATTTGCAAACCACTTGTAAATTTTATTAGACCAAAAAATGAAATGTTTTTTTATTTTGTATTGTCTGTGACTGCCGCATCTTCTTCTAGTATTTAAAAGCATTTATCTCAGAAGGAGACCACCAGGCGTTGTAATCACCGGTTTACTTTAACCATCTCACAGCCGCCGTGAACTGTGTATGCGTTGTTATTCCAACGTCTAGTTATTCAAGTCATCAATAAGTTAACATTTTACATATAAATTTCCTACATATATACAGGGTGTCTACTCTCAAAATTATCACTTAAATGAGGTAAAGAAATATTTTAAAAGCGATTTGGGTCAATAAAAAATTTCTTTAAAAATTACGAAATTTAAATTTTTATATGGTCCCCCGGTCCTATAAGTTATGTTTAGCAAAATTTTCCTTTTACATTGACAAGTAATACAAAAAAAGTCCCGTTATTCTACGATTAAAATTGACCGAGTAATAGCTGTTTAAAGTTGGAGCATATTTTTTGCTGCAAATTGGGGATCATTCATAAATTTTGTAGAAATACAATTTCGTCAGATATATTAAAAAATGGTTGAGAGTAAAATTAGCATTGCGATATAAATTTGAAACCTTTAATCATTCTGACATATTAATGCAAAATATACAATTTGTAATAAACATTTAAGAAGAAAGAAAAAACAGAACTTTTGTTAAGGGGTCTTGTACCATTCAAACGCGACGAATTTTAATGAAAAAATTCAAAGTTTGAATTAGTCTATCTCCAAAACCTTTTTATGTATAAACATGGAATTTTGGATATTGATTAAACAGATTGTGCTTTATAATATGCTATCATTAGAAATTTATTAACCTTTTACAGAATTTGTGTATTGTTGAAATCAAAAAAGCTCTTTTCTTTACTCCATAAGTCATTGCGCGCATGATATCTTAAGAAAGTATGTATGGAATGTCATGAAATTTGGTAAAGATACTAAACTTATATGTGTGTTTAAAATGAACTATTCTTAGGCCAAAATTATTTCATTAACTATATAAAAAATATATTTTTGTAAAAATAAAATAAAAATTTTGTATTTTTAATGAATACAAATAGCCATAACTAAAAATATCACCATTATAAATACTTAAATGTAGTTCATTTTAAACTCACATATTTGTTTAGTATCTTTTCCAAATTTCATGGCAATCCATACATACTTTCTCAAGGTATCATGCGCGGAATGACTTATGGAATAAAAAAAAGTGCTATTTTGATTTTAACAATACAGAAATTCTGTAAAAAGGCCAATAAATTTCTAATGGTACCACATTACAAAGCACAATCTGTTTAATCAATATCCAAAATTTCATGTTTATACGTAAAAAGGTTTTGCAGATAGACTAATTCAAACATTGAAGATTTTCGTTATTTTTCGAAGCGTTTGAAAGGTACAAGAGCCCTTAAATAAAATTATGCTAAGTTAACAGCATCAATTCCTTACAAAATGATACGCATTTTAAAATATTATTAGATTACACTAGCCTGCAAAAGTTGGGTTATGCCATGTCTTTTAGCTTTTGATAATTGATTCTTATTTATTCTGTACCACTGAATCTGAAATTGACCTTCATTTTTAACCATCACATCAGGATTTTTCGCAAATTTCAAAGCTAAAAAGCTCAAAGTTAAAATTGAATCTCCTCCCTCATCTCATCGGACCACTCAGCTATTTAGCTGTAAGAATCCCAGGATAAGCAAAAATATCGAATAAATTATTGAATAAAATAAAATAAAATGAACCAAAAAATGTTTTGCATATGTTTTATAGTATAAGATTTTCGCTATATTTTAACTTACACATTTACGAGTTGCAATAAAATTCTAACTTGATGGTTAAAAATGAAGGTCATTTTCAGATTCAGTTGTAAAAAGTACGTAAAAATCAATTATCAAAAGTTAAAAAACACAGCGATCTCCTCTACTTTATAGTAACGGATTTTTGTTATTCTTTAAATTTGGCAATTTATGATTTGCGAAATATCTGGCATGATGGTTAAAAATTAATGTAATTTTCGGAGTCAGAGCTAAAAAATACATAAAAGTTTATAAAAAACAACAATCGCAGTCTTCTATTATCTAATCTGAAACTTTTTCTTAAACTTCTTGGCGGTAATGTATCCAAAATTTTTTGTGTTATCCTGTAAAATAAGTATAAATGGTAACCCCCTAAAATCATTATAATATTAGATTGTTATCGGATTTGCGCCAGTATATAAAATGTAATCTCGATTGGATATTTGAAAGTGAGTTAAAGTTCGAGTACAAATTTTGAGCTGGAAAAACATGCATACGATCGTTGAAGTAACATAAAAACTTATAAAAATAACACAATTTTTGTTAAAAGAAATCATAAAAGAAACAGTCTAAAATCCTGACAAAATAAAGCATATGTTATTTTAGCCAATCTGAAACTTAATAAATGTTAACTGAATCATAATACTTCTAGAATTTTTTTCCAAGCGCAAATACACATGAAATAAGATCTTCGAATTCTTTAAGCACTTGGTATGTGACCCCTTAAAGTCAAGCCGAACTCATTTGTTTTCAGAGCAGAAAAGTGGCATAAGTGGATGCATTTTTAAAGTTTCATAACTCGCTCAATTTTAGTGTTATATGAATGGGACTTTTTTTGTCTTACTTGTCGGTGTAATAGGAAAAATTTACTAAAATATCTTATAGGACCCGGGGACCGTATAAAAATTTTAATTTCATAATTTTTTAAGAAATGTTTTTATTGACCCAAATCGCTTTTAAAATATTTCTTTACCTGATTTAAAACATTTTTGTAATTGGAACTATATGCTTATGACTAACGGTTTAGGAATCAGCCATTGGACACCGTTGAGAGTGGACACACTGTATATATATAAGAAAAACTTGGACTTACGCTGTCAAAATTTAATAATTAAAAATCTTACGATACTCAACAACGTACATGTAAAGTATGTGTATAGTTTTTATTTACATGTACGCTGATGAGTATCGTAAGATTTTTAATTACTGTATATATATATATATAATTTTTTATGGTCACGGTAACTTCCGTAATTCTGCACAAATCTCTTCCAAACTGATTCATAAAATCAAGGGGCATCAAATCACGGTCAAGTTCGTTAAGGGGCAAAATTGGACCAAGAGGATGGAAATAGGGAAGGGTTTTGTGAAAACCGAAAAAGCCCCCCATAAGTTCTTAATTTTTGTACATATCAAATCAGTTTAAAATTGTTATTACTTCTAAAAATAGAGTCAAAAATTTACGTATCACAGATTTTTGATAAAAATAAAAATGGGCACAAAGGGCGCAAAAAACAGGGTTTTAAGGAGAAAAAATCACAACTTTGTCAATTCTCAAGATATCAAATCCAATTAAATTTATTATAAATGTTCTTAATATTATTTACAACTTTTATATTGACAAGTTTTTGATAGGCCCAATTCGTACCGCAAAAAAATAAAATAAATAAAAACGAAAACAAATAGGGGGAGGGCGGTTGTTGAAGAAAAAATCCATAACTTCGTCAATTCACAAGATATAAAATCCGCATGAATTTATTATATATCCTCTTAATATTATCTACAGCATTTATATTGACAAGTGTTTGACAGTACCAATTCTTACAGCCAAAACAAATTAAAAATACATAGCGCTTGAAGAAAAAAAATCATCGTATTACGGTTGTATTCAAATCCAAACTGATTATTTTTTTACTCATTTTTTAAATCATTTTTGCTCTCAAAAGCAGGTTTTCTTATTCAGAAACTATATAATGTACCGTAATGGTCAACTTTTTGATAGAGGCAGAATATATTTCAAAAAATGATGTCAAAGTTGGCATTTTGAACCGAATTTCTCGAAACGATTGCGTTGGAAACGAAAAATATGGTGCTACTGAGAAGATAATTGTTTATAAATCAAGTTTTAATTAATTGAACGAAAAATAAAAATTACGGTCGCTTAAAAATCTCTTCAAAAATCACGTCAGCAAGTTTCATATTTTTTCTTTTAAAAATTAATCTCAAAACATGCCAGAAAGTTTCGAGTTGTTGACCATGGAAAAGTATTTTTTTTGAATATCGCCTTAACATAGGCCAAGCCGGGAGTTTTTTTTTTTTTTTTTTTTTTTTTTTTTTTTTTTTTTTTTCGGGAAACAAATCCGACGATATACGATGAAATATTTTCTGATGATGAAAATTTACCTACGTGCATAATAAAAGTAATTCCTCCGAAATATACCACAATTTTTCAACCATATGGTAAATATTTCCATGTTCATATACAAATGAACATATACAAATTAAAATATTTTCATATACAAATTAAAATTTTCAGTAAACAGCTTTACAATTGTTCATATCTGATAAAACAAAATAAACGTCACGTAGCATCCTGTAAAGCTACAAGGTGTCCAGCGAATAAGACCCTGATTTCAAAATTAAATATCTCAAAAACAAAGAACAATAGAATTATGCGGTAAACGGTTTGTTTATTAGCTAAGCTGTAAAAATGTTATACAGAAGTTTCAAAATTTAGTTGCAAAAATCGTTAAGAGATGGCGCTAGAATCGCAATACTTGTAAACTGAGCTTCGAAGACCAGAACACTAGCGTCTCATTCCTAGACGGCTTCCTATGGAAAAACGAAAATTGGGAAAGAGCACTTTTTCGTTGGGGTGAAGTGCAGATGTGGAGACATCTGGTCACAGAGTTATTGCATCAGCTTCAATTTTAGAGAATTTCAATTAATAGAATTTTCAATAAAAAATTTAGCAATCATTATATAAGAACTTATTAAAATATTTTATTTGAATAATGTGCAGAAGCGGAGACATCTGGTTACAGAATTATTGCATTAGCTTTAATTTTAGAAAATTTCAATTAATAGAATTTTCAATAAAAAGTTTAGAAATCATTATATAAGAACATACTAAAATACTTTATGAAATTCAAATTTTAATGCCATATAATTATTTAAATCAAAATGCATATATTTAGACAAATAATTTCGTACTTTCTATTTATTTTTTATATTTTTAAATCACGGCATATTATTTTGGTATTATTGTTTATACCTGAATTATTATAAAGAAAAAAGTAATTTTGTCCTTTTCATTTATTTTTTTAAATCACGGCATAATACTTTGATTGTAGCACAACACATATATATTTTTTCTTTGTAAACGAAATTTTAGAGACAGAAATTATGCATTAAATTATTTCTTTTTTAAAAGGAATTGATGATAAGTCATATTATCAACGTCAAAGCAAAAGTATTTTGGATGCTGCATTCCTTTCCAACACTTTGCATCCTGCCGCTAGAAGATGCACCATATTTCTGTGCTCAGTGATAAAAAAAAATGAAAACCAGTTTTTAAAATTAAAATTATTTTTTTAACTTAATTAAGTTTTTAAAAATAGAAAATTTGTATTTTTTCATTCAAACTATTCTGTACAATTAAAAAAAATGATTTATGAATCATTATTATAAATATATATATATATCTCAATGATTTTTAAAAAAGGGGTTTCTTTTAGCTTAGTTAAATTTTAAAACTAGAAACTTTGGATTTTTTTTTATTCAATCTTTTTTCACAGTTTAAATAAATATTAAAAAGTAAAGATTTCCATTTTTTTTAAATCTTCCTCTACTTGGATTCGATTTCACGATCTACCAATTAGGAGAGAAAAGACATACCATAGAGATTGTGGTATCCGGACCGAAGTAGCTTATAACAAAATTTGAAACAAATCTCAATTCTGTCAACACATGCCTCCGCTTCTGCACATTACCCAAATAAAATATTGTAATAAGTTCTTACATAATGATTGCTAAAGTTTTTATTGAAAATTCTATTAATTGAAATTCTCTAAAATTGAAGCGGATGCAATAATTCTGTGACCAGATGTCTCCACTTCTGCACTTCACCCAAACGAAGAAGTGGTCTTTCCCAATTTTTCTTCTTCCATAGGAAGCCATTTAGGAATGAAACGCTAGTGCTCTGGACTTCAAAACACAATTTATAGGCATTGAGATTACAGCGCCATCTGTTATCGGTTTTTGCAACTAATTTTTAAAACTTCTGTATAACATTTTTACAGCTTAGCTAATAAACAAACCGTTTACCGCATAATTCTATTGATCTTTGTTTTTGAGATATTTAATTTTGAAATCAGAGTCTTATTCGCTGGACACCCTGTATAAATATACATTCTCTTGCGCATCATCAATAGTATAGTCAACAATTTTTTGAGATACGATTACATATGCATCATGATTTGCATCAAATCTGTGTCATGACAGAAAAATATTTTTTTAATGTGAATGAAAATTAGTTTCCACTTAGAACTACAAAAACTTTGTGGATATCACAGGTCATCTTTCATATGCTGCAGCAGATGCTGTATGGATTTACGTTTTTTCGGTTTTTGTGAAATGTATCATCCAACTGTGTGCAATTAAAATAAATGAATTATTTACATTAACGGCGGAAATATTATGTAATAGTTTAAATTACATGTAAAGTGCGATATTTTGTTACTTTCTTCTATCTTCAATATAAGACACTATTGTAATCGAAATTTTTTCGACTTTCGTTTTTAGACGGATTTACACATTTTAGGAGCCAGAGATCCCAAAAAACATGTTTATAGAAAATGTCCGTCTGTCCGTGTGTCTGTCGCCAATATACCATCAAAAAGTGTATGAAGTTATGCATAGAATTGAACCAAATTTTTTGTGTATGTTTTTGGACATAGCAAGAAGGTCCTCCCTTAATTTGGAAAATATCCTCCGGAAGGGGGCACTATAATAGCGATTTTTGTGCGATTTTGAATATTGTACCATTGAAAAGTGTATGAAATTATGTACAGAACTGAACCAAATTTTGTTTAAAGGTTTTGGTTATGGCAAGAAGGTCCTCCCTGAATTTGGAAAATTCCACCGGAAGGGGGCACTGTAATAGCGATTTTTGTGCCGTTTTCAATATTATATCATCGAAAAGTGCACGACGTTATGCATAGAAATGAACCAAGTTTTTTGTGTATGTTTTTGGCTATGGCAAGAAGGTCCTTCCTGAATTTGTAAATACTCTTCCGAAAGGCACTATTGTAGCGATTTTTGTGTAATTTTCTTTTTCTTAGTACTTCTATTATACACTGGCGGCTCGTGAATCGACGGGAACTTCCTATCCTGATAAGCCGACGATTCGCGAACTGCCGATATACAACACAATAACGGAAAACTATTGATTTTAATAAATATCATGATCGAGATTAACTCGTTTTGACTCCAATTAATTGATTGAAGCAGAAATTTAACATGAAAGTCAAAGTTGATATAGTATTTAACTCATAAAAATGAAATATTGACATTTGTAACAACATTTTGAAATATTAAAATATATGAGAGAGAAGAAAGTTTTGGGATTGGCACATCCAACTAGTCTTAATGTAATTTTTTTGATAAATTAATGTCACTAAATGAGCATTTTTGTGTTATGTATTCTTGTTAGATATGAGAAAATTATTTTGCTAAGGGTATTTTAAATGAAAAATGTTCTATGTTTATTAATATATGTTTAAAATGTTATTTACGAGATAACAATATATTTTTGAAAAAGATTATTTATTTAAAATGAATGAAACTGTTTCTAAATAAATAAGAGAATTTTTTTAAATGATCGATCCGACCTGATTTTCTAAACTCAGACCAACCGCTTAGAAGAGACCTACAGACAATGCTACGTTTTTCATTTACTTGCTTTGCAAAAACAATATAAGCAGATTTAACAGAATATAGACAACTTTTTAATTTATTTTTGAATTTTGAGAGTTAGCAGATAACTTCGCCGAGGATATTTTCTACTTTTAGTTCTTATGCTAACCAACGGTATTTAATACAAATTTGTAGTCCCAAAGTTTGGTTATCTAGCTGCTGAATATTTATATTTTAAGATTTTTCATATTTAAATAGATTTATCTAAATGAAATATATCTAAGCAATAACAAATAACTAAGCAATAACTCAGAGAAACTTTATAATTATGACACTGTGCACAATATTTTTTTTTTTTTTTAATCATACAATCTCCAAAGTGTCTTCGAGATTTTTAGTTTACAAAGAAAATTTTGGAAATATTAAGTAAAATTAAAATCGTTAAATCGTAAAATTAATTAAAATCGTAGTAAAATTCTATGCATAAAAAAGACCATTTAGTTCATTTAAAAGCTCTTAAATTCTTTAAAATAAATATTTTTATTAATACCGATGACAAACTAATATTTACTTTTTTTTGTAACGCAAAAAGAGTTATTCATTCAGAAAATATATTAAGCATGGCTAAAATGTCATTTTTTAAAATAAAAATAAATACTTTTTTTTTTTTAAAGAATTTACATTTCTGAAAATTTTATTTATCTACATTTTAAGGAAAAATTAGTAAAATATAATTATTAATAAAACAAGTTGGAAATTGCTCGTCAAACGTGGCAAATGAGGTGCGTTCGTACTATAACTAGTTTTATAATTATGTTTTGCACCCCATATTGTACTGAATGTATATATTTTTGCGCTTCGTAAGTGCATAGTCTGTAACATCATTAAAATGCACTTACAATAATTTTTTCCCCATTCCCCGTAATCTAACGGAAAATTTTTGACTGTTCCTGTAATTAAACTATACATTCGATTTTCATAAAATTTGAAATGGCTCGACAAAATTTTGCAGCAATTATATATTTAAAATTTCAGACCATTCGGAAGGCTGTAAAATCATTAAAATGCATTTGCTATAATTTTTTCCCATTGGCCGTAATGTAACGGAAAACTTTTGGGTGTCCCTGTAATTAAACTATACATCCGATTTTCATAAAATTGTAAATGGCTCGACAACATTTTGCAGCAATTATATATTAAAAATTTCAGACCATTCGGAAGTCTGTAACATCATTAAAATTCACTTGCAATAATTTTCCCCATTGGCCGTAATGTAAAGAAAAACTTTTGACTGTCCCTGTAATTAAACTATACATCCGATTTTCATAAAATTGGGAATGGCTCGACAAAATTTTGCAGCAATTATATATTAAAAATTTCAGATCATTCGGTCGGGTAGTTTTTGCTCTGTTATATGCGGACGGACAGACAGACGGACGGACAGACGAACGGGCAGACAGACGGACTGAACGACGACTATAGGTGCTACGTATTTATATAATTACGAACGCACCTAAAAAGCAGTAAGATTTCATTTCCTGGAACTTTGGGATTAAATAATTTATGTTATTTTGATTTATCTTTGGAATTTGTAAATTTTCTTAATCTCAAGTAACCACCTTTTTTTTTTTTCAGTGAGTACAAGTTCATCAATGCCTCGTGTGTACAAAGCGTGTAAAAACAATGTGAGGTTAAAAGATGGGTCTAGGAAAGACTACAGCTACACGTCACTGAGCAAGACGTCATCGGAAGAGTCGTGTGAGTCCGCTCCCTTCGTATGATTTACGCGAGAGATTGTTGTTGATCTTCCTTCCTTCATCAAAACAACAACAATCTCTCGCACTGTATTTATTTTCTTGCAGGGAGCAGAAAAATTGGCAAAGATATAAACAAACACCACTTTAAAGGTATATATAAATATTTTACAGACATACATACAATAAATACAATAAACCCAACTGGAGTGAAAAATTAGCCAGAGCCAGGAATCGAACCCGGGACCACTGCAGTGGTCCCGGGTTCGATTCCTGGCTCTGGCTAATTTTTCACTCCAGTTGGGTTTATTGTATTTATTGTATGTATGTCTGTAAAATATTTATATATACCTTTAACTGTTGAATGCAGGCGTTATTTATGTGTGAATGTGTGTTTTATTGTATATTGTAGTATGTGTGTTTATTATTATATTTCGTAGATCGATGTAATAGTAAAATCTATTCATCGTTGTCCGGTCATCCAAGGCTGTTGTAAATGGCTGGTGACTTCCCCAACATGGTTTATTAGTGAGAAATTGCAGACTCAGGCATCGGCCGGAGTAGCTCAGTGGTTAGAGCGACTGCCTGGAATGCAGTGGTCCCGGGTTCGATTCCTGGCTCTGGCTAATTTTTCACTCCAGTTGGGTTTATTGTATTTATTGTATGTATGTCTGTAAAATATTTATATATACCTTTAACTGTTGAATGCAGGCGTTATTTATGTGTGAATGTGTGTTTTATTGTATATTGTAGTATGTGTGTTTATTATTAAACACCACTTTGTTTAGAAAACATTTGTTCTAACAAAGCTTACATTACTTTCTTCATGAAACTCTAATATAAAAAAAAAATAGATAACCTTTTATTAGCCCCCGGTTTGCTATTTCTTTCTCGCAGCTTATTTTGTCTCCAATAGATAACGTTACCTTGTATACGCTAGCCGTAAAACAAAAGCCGATGTTTCATTGTGCGATTAAATACCCTACAGCATTTTTTAAAACTTCTAAGCATCGCACATTTTCAATGTTTATACCGTCGTATGGGGGAAAAAAGTACTTTTTAATGCAATTTGTTTGAAAATTGCATCCCCATTTGTTTTTGAAATATTAATTTTTTTGTAGTTTTTAGCGACATTTGCTTCATTTTGGCAACTCAAGTACTCCATTTCTGTAGAAAGTAAAGACAAAATTGTTGAAAAATAGCAATTATATCTTTTCGTTGCCATTTTCTCATAAAAATTGAAAAAAAAAATTAAAATACGTGCTATTTTGAGAAAAAAAATAAATGAAGAATTTATGATAAAACATGGAGCTCTGTTATAAACTATATTTAATTTTAAGTATCTATATTAATGCAAATGACGACATTTTACATAAAATAAAAGCTTGTGCTTTAAGTCTTAAAATTGAAATATGTTTTGCAGTAGAGTCTCGATTATCCGAGTCCCGCTTAACCGAGTTATTTTCTTCTGATGGACTGGTGGTTTCTATTATTATGAAACAGCCATTATAAATGAAGCGTTAGGTGAAGATGAAAAAGCGGCCGTAAAAAGTTAGAACTCTGAATTTCTGGTCAGAATGGAAAAAAAAAATGGCCATAAAAAATTCCAACTTTCTTCTAACTTTTTACGACTGCTCTTTCATCTTCACCTAACGCTTCATTTATAATGGCTGCTTCATAATAATAGAAGCCACCAGTCCATCAGAAGAAAATTAAGTAATGGAAATGTCGGAGGCGACATTAAATTCTGAAAAAACAGAATTCCTATTCTCTAGTTTTCTAGTATTTTCATCTTTTCGGGAAATATACAGGGCGTCCATAAATTACTACCGACGTTTCCTTACCTCATAACTTTTGATTTAAGGGCATGACGAAAAATATTATTATATAGTTGTAAAGTACAAGCCAAAAAGTTTTTTTTAACAGCACAAAGTTGCATATGCGTAAAGTTGCAACTTAAAATGTTATTAATCAAATAACGTTTACAACCAAATAATAATTAATATTGAAATTTTATCAACTTTATCAAAAAGTTATTAATGAATTTCGAGCACAAAGTTATATAGATATATGCAAGTAAACAATGAATATTTTAAACACCAAATTGTCATAGAAAAAAATGGGACTAGCCATTCGTTTGGAAATTTTGTTTAATTTCATGTTAAAAAAAAACCAAGCTAATTAACAGAATAATTCATTAAAAACTTTTTGATAAATTTGACAAAATTTTAATGTTAATTATTATTTGATAATATTCGCATTAATATTGTTTTGAGTTGCAACTTTACGAATATGTAACTTGTGTTATTAAAAAAAAAAAAAAATGAGTTGCACTTTACGAATACGTCATAATATTTTCGTCATCTTCTTAAATCGAAAGTTATTAGTTTTATGGAAAACCTGATAATAATTTATGGACATCCTCTGTTTTTGTAATATATTTTTTACACCAATAAAAAAACATCACAAATTAATGGGACACTGTCCTATAAATACACAACAATGATCTCTCATTGAAAAATACTGGTTTAATCCTCTCAGAAAGATTTTTTTTCCACTAAAAATTCATTGAATTTTATTAGGGCTGAAATATGAAAAGTTAAGGTCCATTAAAGTAACGAATTTACAATACCTCCAAACTGTTATTGTTTGGTACATTTTTTGGTACCTATTTCAAATATCAAGTGTCTTCCAAAATTCTGCTACTACTCCATAGAAAATGTAAAGCATTGTATTTGCATTTGCCACCTTTGCAATAACTTTCATGTTGTATTTTGTATGAAAAGAAGAAAATTGAGCTAGACGACGTAATTAAAAATTTTCTTCTCTGATCCAGCCATTCAATAAATACTCTGCAAAAATGACAAAAGTTTCTTAATATCGGAAAATATAATATAACCACAACCGAAAATATAAATAACCTCATCCGAGTTAACCACGACTCAGAAACGTGTTCTTTATTAAGAAATAAATGGACAACATGATAAGAGCACAGATGACAATACGTACATAGAAAACGGGGGGGGGGGGGGGGCGAGCTGTTTCAGAGCTTCAGAAGCTCCATAATTAGTGCAAGAGTTAAAATCAATATAGGTAAGTGCATGAAAGCATAGAAGATTGCGAGTAATACATCTCGCATACAAGGGTGAAATCGCTGAGAGCAATATTACTTGTAACCTATTTGTTTTCATTATTTCATTATTTGGTGTTAGGTGAAGATGAAAGAACAGTCGTAAAAAGTTAGAACTCTGATTTTCTGGTCAGAATGGGAAGAAAGAAAATGGCCATAATTTTTTTGGTCAGAATGGGAAGAAAAAAAATGGCCATAATTTTTTTTGCAAAAAAATTATGGCCATTTTTTTTCTTCCCATTCTGACCAGAAAATCAGAGTTTTAACTTTTTACGACTGTTCTTTCATCTTCACCTAACACTTCATTTATAATGGCTGTTTCATAATAATTGTAGCCATCAGTCCATCAGAAGAAAATAACTCCGTTAAAGCGGAAACTCGGTTAAGCAGGACTCGTATAATCGGGACTCTACTGTATATTTCATTTAAAAAATGATCTTTAGAATATTTTTGTTGGTGTTCAGAGGGGAGTCATGACCCCCATGACCTCCCTCTTGGATCCGCCATTGTAGATTACGTAGCTCAGTATTACATATTTTAAGATTACATATTTTAAATTTTAAAATAAGTCGGCTATTAGAAAATTAGTAAAATTATCTTTGTAAAATACTTTACGGAAGAGGAGGAGGGGAGGGGGGCGTCAAAATCCATGCTTGCCCCGTGTGCAAAAAAGTCTAGTTTCGGCCCTGATCACGGAAGTGGTTATTGTGTATTTTTGTACGTGGTTATATTATATTTTTTTATATTAAAACACATTTACGATTTCTTATAATGGACTTTCTTCCTTTTCAAAACTTTTCGTCACTCAATTACATAATCTGTGAAGTATGCCTCTTCTTAGACAAGCCTCCGTTTTTATGCTCCCACACCAGCCAAATACCACTTTTTTTTTTAGAAATTGAAGTTTGGTTCAAATTTCTATTTTCAGAACATTTTGAATAACTATATATTTGTAATAAAATCCTATCTTTATATAAATAAAATTACTGTACGCTGCCATAAAGTTTTCTGGTTCAGTCTAGTTTATATATTCTGGTTCAGTCTAGTTCTATATTCATTATTAAAATCTAAGTCGCAGCTGAAATATATATATTTTTAATTTTGATTTTTCTATAGAAAAAAATATACATTATGTATGAGGACGTGAATTTCAAAACTCGCCTTATCCAGAAAATCAAATTCGAAATCACAAAAAACCTCTAAATGCGTCTATTGATTTTCCTAGTAAACCAAAATTTTACAATTCCTGAAATACCGGATAAAATTAGTTTTTTGCAGATTGTAGTGTTTTTTCGGTGCAGGTTTACTAGTAGAATATATTGATAGAGGAAACACGATTTTTTAAATTTTGGATAAGGCGAGTTTTTAAACTCATGTCCTCATACGTATATAATTTTCTCTCTTTCTTACAATCTTCTCTTTTCTCCTCTGTCAGATTTTTTTTCCATATTATCCAATATTTCTCTTTTGTTATATTCTCCTTTTTCTATTTTATCCTCTCTTTCCTCTTATCTCCGTTACTCCCCTTTTCTTCAGCTCTTTCTTCCTGTTTCACTTTCTCTTCTTCTTTCCCAATTCTTTTGTTTCCTCTATTTCTCTCCCTTTTGAGTTTTATAAATATGTATTCAGCCTTTTTAAATTATAGAATGATTGGCTACAATATAATATTTTAAGAGTTTGATTTGGTTATTTTCCATTAAAATTCAAAAATTTCAACATATTTAAATTTTTTTGTATTTAAATGTTCATTTCATTGCTCGATTTACTTAATTTTTTTTCTTTTAAAGATGACTTTTTATTTAACAATCTGTTTTAGAGTTATTCAAAGGAAAAACTCATGAGCAATTCCTAGAAATACTACTAACATAATAATTTCTTTTAAATTCTCCATAATCCTAAAGAAAAATTAGTCATAATTTAAATAATGATTTCTATATCAAAATGTTTTGGTGAAGACCTGCAGTTTGCATTGAAACGATATGAGAACTGCGTTATAGAGATATAAAAAATAAACAGGACTAAAATTACTTGTACAGAGTTATTTTTATTGAATTATCTTTACTGTTTAATTAATCTTTAAAAATAATCTAAATATTTAATTATATCTATTACATTCGTTGATGGATAATGCAAATTTTAGAGCAGTGATTTTTTTTAATATGTCAAGCTCATCTAATATTATTTGAAGAGACAGATAACGATTTTAATGGCAAAAGTTAACTATATGTTTTATGTTCACATTCGTCCGGGTCTACAAAATGTGTAACTCTGGACTTATTAAAATTTCAGAGTCCATCACGGAATCTTCTGCATCAACAAATGGCTTTGGATTCTGTTAAAGCTTGTCTCTGTAAGCTACATAGAAAACATTCAACATCTTCGTCGACATTTCTTGAGCTCAAATATTAATCACGTTGATACTCTCTTATGCAACCAAGACAATAGATGTCAAGTTGATAAAAGCTAACTGCTAACTGCATAAGAGTTTCTTTCTTTAAGCAAACAATCTATTAGAAATTCAAATTAAATATCAAAAGCAACAAATACTGTCAATTAGCTTGGCATACATATAGATTTGATTTTAAAAAATAATTCCCAAAGTTTTGTACATGTCAATTTTTTACACGCTTTCTTACACGCAACTGTTAGTTGATATAAAAATTTTCTGTGAAATATATAACTGCATGTCACACAATACTTTTAATGAAATTTCTAGAATTGCCGAGAATTCCGCGTAAAAACTTTAAAAGGAAGTTCAGAGGACACTACAACAAACAATTTTTGTATAGAAAAGTACAAGATCATTCCATTTAATCACTCTAAAATACACGGCGTCTAACTCCATTCCGGACAAGGAAATTATAGGATTTTTTTTTTAAAGGAAGCAATTTTAACGAAATTTGCAACAGAATTATCTTTATTTGTGCTAAGAATTACGTCATAAGAAGAAGCGGTTAAAATATACCCATTTGCATCCAAACAGCGCTGCACTTAACGGACCATACTTCACGATACAAGGTGACCCCGCCAGTAGTTGATCAAATAGTCAGTGCTACGGGGTTTTTATCCAATTTCCTTCCTTTTAAGTTTTAGAAGTAAAGTAACATGATTCGTACAATCCTTAATAAATTCCCTATAATGGGCAAAAATGAAATCTGCTAAAATTAAATAGCAACAAAACTATAAACAAATAGTTTTTTTTAATTGCCGTTTTCCCAGCAGCTGATCAATCGAAGAAATCAATCGAAAATTAAAAAATTAATCTTTAAAATATCATATTGGGCAGTGATTAATAATAATTCCTATAAAACTATTATTTGAAATGAGCAAGATGTAAGTGGAATATTTTTACTTACCGCAATTATCTCCAACTAATCAAAAACTAAATTTTTACACTTTCTAATAAAAAAATTTCATAAAATGGCTTCTCTTACAGCTGGCAGCTGATAACAATATAACATCATGTGCTCCAACATTCAAACAAAAATATTATAACTAGTGCCATGTATAGAATTCATTTCCGCCGAAAATAGCCGAAAATTTGATCAATTACTTGAAGGGTATCAACTAATGGCGAGGGTCACCCTAGTTCGCATTAGATATGGTGTCACTCATTGAATTACTGTGTTATTCAAACACCTTTCGTAATGCTATAAAGTTTTACACAAAACAACGCAAGTCTGTTGAATTTTAAAATTAAGAATAAAAATTCGGGTTCGAATTTGAATGAGACACTTTGCATTTTTGAATGTGTGATGATCCCAGTTTACTATACAAAACTTATTTGTTGTAATGTACTCTACCTCCCATACAAAATTAAATGTGAAGTTCCGGGAGACCCTGTATATCATGAATATCATCCCAAAGGAGTACTACCTCAATATACAATTGCTTAACTTCATTATATGCAGTATTTTAGAAGTATGATCTTCTACATTTGTATTAAAATTGTGACACAGCATACTAAGATGTATTTTTTTACCTCAATTATTTTACAAAAGTCCGATTTTATTAGAAGTGTTTCTTTTTGATATATAGCTAATATTTTATCAATATGGTTGGCAAAATTAAATCTATATTTCAAATATGTAAACAAACAAAAATTCGTGAAATATTATACAGCCTTCAACCAATATGTCAGCAAGATAAGATATTATTGGGTAAATATTATTTTCCTACTTACAGGATATCCTGAAATGAATGCCACAACTTTCAAAAAGAATACCTGGAGAAAGGTTAGTGGAAAAAAAGTAATTTTTATTGCCTAATTTAAATGTGTGAAAAACCTTCTAATTATTATCTAGACTTTTGCACTAGAATCACCGATAATGTTGCATTTACTATAGTAAAACCAGTTAAACCTGAATTGGTTATTTTTCAATCGTGTATTTCTAATAATTTTGAATCAAAGTTACTTGCATGTTTGCAAACAGAAAGCACTTTACAAACAATTTTAAAACCGGAAATTGTTAATGCATGTTTGACTGAAATTAATGCACATTCTGGTAAAATTTATATCTAATAAAACAATTGATTCTCTGATAGATATTTTTTAATGTTATGATGCAAATGATTAAAGTTAATATATTATTTCACTAACCGATCTCCATTTAATTCTTTGAAAAATCATCGGTTACAGTTTGTGTAAGATGTATATGATCTTATTTTGTACGTGGCCATATTTATATTGATTTTTCTTTTCAAAAGTTTTCCAATGCTAATGATATTTCGAATGGAAAATTTAATAATTTTAATTTAATTTTAAATTTTAAAATTTAATTTCAGTTCGTTTGAATTTAATAATGCACCTGAGTGTTACATTATTATTTCAACTTATCACATGTTGAAATTATGAGCAAAACTACACAGGAGGCCTTTTTTAATTTGCATATAATCACTACGCTGAAAATGCTGTTTCTTTTATTGCAATGGTTTTGAAAGATTGTGTTGATTTTCTTCAATTATTGCTATTTTTAAGCCTTACTAAATACTATCTTATGTAACGACTTGTCTGTAATAATATAAAAAAAAAACCATACGTACACTTGCGGGATGAACTGAAACTTTTGTAGAATCAGTTCATTAGCATAAATTTCAACAATATTTATATCTAATAAATATATTACAAATCATCAGACATACAAGTAAAATTACATAAATACATTTAATACAATTAAAAAGCAAACGTTTCAAGCTAAATTTTAGCCCCTCATCAGTGCAACAAAACATTCAAATGACAGAAAACTATATATCATGTTTACAGTTAAAAATTATTAGCAGTTAAAATTAAATAAAGTATAATTTTTTTTTTTTTTTTTTTATTATTATTATTAACTGCTAATAATTTTTAACTGTAAACATGATATATAGTTTTCTGTCATTTGAATGTTTTGTTGCACTGATGAGGGGCTAAAATTTAGCTTGAAACGTTTGCTTTTTAATTGTATTAAATGTATTTATGTAATTTTACTTGTATGTCTGATGATTTGTAATATATTTATTATTTTTAACTCGTATATCAGACGTTAAACAATGATTATTTATTTTAATATTTATATCGTTTGTCCTTTAACATACTAACGCAGGAAAATTCCTGCAACTAATACCACAAAGCCTAATCACTAAATTGAAAACGAAACTTTTTATGACAAAGTTTTTTTTTGTGCTATATGTGTCACAAAGTTTATATGCAAATTCTTATAATATGTAGTACAGCTTAAACGCAAAAAAAAAAAAAAAAAAAAAAAAAAAAAAAACCTTAGCAAACTAGTTGGATTACGAAATTTTTTAAAAAGAATATCAACATAAATTGAACAGTGCCTTTTCAGAAAAGGCACTGTAAGTTTGGATTGAATCATCTAAGGCGTTTTCGGTATTTTTCTTAATAGATTCGTAATATATGAGAATTTGAAATACTATGTGCCAAACAGTATGATTGCTTTTCCAGTACATTATCAGAAAAAAGCGTCTTAAAACTACGAGAAACAGTCTAAAAGTATTTTCTGCCCAAAATGTGTCCGGTACTAAATGACTTTTTGTCAGTACACTGTAAAAAAAAGTCTGTAAAGTTACTAAGGTTTTTCTAGAAAACTGGGATTCCTAGAACTTTGTACGTAACGGCGACAGCAAAAATTCATGTAACAGATGCGCTTTTGCACAAAAAATAAAAAAATCTATAAGGTTACTAAGAATTTTTTAGTAAACTGGAATGCCTAGAACTTTTCATGTAACTGCAACCAGGGTTGTAGATAAAATTTTAGTAAGATTACTGTAAATTTAGCAGACTCATTTATAAAGCTACAGATTTCTTTAGCTTTACAAAAACTAGTTTTGTAAACTTACAGCCTTTTTTGTACAGTTACAGATGAATGTTCAGTAAGCATGTAAATTTACATCTGTATAACTACAGATTTTTTGTACAGTGTATTTGTGCGTGTTATTAACTATAATTGTTCTACATATCTACTTTGAATTTTTTCAGTATTGCTGAAGCAGGGAGAGTATAGTAAAGGCGATCCAGTTCCGAAGCTGTTTGAACGAAAGAAAGATCCCCTGGAAGACTCAGGGACCTTTTTGCCTCCTATATTGTGACGCTATACTTTGGATGCAGCTCTGCGGTCCTGTTTACTGCGAGCTGCCCGACTTGCTAACAAGGAAAAGCAACGTTTGAAGATTCGATGCAGAGGTTATACTCTAGTGAGCCCCGTTGGATGAAGACAATCTACGATCCATAGCTCCATGTGACAAAGACCTTCTTGAAGTGACGTGTACGCAACTCATACGGCCCCGATTCCAGGTGGTACTGTCAATGGAATCAAATTCAGGTTTGCCAACAGCATCGAGTAATTGCGTATGTCTCATGATATTGTTAGAGAGAAAAAAAAACTTCTAACAGAATGCCAACTCATATGTTTTCTGTTAATGCCGTTTTTTATTTTGTAGAAATAAGTATTTTTTAAAATTTTAACTGATAGAATTGCCTTATAGATGTCAGAAACTATTTCTTCATTTTCATCACGAGCATTTCTTCTTAAATTTTAACATAATGCCAATGTATATGTTATTTGTCAATATAGATTTCTATATTCTATAACAGTATTTTTTAGTTTTTTCCTTGTGGGATTGCCTTAAACGCATCAGTAACTTTTGAATTTTCTGTCACACGTATTTCTATTTCTTTTTTATATAGACTATGAGATTCATATGAAAAAGAGGCTATCTTGATCTATTGAATTTATATTCTAAGAATGTATTGTACATTTATAATAAATGTTGTATTTCATTGTTAAAATTAAAAAATAATAACAAATTTCTGAACTTTTGTAACTGAATTTGCTACTATTCTTAAACAACATAGAAATCTTATTCAAATGTCACATTCCATTTCTAATTTTATCATTTTTATATAATAAAAAATGTATGTTACATAATTATTATTTAAATTTAAAAATTGTTTATATGGAAAATTTATCGCAATTGTGATATTTATGCTTGAACAAATATTAATTGTATTTCATGTAAATTTTTGTTTATCATAAATGGTAAAAAGTCATATGTTATATGTTATATGCTTTGTAAACTGTTGAACATAATTCTGTTTCATAGTTTTGGCTTATACAGTTCATACATTTGTTATCCTTATTTTTACTTACAAAGTTTATATATAGTTGTATTTTGCGCATATATGATAATTATGGAATATATGTTGTAAAACTTTCTTTTAGTGTTGATAGTTTAAAACATTAACTGTTGAATGATAAGGTATTCAAAGGTAAAAACTGAATTTATTCCATATAATATTTTAATTATTTGAGGTATTTTTAAGACTGTGCGCGAAAATTTAATACATTCATAATTAATAACTAACCGTATGGCGTACATTTTAAATTAAGCATGTATACTTAAACTTTACTTAACTTGTAAACTATATACATCATACTTTAAAGTTAATATGCATTATTATTCATTATTGTTATTTGAATAATAGCTAAGTTTCATGCATAACAAAAACTTTCAAAATATAGAGAAATGAATGCGTATTAGCAATAAAACATGAAATGGAAAATTGGATATGAGTTAATGCATAGATCCCTTTATTAATTAGCCTTCATATCAGCCCCGTCAACATCTCCCATATTTCTATGACCAATATTTAGCAATACCAGATTTTGAACAATGTTTGAAAAATGAAGAATTACGTTTCAAGAGTTCATAGAGCAACATAATTCATAATGTATTGTTGGCAATCCTGACTGTTCACCTTTGGTGATTAGCTCATATATGTGATTTTCTAACTGTATAGGGTCCATTGATTATGCTTCTAATTAAGTTAGTTTTGAACTTTTGGAGAATATTTTCTCTGATCTACTAGGTAATTACATTTAAAGCTTGCGTTTCAAAATGGTCTGACGTGAAAATTGTATATTCCGGAAATGCGCATAAATACCTTTAAAGTTGTAAAATTATCCTTACTAAACACGTTTTTTTTTATATTACTGAAAGATGGCGCATGATATGATTGATAATAACCGCTCATTTTTTATTGGTATCCTAGCTATGATATTCATTAGGTTGACTTAGACGCACAAAGACAAATTTACATTCACTCTCATAAACGATTTTATCAGAAGGGGAAGAAACAGGCAGTAAATTGCCGGATTATGTCTGTGATCGGAAAATAATTTTTTTGTTATTTGAAGATTATTTGTTCGTTTCATTCTGTCTTTTGATTATAGAATTTCATGAGATTTTGAGCTTTGGTTGCCGATTTTTCGTATTTTGAGAAAAAAAGACACACGTAAAAATTTCATCTAAAACGAAAAAGTAACAGGCGAAGCGAAAATGAAGCTTTACATTAGAAGATTTTAGATGATTTTTACTTATGATTGACGAATTTTCTGTATTTTAGAGAAAACCGAGTAATTCAGAGCGAAAGTTTTTATCTTTTAACGAAATATGAAAATTCGTTTAAATCCCATATTTTTTTAGAGTGTGGATTTGGACTGGTTTCATGCGAACTTTTGGTTTTAAGAAAGTTAAATTGTCACTTGACTTGGATATAAAAATCTGCATAGTCGTTTTAAACTAGTTCATTTTAGTCACATACACATATTAGAAGTTTTAAAATTAAACTCAAGCACCACATCTCACGCTGATAACACATGCATAGCTTTTATTATCTTAAAAGATTTATCAGTTGTATTATTGATTTTAAAAATCAATGTTTGCATTAATAATAATAGTAATTTGTAAATGTATTTCATTCTTAATTCTTCATGGATTTTAAACCATGGTAAATCTTTTAAATACAATTATAGTGACTATAGACTATATTTTTCTTAAACGGACTAAAATTTAACACACCTTTAGAAAATAAATTCTTGAATTTCTTAAGTAGAAAATAACGTCGATACTTCTCGAGATTTTGAATATATATAATTGGAACACCAAATTATTAAAAGCATATTGTTATTAAGTTTGTGAATTAAGAGATGAGAGAGATTATCAAAGTTAGAAAAATACGTAATTATTGTACCAAATATTTGCAAAAAGTAAATTTTTTAATTTGACCTTTGAGAAATAAAAAAGATTAACTACATTATTGAAATGTATATTTATAATATGACTTATTAAGAGCGAAATTACCTGTCAGAGAATTCCAGCGTTATTGGTTAAATGTAAATTGCAGTTTTTCATTAAAAAATGGATAAAAATGCATTTTAATTTTCGATTTTCTTAAATTCCTTACAAAAATATAATTCATAAATTTTGTTTTTTTAACAACAATTCACGAAAAAATATAAAGTTTTTTGGGAGGATGTGTCGGTGCCATTAATGGACGAGCCACTCTTGTATACATATAAGAACATAATTTTAGTGTGAAGGAAAATATATTACTTTTTGCATTATTATAGACAGTTATGCTTCCTAAATCTTCGTATACGTTCTAAAAAAATCTTCTACTTGAAAGGTGCACTAAAGTGAAATTTCTTAATATATATATATATATATATATATATATATATACCATGTGCTGATGTGTACTTGGATAAAATAACTGGAATTTTATTAGGTATTTAGTGTAATATTACTATTTTTCCTTGCTATAAATTAATTATTTAAAAGGTTGTATTGCTTTTTCCATTTCATAGCATTTAATGTTATTCTGTTTTCATCTTGAAACTATTCTCTTGGTTATATTGGTCGTTAGAGTACAGGAGAAAAAATTTTTTCAGCTTTTAGCGTTTTTTCTCACAGAAAACGACTGATTTTGCTTATATAATTGAATTCTGTACCCCTGATAACTTAATTCAATATATAAGCTTTTCAATTATTTTTATCGAAATCCATATTCTTCTTTTTTATTTCCTTATTAATTCTTGTTATATAGTACAAGGGACTTTATTTTATACATAGCAGCTTGTTTATTATGTTTTTGGTATCCATTCAGTGTGTTTGGGGACACTGCATTGTGGTAAATTCAT
The DNA here is from genome assembly GCA_963932465.1 of Maratus speciosus. Taxonomy (NCBI): domain Eukaryota; kingdom Metazoa; phylum Arthropoda; class Arachnida; order Araneae; family Salticidae; genus Maratus; species Maratus speciosus. Next base: position 303,825,304 of record OZ010800.1, read on the forward strand.
TCATACTATCACAATTATTGATGGTGGTCAGTAATGTTTAATTAATGGTTATATATATATACATATTTAATCTGCATTCTTCTTTCAAATTTCTCATACACTAATCCAGCGGTTCCCAACCTTTATTTGTACGCGACCCATATTTAAGTTTAAAAAAATTTCGCGATCCTCGTAATACAGGGTGGCTACTAAATACTGTTACAAATATTCAGTCATTTTATTTTACTAATATAAAATAGAAAATAATAACTACACTAATACGATGAACATCAGAGATGAAAGTTTACCGGGAAATAATTTTACTCGAATTGACCGCCATCTTTATGGCTCTATATCTATAATCTCTTATGCCATGGTCCGTCTGCGGCACGATTCATTTTAAGAGGTAATCGGTACCATTCACGCAATATGGAAGCTTTGAGAGAGTCCAAACTTCTGTGTTTGTAGCTATTTACTTTAGCCTCTAAAATCCCCCAGATGCAATAATCTACAGGATTTAGATCCGGTGAAGAAGGTGGCCAATCTTCTTGCATGATAAATTTCGGACAATTGACTTGGAGCCAAGCCTGTGTTGATTCAGCTCGGTGCGAAGGTGTAAAATCTTGCTGAAATGTCCAATTCTTTTTGGTATACAATCTGTCAGCATGTGGCAATAAATATGTAGCCAGTATGTCCTGTTTGTAATATTCACCTTGATTTTTATCCCTTTATCGATGAACTTCAAAGGCAATTTTCCATTGTTGGAATTTGCAGCCCAAACCATAATAGAATTCTTGTTCAGAAAGCGTTTGAAAGTTCGAAAGGTTTCAGGTATATCCTCGAGGGTTGCTGAATGTACCACATTTTTAGCATTATAACACTGTTCAGTGCAAAATAGCTTCCCATCAGAAAATACTATTCTGTCAACACTTTTCCTACCATGCCGCTTCATCAATTTCTTCTTTCTTTGTAATCTTTCTATCCTTTTTGCAGCAGTCAAACCTTGAATTTTTCTTTTGCGATAAGGGCAATAACCCAAATCATCATTTACAATAACTTGAATAGTTCTCTTATGCAGTCATTTTATTTGCAGAACGTTGTGGATTTCTTCGCACCTTTTCACGAATTCTTTTGATGCCCTCTATTGTGCAAACTGAGCGTGGACGACAAGACCTAGATCGATCTTTACATAGCTATTAGTATCCAATAATCGATTTATAGTTCTATATATAAATGTTCCATCAAAACAAAGGCATTTTAATTGCTTAAAGATTTTATCTGCGGAAACTCTGCTATCAAAGAGCTTTTTAATCATCATTCTTTTGGCTTCCCTCTTTAAAATAATTTTAAATATTTGCTTTGTAACGAAATTCGTCTGCACTAATAGAAGATTGCCAAACGCTAAAATACAGAAATAAATTATTTTACAAAACGATTAAAATTAATTCGAATTTTTTTTTGTGTCACAGTATTTAGTAGCCACCCTGTATAAGTGTGTATACCAGTATGGAAATTGTTGTGTGACCTCTTTAAGCTATAGGCTATCCTATCCTGCGAAAAACACAAATTTACATACGAAGGATACACTATCAACAAAAATAGGAATGAGTAATCCCAATATATGTAAATCGAATAATAATTAGAACAACACCAAAACTTCAAAGATAATTAAAAATACGTCTAATTATTATCAAACATATATTTATAATCAGTGAGATTTCTGCCACTGGTGTTTACCGATGAGGGCATCTATATCAGGGTTAAAACTGGTTAATTTTAACCTCAACACATTGAGGGCCGATGGGATATATTATATCCCACCTAATTTTAATTAATATTTGTACAAGAAATTTTAATTAAATTTTACTGTTATAACTTTGATGTAAAAAAGTCGAAAAATTGCTTTTCCTTATTTTGAAGCAAATTTTTTCTAAAACTCTGGTGGGAAATATTACAAAAACGCAATCCCTTGCCCCCGAAAGGGTTAAGTCACTTTCTGCACGCACTTTGTTTCTGTACTTGTTTCTTCAAAAACAGCAAAGTAGAAAATACATGTTCACGCAAGTATTTCGTGCTGAACCTACTCGTAGCTGATTTAAATGTTTCTGGATATTCTGCTTGTATATTCATGCAGAAGGAAATTAAGGATTTCTCTTGAAATATTATTTTCTGTTGAAATTGTTATATTTTTTAAACAGATGAAATAAAAGATATATTTCCGTGGCAAACTTCAATTGTTCCGCGACCCATATGTTGGGAACCGTTGCACTACACAATTTTGTGCATTAATTAAAGCAAAGTTACATAGAATTTTGCTGTTTAAAAAATTATAGAGATATAATCATGTTGTCAAAATACATAAACTTACAAAACGTTCCACATATCTTTTAGGTTCGTACGTACTGACACGGTTATACGGTTTTCATAGCAATTTCACAACTCGAGTCTCTGTAAATTTGTGAATTAATAAAGCCTAACAGTGATATTTGAGTTCTTTTTAAACTATGTAAAACGCTCTTGCCTGTAATATATCCGTAAAATACAACATCATTTGTGATATAGTTTTGTAGAAAATTATTAGGCGAGACAAGTCATCAGTTTTTCTTACAAATCCAAAATGCTGAACGTACCATTTTTTCATTTTTTAAAAATTGCCTCACATCAAATTATTTTTTTTTTTACTTTTGAGATCTACAGCTGTTTTATGAAGATGTGGAAATTTGTGTAACATTTTCTCAAAAAAAAATGACATGCATTTAAGTAAAAGATATAAAAATTATAAAATTGAAAATTAAGTGATATCTTTTTAAATTGGATTGTTAAACCCGCAGTGTTGATTGAAATCAGATGATGAGTTTAGACTCGCCATTCTGCTTTTCTATCGCAAGAGATGCCCTGGCAGTCTAGGTACATAAATATACTGAAATGTTTGAACAAAATTCTATAGCTTCATGAATATGTGATAAATATTTTATTTGATAAACAGCTTCTACTATAGACCATTTTGAAAAGGAAATTTACTTTATTTATTTGTATAACATCAATTCTTCAGAAAAAAATGTTCATATTCCACGTATTATACTTTTCAAAGCATTGATTAAAATCTATTGATAAGACAGGCTTCTATAATTGGACATCAAAAATGCATAATGAGTCTATATATCGTCAAATGCAGCCAACTGGTGGAACAAAATTCTATAGCGCTTCATAAATATGAGAAAAAATGTTAATTTAATGATTTTTTCAACAAAACGACTTCAATTCAGACCATTTTGAAATATGACTTTTTTTATCAAACTATCTTGTAATATTATAGATATGCTCATTTGTCAGAAATCATCTTATAATTCTTCTATGCAATCATCATAATGCAACAATCAAATCACCACAGCATAGAACTAGGTGATTCCTAATAGTCAATGCATTAGTCAATGAAGAGTATAAAGATTGTTCAGTTATAGAAACTATTTTTGTCATAATATGGCATTTCACTCTTATCTCTGATGTTTATTAACCTATAGTTTTGAAAGCAACTGCTGCTGTTATCGAAAAATAGATAAAATTCTACTCTTTCTTAATGCTTTTAATTATTAATGTCGGTCATTAATGTTTAGTTTTATTTTTAATTATATTTCATTCAAAAATATATTTTTATTCCTATTTCAGGTTGAAAATGTTTTTATATTAGAAACTCTTTAATTTATAATTTCACTTCTCCATCGTATATTTTAAACTTAACCTACAAATTTAATTAAAAATCATTTTACGTTTAAATTTTAATGTAATACATTTTATTTATATTTTAACATATGTTTTAAATATTTTCTGTGCCTGATGTGGCTTTCTGACTTTTCTGGAGAATAAAAAAAATATTTTATTTTATTTTACTTTTTAAAATTTTTATTAATTTATTTTTGATATTTAAAAAAAAACTGTTTTCATCTTGAAAATTATTTTGAAAATATTTCATCTGAAATAATAATTTTTAATTAACGTTCGATAACAATGATATGGTTTTAACTTGTGTTTCTATTTCTTTAAATATATCTTTCAAAGTTAAAATATAGTTTAAACGTAAAATATAAATTAAAAGTTTAATTTAAAATGAATTTTGATTTGGATACAAATTTGTACTTCATTTTTTTCACTACATAAAAAATTGGTTATCACAAATTTATGTTTCTTGGTTATGATTTAATGCTATAAAACTTCTTTGTTATAGAATTTTAAAAAATGCTTTACATTTAAACTTTTGTATGCTTTATAAGTGAATCTAATTTTTTTAAAAATTTCGAAATTTATGTTTTGCTTAAATTAAATTAAGTTTATTATTGTTTTGAAGTAAGTCTGTTATTAGTATTGAATAAAATTGCTTTAAAATTCATCTTTTAAATATTATGTAAAAATAAAGTTTAATTTTGTTTTAAAAATTGTTAACTTACATATTTATTTTTAATTTATGTCATTATTTTTAATTTAAATTAATTTAACTATACTTAAAACTTTTATTTCTATTTAATTATGTCATTGCCTGATTTTAAAGTTTTTTTTTTTTTTTTTTTGAAAGATCATATATTTAAAATTTTATTTTTGTACAGTTCATAAATGAAACTAGTTTTGAAGTAGTTTTTAAGAAGTATATTTTACCCGAATAAATAAAATCATCATCATCATTTAGATACCAGCCTGTATTTTATTTTAATTGTGCCTAGTTAAACTTGGTTTTTCATTTCATTTATTTAACATGTCTATTTTTTGGCTGAATTTTAATATTTTCATATATTTAATCTCCAATGTTCGCCTTATATCTGCCTATTATAAAAATTCGCCTGTATTACAGAATCATGAATGGTATCTGTTTAAAATGTAAAGTCACATAAAAGAACGAAATGATTTTGAAGTTAAACTACTCTAGCAATAATAAGTGCTGTTTGTTTCATTGAATTTGTCTTTTAATAAATCTTTGCGATCTGCTATATATTTTAATAATATTATTTAAATTTTTGTACTTCATACGGCCTGTAATAAATTTGAAAACAGCTTTTCATTAAAGTATAAATATAGTTCTTGTATACTTATAAATAAAAAAAAAAAACATAAAAACATAAAATAAGCACACTAATTTAAAAAGAAAAAAAAAACCTCTTTTTTCAAACGCTTAGTCAATAAATAAATAAGTAAAAATAATAACAATCGGCTACAGTTTGGAAATAAAATTGTTAGATTGAGTTTAAGCTCTGTTCATGACAAATTTTATGGACAGATGGCCGTACATTCGCCGCATTCTCACGTCTTTTACTGAATCAAACTAAAATTAAAAACTATTTATTGCCAATATCAATTTCCATGTCGTGTTCCGAAGTCTGAATTCAGTTTAGAGGCACAAGAGAGAAAAAAAAGCATTTTAAACACACGAAAAATATATATATGTTAGAGAATTTTTTATATTTTTTAGATCTTGCTACCTATTTTGGACCGTCATAATGATACTTTTTCTTTCTTTCTTCTTCTTCTTCGTTTTTTGAAATTTAAAATCGAGTTAGGGGAAAAAATTACTTTAAATAAATATTTATTAGTATAGATATATCTAGTAGCGAATAAATAGATGATTTTTTTTGTATTAATTCCCAAACAGCTCTGATAAATAGAGAATAAAGATCTATTGTGATGTCACTCCAGTTTCTGTAATATAGTGTGGTACTGCAACAAAGTAATTTATTTCAAGCATTGATATTTTCCATTAAGTGTGCTTTTTTGCCGCGAAATATTTTCGATTAAATGTGCTCACCTTTGTGCTTGAAATTTTTTCTCAGAAACTGTTTTAGGGTGCTTTTGGGGGTGCTATCATTTCAGAGTTAAAGATGAAGATGCACAAATTTTGTTAAGAACAAAACATGCATTCACTGACTAATGTGCAGCTAATGTTATGGTAAAACTTAACTGAATTCATTTTGTGCAAAGATGAATGTTTAAGTCAGCCTCTAAATATTCGAGTTTTTCATGTATAATTTTAGTGCTTGAAAGCAGAGGCTTGAAGAATATAAAGCAGGAATGTAATAAAAGATGTACGGTATCAAAAAGCTAAAAATATGTGGAGATGCTTCAACTAAGCGTTTTTTAACCTTACGAACATAGTACGATGCTCTATCTTGAAATAAATCAGTTATCATGTGTCCCTATCTCGAGGTACTTCACCACTACTGTACTATTCCTAGTACAAATGTGGCAACTGATCAAAAACTAAAATTAACTTTTGGTGAAAATCTTGATTGTTGCATCTCCAGTATATTCTTTACTCTTTTGATTAAAGTAATTTATTAGAATGGTAAAATTTAATGTTATCTGTATATATGTAAATTCCATTGCAGTGGACCAAGCTTGGGTGTACTGTGTTCTTGAAAACTGGAACACGATTTTAGAGCTCCATAACCTGAAGAAGAATTTATTGCCAAAGTGAGCACGTTTGGTGCTCTTTTCTAATTATTTGTAAATAGTACTGGTTCGTGTTTACCGGAAGCAAAATCGTTTATCTTCTCTTTTCTCTCCTTTGGATAGAATAGAGCAAAATGACGTCCAGATATATTATCAATCAATGTTTACTTTCCAGTGGCTCCTTATGAAGATATGTCAAAGAAGGTGTTATTTGGATACGTAAATTGGACGAATGAATATACTTTTAGTACGTAACTATGAGTGAATTTTGTATTTTGAGAATTTGAAGAAATATTTATTGTATTTCAGTTTTTTTGTTATGTTATATGCTTTGTTTGAACAGCCTTTTTTATGGAATTTAAAATATATCGCTTGTTGTAAGTGTTATTCATCAATATTGTCTTATATGTATTATTTGAAATTAATTTAAAAAAAAGTTTTGGAAAATGACCATCATTTTTTTGTATTCCTTGTATTCACATTGTTTTTCTGAAAATGTTTTTTGACATTCTTAAAAATATCCACTGGATATTAATTTTACTTAATAGTTTTGTTTTGCATGGTTTGTTCAAAATGATTTTTTGAATATTTTATAAAGAGTAACTAATATTTAACATTATTTCCTAATTTACCTTTTATAAGATTTCTTTAAAGTGAACTTCGAATCTTTAAAAACTAGGCATTTAATATACTTGATATGTTTTATATCAAATAATTTATCAAACATAATTATTTAATGAAAATAAAGTTCACTAAACTTATGTTTAAAAAGTATGGAAAAAGTTTTTGCATTTTTAAAATTTTATGCATTGTATGAATTACTTAGAGATCAATTATATTATTAAGAAATTTTAATGTTTAATGAGGTCCGGGACACAAGATTCTTCAAATTTTCAATTTTTTTTTCTATTGGATTAAAAATTTCTCTGCCGTTTTCTGCTAAAAATTATATTTAAATCATGTTTTTATCTTAATTAGAACTGGAAATATTAATTTTTTCGTTTTGGTTTGCTTTCAAAATCTGCTTTTCAAGCAGCTATGGTTGTCAAGGAAACGAGTTCTTGTGAAATTCCGTTTTTCTTCATGATAGGTTTTTTCACCATCTCTCATATTTAAATCCTTATAAATCGAGAACCGTTAAAGATACAGGGTTGAAACTCGGGACATATCATTTTCAATTATTTTACTTTACTTTTGAGTCACCATATTTGTAAAAAATATTTACCTTCGAAAATATGATTTTTTTTTTTAAAGTTGCACCACTTTTTTTGTAATTTTTTCGTTAAATATTTTTAATTTTTAAAAAAATTAATTTTTTTTAAAATGCTGGCTCTAAATTAAAATATATATATTTCTGTTTATTTAAATGAAAAAAAAATGAAATTCTATAAATAATATTTCGAGTTATAACGATTTTAAACTACCCCACTTTTTTAACAAAATTTAAAATTTAAATTATTTTAAAAAAATTATCAGAAGTTTTATCATGCGATTTTGTTTACAAATGATATGGTTAACCATCACAAAAAATTTCAAAATTTTAACTCAATAAATAAAATTTTTTTGAAAATGTGTCCCGGACCTCTTTAAATCAGATTTGTATGAAATTATTTTTGAATACTTCAAATAACATTTCGTTTTACTGCAATATTGTATGACAGAATGCGATTAATATAATTTGTTTGAAATAATTTTAAATTACGTGAGAAGTCTTTCGATAAAAAAAGAAAGTTTTTTAGCGTTACACCAATTAAAACCTGTTGAGAAATTTAGTAGAAAATTTAGCTTTTATTTTTCTAATATTATTAATGTTACCTTATTATTAATATTATTATTAATATTATTAATATTATTAATATTAATAATATTCTAATATAATTAAGTTATATTATTACTTTTACTATATTATTAACCTTTTAAGATCATTGTAAAAGATCTCGTGTGTTTCCTGGTGAATACTTTGTTTTATTAATTTATAAATTTAATTTCGATATTGTGAAATTAAAATGTGTTAATAAAGTGAGTAATAGAGTCAAAACACTATTTTAAACACTAGTGTCGTGAAGGAAATTTTCACCTTGTTATTAATAAACTTTATAATATACTTATAACTATTTAAAAGGTGACAAAAACATATAAAAAAATTATTTAATGCAACCCGAGATCTTTCTAACACACACACGTTCCTTTTCAAAGGGAAAAAAGATGATTGACTGAATAGAAATAAATTTTAAAAACAAAAACAAAAATAGTAGGCATGCTCAAGCGGAGTTCAGTCCATTTCTGCAGAGGGGTGAAAAGATCAGCTCATATTATCAGGAGGTCTGGAAATATTTAGAATATTGTACCAAATTGCGGAAATATTATAGGAAAGTACATCTTTTCAAACATTATCACTTCTAAGTAAAATTTCAATGGATTCACGGATTATTGACTATTAGTGGTTAGACGTTGAAATGATAATGTTAGCTTTTTCGAAGTATATCTTAATATTTCCTTTTTGATGCAATCTGGATAAAGCTGTATTTGGTTTGTTAAACTTGATATTAGAAATGTGCTCTTTTAATCTTTCCTTAAATTTTCGACATGTCATACCAATATAAAATAAACTCTTATGCTGTTCTGTTCTAAATGGGATGATGTAGACTCCCACTTTTCCATAATCGGGAATAGGATCAATTTTACTGTGAATCAATTCTTTTAATTTTGTTGGAGGTTTAGCTATTAAATTAATATTATATTTTAGTAATGCATATCTCAATCTCTCATAAAGCTGTGTGAAGGTATATTATATTATATTATCATATTATATTGTAATTTTAATGTTTTTGTTTTAAAAATGTATTTCTATTCAATCAATCATCTTTTTTCCCTTTGAAAATGAACGCGTGTGTGTTCGAAAGATCTAGGGTTGCATTAAATAACATTTTTGTATGTTTTTGTCACCTTTTAAGTAGTTATAAGTATATTATAAAGTTTAAAGTAGTAATATTTAAATTATGCATAAATATGAGATTTTGGTTACGAAATATATTAAGGAAGAATTGTCATTCAGCATATATGAAATCCAAATTTCCCATTATGTAATTTCAGTGTAATTTTAAGTCTTAATTCAAAAAACGTCGCTAAAGTATATGTTTCCGATTCCGGTATACTTTTATTTACTTAAAAGGAGTTTTCTCTCTCTCTCTATATATATATATTTCCTATACCCTTTATAAAATGTTTGGACGTTTCTTACGTAATTTAAAATTACATTTCATCTGTAAATATTGCATAAAATTATGGTGTTTTCTGGATATAAACGAACATTTGTTTCACCTTGATATCCATAAGTAACAAAAGGTGTTGTGTACATAGCTGGTTTTCATTAATTTATTTTTAACTGAACATATGTCATATTCCTGTCTTTGCAGGAGTGATTTTTTTTCTGTTATACATTTATTAATGTAATTTGTGTAATTGTATTCGCTAGCAAACAAATAGTAACTTCTAAATGGAACTAGTAATATACATAAAATATATAAGTTATGTATTTTATCAAAGTCATCATATAGTTATAAGATGAAAGAAATATTTTTCTCAACAACAGGTTTAATTTTTCTTTAAAATGTAAATTAATTCTACATTACTAAATTAAATGCTATCTCATTTAATTAATTAGATTTTAAAATTAAAAAGTTTTCTACTTTAGTTTTTTTTATATTATAATCCTTTATATTATAATGAGAAAATCTCGATTTATAACTCCATATAATATACATATATTTACGTACAAATTATAAATACAAAGATTATAAATGAACCTGTTAATTTTTTGTAATCTAATATGCTGTAGTACTAAATTAAGATCGCGCTGTTATTACACTTTTCTTAAATTTTTTAATTTAATTTATACTAAATTGTGTTTCTGCCGCTTACATAGAACAGTACACTTGATTTAATATAAGCGCTTAACATATTAGTTGCTAATCAACAAAAAAAAAAGGATTCAATATGCAGTCAATTCCTTCCGATGTAAAATTTAATACCAATATTTCTAAACGATTGTATTTTTTTTTCTTCTCAATATTCATTAATATATTTGTGTTGCATTTGAAATATTGCTGATGTTAAGCTAATGTTGGATAAATATTGGTTATTAACACTGGCAATCTTAATAATTGCTCTTCCTTAATGTCTAAAAAATATATAATATATATATATATATATATAATAATATGAAATTGAAGTACGCTTTTTCATTAATAATGATTTTATAAATCGGTATCCATAGCTTTTAGATGAAAAATTTACAACAATAATTAGACTAATTAACAAAAAATTCTGTTATGGAAATTTCGCAATTCTTATAAAAACAGTGTACTTACATGTAATTTGATCACATCTGTAGATGGTAAAATTTTGTAATTGCAAAATTTTCATCTAACAAATTTTAATATGAGAAAAGCTATATTTAAATGGTTCAAAAAATAATCGCTTCATAAAATATTTATCTTGGGCTGTTTTGCTGTGCTTTCTGAATGTGATCGAGCAAAGTAAAGAAGTAAAACTACCTTTGTTAGTTGACGGATTAAATAAATTGTATATTATTCATTTTTCCATGGTTTAAAATTATAGTCAGAGTTCAAAGAGTCAATAAATATCACGTAAAAATTGGATTCTTATTATAATTAACGAGATTAATATATATGCTAGCATTACCATCTATACGGATGAATAGTTTAAAACTGTGTTTCTCGATTGGTGTGTCACAAAAGTCTTTAATCCAGTTGTAACAAGATATTACATATTAATAGAAACATCCTTTAGTTTTATAAGCTGTGAAAAAATACATTTTTTTCTTAATGCACGAAAATATAATGCAACCAAAAACGAAAATACACAACTACCCCCTATAGGTTGCGCACAAATCCCAGACAGAACAAATAATTCTAGTTTACAAGATCAATTTAAAAAGTATTTATGTTAGCCTTGCAGATGTTTTCTATTTTCTCATACACAGAATTTACAATAATGTTAATTTTAAATAATCAAAATATTTTCATTTCTCTATAAAATTACCTTTAAACATATATTATTTTAAAATTTCGTTTAAAACTTAATTTTATAATGTGGTCAGGTGCAAAAAATATATTCTTTCGTAAAGTGTTGAAGTTCATCTCCATAAAGTTATTTTTAAGTTAATGTGGCAAATAATTATTTGCAAACTAAATTTAATTTTTTAACCGTGGTTAGATGCAAAAGAGTACTTTCAAAAAGTGTTGAAGAATGTCTCCATAAAATTATTTTCAAACTGATATATTGCTTAAAAACTTAATTTGCGATTAGATTTAAAAAATGCATGTTCTCATTTGTAGAAGATTTAGATACAGGGTGGTCATAAGAAAATTTCCCCGATATATGGACCCCTAGCGGCCCAACCGTTCAAGCAATCGAAAAGAAATTTTAGATAGTTATTTGAAGGTATGCGCTCGAGATCGTGGTGATTTAAAACAATAGAGCTTTCACGGTTACGGTTACAGTGTAAAAATTCCGAAACTTTCGAATAGCAACACCCATTTTTTTCATGCCTAAATTCATCAGCGCTTTGAAAAACCATAAATGGCGGTGGAATGATACACGTACGATGAAAATTGCCGACGTAAAACACTTGCAAAAAAGTCCATTGCGAGGAACGAAGGAGCGGCTACAACACATGTTTTTCAGTAGCCGATTTTTTTTTCACTTGTGAACTGAGTAATGTTGTAAGATTTGTTTTAAAATTTGTTTTTGAGTTGTGTTTGTGTACACATAGTGAAAATAAAAATGTAATAATTTGTTTTAGAGCACTGAAAATTACGTTACGTAGGAGCTGATTAGGATTGAATGCCTTGATTTTACACCGGCAATTTTAGTCATACGTGTATCGTTCCAACCCCATTTATGTTTTTTCAATACGCTGGTGAATTTGCGCAGGAAAAAAGTGTGTTTCCATTCGAAAATTTCGAAATTTTTTCACTGTGACCGTAACCGTGTGAGCTCTATTGTTTCAAATCATCACGATCTCGAGCGCATATCTTCAAATAACTAAATCTGAAATTTCCTTTCGATTGGTTAGTTTTTTATGATCACCTTGTATCTGCAAACTTATACATTACTTATAAAATTAACTTTAAATTTAATTTCTCAGATGTGGTTAGCGGTAAAAAACATATAATTTCATGAAGTGTTGAAGTGCGTGTCCATTAAATTGTCTTCAAATTTACATATTATTTATAAACACAAATTAAACTTAATTTTTAGCAAAAGTGATTTGATGCGTAAAAGACATATCGTCATGAAGAGTTGCAGACATTTAGCACTATTATGTAACACTGGCATAATGTATTTGCCGGCATTTCAAATTTGGTGTTTTAAATTTCTTTTATTTTTCTAATTTTTTTATCTATTAATTAAAACATAAATTACTGCATACCTATGTCAATATTAAAATAGAAAAAGACATATAGTAACTTATTAAATTGAAAGAAAAAAAATCACTCCTGCATTTTGATGATCATTACTGCTTTGTCTTACGTACATAATTATGTAAAAGTTGACACGTATTTTTGAAATGGAAAGCTATTTTCAATTGCATAAGTTGGACCGATGATTCGACCTGAAGAGCAATAACATCAAAATGGAGCCAGCCAATTTTGATGAGATCAAAACAGTTTACAATAAATCATAGTTTCTATGGTTCTCTTTTCCCCTCAAGAAGCATCCGAATTTAAACGATGCTTTTTTAGATAACTATCATTAAAATAGATGACTATTTATTTATTTATACCTGTCATTAGGACAGAAATAGACTGATGTTCCTCAGCCTATAAAAATAATCAAGTCCTCTTCACAAGATTTGAAAAATTAATATTCGTTTATCAATAAACTCTTATTTATATTTCTATCAAGAATCTGATTTTAGAATTTGAATTTTTTAATTTAAAAAGCAATAAAATATATTACCGGATTTAAAAAAATAATTCTCAAGTGCATTTTTCAGCATACTTTTTAGGGGTGTGGGGGCTTTAGAACTTATTATCGATACTGGTGTGAAATATTACGAGCTTCGCGTAGTCTTCTTGTAAATTTAATGTTTTCAATCTTCGTATAAAATTTATGTCAAATGTCACAGGAAACTTAAGATGGTGTGCACTTAAAGTTTTAAAAATTTACATTTAAAGAAAAAAATGAAATATATTATGAATTTATAAAATACTACAATTTAGTCTGTTTAAAGAGATACAGTTAATATCTGTAAAAGTGTTAAAAAATTAATTCTCTGAAACATTTGCAGTCAATGACAAAATTCAAAGGACACAAACATAATTTCAATTAATATTGTCAAATAATTTACTTAAATGTGTCTATGCATTGTACCAAAATTCCTTGAAATTTATCGCAGGACATATTTGTGACAATTATCAAGTATATATTTAACAATATATGCTTGATAATAATAAAAAACATTTAAAATCATTTATTAAATATAACAAAAAATAATTGACATACTAATATATGTCTTATTTTGACATGAAATGGCTATAAAACTCAAATTTTTAACAGTATGATTTGTTTACAATTTTAAATAAATAATTTAAAAAAATAAAACTTTGTGAAGAAGACATGTGACCTTGTTTATGGTCAGTCACTCCAATTTCAGCAATAATAATGTTCAGAACCGTCTAATGTGGTCATATTGGTAGAGGAACATGCAGTCATTAGCACAGTGATAGAATGTAAGGTCTTGCTTGTCTGATTCTTTCAAAATGTAAATGAATTATGTCCTTTAACTTATGATGTTGATCAGACATCTTCCTATGTTTGCATTAGTAGCAGATAGCATTATTTTTTAATTTGTTAAATCATCGTTACAGAATACCAATTGCAATGACTTTTGACTGAATAAAAAATATTTTGGAATACTTAATAAATTAATCAATAAAGACAGTTTTGATAATCACAGTCAGATTAAGAACGTATTCATCTAATTTTTAAACTACAAATCAGTTTACTTTTATTTATGTAATTAGCAAGCAAAAAATCGTATACTTTGAGAGAATTTTATGTGTGACATAACATGTAATAATGTGTAATTGAAAAATAAAGAATTAACCTTTATTTCTGCGAATCAAAGCAAAGTAAACTCATTAAATAGAAACGGGAATTTCCACTTATGTTCTTCTATTTTCTCAAAAATGAGTGCCACGTTATACTGGCCATAAGATTATTTAACTCCGAAATCATTAAAAATATGTAAGGCTGGCAGCTAGTCAGTTAAATCTGTACCAAGCTTTACTCATTAAACTGGCTGTCAAGAAATTAATAAAAATCAAATATTAGATAATATTAGTCTGTTTCAGCATCAATTTAGAGTAACTTTATAAGTAAATAGCGACATATGCTGAAGGCACATGCTGAGATTAGAAATTTTTATTCAAATTATGACAACATACATTACAAAACTTTTCGATACTCATTTGACCGAAACTGTGATCCAGTGCTAGTTTTTTTCTTTGGACGTTGAGTTTCAAGAGTTATGTTCAACACAACTTGAATCAACTAAATGATATAGATATTGCATATTGACTTGAAATAAAAGGACAACGAAATATGAAAAGCTCGTTACAGTACTCCATTAATTTCTGAAAGGTGTTTAACAAAAACCATAAAAACAAAAAAAGAAAGTTATATGTATACTGTCTAAATATTGCGGCTTAACCAAAGACATACGAGAATTTTCTACAGTTGCACGGCCTATGATGCGATGATCTGAAATGCCATTATTAACACGTTCATTTATCACGTTCTCTCTCAGATTATTCACGCTAACTCTTTTTATTTTTTATTTTTTATTTGATGTTTATTTTTATATTCGCATCCGTAGAGTAACTCAATGGTAGAAATTTATTATTTGTCTTGAAAATGGCTTCGGTGAAGCTGAAACGTAAGCAGTTTATATATAAAAACTTTTTTATATACAAAAACTTTTACTTTTTTATGATTTTCATTTAACACCTATTAGCAATTTATGAAGTATATTATCTCTGGGTGCTCGGATCTGTTATATATTTAGCTCTTTACAGCTTTAAGCAAAACATAATGGAAACAAACATTACCTTGCAATTATGATAGATCTAATATTATTACTAGGTCTGATTTTGTCCGAAATTCTCTCTACCAAAACTATTTTACCGCCAGTAGGTTGATACTTTCTTAAAAAGGTACTGAACATTAAGCTGCATTATACGCAATTTATGTCAAACAGTAGTAAAATATTAAGAAGTATTGTTCTCTTATGATTGGGAATATTATCGACAATATAGGCTGGAAGAAGCTCTTCATATATTTACATCAAGCAATACACTAAAATACGACATCAAAAGAGTCTGTGACACATATCACAACAGTTTAATCCCATTGACTAATTTGATTGATTGACACATATATATTTATATCAGGGGGACAAGCAAGATCTCGCCTTACTTCCTGCGTATATTTTTCCGCACTTTTTTTTAATTCGACAATTGCTCTTGTTGAATGCTTGTTGACGGAATCGGCCTAAATCCGTTTCCATCAGATCGCAAAAAAATTTTACACCTCAGATTCAGGCCGATTCCACGTGTTAACAATATTTAATGTTCCATAGAGTGTTTATTCTTGTTACTTTGAATGTAGTAGATATTATTTTTAGAAGTGTTTTTGTTCAACTATTGTATTCTAGGCGATGCAATAAAACTTCATTTTCCCTTTACATGGTGTAGTTTCTTTTAACTTTGTCTTAAATTTATAATTTACATTGCCATTTCTTATTTAACTAATTTGTATTATTAGCGATTATCGCTCACACATAAAACAACTCCTAAAATTTCATTTTACACTAACTAGTCTTACTTAGGTGTATCTTGCTACAGGAAAAATGTCATAAGTGTTGTTTCCGGAAAACCTCTTGAATACGGTATAAGGGCTGGACACATATAACGGAAACATTTCTTTGGTAATTTTGGACCCCCTAGCCCCCTTACAATATCATACGCTATCACCCTTCGACCCCCCCTCCCCCGTTAATGATATCGTTGTCAATGTCTAAAAATTATTTTCATTTTTAGAATTTTTCTCTTCTGTTGGAGTGATATACAAATATGGTCACATTTATTTTTCGCATATTTAATTGATTCAACTGAAGAGAAGTCAATAAAATATAAATTTATATCAAATAACACTTAACAGAAATAGTTACTATTTAAAAGAATTTAATAATAGTTTTTGATACATAATGCATTCAACAGCAGTAATATCTTTTTGCACTTGCCCCTCACGGGGGTGCAGACAGAACTTCTTATCAACAAAACGGGTATACAACATTCTTTCTCTTTTATTTACTAGTAAACACAACAACTGTCATTTCAAACCTACTTCACACTTGGTTTCTCGAACAGCGAATTATATATGCATAGATATATGACAGAAGAATAGGAATGCCAAACTTCCATATTTTGGAATTCAATAATTTTATGATTATTTAATGATTTTAATAATAAATTTGTATTTTCACAAAAATAGATAATAAACTATTTTGATGTAAAAAATAAGTTACGAAAAAAAATTGCATCAAAAAGCAGAATGATATGAATAGAATCCCCCCCCCCCATTTATTATTGCTATCCATCACTTCATTAATAGGTCTGGCACATGATATCTTGCAGATCATCTTCTCCCTAAAATCACAAGGTTATATGTGCACAGACTCATATGTCCATTTGATAATCCAGAAGGGAGCAAATTGTGCGTGGTGGTTATTACTCAATCCTCCAAACCTCTTCTACGTCTACGTTTTTAAGGCTCCTGTCCCGCCAGGCGAAGACACTAGCAAGCTAATGCTAAACCTATGGGGAGGTAATTTGCTAATATCTCGTTTGAATTTTGACATTTAAAAAATATATTTTTTTTTGCATTGGATAGCTGAGGTCGATCGCTATATCGCACTTTTTTTACTTTTTAGATTTTGGTTGTAGATATTTTTTATGATGACACTTTCATTTTTGAAACCGGTTTCAAAAGTGAATCTAACTTTATAAAAAATATCTGTAACCAAAATCGAAAAAGTAAAACAGGAGCGATGTAGGGATCGACCTCATCTATCCAATGCAATTAATAATAATAATAATAATAATAATATTAATATTAATAATAATAATAATAAAATGTAAAAATGTAAACGATATATTAGCAGATAATCTCCCCATTGGTTTAGCATTAGCTCGCGAGTGTCGCCTGACGGGACAGATGCAGATACAGTCGAACCTCGTTATCCCGAGTCGTAATGTGTCGTCATAAGCAGAGTGTCGCGGTAACCGGAGCTAGAGAAAAGTATTTTTATAAAAAGCTGTATTTTTAATTAATTTAAGAAAATTTTAAATTCATAACTGTTCTTGCAGTTTTAAGCAATAAAACATTATTATTAAACAAAATAAACACAAAAACAATATTGAAATGAATAAAAATCAGATTTATGGTGACTTGTTTTTGTATTGTTACATGAAATATTGAGGAATTAACATTTGCTTATCTCTAAATGTGCTTCAGATAATTATTTTTTCAATATTATACAATAAATTGTAACCAATATTAGTTGTTTTAGAAATGGATGTTAGATAATTTCTGTTCATTTCAAGGCAATGCAATGCTTTGGTTTTAGTCGGATGAAAAACGCCGTGTAACCCCAAGAAAGCGCTGCCTGACCAGAACAAAAAGACCGCGAGTAGACTGATACTTCTATCTAGAGGTTATGTGGGTCATTCATAGTGTGTGGGTTTATTTATTCAGATAAAGGATTGGAGTAAAATTTCTCATTTATCCCAATAGGTATTTTAGACACGTTTGTAAAAAGTTCGGCAAAAACATTTCTTACCGCTTAATTTCCGTGCTTCTAAATTGGATTATGAAAAATGGACAATTTTTCTAAACCTTCGTGATATCCGGAGTTGAAAATTATTCAACGATGTAAAATCCGGAGTTTATTTACATTGAAATCATATACAGAATATCGGGACTTTGAAAAACTGACGTGATAAGCGGAGTGACGTGAAAACAGGGTATCGAATAACGAGGTCCGACTGTATATGCGTAAAGCTGCATGAAGAGCTAAGTTGTATACAGTAAAATCCTGCGAATTTTTGTTTGCTTCCTTTGTGAAATCCGATATTTTTGAGCTGTGTCACCTTTCTTTTCAGGTGAATGTGCAATGGGAGTATTTCCGGAATTATTTATACAGACATTCCAAATCCTTACGAAAATTCCAAAAGGAGGATTTTTACATTGAGACATTTGTACTTTTACTTACAAAACGTCATTAAATAAAGGAAAAATTAAAGTACAGATTTTCTGATATTTATTCGGAATTTCAGAATGCAAAAAAAATTCCTGAAACGCACTCATATATGCTCTAATGCTGCAAATGGGTTAAGGTGTCGCATACTTTTTAAGAATTCATAGTAGTATATACCAGGGCCGTCCAACCCAGCGCCCGCGGAAGCCATATCGCCCTTTGAAGCATTTTTGGCGCCCTTTCGAATGTTTCGTGTCACCAACTTTTTAAAAATATGAAATCCTTTTTTAAAAATGCTTAAAAATTTTAAATCATTAATATTTGCATGCTTTTTATATTGTATGCAGCATCAAAGTTTATGGCTCTTTACCCTACCAAAGGATTTGAGATGAGCTCCTTTAAGGGGAATATAATTCTAAATTTACTATATCTATACATTTTTTACATGGGTAATGACTCCATTTAAAAAGTTTTGTTTTGAACATTTACGTGTTGTTCTACTGCAGGCAGAATTAAGGTTTTGGTCCGTTAGTTTACACAAGTTTTTGAGATAAGTTCCTCTCAGTGAAATGTAATACTAAATTTACTGTGGCTTGTATATCCGCTGAAGTTTATTTTTACATAAGCATAATTATTGCTCTGAGATGTATGTGCAACGCCGAAGATGCGTATATTTTCCGCTCGTGTA
Source organism: Maratus speciosus (assembly GCA_963932465.1). Classification (NCBI taxonomy): domain Eukaryota; kingdom Metazoa; phylum Arthropoda; class Arachnida; order Araneae; family Salticidae; genus Maratus; species Maratus speciosus. Next base: position 303,844,752 of record OZ010800.1, read on the forward strand.
CCGACTTAAGATAACACTGCTTGTTTCCAGTCATGTGAATAATTGGCGCACTTGATTGTTTGCTAACAGTTAAAGTGTGCCCCCAAGTAACTGATAGACTGTACAATCCTGGTATAGGGTAACTCCTGGAGAGTCGCCGCATCCGGGATAGATACCGCACCTTTTGTATTTCTTGTAATTATCAATGGATGGTCGTCAAACACGCAGTATAGGTGCGCAATGAGATTATTTTAACAAGTGCATAGCGTGGATCCCACTTCGATGTTTACTTGTAGATGTACAGTCCTTATTTTGACGTAGGGGCATGATTTCACTATCCGAACTTTTAAACACGTTGTGCTTAAATACTTTTCATACACTAATTACTAAATGCATACATGATTTCGAAGTCAAAACTAAGTGTAGCGTTTATATAGAGTACTGTGTGTATGGTTACGCCATTTTCTTTAGTGATGGCAGGTAACTTTGATGTGCGACGTCTGTACCATGCAAAATGGGATACATGCCACTCTGCAATTCCGGTATGCATGCCGCAGTTTCTTTTGTACGGGAGGTTTAAGTGTTATTAACTTTCCCTTTTCTTTTTGCACAGACTAACTAAGTTAGGCATATTATCAAGTTTACTAAAACCAAAGGAGAAAAGGGGAAAAATAAAAAGTAAGAAGGGCAAGAAAGATGCAAGTCAAGATGATAATAATGAAAAATTGGATTACACGTAATGTAGACGTTCTTTGCAAGGAATGTTTAGAAAATTACTCCAAAAAGAGGAAGTGTAATTTGTTTCGTGTGTCAAATGTAGTTACATAAAGACTGTACTTTTTCGACACTTTTTGTGTAGATTGTAGTCGAACAAACAGCTCTAAAAGAGGAAGGAAATGGGGAAAAGAGGAAGACCCATTTGGGACCATAGGTGCATATAAGCACCTTCATAAAAAAGCATACAAAATTTGTTTCTGGCACCAGTAAAAAAAGAAACCTAATTTTGCTTTGTTTAATTAGAGCATTTTCATGATTATTTAAGTAAAGGTAACTTCTTTTAAAAAATTGATGCCAACCGAATAAAATTTGTGTAAAAGCCGCCGATCCCGAAAGGGTTAACTAATAAATTATGTAAACACAATTTTACTTTTTTTCTTTTCCCTGTCTAATACACCGATGTTGCGTTTTTGCTGAAATAACAATTAAAATTTATTGTAAAACAATAAGTCGATAATTTTATTAGTGAAAGAAGGCAAACAATTATTAATTTGAATCTACTAATACGTTTCATTGTACTCATTTAGTTTCATTTTGTTATCACATCGTTAATTATAGTCCAGATATGAATATTTTTTTTAATACTTTTATTTATAATTTCATTTTGTTCTTATTACAAGCGCGGTATAACTACCGCACAAGTGCGGCGTCTCAACCTGAATGTACAGGTGACACTCCGCAGTGTAATGTTTTAGAAAAAAAAAGTCCTTCCGGCCAGTGCCGGGAGGAAGAGGTAGCTTTCATAATCTTTATTTAAAAAAAGCCAAATTATATCATTCAAACACACGAAGCTCAATTTAATGGAAACCGAATATAGGAGATTCAATACTAATTTTTATCAATATAATGAATGAGAATTTCGCGAAATTAGTCAGCTTTATCCAAGCTGCTTTTCTTTAAAGTAACATATATTTGGCTGCCAAATTCGGCAATTTCTTAAAGTGCCTGTCATTTTAAGACAACATGGTGGATGAGGCTAAGCAGTGAACTTGGTCGAGACCTTAGTAATTGCTGTGCACATGCTCACTCACATCGGAATCGGTTAATATATAGGACTGCTGTCGCATGCAAAAAATCAGATTTTTCAAAATGTCACCCACAATAGAAATTGAAACTGCTATATCTGAGCCATTTTTTAAGGTAAAGACAAACAAAAAATGCTCCTGAATCCTTATATCAAGGTCAAATACTTAAGAAAGAAACCTTTTTCAATTTCTAATTTTTTTGCACCTCACTTTAAATATATATATATTTTTTAATTTAATGGTCACCATTTTGAAACAAGATGGCTGATAAATCTGGCCAGCGAACTTGGTCGAGGTGTTGATGTATACTATCCACATGCCTTCTTACATCGAAATAGGCGAATACGTGTGTTATCGCGTGACAAATACAAGATCGTTTCAAAATGTTAGCCATGCTAGACATTCAAAGTGCTATAAATCAACCATTTTTTAAGATATAAACAAAAGAACAAATTTTCAGAAACAAAAACTGCTCCGGAATCTTTGTATTAAGGCCAAATACATAAAAAAATCTTTTTCATTTTCCAATTGTTTAATACCTCATTTTGAATTTTAAATTTAATTTTTTTTAAATGGGAACCCTTTTGAAACAAGATGGCGAATGAAGCTGGCCAATGAACTCGGTCGAGACATTGGTATGTACTATGTACAGACCAAGTTACATCCAAATAGGTTCATAATTACTCCTCTTATCGCGTGACAAAAATCAGGTCGTTTTAAAATGTCAGCCACAAGAGAAATTCAAAATGCTATTACTCAGCCATTTTTTTTAGCTATAGACGAAAGAAAAACTGTTCCGGAATCTTTGAATTAAGGTCAAACACATACAAAAAAAATCTTTTTCACTTTCCAATTTTTTGGTATCTCATTTAAATTTTTTTATTTTTTAATTTTTTTAAATGGCCGCCATTTTGAAACAAGATGGCGGGTGAAGCCGGCCAACGAACTCGGTCGAGATATTTGTATGTACTATGTACACACCAAGGTACATCCAAGTCGGTTCATCAATACGCCTGCTATTACGTGAGAAAAATCAGGACTTTTCAAAATGTCAGCCACTCTAGAAATTCAAAATGCTATAACTCAGCCATTTCTTAAGATATAGACGAAACAAAAACTGCTCCCGAATCTTTTTATCAAGGTCAAATACATAAGAAGAAAATATTTTTTCAATTTTTAATTTTTTGGTACCACATTTCAAATTTAAATTTTTCTTAAAAATTTAAATGGCCACCATTTTAAAACAAGATGGCGGATGAAGCTGACCAACGAACCCGGTCGAGACATTGGTATGTACTATGTATAAACGAAGTTACATCCAAATCGGCTCATAAATACGCCTTTTATCGCGTGACAAAATTAAGGACGTTTCAAAATGTCAGCCACGCTAGAAATTCAAAATGCTATAACTCAGCCATTTTAGAAGATATAGACAAAACAAAAACTGCTCCGAAATCTTTGTATAAAGGTCAAATACATAAGAAAAAATATTTTTCCATTTTCAATTTTTTGGTACCACATTTCAAATTTTAAATTAAAAAAAAATTTTTAAATGGCCGCCATTTTGAAACAAAATGGCGGATGAAGCTGGCGAACGAACTCGGTCGAGAGATTGGTATGTACTATATACACACTGAATTACTTCCAAATCGGTTCATAAATACGCCTTTTATCGCGTGACAAAATTCAGGACGTTTCAAAATGTCAGCCACGCTAGAAATTCAAAATGCTATAACTCAGCCATTTTTTAAGATATAGACGAAACAAAAACTGCTCCGGAATCTTTGTATAAAGGTCAAATACATAAGAAAAAAATATTTTTCCATTTTTTATTTTTTGGTACCAAATTGCAAGTTTTAAAATTTTTTAAAATTTTTAAATGGCCGCCATTTTGAAACAAAACGGCGGATGAAGCTGGCCAACGAACTCGGTCGAGACATTGGTATGTACTATGTACACACCGAATTACATCGAAATCGGTTCATAATTACGGGAGTTACAGTGTGACATAGGTCAGATATATATATATATATATATATATATATATATATATCAATTTTGAACGGAGGGTGGTTTCGGAGTCTGGGGGTCATGATCGATGAAAATATACCAAAATTTTTTGAAATCGCTTTCCTCCGAACGGCTGCAATAGGTAGCTTTTTTGTAAAGAAAGCTACCTAAAATTGTTTAAAATATTAATTACTAGCAAACCCCGCGGCTTTGCTCGCGTAATATTTGAAATATGCCAAGTGATATTTATATGTCTAATTTTTATTAAAAGGTACTAACTAAATATTTATTTTATTAAAAGGTAATATTTTATTTTATTAAGATGTTTTTTTATTAAAAGGTACTTTTAACTTTTAGGAATAATTCAAAAATTACTATTTAAAACACAGTTTGATTAAACATCATTATTACACTGCATTAGGCAGAAATGAGACTTAAATTAATAAAACGAAATAAAACTAAATAAATGATAATTTAGAAAATATTTTGAAACTTTTATGCTCAATTAATATGCTTATTTCAGTATTCATTTGAAGTTCTGAATTTTTCAGAAACCATCTTCTTACATCTTAAAATTAAACTATCATATCAAATTCCAAGTCCTACTACCTCTCTCAACAAAAAGGTCTATGTTGAAATAGGATCTGTCACCATTAATTTGCCAACATTAATTTTGAAATCGGTTTGTTATTTCCTAATATTCCACAGAAAAGTAATTTAGAAAGCTTTTAAAGGCCTTTTTTAGAGCGTTTGTTGTTTCTGTAAATCCCAGGTGGTAGAATCATCGGCATAAAATATAGTCTGTGTAGGATCAGAGACTGTTGCCATTGATTCGCAACTATTACTTTTATAATCGGTTTATATTCCCTGAAATTGCATAGAAATCGTAATTTAGGACTTTTTTAGAATGCTTTTTGCACCTTCCCTTTGCTTCACCCCTTTTTAATTCGAGTTTATTTTCGACAGTCCTTCGAGGGCATTTATATTTTATAAGTAACTACCATGCCATTAAAGTTTCTAGCCTTTTCAGTATCACAGAAATCGCAATTTAGAAAGTTTTTAGCTCCTGCAACCCTCTGGTGGTAGTGGTACAGACATAAAACATAGCTTTTGCTTGAGCAGGTTCTTTAACCAACATTTTGTCACCATTATTTTTTAAATCGGTTTGGTATTTTGATAAGATTGCATAAAAATTGTCATTTATAACGCTTCTCGCTCACTTCATCTTTTTAAATTTGGAATTTTCTTTCGACTGTTCTTAGAAAGCAGTTGCATCTTGTAAGTAAATACCATGCCATATTTCAAAGTGTTAGACCCCTCAGTTGTGCAAAAAACGCAAATTAGAACATGTTTTGCTTTTGCAACCCTCAGATAGTAGTGACAGCAACATACAATATAACCTATGTTATAGCAGGGATGTCACCATTGATTTGCAACCATTACTTTTGAAATAGCTTTGGTATTTCCTGAGATTGAGTAGAAATTGCAATTTAGAACGCTTTTTGCGCATTTGCACCTGTTTTTAAATTTGTAATTTTTTCGAAACTGTTCTTGAAGATCATTTATATCTAATAAATATGTACCTTGCCTAATTTTAAGTTGCTAGCCCCTACCTATCGCAAAATTCGAAATTTAGAACGCTTTTTTGCTTTTGAAACGTCTAGGTGATAATGATACCGAAATAAAATAGCGTCTATGTCAGAGCAGAGGCTGTCAGCATCAATTTCCTACCATTATCTTTGAAATCAGTTTGATTCTTCCTGAGATATTGTTGGCAAATCGGCATTTAGAACATTTTTAGAACGCTTTTCGCGCATTTTGCTCCTGCATCTCTTCTTGGGTAGTGGAAACAAATATATAATATAGCCTATCTTGGAGCAAGATCTGTCACCATCATTTTTACACAATTATATTTAAAATCGGTTCAGTACTTCCTGAGATTGCATAGAAATCGCAATTTAGAACGTTTTCTACAATTGCGCATTTTGACCCACTTTTAAATTTCGATTTTTTTAGAAAATGTCCTTAGAGATCATTGATATCTTATACCTAACTACCATTCCAAATTTCACGATTCTAGGACCATTCGTAACGCAAAAACCGCAATTTAGATCGTTTTTCTCCTGCACCGCCTTTGGGGTAGTGGCACCGACATAAAACATAGTCTATGTTGGAGCAAGGGTTGTCACCAACATTTTGACGCCTTTATGTTTTAAATCGGTTTGGTATTTCCTGAGATTGCGTGGAAACCACCATGTAGAACGTTTTTTAGAAAGCTTTTCGCGCATTTTCACCCCTTTTAAATTTCGAATTGTTTAAGAACTGTTCTTAGAAATCCTTTATATCTAATATGTAGCTAATATTTCAAATTTCATATCTCTAGGCCCTTAGTAACGCAAAAATCGCATTTTTGGAACTTTTTTTGCTTCTGCACCGCCTTTCGGGTGTTGCACCAACATAAAACATAGCCTATGTTGGAGCAAAGGTTGTCACCGTCATTTTGACACCATTATTTTTTAAATCGGTTTGGTATTTCCTGACATTTTGTGGAAACCACCATTTAGAACGTTTTGTAGAACGCTTTTTGTGCATTTTCACCCTTTTTAAATTTCGAATTGTTTAAGAACTATTCTTAGAAATCCTTTATATTTAACAAGTAGCTAATATTTCAAATTTCACATTTCTAGGCCCTTCAGTAACACACAAATCGTATTTTTAGAACGTTTTTTGCTCCTGCACCCCCTTTGGGGTAGTGGCATCAACATAAAATATAGCCTATCTTGGATTAAGCGTTATCACCATCATTTTGACACCAATATTTTTTAAATCGGTTTGGTAATTCCTGAGATTATGTAGAAACTACCATTTAGAACGTTTTTTAGAACGCTTTTTGTGCATTTTCACTCCATTTAAATTTCGAATTGCTTAAGAACTGTTCTTAGACATAATGTATATCTTATAAGTAACTAATATTTCAAATTTCATGTTTCTAGGCCCTTCAGTAACACAAAAATCGCATTTTTAGAACGTTTTTTGCTCCTGCACCCCCTTTTGGCCAGTGACACAGACGTAAGATGTAGCTTATGTTCTAAGTTGGACTAACACCATCATTTTGATACCATTGCTTTTGAAATCGTTTCGGTAGTTCCAGAGCTTACTTCCTACAAATAAACAATTTTTACCTCTTTATAATATTAGTATAGATAGATTAGTATAGATTTGTTTTGAATTTTTTTGTCGCAGTACACGCGTTGTATATTTAACATTAAATATCACAGCATATATACTATATATATATATATATATATATTTTTATGTCCACCATGGGACTTTATAGTCTAAGAGCCCGTGAATGCCAGACCTTCCTTATTTTATAAAAGCTGAAAGTTTCTCAGCGGAAGCTTCCAACACAGGTAGGAACGATGGGCTAGTATGAAATTTGGGTCATCGTGGTTTTGGCAGGTAACAGGTAGCAAAGCTATATAAAATACCAACTTACTTTCGTCAAATAATAAAGCGTAATTTTTTTATATTTTCTTCGGAATAATATTAGAAATCACGTCCTCCATTGCCAGACACTTAATATCGTGGCAACCCATTGCTAGACACCCTTAAACTTTAATAAATTGTAACTGTACTTACGTAATAGTATAAAAGCTGAATTTCATACATGTTACTTGGTTAACTATTACAATATGTTTCCCCAGTAGCCAGACAGTTTCGATAGTTCTAACCCCTGGCCAGACAAACATACAAGGGGGAACTAGCTTCTCAATACACTAGAGTCTCAATAGAACTAGGCGCCCAACGGAGATTTTTCCCCTTTCCTCTTGGCTCTGAAATTGGTGCCAGTTATTTGAGGTTGCTGCATTTAAGAGGAAGTACAAGCGCTGGTACGTGGCCAACTTCACTGCGCATCTTTCGTTTACTCAGTACATGTATTATACTGACAGTCCACATTTTACTATTTGTTGGTGCAGTTTATAAAATAAATGTGATTCAGTTTTGACAAAGTATCACCATGGGAGACATATTAATTTGTGTTATTTGTAAAAAAAAGAGTAATGACAAAATAATATTGTTTTCTGAAGAGATATTGAGAAAATGTCAATCAATTTTGAGACTGCAAAAAATACATAACCTCAAATAGACATTTTTAGACTTAGTGAATATATGGACAATGGTTATCACAGGGAGTGTTATAAAGCATTTACAGAACTGATGAAAAAATATTTCACCTCTGAATCTAAAAGTTCTAAAGAAACCGTTGAAACGGAGAAAGGAAAAAAAACAGAAAAAGAAGCAAGTATAGCTATAGACTATCCATCTTCACCTACACCGTTTTTACCAAAGTTGACCGTAGAACCATCTCATTCACAGCCTTCACTTACAGAATATTTAGCAGCATCAAAACCACCTTTAGCTCCTCAATCAATAGAACCTCAACCTTCAACTTCTCAGGAACATGTATATATTTCTGAAATTGAAGAAGGCTGTGAAAATAATGATTTAATTTCAGAAGTAAATAGTTCGATCCAAACTGACACTAGCGTTGTTACATGTAAAAATGTTTGTGTATTTTGTAATAGAAAAAAGAAACAAGTACGATCAAAAATGCTTCCATTTCATGAAAATGATAAAGACCAATTTAAATCGCGTATAAAATCTGACGTAGAAGGTAAAGAAGAGTATAACGAGTTGTTAATTATATTGGAAAATTTTGTCGGCCCGAAAATATATTATCATACTGAATGTAGAGTTCAAAGTTCCGAGAGAAGAACTTTCGACGCCTTATCTTCAGAGGAAATTCCATATAAAAAAAAACCAAAAATGACTAGTGATCTGCAACCAACGGCTGATGAAATTGAAAATATAGTCCCAAAAAATTTACAACTGTACACAGAAATAGATATCATCTGGAGGATTAGTCATGCGGTAGAATTATCTGATGTTCCTATGTGGGTTGATTTTTAATAGCCGTATTTATAGTGATACTCCGCAACAACATATTTCTTATTTAAATCCCATCAATGCCTCACCAATTAGCAACTCTATAGTTTTGGAAACCATTCATCAAATTAAAAAAAATAACCGATGAATTAAATCAACCATCCATACATGTAACAGCGAAAGTAGCCCTACAAATTCAAGCAACAGAAAAACCTACTTTTGATAATTTATTTATGCATTTAGGACCGTTTCACATTACGATGGCTTAATTTAAGGCAGTTGGTAAGGTTAAAAGTGGCTGTGGCTTAACAAACGTAATGGTGGAAAGTAGTTTGCTAGCAAATGGTTCTGTGAGTGGATTTCTTGATGGAAAACATTTCAACCGCTGCAAAATGTTGCAACCTTCGGTGGCATTAGGATTGGAAATACTACATTTCAAATCTTTTTTTGCAAATTAATAGCACGTGATTAACAGATGATATGATAAAGGAACTTCAAAGACAACAAAACTGTAAAATAGCATTCCACATAGAAAATTAAGAGCTGAAGGAATTGATGATTGATTACTGTATTTAAAAACAACAAAGTATCAATGGCGAGTTTGGCAAAATTCAACAATTTTATTTGATTTACATTAATCTTATTGATCACAAATTACATCTACCACGAAGCATTTGTACTAAATATTTCGAATTTTTCAAGTCACTATTGTCCAAAATTACAAATTTATTATTTAACTGTAATCAACAGAGCTATGCTAGATGGACTGTGAAATATTGTGATAACTTGTGAAAGTAGCAGAAAGCCATCCACATTTATATGAAAGATTTAAACAAGTTTGCTTTGATATTAAAGGGACAACCAAGCCGTTTTCAAGACAACCTATTTATCTGGAGAACACACTATAAATGCAGATGCTGCAAGAAGGTTTACGAGTGTTATACACTTCATCAATTCAATTTCGGTACGTCAACGGTGGGCTCGAAACCACGATATAAGATCTACGATAATTATTTAAGTTTATCAAGAATTAGGACTACAATCTCACCAAGATATTTCAGCGGATTTGAATCAGCACAATATTCAGAAAAATATCAAACAATTACGGAAATTTATTGCGACCTTTGATAATTTTATTAATCTCTTTTTAGAAGTACCTAAAGATCAATTGATTAACATTTCATCTGGTAAATCTGTATCAGAACTGGTAGAAGCATTTCTTCTTAATATTGAGAAGAATGGTGAATGTGTACGGAAAACGTTTATTTTTGAATGTCTTGCAGATATTAGAAGATTTGAAAAATCTATTAAAAACACTCCTGTTAATAATTTTTCAAAAGATAAAAAATTATTAACAGGTGAGAAAAAGAAGAAAATTCGAGTAGTTGGTACAATTCAAGAGGTTAGAATTCAACGAGATCTGTTTGGACGTATGCTGGGAATATCCATGGACTATAACTTGGATATTTCGAAAATTTTATCGTACCCAATTATCACAGTCCTTTGTCCATGTGCCATTTGGATGGCACTATTTGTAAGACGAATAAATCTGCCTTAATGAAGAGTTTGGAAAAAGAACTCCAGCACGAGCCACCACCTTAAGTAGATGTCCTAATAATTTATGACCTCTTTCTGTTGCACGCTATGAAAAAAGTTCCAAAAAAATGTGGAAGCATTTCTAAAAAAATGTTGCAAATGGTTACTCAATTGCAAGCGTCAAGAGTTGACGTTATAGTTGATCAGAACTTCCATCGATCAAAGATTACGAATATTCCCAGCGATTCGAATCTGCACGATTGGAGTACACCGTAACTGGGCCTGATCAAATTCGGTCGAGTGATTTTGCGAAGGAATTAAAAAATTCCAATTTTAAACAAGCTCTTGTTGATTGCTTCATCTTGCATTGGGCCACTGATGAAATGGTGCCTTTTATTGGTAACAAAATCGCTCACATAAATTTTAAACAGTGTCATTCTTTCGTAGTTAATAACTTCAACAACATGGTATAAAAAGTTGTGGAAGAATTATCATGTCCAGAATATGAAGAGACAGACTAAATTTATAATTCCATTTTTCCTTTTATTTTTATATAATGGCTATGAATACAATTAATCTATTTTTTTTTCATTGAGATTTTTTAACACTATATATGGATAAACCGTCAAATTTTAATGAAATATCGAATTTTGTATGAAACTGAATATTAAACATAAAGTTCATAAAATTCCAAAACATTTACTAATTTATTTGGTTTATTTTCTTTAACAATTATCAAAATGAAAATTATAATCAATAACATTATAAACATAGATTTTCAATTCATAAATAAGTATATAATAAAATTATTCGATCGATCCATTGACAATCTCACTGGCACCTACACGGACGCAAATGGCCTCGCGCTCGTACTTACAGCCACCTTGTATGTTTGTCTGGCCAGGGTTAGAACTATCGAAACTGTCTGGCTACTGAGGAAACATCTTGTAATAGTTAACCAAGTAACATGTATGAAATTCAGCTTTTATACTATTACGTAAGTACAGTTACAATTTATTAAAGTTTAAGGGTGTCTGGCAATGGGTTGCCACGATAGTAAGTGTCTGGCAATTGAGGACGTGATTTCTAATATTATTCCGAAGAAAATATAAAAAAATTACGCTTTATTATTTGACGAAATTAAGTTGGTATTTTATATAGCTTTGCTACCTGTTACCTGCCAAAACCACGATGACCCAAATTTCATACTAGCCCATCGTTCCTACCTGTGTTGGAAGCTTCCGCTGAGAAACTTTCAGCTTTTATAAAATAAGGAAGGTCTGGCATTCACGGGCTCTTGCTCTATTATACACAAATTCAGAAAAAAATGCAGCATAAATCCCGGAATTACTTTATACAATAATTTTTTCAGGACAAAAATGCTTCAGTTCACGACTCTCACAGTAAAATTTGGAGTTTCCGCTCAAAATATTAATGTTTTAGATCAGCCGGTTTAATAAAATGATGAAATGATGGACTGACACCAGAATTTACAAAGGATTTTTTTTATAAAATAAAGTCTTGCTTATTTCGATGTGCGTTATAAAAGGAAAATTTTAATAAAATATTCTGGGTGCCAGTAAACTTAAAATTAGGTGTCTTTTTCGTGGACACCGCGCGCGAAAGGATTAAGACCGGACTTGAGAACACTTGTAGTTAACCTGTGAAGCATACAAGAAGACGAAGTAATATGACTCTACTAAAGAATTAAAAGTGGCCAATGAAGAAGTGTGATATCCCTGGCACTAATTATTTTCCAAACACTGATTCAATAGAAACACGATTATTTGAAGTTACCTGAAATCAGAGAAATACTATAGTCTCATGTAAGTGTTAAGTGATGTTCTTTTTTTTTTTTCAATGTGCGTAAACTTTGGAGACACTGTCTACTAGACTTTTGAGAATTTTTCTGATAGTTACGATACTTTACCTATTTATTTATTTTGATATGATTTACTATAAATAACTAGCATCATGTAAAAGTGTAAAATGATTTTTCTTTCATCATGCGTAAGCTTTAGAGACACTGTCCACTAGATATAGACTTTTTTGAATTTTTATCAAAGTTATGATACTATACCCATTTATTCATTTCGATATGATTAATTTGAATAATTTTGCAGAAAATAGTAAATAAATAATAAGTTTTTGTTTAATTTTGAATTGATTTTTAATAAAAGACATTCCCTTGTTGTGCATAAACTTTTGAAACGTACTAGTATGCTCCAATAGCGGTAAAAATGTTTCTGTATATTTTTAACTTTAAAAACTTCGGGGCAATTGCTCTGCTAAGAATTGTAAGTCATTCGAAAAGGGTCGCTGCATATTTTAATTTCCTTGTATTCGTCATAAAAGGCTAAAATGAAATATCAATGTGGGATTGCATCGTGCCCAAAGCGCCACAGCGCTAGCTTACAAAGCACCGCCAGGAGTGATTGGAGATCGCAACTCTGCCATCTAAAGATACTCTTGCGATTGGTGACAGCGGCAACGCATGCGTGATAAAGCTAACCTTCGGTACGACAGACGCTCTCTTTGCGAGCAGGATCTGAAGTGGGTGGTGGAGAAAAAAAACATTAGAATATGTTTTGGCGGTGAATGAGGAAGTATGCTGAAGAATGTTGGAGAGAGACGTATAAAAAGTGAGATAAATGTGTGCATGAACACAAAACTAAGATGTATTAATGATTATGTAAATAGTATGTTCTTGTATATATCGTATAAATAAGTATTCTTCAATATAATTGTTTTTTAAGGGAAACTGTCTCTTATTTCTGGTATCAAAGTAGCATTTCATTGTGTCAGCAAAGAGATTCTTCCATAAATTTGGTGCTTGAAGAGGAATGAAAGTTTTGACGCCGCTGCCCACAAGTATCAGGAGTGTGATAATATCGCCGATGGTGTAATAAAAATAAAAAATTACAAAATTTTCCATTAAAGGTAGATATTATTCTTAGCGGTGAGTACATTGTATGTAATATATTTTTTATTTCATGATGAAATTGATTGATATTCATAAACTGGAACTTGCGATTAAAAATGAAAAGACGAGCAAAATAAAGAATTTGCACAAATTCCTTTTTGATGCAGAAGGTGACATCCAATAGAAAATGAAAACTAAATGATTTAATTACAATTTGTAATGTATTTTGTATTTCGAATGAAGTATCTTTAGTTGACCTTACTACGCGATTAGTTAGCTATTTATCAGATTTAAGCTTGATATAAGCTAATGTTCAGAATGACAGCGATGCAGATTCGGAACACGAATTACCTTTAAATAACAGTTCAGCAAGTAATGACATGGAATCCTGAAATTTGGATACAAACAAGTAATTTCCAGTTCAAAATTTTTTGCCATCAACTATTAATTTTACTGACATTGAAAATGTTGTATCTCCGCTTGATGGTAATTCATTCCAAAATGTAAATGTTTGGCTTAGTAACTTTCATAATGTCACTAGTATATTTAATTTGACGTAATTACATAAATTCATTTTGTAAAAAGATCCTTAAGAGGAAAAGCTAAATTGTTGGTTCAGACCGAATTGCACATAAATTTATATGAGAAATTGAAGCAACTTTTGATTTCTGAATTTAGTATTACTTATAGTTCTGCGGAGTTACATTATTTGTTAAATAAACGAAAATTACATTAAAATGAAACACTTGAAGAGTATTTTCTTGTTATGAAGCAGTTACGTTCACGTGGTAACATTGAGGATTCCGCGTTGATGCAGTATGTTATAAATGATATACTCGACCCTGTGTTTAGGAAATTAATATTATATGGATGTCAATCGATTTTAGAATTAAAAAAAATTAAAAGTCTATGAAAAGTTACGGTCGGTGTATGAAAATGCAAAATCTCATAAACATGACGGTGCTAAGCCTAAAATTAAATCCGAAGTTGAAGTTAAGAACAGATTTAAGCCTGTAAAGCCAAATATGCGCTGTTATAATTGTAGCGGGAATAATCATAAAAGCATTAACTGCGTTAATAAAGATAAAGTGCCCCTTTGTTTCGCTTATAACAGTTATGGCCACAAATCATTTCAGTGTAATAAATCGAAAGATACAAATATTAAAAACGCTCATCCACAAGTTAACACTATTACATCCCAAGATTTAATTCTAAAAGAGATAAAGCTTTATTCTTTACATTTAACCTCCTTGATAGATACTGGTAGTCAAAAGAGTCTGTTGAAAGTGTTTATGATGTTTTGAAGAACTTTGTGGAATTAAAACCTACGGGTATCACTTTGACCGGTTTAGGAAAAACCTCAATTAAGCCAGAAGGTTATTTCAATTCAGAAATTGAAATTCATAATTCAAAATTTAAAGTTGACATTTTTGTTGTTAATGACAGTTACACTAATTTCAATTTAATTATTGGAACTGATGTTATTCATCAAGGTACATTAACTGTTTGTGAAAATGAAGTGAAATAGTTTAAAACGGATGTTTAGTAATGACTTTTTAGTTAACATTGTAAATGTTCTAGATGAGACTAAAATTGATTTAAGTCACATTGCTGACAAAAATATGCGTTCAGAATTATCCTCTTTAATTGAAAATTATGTGCCAATTAATACTAAAACAGTAGATGTTAAAATGAAAATTAATTTAACTGATGAAATCCCAGTTTGTTCTTCCCCTCGAAGATTAACGCCATGTGAGAAAAAAAATAGTTGAAGACCAAATTGAGCAGTGGCTAGCTCAGGGAATCATTCGGAAAAGTTCTTCTAATTTTTCGTCGCCGGTTGTATTGGTTAAGAAAAAAGATAACACAATAAGACTTTGTATTGATTACAGACGTCTTAACAAAAAGACAGTGCGTGAGCATTTCCCATTACCAGCAATAGAGGATGTTATAGATCAATTACATTCTGCTGAGGTATTTACAACCATAGATTTAAAAAAGGGTTTTTTTTTCATGGAGAGGTTGAAGAAGGCTCCCAGAAATACACCTCTTTTGTCACTCATGAAGGACAATACGAATTTTTAAAGTATACATTTGGGCTGACCAATAGCCCTAGTGTTTTCCAAAAATATATTTATAATGTATTTCGAAATTTATTGAAAAATCACACTGTAGTCATTTATATGGATGACCTAATAATACCCGCCGAAAACGAAGCTGAATGTCTACAAAAATTAAAACTTGTTCTTGAAGCTGCATCGGAATACGGGTTGGAATTAAAAAATTGATTTTTTGTGAAATTGATTGAAATTGATTGTTTGGGGTATAGAATCATAAATGGCAAATTGTGTCCCTCCCCACTGAAAACAAAAGAAGTAATAAATTTCGCCGAACGAAAGTGTACCAAAGATATTCACAGCTATTTAGGATTAACGGAATACTTTCGAAAGTTTATAAAAAATTATTGGGTTATAGCTAAACCGTTGCGTGACCTGTTAAGAAAAGATTCTAAATTTAAGTTTGATGTAGAAGAACTGAAAACTTTTAATGAATTCAAACGCACTTTATCGTTAGGTCCAGTACTTTCAATTTACAATCCCAAAAACGCGACCAAAATCCATTGTGATGACAGTATTGATGGCTATGGAGTTGTATTAATTCAACAATCTCCAGTAGATAATCAATTTCATCCAGTTTATTTCGCCAGTAAAAAAACAACCGAAGCTGAACGAAAGTATACTAGCTATGAATTAGAGGTCTTAGCTGTAATTGAAGCCTTGAAAAAGTTCAGAGTATATGTGCTAGGTATTCCATTTAAAATTGAAACCGACTATAATGCATTCAAAATGACTATGGATAAGAAAGGAATGAGTACAAAAATAGCCAGATGGGCAATAATGTTATATGATTTCGATTATACTCTTGAGCATAGACACGGTACTAGTATGAGGCATGTTGATGCATTAAGCAGATATCCTATTTGTATGGTAATCCAAGATAGCTTAACTTTAAAAATTACCCAAGCTCAAGAAACTGTAGAGCATATTAAAATCATAAAATAAATTCTAAAACTAAAATCTTATGATGATTATTTAGTTAAAAATGATGTTCTTTACAAATGTGTTAATGGTAATGATATATTAGTTGTATCAGATGAAATGCAAATGAATATAAATAAGACCGCTCACGAAAAAAGTCATTACGCAGTCGCACAAACGGAAAAAATTTGGACAATAATTTTTACATCCACAAAGTTTAACAAAAAATCGAGAAATGTATATCAAATTATGTTCCCTGTATCTTAATTAATCGAAAATCTGGTAAACAAGAAGGTTTGCTACACCCGATAGAAAAAGAAGAAAATCCGTTACATACGTACCATATCGATCACTTAGGTCCATTGGTGAGCACGAATAAAAATTACAAACATATTTTTTCGGTCATTGACGCATTCACAAAATTTGTTTGGTTGTATCCCACAAAATCTATCGACACTGCAGAAGTAATTTCTAAATTAGAAATTAAAAAAACTGTCTTTGGAAGTCCATTTCGCATAATTTCAGATAAAGGTCCTGCCTTTACCTCTAAAGCTTTTGAAGATTATTGTGTCAGAGAAAATATTAAACATATCCCGATTACCACAGGGTTACCAAGAGCTAACGACCAAGTCGAGCGTTTAAATTCAGTCATAATATCTGTTCTGTCTAAATTATCTGTAGGTAATCCAACGGAGTGGTATACACATGTAAGCGATGTCCAACAAGGGATAAACTCGACCTTTCAGAGAAGTATTAACACAACCCCTTTCGAGCTGATGTTTAGTACTAAAATGAAGCTAAAAAATAACATTGAGATTAGTAGTCTTTTGAATGCTGAAATACAATCCGATTTTATTAATAATCGTGAAGAATTGAGAAAAGACGCTAAAAGACAAATTTTAAAAGTCCAAAAAGAGAACCGTTAAACTTATAATCTCAGACGTAAAAAACCAAAAAGCCTAACAAATTTAAGCTTAATGATATGGTTGCTATAAAGCGAAACAAGAAGGTCCAGGAGTTAAAATCCAAATATTTAGGTCCTTACAAAGTCACAAAAGTAAAAAATAATGACACCTACGATGTAAAGAATGTTGGATTTAATGAAGGTCCAATGGTCATCAGTACTTGCGACGAGTATATGAAGCCGTGGACGGATGAAGTTTGACATCGAAAAAAAAGAAGAAGAATTTCACCGATTATGACACTACCCCGACTACGACACACCACTGCCTGACTTTAAAATGAATTTGACAAAATTAATCCCGAAGGAATAAAAAAAAATAAGACGGAAAGACGTAAAAAAAATAATAAGATGGAAAGACGTAAAGAATAAGAAGACGAAAAGATGTAAGGAAAAGGAAGACGGAAGGACGTAAGAAAAGGGAAGGCGAATCAGACGAAAAGACGTAAGAAGAAAGAACGACGAAAAGACGTAAAAAAAGAAAAAAAAAGAATAAGAAGAATTTTTTCAAGAAACAATTTAAATTTTGATGAAAGATTTTACTAATGATGATTTTTTTTCAAAATAGAACTTTGGCTGCTGCTGTTTTTTTATCTTTCCAGGTACTCCAGCGGACAAGGATGCATTGGAGGCCGAATGTCTAGCAGGATGGCCGAGCTGTGGGATTGCATCCTGCCCAAGGCGCCACAGCGCTAACTTACAAAGTGCCGCCAGGAGTGATTGGAGATCACAACTTTGCCATCTAAAGATACTCTAGCGATTGGACACAGTGGCAGCGCATGCGCGCTAAAGCTAACCTTCGGCATGACAGACGCTTCAAATGAAGCTTCAGTGTTCTTCAAATGAAAAACCTACCACCAATGAAATCTAATTTTACATTCCATTAACACTTAAGGTTGTTCCATCAAACTAAAGTTTTTTGGAACAACCTTATTTTGTACTCAACAAAGCTAATCTTTCTGACGAATTCACATAGTCATTTTCACATGCAAAAACAGGAAACTTCCAAAACTTAATATTCAAGTGATTGGGAATCGAATAGCTCTCTTTTTTTGTTTAGAAAAAGAAATGTATTACATCTTCAGGTTTCCTATGACGAGCTTTCTCTGACTGCCTTGCCTCGAAAATCGGCTCAAAAGGCTAAAATTGACGCTATTTCGCTAAAACTCCAAAAGAAGTTACAATGAAAAACACTAGTTTTGTTCGGAAGTCTCCTTTAAAAAACAACAACAAAAAAAAACATAACCAATATCGCAGTGGCGTAGCTAAGTTTTTTGGTGCTAGGAGCAGGAGCAGGAAGAAATTCGGCGCCCCTCTGCTCCCCCCGCACTAAATAAAAAATTAACCACATTATTTTTGCTCAAAACGAAAAAAGTCCTTCAGGCTAATACAAAGAATAAAAGATAGCGTCTGTCTTTTTTGCTTTTAAGAGTTGAGCACAATATTCAAACACACGAAGATAAAATGCATGAAACCCGATTATAGACGATTCCGCGTGTTCGGAAATACTCTAATTCGAAGAGGAATTTCGAAAAATTAGACAGCAATCGAAAAGTTGGATTCATTTATGGCGACCTACATTTTATTACCAATTTGTCGAAGCCAAATATCGCGAATCTTGGCGAGAATTTTGCGTTAGCAGATATGACTATATAGTTTTAAGCGCATGGGAGTAGCAACAATGATTACAACAATGAAAGTAAATTTGCGAGAAACCTAGTTTTCTAAAACTTATAAATTAAACCGGATTATGCAAAAAAAATCTGCTGTCTTGTTTCAAAATAGTAGCCACTAGAGCTGTGGCAAACCGCACATATTCGTTACTAAGTATCGGCTATTCTCTAAGATACGAAGTACCGAATCGGTACTTCGAAATATGACTCGTCAGTCGTTACTGTGTATACACAGCCGAAAAAAATGAAACTAACTTCAAACGCTGCTTACGTTTGCATAATTCATGAATGGAACCAGACAGCCGGATGCGGTAAAAGATGTGAATTTATCTTCGGACTCACACATTTCGTCGTCAGTTGTTTCAGTATCAGTGTACGCGTATCATTCTGTTTCTGTCAGTTATTCTCAAATCTCAAATGATTTGGATTTCGTAGGGGCTTGTTTATTCATTTTTTTTTTTTTTATTATGGAAAGAAAAAAAAGTAAGCTGTGGACATATTTTTCTGAAGCATCAAATGATAAAGCAAAATGTGATTTATGCCAATCGAAGTATTCAGTTAAAGGGGGTTCAGCAACGAATTAAAAAAACATTTATTAGTAAAGCATCGCCCATCATATTATAATTAGTTTCCATCAAATTCATTGTTGGCTCCACCAATAAGCCAGCAGCTTAGTAATCAGTGTTGCCAGATTGGGGACTTTTTTGTCTCCAGATTGTTGATTGTCACCGCTTTTTTGAAATAGAAATATTCTGTCTATTTAAAATAGATTAAAAATTCTGAAAAATAAGGCGAACTATACTATTTTTAAAAAGCGGTGACAGACAAACAATCTGAATTAAAAAAGTCCCGAATCTGGCAATACTGCTAGTAATAATGAGGAATGTGCTGCAGAGAGCTCTAATTCCGTTAATGATCTGAATCCCCTTTAGTCTCAATGTGTTTCAATAAAAAGACAAACAGATCTCTCTAGATATGTAAAAAAAACCTATTATCGTTCGTCATGAAAAAAAAATAATGATTTAATTTTGAACATGATTGTTAAAGATCTTCAACCGTTTCTATTGTAGACGATTTCGGTTTTAATGATTTAATTAACGACCTCGAGCCAAATTACAAAGTCCCTTCTAGATATTTACTTAGTACTACTTTGCTTGATATTAAATTTACTTTGGCTAAAGAAAAACTTAAAGAGGAGTTGAAGTGTGCCTCGTATATATCATTAACAACTGATGGATGGACATCTCGGGCAACAACCTCTTATCAAACTGTGACAGCACATTACATACTAGACGAGGTCTTGGCGTTACAATCGGCACTCCTAGGTTGCTTCGAATGTCTGGAACGACACACTGGCGATTACATAAAAGAAGAATTAATTAAAATTGCAAATGAATGGGAAATAGGAAATAAAACAGCCAGTTACAGCCAGTGCATCAAACATGAAACGTGGAATAAAATTGATTGTATGGGATCATTTGCTATGCATTAATCATACTTTAAATCTGATAGTACGGGCCGGTCTTGATGTGATAAAAGATTCCGTTCTTAGAAAAGTAAAGGCTATCGTATAGCACTTTCAGAAGTCCAGTGGCCACAAACAAACTTATTGTGTTACAAGAACAACTTAAACCTGGACATAAATCATAACTTAAAATATATATCATTACTCGTTGAAACAGTACATTAGACATGCTAGAAATAATAACAATTCCACAAGAACCTTTAAAGGCAATACTAGGTATGCTAAACAACCCGGTGCAAAATTTATTAGAGGAAGAATGGCAGGCTCTGCCAGAAATAAGAAAAGTTTTGAAACCATTTAAACAACTTACAGAAGAATTTTTTTCTCAAAATCAGGTGACAATTTCAAAAGTTTTGGCAGCCACTAATAGTGTTATAAAAATTTTGAATAATTTACATAACACTTTAAACAGCAAAGTGTCGAAGCAAGTGCTTGATAAATTGATCAAAGAATTTGACAGTCGATTTAACACTAAGCGTATCGATATTTTTTTATACTTATTCCTAACGGAAGGGGACAAATGACCCTTACATAAAAAGTTATATATTTTACGATGTTTTGCGAAAAATATATCAGTTGATACACTTTGGTGTATGAATAATACATTTTTTTAAAAATAATTATTACAAATTGTTTATTTATTAAACCCTTAAGGGGCGGTGAGATACATTTTATCGCAACTTCGATTAATAAAGATTAGCACCAGAAAAATTTTATTAAATTTTACTTTTCTAACTTTGGTGGAAAAAAGTCGTAAAATTGCTTTCTCGTATTTTGCAATAAATCTTTTTGCAGATTCCGGTGTGATTTAGACATTACAGAAACGCAATTACTTGCCCCTCAAAGGATTAAAGTAAAAACAAATATATATAATTACGCAAAAAAATTACGAAAAAAAAATAATTATTTCAAGAAATTCGAAAATTTAATAAACAAATACTGTGAAAATTTGTTTATGTTCACCACATATTTTTAAGATTATTTCGTTCTCGATATAACCTGAAATGTTCAAACTAGAATCTCACTCGGAATAAAGTCAATTTCTAATTATACCATCACACATTAACAAATATGATGTAATACAGTAGAATAAATGATGCAATAGCGAAAAAATGCAATTTACTAATGTTCTTACAAAATAAAACATTTATAGCTTTATGATTTAACATAAATTTATTCAGGGGTCAAATGACCCCTTGCGGGCGTTAAGTCTAAAATATTTTTTTCTAAGCAAAAAGGGTAGTTCGGAGATGAGGCATTTTAAGGAATAATATGATCATATATTTAAGGAGTCTCAGGACTCTTAAAATTGGAAAAAAAATGAAAAAAGAAAGACCATTCTCAACATTTAATATCTTAAAAAGTATTTGATTTTAAGACACGATTTTAATTGGAATAAAATATATAAGTATATTCTTTCATTTCATGTATTTAAAAAATTATAAGATGCAGAATTAGCATTTACAGGGGGTTCCAAACTGTTAGACATTTGATGAGCAAAAAATCGGCATAACAGCTTACGCGCACGATTACAAGATAAGTATTGCAACTAGAATGAAAATTTTGGTGCCTACTTATATTTCAGATTGTAATAATTATCCGGAACCTAAATAAATTTGTATTTAAAGCTTTTTTATATTTTTAATACAAAGTTGTATTTAGCTAATTCAAAATTAAGAAAACTTCAACAGTATAATCAAATAAAAAAATATTGTTTTGAACAATAAAAAGGAAATTTTAGGTTCCGTTTATACAGACTAACATGAAACATATGTTTTGAAAATTTCATGAAAAAATATTCAGAAGTTCTTGAGATATCGTGCTCGTTATGGCCAAAAACGTCATTTGGAGAAAAATGGCTTCAAAGTTTCCGAAACGACGCTTCAGCTATTGAACGTGTATAAATGTAAGCCATAACTTCAGTTCTAATAGGAATTTCAAGGAAACAATTATACCAAAATATTCAGAAAAGATAGCAGTTTAACATCTAAAAAAAATTAAAATTTCCAAAATTTTAAAACTTTAAGAGTCCTGAGACCCCTTAATAAAAGTCGTGAAATATAAAGAAATTTCGTAATGTTTTAGTTTTTTTTTTTAAAAAAAGGGGGTCATTTCACCCGTCGCGGTAGTTTTGGTGTTAAAGATAATTCTCAAAAATAATTATTGGCAAAAGCGGTTCTTTTGAATCATGTGTTAAAAAAATTGGCATTCGCTAACACTTCATCATATGAAAATGCTAAAACTTGCTTAATGGCGGAGTTAGAGAATATGCCGATAATAGAAACAAAATCTGGATACGAGACAGAAGATATTATTCCAGAAACACTTGAGGAAGACTCCATTTGGATGGAATTTGACAGTATGACAACTTCAAATTCAACTATTTTGACCATTCCTGCTAATATTCTAACAGTGAGGCGATACATGGAAGAAAAGCAACTTAATAGACAGGAAAATCTTCTTAAATGGTGGCACGCACGATCTATTTTATACCCAGAGCTTACGGATTTATCAAAACAGTATTTATCAGTGTTGTCTACATTAGTACCATCTGAAAGAATTTTTTCAAAATCAGGCTATATATTATCTGAAAGGCATGCTTCATTAAAACCAAAAAGAATGGAAAAAATATTATTTTTAAACATAAATAAAAGATTTCTGAAATAATAATCCGAGTGATGTAAACTGTTGTTTGATAAGATGATAAAGTCTAAAATGAAACACATTTCTGTTAAATATTCTGAAAAATTTCGAGAAATAAAGTTCTAAAATTTACAGGTTTACTTTCAGTGCATTCTTTTTCCTATAAAAATATCTTTGTACGTGTATTTATGTTTTATATTTGAAAAAAAAAAAACATTTTTATGATAAAGACGAATTTTTAGGTTGCTTGTAAAAATGTTTTTATGATAAAGTTTATTTTTTTTTTTTTGTAGTTGTTAAATTAAAAAAATTTCAGAAATAATAATATGATTGAAGTACGACGTTATTGGATAGGTTGATCACGCAAGAAATTAAACATACATTTTTTATATTAAAATTATTCCAGAAATTAAATATTCATAGTACATAATTACTTTGTGTAAAATTAGTAAGTAAATTTTCTTGTAAAAATATTTTGTTTGTGTAATTACATTTCATAGTTTTATTGTATAAATTCGGCAAAATTTGACTCATCCTAAATTGCTTTCTCCGATTATTCTTTATTTCATAAGTAATAAATTCTACAATTTAAACACGTAATATTCAATTATGTATCGTATTTTAATTTTGTTTGCCTTTTTCCTTAAAAAGTAGAAACTTAATTAAATGTAAGTTTTACGTACAGATGGCAGCACAGATAGCAATATGTGAGGAGTAAACACAGTTTTTACATTAACTCCTCAATTCTCGCTCCCGTGATATTCACGGGCTGTGGTCTTTTACTCAGATTGTTTGATTCCTACCAGTTTTATAAAATAGTGTAATTAATTGGCTTTATTATTGCATAATTTTACCTGCCATTAAATAAGGTGAATATTTCATTTTCAAAAAAGTGGTGCCAATAAGCAATTTGAAATTTTAAACCGTAATTTAATGCGATCGTTAACCCCTTGAGGGGCAAGCAAAAATGTCTCTAAATATTGAATTCTCACAGGAATAATCGAAAAATTTTATTTTTAAATAAGGAAAAGCAATTTTTCAGCAATTTTCCTCCAAAGTTAAAAATATAAAATTTAGTTAAAATTTTCTGATGAAAATCTTGTTTAAATTAGGTGGGATATATTTTATCCCACCGCCCCTCAAGGGGTTAAGGGCTTAAAACAGTAATGAATTCTTCCAAAGACTCATATACGGTATATACGTAGATTTTCTGCATTTTTGTAGCACATACGCTGATTGTTAATACCCGGTTTCTGAACAGTAACGATAGTAACGAGTAATGAATACTTTCTAACGGGTAGCGAGATAGACAGTAACGACATCATACGGGTATTCATTTATACTTTTACAGCATTAGTCATCATCTGTCAACATTGCTGGGATTTTCATCTCTGTAAGTTAAAAATTGTTCTATTATTTTTGTTTAAAATATGTAAATCAATTTTACATACTGTTTTATAACCGTGGCAAGATTAAGTTCGTTCTTTATTATTTACAATATTGTTATTGTTATAAATTGATAGCGATAGATTATTTTATAGTTCATTTTATATTATTATTTATCATAGAAAGTATATTTACATTTGTTTAAGAGTTATTTTATCTGTGGTGGTTATGTTTATACAATTGAAGATTATTCTTTTGAACTCGCAAATAAATGAGTTCTCCCTTTTTTATATCGTTAAGAAATAGATTTGTAAAACGCTGTAGTGTAAAAATGAGAGATAGTGAAGTAAATATCATCTGCTATGACCCAGGGTCGGGAATGCATATACAATCCTGGATGACGCATTCTGATAA
The DNA here is from genome assembly GCA_963932465.1 of Maratus speciosus. NCBI lineage: Eukaryota > Metazoa > Arthropoda > Arachnida > Araneae > Salticidae > Maratus > Maratus speciosus. The sequence goes on from OZ010800.1 coordinate 303,869,592, forward strand.
AGCATGCATTTCTGATAAAAAAGATGAAAAATGGAAAATGGAAAATGCAAAATATCTCTAGATTTTTGAAGGGAGAAGCTTTAAAAGTGTTCGAGTTAACGAGTGTCTAGAATGTACTACTTTCAGTAAGATTGCTGAAATTCTTTCTGAAAAGTTTATTAAAGTACATGTTCCTCGATTTTCTGACTTTGCTTCTATGAAGTTAAATGATCTAAATGAATTAGAGAGTTATTTCAGAAAAAAGATTGAGATAGGTAGACAACTTTATTTGTGGGAAACCAACATAGTCCAAGATTTGACGATGGTTTGAAGCCAGTGTACCAAAATTATATTATTATTAATCATCCAGAGAGCACCATAGACTGGTACAGAATGGCTAAACAACTAATAGTCATTCCCACCTCTCATGTAAACAACAATAATGCTAGTAATAATTCTCAAAGTCATGGATCATTCCAGCAATATAATAAGACACCTAGACATTGGGTTCACCCAAACCAGAATTTTCAAAGATCAAATTCTAATTTTCAGCCACAAAACCTTAATGCTCAAAATTCTATATTTGTTAGCCTTAGATTGCCTACTGCTCATTTTCAGAATAAGTACCCCAGTCGACCATGTCGAATGTGTATGAATATATATATAGGTTGCTTTCCACTGGGAGAGGACTTGTATTTTTAATGTTGAACCTATGCAATCTTATGTTCCTAATCCTAGTCAACCCCAAAAACCGAGTCATAATATTTGACATTTAATTGTTCATGGATATGCAAATAACAAGGATTTACCTTGTGTAATCGACTCTGGTTCTACAATATCAATTTTACCTTTTAAGTTTTTTAAGTTATTCAATGCTAAAGGTATAAATATTCCACCAGTTATAATTGGCCAAGCCAAAGGTTGGTTGTATTTATGACGGCCAATTATCTGCACGAGGGATATAGGCCCAGGGGGGGGGGGTGCCCTTCGTGGGGGTCTTTCTAAGGTAACCTAACCCGTATTAACGCTTGGAAATCCAAGGTTCGAAGAAAACCACGAAAACTCCGAACGATTAGGCCGACGGGCACGATTGGGATCGAACCCAGCACCTCCCGTCTACCAGCTTCGAGAGCAGAACCTCTCAGCCACTGGTGGGGCGCCAAGCCAAAGGAACTGTTGCAATAAATAAATGTTGTAAATTGTGGTTTAAAATAGGTAATGTATAAAAATATATTACATTTCTGTTACGTAAAACTGATTTAAATTTTGCCATACTAGGGTTGCCAGTTTGTTCTAAGTTTAACTTGAGTATAGATTGTAATAAATGTGAAGTATTGCAAGGAAACCTTGTATTAAATCGATCTCAGGCCATATCCAGTGATAATTTCGAGGCTAACAGAGAAAGACAGGCCACCGCGGTGCTTTTCATGTATCTTTTTTTACAGACCGCTGGAGTCACGTGATGCTCGAATGCACCAATGAAGGTGTGCGAAAAGAGCATAACCTCACTCAAGCGGTCTGTAAAAAAAGACACGTGGGATACACCGCGGTAGCCTGCCTTTTTCGTTAGCTTCGGATAATTTAAGGTTAATTCATTTTAATGTCAATGAAAAGTACCAAAGAGTGCAACCCGATTATGGAAATGTCATAGTTCTTTAATCCTTTGATCAAATTAATCCTAATGATTCTAAATTACTTGGGGAGGTAAATGCTATAAAAATGAAACTTTAAGGGATAATATAATGAATTATTTAGACATTTTTTCCGGAAATAAATATGATTTTGGAAAAATTAATATTGAGGCGCAGCGCGTTTTTCTTAATTTTGACCTACGCATATCTATGAGGCCTTATCGCACTTCTACAGTGGATGAAAAGGAAATTTCTGATCAAATTCAATCTTTATTAGCTACTGGTTTAATTAAAGTGAGTTATAGTCCTTATTCTGCCCGTTACTAGTTATGAAACGCGATGAGGGTAAAAAAATAGAATATGTGTAGATAACCGTAAATTAAATGCAATAATGAAAAATGATGCTAAATCTCTACCACGTATAGATGGAATTCTTAATAAATTAAGCAGTGCTCAGTATTTTTCCACTTTGGACTTAGTCTCTGGCTACTGGCACATCCCCATTCACCCAGCAGATACTGAAAAATTGGCTTTTGCAACCAATTTTGGACTTTTTGAGCGGAATATTCTTCCATTCGCTGTCAAAGTTGGTCCCCCAATTTTCAATAGAATTCTTAGAAGAATTCTGTCTAAACATAAAATTAATTTTGTTTGTTATTATTTTGATGACATAATTATTTTTCCTCCTTCTTAGAAGAACATCTGAAAGATCTGAACAACATATCTGAATTATGTAGACTTGAAAATATTAAACTTAAATTATCTAAATGCAATTTTGTTCAAAAAGTATATCTTAGGATATGAAATCAAATATGGTACCTTAACACCTGCTAATGCTAATATTGTTGTCATAAAAAAAATAAAACATCTTTCTAATGTAAAAGAATTTCAAAGATTTTTGGGATCCATCAGTGTTTACCATAAATTTATAGATACTTGTCCAAAAATCGGGCATCCCCTCAATTAATTACTTAAGAAAATACTATATGGGAATGGAATTTGAATTGCCAAGATTATTTTCAGAAATTAAAGGATGCCTTAATTATTAAACCTGTCATAAGAATTTATGACCCGGCATATGTTTGTTGATGTCTCATAGTAGGGTGCACCATTGTCAGTAGGTGCAGTGCTTAAACAAAAAAATACTAATGGGTTTTTACATCCAATTGCTTACTACTCTAGATGATTGAGAATTTATGAACATAATTACTTTATAACTAAATTAGAATGTCTTGCCATTATTGACACATTAGAAAAATTTTATCACTATTTCCATCGTGTAAAATTCACCATTCACACTGATCATGCATCTCTTGTTTGGTTAAAAAATATAAAGCATTTGAGAGGTAGATTATTTAGGTGGTCGTTGAAGTTAAGCCTGTTTGATTACAATATAATGTACGAAAGGGGATCCACAAATGTAGAAGCTGACATATTGTCATGAAACTCTGTTTCACACTTTTTTCAACCATTAACGTTTCTTCTCGGTGTAAAGGAAATTATAGAGATGCAGGAGAAAGATATCTCTGTGACAAACCCCATCTAAATTAAAATAGAATTATAATTGTTATAAAGAAAGGATTTAGGAAAATAGTAGTCTTCATATCCTTAAGAAGGAAGTTGCTTGGTATTACTCATGAGAAAATTGACCACCCTGGTATCCAAAAATATTAAATTTAATCTCCCCTAATTATTATTGGCCTGATATGACTCAGACTATAACTAACTTTGTAAAGTATTGCGATATTTGTCAGAAAAACCAAAAGCCTAGACAGAAAAAATTTGGCTTATTACAAGCTATGCCTACCACAGATCAACCTTTTGAATGTCTCTCTGTTGAAGGATTCAGCTAGTATAATTAAACTAAAAAATATCTTCATATTATCATCGATCATGCAACCCGATATGTGTGAGATTTCCAGCCAAAAAGGGTTGCTACCGAAACTTATTTGAATTGTTTAAAACAAATTTTTAATATTCACACCCTACAACAATTTTTCTGTTTTAATCAAATTTCTAATGGACCCCCGAAAAGGAGTGCCGCCTTTACTGCTTCCAGGTTCAAAAAATGTTTGAGGAATCATAATATTAAGCAGCGTTTAACTTCATCTCACCATTCACAAACGAACGGCAAGTGCGTACGCGTAAATCAAACGATAGTAACTAGACTAAAATATAAGGTTAACTCTACTACCTCTAAAATTCCTTGGACTAAACTTTTTGCTGAAGTCGTAAAGGAAAACAATAATACTCCCATCCAATAACTAAATTTCCTCCTGCTTATTTCCTCTTTGGCCAATAACCCTATGATTCCCCCTTCAACAGACTTATTAACCCCTGTCAATGAAGCCCTTAAAATTGCAAAAGAGCAAACTGATGAATTCCATCTAAAGAGTAAGAAATATTATGATCAAAATTATGTTGAGCCAAAATTTAAAGTAGGTGATCTTGTTATTTATGAAGTTTCATTATCCAAATAGTAGAAAACTTTCCCAGGTATTTTCAGGACCTTATCAAATCCTTAAAAAAGTATCAGATGTAAATTTTGAAATGTTTAGAAAAACCCAATTTAAAGATACCGAAATTATTCATGGTTCAAAATTGCGTTTATATCGCCCTCCTAAAAATTTAAAATTGTCTCATGAGCAATTATCAGAACAACAGCAGCAGACTCAGCTTAAAACACTAGCTTAATCTTAACTTCCTAGAATTTAAATTTCTATAATTAATTCTTCAATTTAAGCTATATTAAAATTATTTATTTTCAACATTGCCGATGGTATGTTGGGAGACGTCCCAAGAATTTATTTATTTGGAATTATAGTTGTATTAATTCATTTATATGGGGCAAATTAGTTATTTTTATTTAGAGTTTCTAATTAATGTTGAATATAAACTTAATCTATAAACTTGAAAAAATGACTAAAACTCTAATTGTAGATAGATTATCCTTTTAAAATACTATGAAGACTTAAATAAGTAAATAAGTAAGTAAATAAATAAAACCACAATTAATATTCATATAAAGGCATGCTGAAATAAAATGATTTCCAAAGTTTCCTCTTTCATTCAAAATTTTAGTTTCTTGTTTGATCGAAGGCAAGAAATTGTGCAACACGCTCATCTCATGATAGTTGTTTCACAAACATTTTGTATCTTTCATTTATTTTATTATCTTCTTTCATATTTAGTATTTGAGTATAATTTCATACCTCATTCGCTCATATGGTTGAGATATTAAGTAGATGCTTGAAGAATCGTATTAAGAATTATTATTATTGATATTTTTTAAATTTATAAATTTCAAAAATACCAATAATAATAAGGATTGTGGATTTTTAATTTATTGTTGATAATTATTATTACTTGTAATATTATGTAATATTTAGAAGAAATTTAGAATGAAAAATATTGTTGATTACTGTGATAAATGCAATACATCCAATATTGACCTTGAAAATTACTTGAAATAGAGAACTCGTAGCATAAAGTTATGATACAGCATAGAGTTTTTCTAGCTCCACTTAATGTGATATGATTATGACTCTGATTAGGTAATTGAAAAATAATTACAGTTTAGCTAGATAAATCCTATAAATATAACATGACCATAAAAGAGAGAGAAGGAAAGGACGAAACTCTTAAGGGAAATTTATTGACTTATGAGTCATTAATTTATAAGTAAGACTTATTTTCTTGGGAGTTTATGAGTTAGTGAATTTTAGAAATGTAGATTATAGAGATTAGTTTTAAAAATTTTATCAAATGATGAGTTACTAGTTTACGAGTTACAATTCTCAGATTTTGGAAATTTCAGAATTTTTTAGAGTTTTAATAGTCTTATGATGGCCACCTGGTAAATATTACCATAACAACAGTACTGTATGACTATATGGTATATCATATCAAGATTTTTCTAGCATTTCAGACAGAAATGTCATAGCATTAAAAGTCATACAATAAAGTATGCTGTTAATAGGTTTGTTTAAATAATTGTCTTGTTTGTTATTATTATTGTTAAATATGATATTAATAATTTATCATTATTGTGATTAATTTAATCTTATATAATCTGAAAGGAAAAGTAGACTGAAAGATTGAGGTGCTAGTATAGGGATAAGTTTTTTTTAGACGAACATTATATTTTTGAATCCCAATTTGAGAACTTTTGGGGACATTAGTCAGAAGTAATTTCACTACCCAATTCATATTGTAACAGCTGGATTAAACTCCTTCCTCATAGTGAGGTAAGCAGTAAAACTTTATTTACTGAACTGTTATGAACGAACTTCAGTCAATGATCTGATGCTTGCTCGAGATTAAGAGCCATGAACATACCTCTACATATAAAATACATATAAAATACATATAAAAACACATATAAAATATATAATACAAATATAGAATACATATAAAAACATACCTCTAAATAACCTAAAGATTGTTAAATGATTACTCTTAAATTTCATATTTATTTTATTCTATATTCATATTACTAAAACTACCTTTGTAAATTGTAAACAAGATTAACCTCTTGTCCTTGTATTTGAATTACCAATTCCACTAGTTCGCGTTATAACTTCAAAATTTAAATTTAATTGGCATTTACAATATTTTAGAAAGTTTAATTTAAGCCTACTCCAAGTGACAAAACTGTAATCCAAGCCCATGTAACATTTCCCTTCTATGAACCTGTAGGACCTACCAGTTCATCCAGTCTTTTTGAGTGAGGAGATATGTAATAATAAAAATTTTTCGCCCTTTTATCTTAGTTCAACTATTCCAAATTATTATAATATCTACCTTTTTTACCTAGCTTTAATATTATGTTAAATACCTTTTATCTTTTTCACCATGCTTTAAATCCAGCGTATTCTTTATTATTATTCAAAAAACCTTAATCCGTTCGTAGCTACTTCTTATAAAACCCACTAAATGCCTTTTAGGTAGCTTTCTTTACAAAAAAGCTACCTATTGCAGCCGTTCGGAGGAAAGCGATTTCAAAAAATTTTGGTATATTTTCATCGATCATGACCCCCAGACCCCGAAACCACCCTCCGTTCAAAATTGATATATATATATATATATATATATATATATATATCTGACCTATGTCACACTGTAACTCCCGTAATTATGAACCGATTTCGATGAAATTTGGTGTGTACATAGTACATACCAATGTCTCGACCGAGTTCGTTGGGCAGCTTCATCCGCCATTTTGTTTCAAAATGGCGGCCATTTAAAATTTTTAAAAAATATTAAAACTTGAAATGTGGTACCAAAAAATTAAAAATGGAAAAATATTTTTTTCTTATGTATTTGACCTTTATACAAAGATTCCGGAGCAGTTTTTGTTTCGTCTATATCTTAAAAAATGGCTGAGTTATAGCATTTTGAATTTCTAGCATGGCTGACATTTTGAAACGTCCTGAAATTTGTCACGCGATAAAAGGCGTATTTATGAACCGATTTGGATGTAATTCGGTGTGTACATAGTATATACCAATCTCTCGACCGAGTTCGTTGGCCAGCTTCATCCGCCATTTTGTTTCAAAATGGCGGCCATTTAAAAATTTTTTAAAAATTTAAAAATTGAAATGTGGTACCAAAAAATTGAAAATGGAAAAATATTTTTTTCTTATGTATTTGACCTTTATACAAAGATTTCGGAGCAGTTTTTGTTTCGTCTATATCTTAAAAAATGGCTGAGTTATAGCATTTTGAATTTCTAGCGTGGCTGACATTTTGAAACGTCCTGAATTTTGTCACGCGATAAAAGGCGTATTTATGAACCGATTTGGATGTAATTCAGTGTGTACATAGTACATACCAATGTCTCGACCGGGTTCGTTGGTCAGCTTCATCCGCCATCTTGTTTAAAAATGGTGGCCATTTAAATTTTTAAGAAAAATTTAAATTTGAAATGTGGTACCAAAAAATTAAAAATTGAAAAAATATTTTCTTCTTATGGGTTTGACCTTGATAAAAAGATTCGGGAGCAGTTTTCGTTTCGTCTATATCTTAAGAAATGGCTGAGTTATAGCATTTTGAATTTCTAGCGTGGCTGACATTTTGAAACGTCCTGATTTTTCTCACGTAATAACAGGCGTATTTATGAACCGACTTGGATGTACCTTGGTGTGTACATAGTACTTACAAATATCTCGACCGAGTTCGTCGGCCGGCTTCATCCGCCATCTTGTTTCAAAATGGCGGCCATAAAAATATTAAAAAATAAAAAAATTTAAATGAGATACCAAAAAAATTGGAAAGTGAAAAAGATTTTTTTTGTATGTGTTTGACCTTAATACAAAGATTCCGGAACAGTTTTTCTTTCGTCTATATCTAAAAAAAAATGGCTGAGTAATAGCATTTTGAATTTCTCTTGTGTCTGACATTTTAAAACGACCTGATATTTGTCACGCGACAACAGGCGTAATTATGAACCTATTTGGATGTAACTTGGTCTGTACATAGTACATACCAATGTCTCGACCGAGTTCGTTGGCCAGCTTCATTCGCCATCTTGTTTCAAAAGGGTTGCCATTAAAAAAAATTAAATTTAAAATTCAAAATGAGGTATTAAACAATTGGAAAATGAAAAAGATTTTTTTATGTGTTTGACCTTGATACAAAGATTCCGGAGCAGTTTTTGTTTCTGAAAATTTGTTCTTTTGTTTATATCTTAAAAAATGGTTGATTTATAGCACTTTGAATTTCTAGTATGGCTAACATTTTGAAACGATCTTGTATTTGTCACGCGATAACACACGTATTCGCCTATTTCGATGTAAGAAGGCATGTGGATAGTATACATCAACACCTCGACCAAGTTCGCTGGCCAGATTCATCAGCCATCTTGTTTCAAAATGGCGACCATTAAATTAAAATATATATATATATATTTAAAGTGAGGTGCAAAAAAATTAGAAATTGAAAAAGGTTTCTTTCTTAAGTATTTGACCTTGATATAAGGATTCAGGAGCATTTTTTGTTTGTCTTTACCTTAAAAAATGGCTCAGATATAGCAGTTTCAATTTCTATTGTGGGTGACATTTTGAAAAATCTGATTTTTTGCATGCGACAGCACTCCTATATATTAACAGATTCCGATGTGAGTGAGCATGTGCACAGCAATTACTAAGGTCTCGACCGAGTTCACTGCTTAGCCTCATCCACCATGTTGTCTTGAAATGACAGGCACTTTAAGAAATTGCCGAATTTGGCAGCCAAATATATGTTACTTCAAAGAAAAGCAGCTTGGATAAAGCTGACTAATTTCGCGAAATTCTCATTCATTATATTGATAAAAATTTGTATTGAATCTCCTATATTCGGTTTCCACTAAATTGAGCTTCGTGTGTTTAAATGATATAATTTGGCTTTTTTTAAATAAGGATTATGAAAGCTACCTCTTCCTCCCGGCACTGGCCGGAAGGACTTTTTCATTTTATTCCGAGACTAAATTCTTTTTTTTTAATGTATTTAATATCATTTGTTCTTTTTGTTCCATATCTCATGAGGCCCGGGATGGCCATCCAGGGAAACGCAGCAAATGCTTTAGAGTTTTAGTGCAGTCCCTGGGGGAAATCCCATGAGGCCTTGCAAGCATCCTATTTTCTCAATAAAGCTACCTGTCAGTTATTAAGTCCCTGTCAACACGTCACTTTTTCTTCACCCCCTGCCCCGGAGTTATCCAATCGCTGGCATAACCTCCCCTCTCCTCCCCCCTTACACTTAGCTGGATTGGCTTTGCTTCGGTGTCTATATGTTTTTCGCAAGTATTTAAGCTTTTACATTCACATGGAGAGCTAGATGCTTACGATTATTGTATTGTTGAAAAAAACCGTTGTCACCCGGAGAGCTATGTTTCCTGTATTTTTGTCAAGTTGTTCTAATATTTAACATCTAGCGGTTTATATTTATGACGTAATAATGACTCAGACATGGGTAGCAAAATTACTAGTGGAATTATTGCATTTTATGACAATCTAATAAATAATTGAAAAACCTAACGGCTTCAGTTGTTATTTCTGCGAAAACTACCAAGGGATGTAGGCCTGATCCTCCACTCTGACCAACGAGCCGTTAATTCCCAAATTGGCTCAGTCGAGCTCAGCAACCTGATTCTTCGTTAATATTAATATTTTGGATTACTTTACTGTGATTTTGATCAAATTTAACGAAATAATTCAATTTAATTCATTATAATTGCATTCTCTTTTACATTACACTACTTCATAAGAAAATAAATATAATTTTCTACTATATAAATATCAGTTTTAGCAAATCAGATTGCTGGGCTCGGCTGAGCCAATTTGGGAATTAACGGCTCGTCTCTGTCTGACGATGATTTCACGGCTGCAAAACTTTGATTTCTCAGCTGGAGATATATAACGAGAATACGATTGCTGCTTAATACCGATATGTTGCTATCATACTAGTGAAAGCATATCACATATATATATATTATAGAATATATCATATTGATTATAAAATAAATGAAAAATGCCAAGCCTCTTTCACATTTAATATGAAGAATTATTTTCAATTTCTCACAATTTTATATCCTTTATAATATTTTTCATTCATGCTCACTTTCGTGTTCATCAAATTTGACAATTATGTCAATTATGGTTGTAAGAAATAAAGTTAATGCTCACTTTTTTTTTTCACGAAGAAACATTTAACTATAAATCAATCTAGAGCAAAAATATTTTATATATAAGCGAAGATATTTAGAATTGCATGTATCAATCTTTACAAATAACGGAAATTACTGTAAAAAGGTTAGAGTTGCATTTAACACCAACAGGTGACGTTCTACTTCTGTTGTTAAGTCGCGTTTAGTTTGTAAAGTGTTTCAGAAAATTTTACAATGCAGCTTAAAATGTGAATGCTCAATGTGACGGCCGTTACTGATGCGAATGCCATCAGAGGAACCACCACACGTTGCATAGCATAAAAGTCTGTTTTATCCAGTGCTGGTAACTTAAAACAATTTTCATTAAAAAAAATTACCATCTCTCAAAATTTTGTGTAGAGTAATTTTTGTTTAATTACCGAATGTCTGCTATTAAACGAAACAAAAATTCCCATACAGAAATTCTGTACGATTGGTAGTTCATTTAATTAAATAAGAAGTTAACTTGGTAACACTGCTTTTAGCCGTCATCAGACCATACACTTTGTGACTTTTGGTTATCTCACTACTTGAAGTTATTAGTATATAAATGTCAGTCGATGTCATTAGCTATTTGAAAGGGAACAATTCAATAACATGTAACTGAAATTACTTCGAAAACATTCGTCGATGCTGTCAACAGTGTCTTGCTAAGTCTGTTGGCCTATCTTATAAATGACGGTCGCCACAATGAGTATTTTTATTCCCTGCTACATTACAAACGTTGCTGCATCACGGTACAAAACGCAACTGATGTAATGTAAACGATTTTTGCAATAAATGTTTTCATTATTAAAATCTCGTACAGCTCATGTTCAAAATATTAAAATAATTACATTTTTTTACAAATTGAAAATATCGTTTGGTAATTTAAGGTCTTTTAATGCAAATATGCAAGCGACATTTTTATTAAGAACTTATTATTGATTGAACTTCTTTATTATCATAAAATTAATATTTTTGAAAAGATTAATTGAAAAAAAATATATTTTGACAAGTCAAAATATTAGAATACTTATGCAAATGGTTAAAAATATTAGAATATTTCACATTAATTTTACTTTAATTATCACCAATTCATAACTGTAGGCATCATTGATTAAAATCCTACGGTTTTATTTAAAATAAGCATTCTTCTTGCAGTTTCTTTGCTTTTTAGTTTTAAAATGTGTCGTGTGAGTGATATTCCTAAATCTATTAAACTTCGTATGGTTGATTTGTAACGGCATGGTAAAAATCAATGATATATAGCGAATTATTTACATTGTGCGCAATCAACCGTTAGTAAAATACAAACAGAATATTAAATAAATGGAAAATTTCAAAATGATCGCCGAAATGGCGGCCGAAAACCAAAAGCATCTGCTAGAGATGACAAGAAACTGAAGCGTATAGTTAAGAAAAACCGTTTTAAAAGTGTGGGATTCTTGCACCGAAAATGGAAAGAAGGAGTTGAAGTTTCTACATCGACAACATTAAGATGTCTCCATAAATTTAAGTTTGAATCTCGTGCATCGAAAACAGAACCTCCCATGACTGCAAAACAAAAGCGTATAAGAATGAATTCGTGTAAAACAAAACGTTTATGCTGCGAAGAAGATTGGAAAAATATATTCTTTAGTGATGAAAGCATGTTTTGTGTTTCATATGGTAATCAAGGTATTCGAGTTTGGAGAATGAAGCAAGAAGCATTTGATAAATAATGCCTTAAACGTTCCGTAAAATTTGCAGCTAGTGTCGTGGTTTGGGGTTGCATGAGTGCAGAAGGACCTGGAAAGTTATGCATCGTCTGCGAAAAGGCTAACTATCCGATATATGAAGATTTTTTGGAATATTGCATGATTCCATCATCAGAAGGTTTATTTGAAGATGATTTCATCTTTCAAGTAGATTTAGCGTCACCGCATACCTCGGTGTGAGCTAACAATTGGTTCCGCCAACGCAACATTAAGGTACTTCCTTGGCCAACAAAATCATCAGACTTTAATCCCATCGAAAACTTATGGTATATAATGAAGAAAAAACTCCAAGAAAATCCTCCTTCGAGTAAAACTGAGTTAGTAGAACGTATAAAGTCTATTTGGGCTAATATTTATAGAAATGTTTGTAAAAACCTTGTATATAGTATGCAAAGATGGGTTGTACGCTGTTATGAAAGCTAAAGGGGATGCTACAAAATATTAACTACCATTTACTTCATATTCATAAAGTAATATATTGTTGCGTAAAATAAAATATTCTAATTTTTTGAACCAATCTAAATTTTATTCTAATATTTTGTTCATAAAGCTGTATACCTAATTTATTGTACGGTATTTTATATTTTGTAAATGTTAAAATTTTATCTAAACATTCCATATTTGATTTATATGAAATTTAATTGCATTTACTTAGTATCAAAAATAAAAAAATGAAAAATATTTTTTTCTTATTACTTTTTCTCAATTATTCTAATATTTGGAATATGAGCTGTACATTTTTGGGAAATTTTCAACTTGCTATTGCCTGTACGTTTTGAATTATTGATGCCTTTTGTAACGTTTGGATCACACTGTATTTTTAAGCAAATTAAAAATTCTCACTTAGAATTTCTTTGTCTTTATCTACGTGAAAGTCTGAGTCAATTTCTAAAGCGTTCCCACTAAACTAATGCGTGTATGTAAGAGACTGGTGTATGTGTAAGAAATAAAGACACTAGACAAAATATAAACTACAAAATAAATTTTAACTCCGAATGAGCACCAGACATGAGGTCGACAACCCTTTGGTCCTTCAGGCTACAACATCCATGGCTACAAAATAGAATTCTATCTACAAATGCAGGGTGAGAGCGCACAAATCTTGAATCGCCTGGAATCGAAACACAGTTCAAGAACCCTTACATCTTAGAAAGTTTATAAGTATAGTCAGGAACATCCATAAAAATTCTACTCTGATAACACATTAAATGCTTTTGTTTTTTGGTTATACATCTCTTTGTAAATCAATTTGTACAGTGCGATTGAAAAATGACAAGATTCCGTGATCAAAATGGTAAAGTTTGAATAACATCTTAACAAAAGAAATAAATTTAAAACATAGTGTTAAAAACTTGTTGCTATTACAGGTTATAAATATGTTTAAAAAAGTTCTCAGTCTTACTAGGGATAGTTTTACATTCATATAAATATATTTTCAAAATTTTCTTGGTATAAAATGGGTCTCTTAAATAAAAACTTTTTGCTAAGATACCAAGGTACATAAAGGACTGCAGTCAAATCAGGCTGATGCAGAAATGATTCTAATTAGTTATTTTAATTACCGACAATTCAGTTAGGAAGTTGTGTATAATAGTTCAATTTAATTTCAACATTTTATTTTTGCATCGCAGGCAGATCAAGGATTTACTCCTTCGAACTCTTGCGTTTTATTTGGAGCCACTCTGGAGCCAACTGAGTGAGTCAACTCTGGAGTCTTCCTGTAACAGAGGCAAAATTTGCCGAATTCTTAATCAAAACTAAGTTTTTATTCTTTTTCGGGTTTTCTCTGAAAAAAAAAGACGCAAATAAAAGAGTGGAGAACTGCGTTGTTTATTTGCTATTCATCAATATATTATGGAACGTACATCTCATGATATATGCGAGTGAAATTTTAGGAGCCTGAGCGAAAATTTTAAGGAGTTTCTTTTGTAAATTTATTGAGTGAAACAATTAAATAAAAATTGCATTATTTTTAATTAAAATTCCTAAAAGCTGTTAATAAATTTTTTTTTAATATTACAATATGTTTAACATCTTCTCTCTTTTTACAGAATACGGTGAAATTTCAAGCATTTTTAAGAGGGATGTGTATTTAAATGTGAATGTAGTCGTGGAAAAAAAAAGTAAACACCCCCTTACTAACTCCTCAACAAATTATCATAGAAGAAAGTTACTGGTACCGAATGATTGGAAATAAAGTCTCCTTTTAAATGATGTATATAAAATTTGCTTAGGAGGCCATCTACATATTAAAACAATCCATAACTTTGTTTTTTTCAATACTAATACAAAATTTTGACAGCATAAATGAACTCTAAACCTTTCAATTAGCCTAAAAACAAATTTTTATGCAATTCGTATCATAAGTTTCAGAGAAATTAATTATTTTAAAACGAGCGTATTTTAAGGGCAGTATCCAAATTGAAGTTCAGAACTCGATTGTAAATCGAGAGAGCCGCCTTCTTGATCAAGGCACCTTAAGCGCCACTGAAGCAGTCAATGAAGCCTGTTAAATTACAAGACAGCAGAAGAAATTTCAAAATATCTACTCATTTTTTATCACATACGGCCCCTTAAACCGTCATTTTGCCGTTTTTTAAGCACAATTTGAAAACTACTTGGGGAAAAAAATGTGAAATTTTGGATTTCCATAAAGCAGGACACAATAAACCTAACTCCATCAAAAAAATTGTAGGTTGCAATACATAATTTTTTCGAATTATAATTTCATAATTCATATCTTAAAATTTAAAAAATCCCGAATTCAGCGTATTTATGTTTGGGTATATTAGTATTATTGCTACACAAAAAATTAGCACATTAGGAGCATAGTTTCAGGACATATAAATAAAAATATGAAAATGTAATTTAACATTAGAAGCACTAAATTTTGAATGTTTATAATTCAAAAACTTATCATTCAAATGACTTGAAATTGGGTATCTAGGCATAGTTTGAGCCGAAGATTTGAAATATCTCTTTAAAATTGGGTATTGCTAATGAAAAAAATAAAGTTTGGATTCGTTTTAATATGTAGATCCCCCCTAAGCAAATTTAATATGCATCATTTAAAAGTAGACTTTATTTCCAATCTTTCAGTACCAGTAACTTCCGTCTACGATAATTTGTTGAGGAGTTAGTAGGGGGTGTTTACTTTTCTTTCCCACGACTGTACGTATTCTAGATTTTCTTTAAAAGGCTTACTTATTTTCAATCAAAATCTAATGCTATAGCCTCTCTGATAAAGTCTATGTTGAAACACGAGAACGGGATTCTAAAAATGTAACTTTTTAGCGAATGACTTTAAAAAAGAGTAAGATAAGTTATTTTTCTATTTATTCAACATCAACAAAATAAGATGTAAAATGAAGAGTTATGCATCTTCTGAACGCCATAAAAAAAGAGCTATACATAATATTTTAATCCTCACACTGACAGACCCATTTTAATACGTTCACTAAGCTCCATTATTTAAAGTAATTGATTTAATGTATTTAATACATTGAACAATTATTAATACTCTCAAGGATTACATTCATAATCAAGTTTTTTTTATATAATGTTGAAAGAATCATCATTTTTTAGCAATTAAAACAAAATACAGAGAAAATATTACAAATTTGCCTTTTTGCAAGACTGTAAGGATTACTTTGCAATTTAGCAGCGTTAGGCATGGAAAGAATGTAAATTTTATTTTAGGGGTTTTATTCGTATTTTAGGAAATTTCGTGTGCGCACATCGCTTGTTTCTCCGTGCCTACAGATATGGACTGCCATAAATATCCCTAAATGTCGGATATGCCCCACTTATCGAGGCATGAACAACGTTTATACTTTAAACCCAATTGATTAGGCCATCTCGAGAGGGGGGAGTAGAGGCATTAATTCCTTCTTCTGAATACAAATGTTCACACTAAGCTATTTAATTTACTATAACTTGAATGGACGAGCGGAGACGACAAAAATCATATCGTCCCCTTTACAATTTTTCGATGGCATTTAACGTTCCAAAAACAAGAACTGTCAAGTACTTTTCTCTTTTTGGTAAACATAAGCTAACATAATAAATGCGAGACATTAAATTCTGAAATGGACATGAGTAATTTTAGGTTAATTTTATAGTTTTCTACGTTTCAATATTTTTAGACATAATTTGATTAATTATTGACAAAGTATAAGGAAAAGTTTGGACTAAGGAAACCTTAACAGGGAAAAATACCTGTGAATGAATAGCATTTAATTTTTATTTATGTTCTAAAAATGTAACTTAAAAAAAAAAGATAATCTATTTAAGCATTTAATTTACTTTCACTTAAAACTTAAATTGATTCATTACTGCTGGAGAAATTACAGAGCAGACTTTAGAGTTTTGGGGTTTTAGCTATAAGGAAGATCTAAAAACGAATATTTGAGCAGCCCTACATAAAACGCAACAGGTGGCAGAAGAATATAAATGTTGATCAACTTTGGAATGATAAACATAGGAAATTTTCAATTCCATAAGTAAACACCACACCTATTTTTGCACCAGCCTGTTACATCTAATTAACATTACTTACTGCTATGGCTATAAATCAGCGAAAATTGTTTTTGATAAATTTTCACTTACTGAAATGTCCGCCCCCCTCCGTTAGGAACCACAGATGTAACTTCAAAAGATACTAAATTATATTTAATCCATTGTTTTGCAGATTTGCAGGAATTTTATGTTATGTTTAAACGATTTTCTTTCGTATTTCTGTATTTTAGGAATAACCTTTTGACAATGCTAAGACTTAAATAACATATAAAAATTCGACTCGCGTAGAGACTATCTGCTCTCGTCAAAATTTCTTTCACACTGTACGTACACACAGGAACATTCATAAAAATTTACTCTGTAATCACATTAAATATTCATGGGATGTACGACGCTTCAAACAGTCTATTTTAAGCTCTAGTTTTCAAATATTGAAATATCAAAGCTCATTGAAAAAGCAGAGTATACACAGTTGCTCCAAGCGTTAACATATCAAGCTATTTTCAAGAGCTGTACATCATCAAGACGGGAGTATGCAAAATATATTAAAAGAAATTAAATTATAATGAAAATCATCACAATTCGAATTGAGGTCTATTAAACAGTGTTTCTCAAACTTTACGATTCAACTTTGGTTATATTAAAAATTTTGTGCTGTATTACCACTGCACAATGTAATTTTGGTAAAAATCTTACATCAAAGTTTAAAAAAAGAATTGTCGTTGCTGAAATACAGCATTTATAGGTTATCAGTTTTTGGAAAGAAACATTTTCGAACTACGACAGTTCGATTTTGTAGACAATTAGGATCCTAAACATTATGTTTTAATTAAGCTATTTTCTTCAAAAATGCGTGACTCACTGCAGTACTTGTTTTATATTCGGCTGAATGAACCACTTTTTACTTCACTTTAAAACAGCATTTTACGCGTGTCGCTACCTGGTGTGTCAAAGTAAACTTTCTGATTCCCCCTTTTTTATTGTATAATCATTGTTATTCCCAATGTACCTGTCTAATATGTGTAATAATTCAGAAAAGGCAATTCCTTAAAATCTAAATGTATGGTAACCTTACGTACGTTATATTCTTACACTTTTGGCTTTATATGAACATAAATTTTAAAAATCAATTTTAAAATAAGTAATTTAAAGTAAACGTTTAATGCAAAAATTTTATAATTATTTTCTTCTAATTTGTACATCTCTTCGTTGGCCAAATAAAAATTAAAATATTATATACTTTTACAGGTCATTTGTATTCTCACATGCTATATGCAAATATAAAGTTTAAGAAACACTGAAACACAACTGAAAGCAATATCTAATACAAAAAATTCAATCTCTTCAATATTTCAAACTAATTTCCATACAACATTACATATTTGTGAATGCTTAACATTCAATGTACAAGAAACTGAAAAATTTAATATATACTGCAATTTAAAACGGCAACCTTGTTAAATTCAAAATTTCTATTAATACCTTTTATTTTTTATACATTTTTTTAAAGTTAATAAATGTTGTTCATAACTTAAAACACTTTATAACTACTTTGATTTAAAGCAGATTGTCAGGGTGTGGTTCGGATGGAGTTAAAAAAAGGTACGATAAAAGTCGATTTATATGGAATGCAACTTGTTTAACTTCAAGAAAACAATATCTCCAAACAATCCTCAAATTTTTATCACGATATGGCTAATTACAAAATACAGTACGAACAGCTGTATTTTCATAAATAAAGTTTGTTTTATTTCCAGTCTTCCATCTGTGTGAAATCAAATATGAGTAGAATTAGGAATAGAATTTTCGGTTCCTAATATGAAAAAAAAGATAAAACGTTGCATTGAAACTTGCATCCGGGTGGTATTAAAAACAAGATATGACTCAAACTTTAAAAAAAAAATAATTTAACGATGCCCTTCAAAGTAAAAAAAAAGCTTTTTGATAGATGGAAATAAAGCTAGAATAAATAACAAAATTTTAAATATTGTTTAAGAAAGTAATTTTAATGAAATTTGTTATTTAGTTTTAACAATTAAAATAGTTTTTTTTTTTTTTTTTTGCTTTTAAAAATATTGAAATCGGATTTCAGTCAACTGAAATAGGGTTAAAATTCTGAATATCTCTTAGTATCTGCAGCATACTAATTTTTTCAATTCCAGTCCATAGTATTATTAGTTGTGCGCGTGTGTTTAATTTATAGACAAAAGGTTTATGAAAAATGTAAATGCAATAATATTGAAATTTGACATTTTAATGCAGCTAATATTTGAGTAGAATAAAAAAAAAAATGCATTTTCAGAATTAAGTAAAAATCGCACTTCATTTCAAAAACAATTTTGAGATTTCTTAGAAATTTAAAAATATTGTCATTGCAATGTTCGAAAAAACCGTTAAAATACAATCAATTCAAGAGGGGTGAGCAAAATATGGCCAGGATTACAAATAACCCGATATTGCCACTTTTTGTTAAAGTCATAAGTCAACTCATACAAAATTTAATGTAATACGACTAAAATTTCAGAAACAGTTAACTATTCCCTTTATCAGATGAAGCAGACAGTTCATCTCCGACAAAGGTAAAAAGTAAGATATATTTCTGTTCTTGTTTCTGATAAAGTTTCAGGGAGGCCATATTCCGAAACAAAGGTCGTCGTTCCTCCATGTTTATATTGAGCTGAACGATATTTCACATATTGTTTCTGCTAACATAAGTTTCCAAATAAATGGCTCCAATAATTTTGCAGAAGAGAAAATCCACATCTGTGCTGAAAGAATAAATTAAAGCCTATTCTACTAACACTCCTGTTTCATAGAATTAAAGTTTGGAAAAGATTAAAAAGCCATGTTTTGATATTAAAATATTTTATTAAAAACTAAGCAATTGATACTTTAGTCAATATAAATTCAGTTACGTAGAAAAATGTTGTTTATGTAAAATATCTAGAATCAAAAATTAGGCTAAAAAGTGATCAAAGTATTTTGGAATAGATCATTTCAAAATATTTTTGCACAAATATATCGATGGTCTAATCCACTATTAATTAAAATTTTAGAATAACCAGAAGTCTAACTTAATTCAGCTACATACAAAGTTATTACATTAACTGCTTTTTTTGTTTATTCAACCCTTTATGTCCAAAACCAAATAATTAATGAAATTTTTACTTTCCAAATCATTTTTTTCCGAATCTTTAAAAATACGTTAGAATATTCATGCAATCATTAAATAAATTTTAGAAAGATTTAGTCAATTAAAATAGGGATTTTGGGGAACAATTACATTTACTTAAATGGTTCCTTTAAAATTAGAATAGTACTATAGAATTAGAAAATGTAAAAAACATATAGGCTAATTTCCCCCTATCTTACAATATCAATAAAGCTGAATAGTTACTAGTGGAAAAGAAATTATCAATTAAAAATACTTTTGCTTTGTACAAAGCATAATGCATTTGAAACATGATAAAGTATCTATAGCCTCTTCTAAATTATGTTATACCCAAACTGGTGTGTTAAATGAATTTTAAACAAGTTTTTTCTAAATAGCACTTTAAACTATCGTCGGAGCCTAAAGTGTTAAATAAAAAAACAAATTGAAATGATTTACTGCAAACCAAACCGAACTACATGTTTCTGTTACCAGCGAATTAGACCATGACTCCGGAACGGAAACTTCATATATATGTACAGAAATTTGTATAAAATTTCACATTTTTAAATGTTAATAAAAACCATTTGTTAGGGCATTTTTATTATTATACTACGTCTGTTGTTATAATAAAATTTTTTACCTTGAGATTGAATTATACTTGCAGTGCTAAATTTATGAAAATTGGTCTGTTACATCAAAGCCTTATTCTTTATTAAAAACTGAGCGACAGATGAAAGTGAATCACCAACTTTTAATTATAACATGTTCACTTGATAAAAGTTTGCTTAATAACAAATGTTTAGTTAAAAATTGGAATTTTATCGATTATTTAACTGTCATATTACATAATATGTATGATATGTGTTTAATATAATATTAAACAACTGTAAAATATCATGAAAATGTAGTGTGCTATCCAAAATTTTCGAAATTTCAAACGCATTTTCTCAGAATAAATCTAAAAATTTGTCACGGAAACTGGAATACTTTTGTTCCACTTTTCCTTGAAAAATAGAAAAACTCAAAAATTTCAACAGTTTCTTTGCCTTCAAGTCTTTTGTAACGCATGTTGAAACATGTCAAATTTTCAAAGCAACACTGGGACTGATAAAAAAAAAAAAAGTAAGCGATTGGCCAATTCATTTGTTTGCGCCATCTATCGCATGTTACTAAAAGTTACAAAATACAAGGAAAATCTATACAATACATTGCCTTCCGAAATAGCTTAAAAATAAGTTATTTTTACTCAAAATATGCAAAAAATGGTCACACTGTTTGTGGGTGAGAAAGCTGCTTATACGTTGCTACTTTTAGCTGTTCGACCATGCACTTGATATAGCAGCATTTCTTAGTACGTCAATTACACTGCATTCAACATTACAAGAAACACGACATTGTGATGTATTTATAGTTTTGATGCTGAAAACAAAAATAAATATGGTATCAAACAGATTTCTAAAAAACCCATTCCATTCTTTCAAGGTAAATGTGACGGTTGCAGGATATAATGTATGAGCATAGCACCTTAAAGATTAAAAAATCTTAGATGAATAATAATTTATACATATTTAACTGAAGTGAAGTTAATTATACAGCACTAGTCTAGAATAACTCTTAGACAAGGTGAAATTTTAAAACATTGAAAAATTCCTTGAGAATTGCAGAAAATTTTGGTTAGCACTTGTTTCACCCTGGAAATACACAAGGTTCCATAAACATACACTTTATATACACTTAATAAATAAACCAACAGTTTTATGAATTTCGTATTAGAAGGAACTCTTGATATATATTTCAATAAATACTTCATTCTCCACAAAATAAATTTTTTTCTGGCGATTCGAGAACGGCTGCAATTCCCTGCCTACAGCATTAAAACATCGATGGCGCGTCTACTGCGGTCTTTTGGGATAAATATGGGTGGGGTAATTTTTTCATTCTATAGGATTCCAGAGGATGTACAAAAATAAGTAGTGGGAGTAAAAATGATTTTTTCCATCTCTTTAGCAATGAGGAACCTCCCCGATTCCACGGATGATGAATCTCCAAACGGGAGTTATGTCTAACAGACTGATGTTTTACCCTTCTATATACTACAATATGGTTGCATATTCCTGAAATTTTCCCTAATTGAAAGTACAGTAGAGTCCCGATTATCCGAGTTAATATGGACCCAAGTTCATCTCGTATAAGCAAAAAACTCTGATGTGCATTTCCGTTACATTTAAGAAAAACAGGTAATCACTTTTTCTTATTTGAAAAAGACCTTGATAGTTTTTTTTTTCCTTTGTTCAATGTCAATTTTGATGCAGGCTTTTTTTTTTTTTTTTTCTTCCTGCAGTATTATTCTAGTGCATTGCTACAAATTTCTAAGAGTTTTTCTTACCACTAAAACTTACCAGTAAATTTTCAATAATTCAAACGCCGAAATCAAACAATTGTCAACAAATAAATATGGCAAAAAAATTTATTAAATTTTAGAGGTAACAAAACCATACAAATTGGCAGCTATGTGATTCTATTAGTGTCATGAAAATTGCAAGTATGTCATCTTAAAGATTAAATAGATTTTTTCAATCGAATTTATACCTTTGGGATGGATCATTTTCGTCTGATGGACTGATGGTTTCCATTATTATGAAACAGACATTACACAAATGAAGCATTAGGTGAAGATGAAAGAGCAGTCTAAAAAGTTAGAACTCCGATTTTCTGGTCAGAATGAGAAAAAATGACCATAATTAAAAAAAAATACTTAATTTTTTTAATTATTGCATTTTTTCCCATCCTGACCAGAAAATCAGAGTTCAAGTTCTAACTTTTTATGACATCTCTTTCATTTTCACATAATACTTCATTTATAATGGCTATTTTATAATAATGGAAGCCATTAGTCCTTCAGAAGAAATAATCTCAGTTAACGCGGAAATTTGGTTTTAGCGGGACTCTGCTGTAATTCGAAATTCTATGTAAAATGATTGATATGCTAGTATTTGTATTACTGATAAATTGGTGTGAAATGCAATCAAGTGGGAAGGCATCTTGACGTCTGTAAATGCAAGTAGGTGATAGTTTTACATTACGCAAAAACTTTTACATTAAAAAGTTAGAAACTTTTATTATTTTTCACTACGAATTTCTATTTAACATCACTGCCGATTTCTATAAAAAAGGATATCTCCAACAGTAAAATTTTAAGTAATTTCAATACGGTTCGATTCGGTCTCCAATAATTACCATGATTGTGCCATATGTAAAATGTATATGAAGAGTCACCCATATTGTAACCGCATACAGAAACTCTGAATCTACCTATTAATAGCCAAAAGAAATTTAACTCCGGAGAATAAACAAACTTTACAATGGCGGGAAGACTAATTAATACTATTATTTATGCGAAATAATTAATTCAATACATTTATTTAAACACAGATGTGCTAGTTATTTTGTATTAAATAGGCAATATTTTCAAACTGCATAAAGTCTATTTGTTGAAATTGTGAAACTATGAATTTAAATCATTTATTCACAAATTAAGAGAGTGATATTAAAGATTAGTGTATACTTTTTTTTAATTAATATAATATAGCTTTTGTAAAGGCTATGCTTATATTAACGAAACTGTAATCTATACAGTAATGTAAAAAATCAAACAATTTTAAATTAAAAAAATTGATTCAACCATATAGCATGATTTTTAAAAATGTGGCAGCAACTCTTAAAAGTATCATGGCTATATGGAAATGAAAGTAATATTGAAAGAAAAGCCCAAAAGTTTACTTTAGGTATTGCAATTTTTATCTTAGTTTATACTGCGATTTGGTCATATGTATTTGACCTTCTATCATGCCTTTATTCTTTGAGAAAATATCATTTCAAATTTTTGAATTCAACTGTTTTGCTTGACAATTACGTGCCCCTTCATGCAGTGACAAGTTGTTTACATATTTTATGACTTCGTAGATTTCAGTTCATTTTTTGTAATTCCTATTGAAAAATCCAGATTTAGTTATCAAGGCTTTTTATCTAATTATTAATTGAAGAACATCTCATTTTATTCAATGAAATGTTGTTCATTCTGCTATATTTTCTTTTCCAATAATTAAAAGTTTGCCATTGTTTTCTTATGTATATATTTCTAAGCTACGTGTACCACACGAGCAATTGAATATACGCCGTGATTATAAACGTACACGAGCAATAAGACTATCTTTTATTAATTTATTTATTAACCCTTAGCATATAAACAACACAGCACTGCTTCTGATATAAAAAACTTAACCGTCAGAAATCATTTCGTAGGAGGATTATTTAGCCCACAGGCACAAAACTTATTATAATAAGTAGCTGTTTAACCCGTTCTTCGCACGGGAGTTCATTAATGTAATTCTAAAAACCAAAATTAAAAATAACTATTCTATTTAGAAAAATAATTTTCTACTACTGTGCATTTTGTTTAATGAAATTTAATTTATTATGTTGCTATGGCAGTAGACGATTAAACGATATCTTTGGAAAAAAGGAATAAATGGAATAAAAAATTTTGTTGATGTTTGTGATAAAATGTTTATTTTTAAAAAAGGGTAAAATTAATCGCAATTAAATAATCTGTAATTATTTGCATGTGAGGTAAAAATGATGCATGTGGGGTATCGTACTACACGCTATAGCTTCTTAGTATTGCAGCGTGGCGTACGTAATATGTATATCTCTAATTATTTGCATGTGAGGTAAAAGAATTATCATAATACTTGCTACAGCTTCCAAGTATTGCATCGTGGCGTACGTAATATGTATAGTTCATATTGCAGTAAATATTTAGAACAGGTTAGAACTCGCGGGATTACGGGTTGAACATAAAAAAGGGGCAAATTCGTCAAAAACATAAAATAAAAAAAAAATTAAAATTTTCGAATTTTTCGCCCCAACAGTTCATGGGCCTTTTGCCAGCAACCCGTGTGCCAAATTTCGTTGCCCTGCGTGCGGTGGTTTCCGGATTTTAATAGGGTAGATAATAAAAAAATTATTTCCAAATAGAATGGAGTATCTTTACAAAAAATCAGCTACATCTCAAATTCGGATTATCGGATTGTGTTTAGTTAAAACACTTCATGAATAGTAAAAAGTTAAATCTCGTCACATCGTAGGAACCACATTAGATTTCTACGATGTTGACTTTTTTTTCAGTATCTGGTATAAAATTATTTGTACAAAATTCCTTGGATCATTTCTGAAAAAGACTGATCATCTCATGGAAAAGGGGAGGATGAAGGTCACTCCGATGAAGTTAGGGGCGCCGCCGTCGAGTCTAAACTCTTGATTGGAAGACGATTCGTGTCGAGCCGGACCTTGGACAGTTGAGGGCCCGGCCATATCACGAGCGACGGGCCTCTGTGGTCCCATCCACGTTTCCACTGGCCTAAATATGCATTGTTTTAGTTCATGGCTAAGTTGCTAACAAAGGAGGATAAGCAATCGCGATCAATAGATTAAAGGTGACCTTGTTTATAAATAAATTTCTGCTCAAAGTCACACCGGCCACCAACGACTGAAAATCAGCTTTTCTTTCTGATGCATTACTGGCGATTGTGAAGAAAATTCCAGATACCGGCCAAAAATATAACTAAACATGTCAAAGATTTGCTACTATTGCATTTAAGAAAACACTCTTAATAGAAATGTACCTTGAAGTGGGGTTACATGGAGCTAAAACAAAAAGGTTTTCAATCAGTTCTATCTATTGTGTGGAAAATATTGACGTAAATTAACAATAATATGTAAAGCATGTCAAAACTCTGAACAAAGTAAAACTTTGTTCTGTGCTCATGTAACCGCCATCTTCAGCGTCCGAGTTACCTTATATTACGTTTGTACATTTATATCTGAAGCAACCTATTATGATTAATAGAAGTAACACGAATACCTTTATCATTTAACTAAAACATTCCAACTTATAAGATTACGTTATTAAATTTTACATTATCTGTCCTTAGTAAAACAGGATGAAAAGTTCATTGTCAGTCATTGGTGACGGCCGCGTTGAGAATGAAAAGACAATCTGTCACTTACGACTGACGTGCGCTTAACATTTTAACTTACTTTCTTTTCACACTTCTTGTCAATAGTATAAATATCGATTCAAAGCACAAGATAACACATTTCACATTTAGGGTATCTGTTTGGGAGAAAACGCGGATGAGAATAGTGGATGTCGACTCAAATTTCGGGAATCCGCACATAATTGTACTTAGAGGTTTTGTTTCTATAATTTATCTCCGCCGGTCTTTTTTTTTTTAAATCTCTTTCGGCGTCCATCTCATAGCAAAACTAAAATTTGTAGAACATAATAAATATATATATATATGTTTTAAAGTTTTCTAAAAACAAAACATTTTAAAATGTCCTCTTTTACCAGCTGACACCAACGATAGTAATTCATTTCCAAAGCAAACTGAGAATGCTGTGGACAGTTAGCTTGTAGGAACACAGCACCGACTGAAGGCTTTCAACATAGAACTGTCATTCCCAAAACATTTTAAAATATCCTCTTTTACCAGCTGACACCAGTGACAGTAATTCATTCCCAAAGCAAACTGAGAATGATGTGGACAGTTAGCTTGTAGGAACACAGCACCCACTGTAATCTTTCAACATAGAATTTCCAGCTTTTTCATCTCTTAGGGACGTTTGACCGACGACGCGAGAGGACTTTTCTCGAAGCATGCTGTAACATCTATGTGACGCCTTGGCGACGCCGGCTAAAAACTAGAAATACAGAGTTTTCCAAACTGTTGCTACAAAACTCTTAAAAATTTCTGTTGAACACAAGATGCTTTGTTTGATCTGGCACAAAAGCCTGAATATCGTGAAAAAAGGGGATTAAGGTAATATTTTTCTGTTAAGACGTTGAAAATTTAAACGCATAGAATTATCTACGAAAAAGAAAAAAAAATTGTAAATCTTAAATACTAAAACATAATTTTAAAGTGTGTCAAGATTTTTGGAAAAAAAAAAAAAGTCATCTAAAGAAAAACTAGAATTACAAAAATTTAGATGAGATCAGATATTTCCAGATTATCACATTCTTTAAGTAAATCATATTTTTGGCAATAAACATACTCAGACAATTTTTAAAACTGAATTTTCCATATAAACTTCACTGGAATGTCTTAGGGAAAATATTAAAAGTTTTCTTTAGATTTTTAGGAAATTTCTTTTTGTATTTTTTTCTTTAATAGAAAAATATCCAGTTCTTCTTGGATACTGACATACTAAACATAAAAAAACCATTTATAGATTTTTTAAATCTATAAATGCTGCGTAATGTGAATGTACAACAAGACTGTTAAATATATTTTTGGTTCTCAATCTTCTTTATTTTGCGATTTGAATTTTTTAAAAAGCTCCAAACACTTACAAGTAACACATTAAAACTAAACAATATATACAACTAAGTAGAAAACTGTAGACGTTCCCCCACCTAGCATAAAACCACATGTAAAAAATCTTAAATACGAATCTCACAGAATCACATCTTAAATAAATGGAAAATCAACCTGTCCCAATCCTGGACTCCAGATCACATAAAAGTAAATTACAAATACCACATAGCAACATAATCTTGTATTTGGTGCGAGGTTGGTACACTCACTTATCAAGTTTGGAAAACTCTGCTTTTTTTTTTAAAACATCGCGGTATGCATCCGCATCAGGGGTTTATATAGGGATTTTTTTTTCCAGATTTTGACCGATGCTTCCGGGGATTGGTCTTTCAAGCTGCTCGGAAAATGTTCTCAGCTCGAAATTGGAATGGACGCACCGATCATAGGAATGTTGGGGGATTCGTCTAAACGGCGGTGACGGGTCTAAATATGACTAGAGACACACAGCAGTCTAACTAAAAGTTCCTTAGGTGAACACCCAGGCCTCGAGGTTTTTGATGATGAAATCATCAGAGGACGCCAGCGGATCGTTGTTGAAAGTCTGGCATCGGACACTTCTGCCTCTATTTATGTCGCAATCAAGCCAAAGTCCGAAATGACCTCTGAAATAGAAACATACTTAAATTAGAATTCAAAGTATTATTGAAAGTATTATTTGAAGCATATATATTACATATACAAAAATTTATATGTATTTAAAATGTATGACGCTCTTGTGAAGTCATTTATTTTATGACACTTCTCTCACTTAAGTTTCATCATCACTATTCGCTTACATATAACGAAAAGCAAATACAAGAATTACTTATTTCTCTATTAAACCCTATTGAAATCCATTAAATTTAATGTTATATACAAAACCAATATATAACTAAAAAAATTATAAATTATTAGCAAAGACCGCGAGTTTTTGTTCATGGGAATAAAACAGACTTGTTGAAAACATTGTTAAATAGATGAAGTGGTGTTTGTATACCTGATAATGTAAACTGAAATCTGCTTCTAATAATAAAAATGTTATTTATTAAAAAATAAAATCTTCATTCTAAACCATTCGCGAAACACTCTTAAAATACAACCTATTTACGCTCCATCAACCAGTTATTCTACAGTGGAAAAAGTTTTGAAATCAGTTCTGTAGTTTCAGATTAGTCGCGATTTTAGAAAGTTTTACACTCACATGACCCATTTGAATTTCGAAATTTTAAAAACCATTCTTAGCGAGCGTTTACGTCTTGAAAATAGCAATCATGCCTAATTTTTAATCTTAAAAAATTCAAAGAAAATCGTACTTTTAGAAGATTTTTCCCTCTTATACTCCTAAGAAGCACGAATACCAAAATAAAAAGTAACCGATCATAGTCATTATTATAATACTGCAATAATATTTTAAATCGGCTTGGTAGTTAAGAGTAATTAGGATTTTAGAATGATTTTTAGTAATTTAAACTTTTTGAACTTGGATTTTTTTAAAACTATTCTTATAGTGAGCACTTGTATCTTAAAAATAAGCACCATGCCAAATCTCAAGTTGTTAGCTGTATCTATTTCAATGAAATTTTAGAAAGTTCTCTCTTGAATGACTTTGCCCTTTGGAGTTGAGGGTTCAGAGATGTTTTTTTTTTTTTTGTTATGTCGCCTATGGTTGTGCAGAGGTCGTCATCTTTATCACACATTTTTTATTTGGTTCGGTAGTTCCAGACACATCGTACAAACAAACGTTTCTCCAGTATAACAGCAGAATAAATTCTTTATGTTTAATCTCTTCGCTACTGGGTCCACATAAGTGTAGCTCTATTCTTTTCCCCATAAAATTGAGCTGTTTAATTTTTCTACATTTTGACTACATTTCTTTATAGTTTAATGTTTTTTGCTTTAAAAGCAAACCAATAAATGCAACATCTATGATGAATTCATCATAAAAGAGATGTTATTTTCATATGAGTTTGCAAAATGCATTCAAGATAGTCTGGCCAAGATATTGAGAAAATTTCATAATTATTTAATTTAAATACTTTACAATAAATATTTTTTTCAGGATTTCAATATCATTCACTTGTTCAAAGGCCTTATTATTTGCGATTATGGGAATTTAGGTTAGTGATAAATAAATTCGTATATTAAAGGTATTTGTAATTTTAGATCCCTATTTGTTATGCCTAAATTACTTGTCCCCTAAAGTATGAATTTCAGAAAAGTTCATTTTTTTAAATTTATGATGTCATTTTGTTCGTTTAAAATCAGTGAATGAGTAACTGTAGTATTATTTTAGGTTGGGGAACGAAGACGATAAATGAGCAGAAAATATTACTGCACTTGAATTTCTCCTGTGTAAACAATGCCACAGAAACCATCAACATAGAGAACGATCTATTAGTGAAATACACAGGGAAGCACTGCAGCTTTTATAACCCCCTGTAAAAATTATTCCAGGAACATCTCAGAAATATTTTGCGAAACTAATACCACTTTGGAAAAATATTTTGTTTTCATCATTTTATTTCAGAATGCTTTTATAACTTCATCAAAATAGGGACTGATATTATAATCAAATTCTAAATTGAACATTTGAATATTGATCAATCGTGCTTAAGTATATGCTATCTGAAGACCTTCTAATCAGTTTTAAAAATGAAAATGACTTTTCGTGGATTAATTTGTTGTACTACATTCTAAATCCATCCATTTGAGGTTATTTCTGGAGCAGAAATTCTGCAGAAAAGTAGAATAATGAATGTTTCCATTTTCTTCCCTCATACACTGTTAAAAATTTTGCAGCATTCTGGCAGGTCATTCGACCGTTTTTTTAAAAAAACGGTTTCATAACCATAATTTAACTATATTCGGACCATAAAATGGCCAATAATATGGTCAGAATAGTGTTAAATTACGGTTGTTTTAACCGTTTTCGGAAAAAACAGTCAAATGACCTGCCAGAATGCTGCAAATTTTTAGCAGTGTAGATAAATTAATTTTAAAATGGATACAATCTTCACCAAAGCTGTTCTCTTTTTCGGAATCGCTTGACACGTTTCTCAGCAGCATCACATATATGAGCAGCTTTTAGTTTGGCGATATTTAAGAAAAATGGAAATCGTGAATTGGGAAATGATTATAAAAAATTAGGTCCAACTCAGATTTAAGCATGTTTAAAGTGATACATTTAAACAGAAATGTTAATTGTCACTACTTCGACATGCAGTTTTTTCATTGTTTTTATTTATTTATTTATATTGCAAAATAGTTTGCCCTCAGTGATGTCATGAATTATCTCAATACTGCATAATTTTCTAGTTGCGCATCTAATTTTTTTCATTTTCTGAAATTGAACTTAATCCACATACCACTGCTTTTTAAGCTGTATTGAAACTCTTACTAAATTAGAAACATCATGAAACCTTGGAGTTGCTGACAATGGATTTAATAAGATATATGTATAATTTAAAAATTATTCCAACGTGTTTCATCTCCCTCCAGAGACTACAGAATACTTGCATAAACTTTATATTAACTCAAAAAAAGTATTGAAATAACAGCGCAACAGCTCATGAGCCAACTAAATTCATGGAGTGAGTTGAACATTGAATGAAGAAAATAAGCATGGTTTCTGCCCTCTAATTTTGCCTTTCAGACTAAATATTTTCAGACATTTTGGTTATGTGATTGACCGCTAAAGTTTACAAGTTTCTAATCCAAAATCATGTAGATCTAAAGAATTCAAAACTTCAGAGATGTTTCTCCTGTTTTTATCTTTCATAAAACAAAATTTTACCCTCTTTAAAATATGGCCCTTAAAAATTTGTCACCCTGTGTAGTTATACAGGTTGCACAAACCTAATACGGTTCAGTGTATGTATATATGCATACTAGGGGGCTCTGCCCCCTACAAGCTACGCTCGCCAACCCCGATTCAGACACCGCAGAATCTAAAAGCACGCTAATTTGATCGGTTTTAAAAAGATTAGAGAAGATTGAATTATAATTGAAAAAAACTATAGCGATCTCCCTGTAAACGGGTTTCCATTCAATTCCCTTTGATTGCAAAAATTTAAGGCCGAATCATTTGCTATTATGACATCCAACGGTTGTTTTCGTGTTTGATTAAAGAAGACCAGTTAAACATTTGAAAGGAAGCTAAAATAAAATGAATTAAGTAAACAGAGTCTTTGCCTCCCAGTATTTTTTAACAGCGTTATAAAACGATTGATATAATACAATTTACTACAATTACTACAACAGTTTACCGCTTTAACCCCTTCAAGGGCGGTAGTTCATTTTTGGACCACTTAATTTTAATTCTTAAATGCACCAGAATATTGGAATGAAAATTTTCCTTTTATTATTAAGTGAACAAAAGCATTTTCGTATTTCGAAATTTGTTTGTAAATTCTGGTGCCATTTACTGATTTCAACATTTTACGAATAGAAGTACCTTGCCCCTGAAAGAGTTAAACGCATATTAATGTATTTATTATTTTAAAGTTTCCTTTCTCTTTTAATATTCACGTGTAAATACAATTTTCAATATTTTCCTGCTTGTAACACGTACTCATTTAATACTAATTTTAAAGGGTTTTTTTTCTGTTTTTAATAGTCACGTGTAAATAAATTTTTAATCGTTAGGAAATATTTATTATTCTTTGCGCTGTTTTTAGAATTGAAAAAATCTATACTAATATCCTAAGTCATGTGACTATTATCAATAATTCTGGGCGGATTCCTTCGCTTTTTATATTCCAGGCGGTCATTTTGGTACTTTAATGTTAGCCAGACACAGGCGATAAGTCGCCAAATATTATTCTATCCCCATGATTTCACTTATATTACAATAGTCCAAGTCATGTAACTGCCATAAACAATTACAACACTTCGCTTTTCCTAAGAAAGGTTTCCATTTTGATTAAAGAATCAAAGTTATTTTTTCGAATAAAACTACCTAAAAGATGCCATGATCACAAAGAATTCTTGATACTTTTATGTTAGCCGGGTGAAAATCTCGCCAATAGCTTTTTTTAACTCGTCAGTTAGCATTTTTTTATTTTTCGAGTGGTAAATTAAAACGGTACTACTTGGTTATCCCATCGACCAAAAATCTATCGCCAGAATATAAGATTAAATGCCGATAATGGTTGATCGTAAATGTCACATTCACTTGACTGTAAGGAAGTTACACGTGTTTACGCCACCAAGGGATTTTTATTTCGATGTTTTATTTTTATTTTTATCAATGCTAGGCACAGATGTCATATACACCCCATATTGGCGCGACTTTTTTCCGACGGCAATTTGGCGAAAACATCAACAGCATAAACAACAACGTCCAGGTTACCATATCAAGCAAAATAACGACACTTTGGTGCCAGTTAAGTACCCGTTGCATATATGATACGTCAGAAAAAAATCGCGCCAATATGGGGCGTATATGACATCTGTGCCCAATGCTATACTAATTTATTTCGGCACAGATGTCATATACTCCCCATATAGGCGCGTTTTTTTTTCCGACGTCATTTTAGCGAAAACATCACCACCATAAACAACAACATTCGGATTACCATATCAAGCAAAATAACTATACTTTGGCGTCGGTTAACCTTTAACCGGAATCGCTAAATTGTTCCACATTAGTGGAATCTTATGTCAAAAAGGACCCTTTAATTAAAATCCAAGTTATTTTCTAATATATATGAAATTACCACTTAGATGGGTTATAAGCGCATTGGAAAAAGTTTTATGTACTATATAAATCAACTTTTATTCATATATATCTTGGAATTATACATTTTTTTAAATTTAGTTCTTTAAGCGTTGATGCGCGCGTTTCGAAATTAAACAGTTTTTTTTTTTGTCGTTGTCCTGTCAAAATGGACCCACGATTCCGGTTAAGAGTTAAGTACCTTTGCGTATACGACATTGGCGTCAGAAAAAACCGCGCCAATATGACATCTGTGCCTTTATTTGTTCTTCGTAATTTAAAATAAAAATTACGTCAATTTGTATAATTTGGTGAGTGCTTTGGCAATTTATATAATTTGGCGAAATTGGTCGACTGGATAACTAAGAATACATTTAAAACATTGCTTTGAATTTGAAATTAAATTTCAGGATTTCTTGCAATATTTAATGGGGTTTGGCGTGGTTTTTTTTTTACGACAATTTGGCGAAAACCTCGTTTTCGAATACCAGTTACATATGTATATGTATTTTTAAATTATTTTCTATTATTTTTAAAATGAACTAATAATAAATAAAAATAATTAATAACTATAGAACAAAGCAATTTATAACATTTTTTTGTTTTAAATAAAAACAAAATAAAGGTAAATAACTAAGCAACAGTAGCCGGGTTACCATGTCAGGTAAAACAACGCCCTTTGGCGCTATTTAGGTAACCCGGTGCGTATATGACATATTTTTCTTTTCGTTTCGTTTTAAAAAAGAAGTTAAAGCCATTGATTTTAAATTTTTCAGTTTGAAATGAAAGCTTTGTATTAAATAAAATGATAATGAAAAAACTTTGTACTTAGCATAGATTCAAGTGAGGCGAAACTGGTCACAAATTAATTAAAAATAATAACCCTTTCTGAAATACGAAAAGAAATATCAGTTATGATTAAAATTTGAGTTGCCATCATTAGAAAAATGTATAAAAAATTAGAAAAAAAAATAATATTTCGAAAACTAATTCGAATTCAAAAATTCCAATACCAGTTTTGAAATCTACGGATTAATATTGATTTTTGGTGTTAATTTCATCACAAAGTATTCCATATTTTAGGAGAAATCGCCGTGAAATATAATCAGTTGTTTAATCAGTCGATTCATACTTGCGTTTCATACTTCCGTTTCATAAAATGCGTTTCATTAGGATTTTATATATACGAGTTCGAACCCGTCGAAATTCGACGTACTAAAATGCGTTTCATTAGGATTTTATATATACGAGTTCGAACCCGTCGAAATTCGACGTACTAAAATGTTTGAAAGGAACTGTCAGATCGAAATTATAATAAACCTACAAAAATAATTGCAACAAAAAAATCATCTTACATTGGTTGTCTAACTCTTAAAACAAATAATATTTTAAACCCAAAATTACCAAAATATTATTTCTACAAACTTCAACTGCTTAAATTATTGAAAAATTAAACTGTATTAGATTACGTAATCAAGATGAGTAATTGCGATGAAGTTATCGATGGAACTCTTATGTTTGTTTTTACGGGATGAAAAATCAGTAAAAAGGATTTCGCTTTGTCACATCATAAAATTTTCCCCCATAAAATCTAAACTGTACGTTATTTTCACATTCTCGTAATTTACATACGCACCACTCAAATTCACAATTTGAAAGTATTTTAACCCGCAAAAGAATAGATTATTAATGAATGCATTTCCAAAGTTAAAGTCACGTTTGTCCGATACAACTTTTCATGTGAACATTCGCACAAACCTTAAGTTCTAATCTTAGTACCCGCGAAAAAAAAATCAGAAATTTGACTTTAGTTGTCATAGTATTCGCCATTTATAGTATTGGTCAAATATTTAGTTTTATCAAAAAAAAAAAAAAAATGATCGTTTTATTTTAAATATATCATTTTTACTCAATCAATCATTTTGCCGAACGCCTCAAACTCATTTATCAGCGTATTGTAAAAATATTAAAATGTAGCATTTATGAAGAAGAATGCGTGTTTTATTTAATGTCTGACATCATTTTCAGTTCAAAAATTATAAAAAAGTTACTTTTATTTGTAATGTGAAAATGGCATCAATAAGGATATAATGAATAAAAATAATAAACCATGAATATTTTCCCTTTACTTTCAATATAAATGGAGTACTTCAGTTGCCACAATTACAAAATTTGTATTAAAAACTACAAAAAAATTAATATCTTAAAAACAAATTGAGATACAGCTTTCAAACAAATAGCATTTAAAAGAGAATTTATTTTTTCCCTTATACGATGGTGTAAAAAGTTAAAATGTGTGATGCATAGAAGTTTAAAAATTTGCAGTAGTGAAAATGCAAAACCAAAATTTTATTTCAAATTTCAAAGTGTTGCCATTCGCAAAATGACGTATGCGTTACGCACAGATATGTTTGTCCTTTATAATATAGATAGGGTAGAGGTAGATAAAAAGGAATTCATTATCACTTTATACTCTATAATGGGAAATCAAACAACTGATAATTAATAGAAGTGGAATGTACAGACATTGTTGATCGTGTAAATAAAACTAAAGTACACTGCTAGACAATTTCTAAGCAACAACTGGTTTTTGCAAGGTAGCATTCTCAACAGCCAACCAATCATAATAAATTAAATGTAGACGACTTAGTAGACAGGACCTGTTATCTGTATAAAGGCAGTGCACGAAAGCTCTTTGTTAGTTCGAAAATTCATGCAGTTAGGTGTTTGACAAAAACAGCGCCATAGGTTGTTGAACTTATTTCTGTGAAATTTTCTGTGGCACGTCAATAATAAAGTGCAAAATGTCTGCCATAAATCATTAGAGTGCTTACGGTCGTGGACGAGCAGTTTGACGGCTCGAAACAGGTCAAAATGTCACTATTGTGGCCAGAGTAATGGCAGTGTCAAAAAGTGTCATATCGCGATTGAAAAAGTTCCGCTGAATGTGGAAATTCTATGCGAAAGCATGCCGGTAGTCGTGGAAAGAACACCACACCTCAAGAGGATCGATATGTACCTCTAAAGGAAAAAAGAAACAAATCTCACTACTAGTCAGATAGCTGCAGACACTGCAAATGCAACCGGTATACTTGTATCTGCCAGAACCA
The DNA here is from genome assembly GCA_963932465.1 of Maratus speciosus. Taxonomy (NCBI): domain Eukaryota; kingdom Metazoa; phylum Arthropoda; class Arachnida; order Araneae; family Salticidae; genus Maratus; species Maratus speciosus. The sequence continues at coordinate 303,905,546 of OZ010800.1, forward strand.
TTTATAGGCGAATAAATAATGTTGATTTGTATGCACGGAAGCCTTTTCCATGCATCTCACTTAAACCACGCCATCGTCGAGAAAGATTGCGTTTGTGTAAGAAACATATTGATTGGGTCAGCTACAGTGGTCCAGAGTAATGTTCTCTGACTAATCCCAGCTCACTCTGAGAAGTAAGTCTGGCCAGTTGTTAGTGTGGGGAGACAGAAAAAACGTCACGCACCACAGAATGTTCATGAACGTGATCGGTATGGACAAGTCGTGATGGTGTGGGCAGATACTATGTGCAATGGCAGAACACCGCTTCACATATTTGAGCGAGGTACCGTTACATCACACAGCGGTATTGCGAAGAGATTATTCTGAATCGTGTTCGTGTCTTTAGGGGTGCAGCAGGTGCAGACTTTCTATTTATGGACGACAATTCGCGTCCACAGAGGACGGCTAAAGTATCGAATACACTAGAATGTGAAAATATTGAACGTGTGAAATGACCTACTTACTCTTCAGACTTAAATCCTATAGAGTATGCCTGATAAGCTCTTTACACACGTGTTTCTCAAAGAAATCACCCTCTCCGAAATGTGCAAAAACGCCTTGAAAGAGGAATGGGGCAATATACCTCAATGAATCATTAATAGTTTAGTAGATAGCATGAATAACACATTCAAAGTGAGCACTAGTCTCCGATGAGGGCATATTTTCCACTGCGAGATTTATATCTCTCATCCTTCCCTCTGAAAAGACCTTTATTTCTCGACTCCGAAAAATTTCAAAGGAGCCATATTTTTTCTCAATCCCACTTTCCTATCTGTTCCATTTAACAATATAAATATAATACATTACCTCTGTTATATATGAGGAGCTCACAACCACAGTAGGCCAAATCCATTTTGAAAATAAATGATAGTCTATTTAGAAGGTGCATAAAATCTGTTTTATTCACACCCACAGTGAACCTAGTCTCTAAATAGATGCCATATATGAAAAAGTAAGTGAAAACAGGTTCGGTTCACTGTGGTAATAGATAAAACAGATTTTATGCACTTTCAAAAGAATTATTTTTTTTTTCAAAATGGACTTTGTGTACTATGGTTGCGAGCCCCTCATATGTACAAGAGAAGTCAGTAAAAGTAGGTCACAAACTGATATGAGAGGTGGGAAATTAGTAGTAAATTGTTTCCAAATATGCCAATAGGGGGCAGCATAATCCAACTAGAAGGTGCCTTAATTTCGAATTTATGAGATAGCAGTTGTACAAGATGAGCAGTGTCGTTCAAAAGTTGTTGACGAAGATGAAGCGGTTGCCTAGTTGAGATTGAGACAAAAGAATCAGTGCGGAAGGTTGAGGAAATGGTCAGAGATGACATGCAAACTACAATAGACAGCTTAACAACCATTTCCACAACCTTCCACATTGATTCTTCTGTCGGAATCTCAATTAGGCGACCACTTCGCTCTTCGTCAATAACTTTTGAACGACGCTGCTGATCTTGTACAACTGCTGTCTCATAAATTCAACATTAACATATTATAGTTGGATTATGCTACCACATACTGGCATATTTGAAAACAATTTACTACTAATATCCGACCTCTTATATCAGTTTGTGACCTACATACTGACTTTCTCCCGTACTTACTTTTATTTCTTTAATAATTGCAAGTGATTATTTATTTCAAAAAATGTCTATGTTCCGTAGCAATTGTCAAGCAGTTACGACATATACCGGAAAAAATGTATGAAAAACTATAATATCAAAATAAACTAAAATTTTACTCAGATTTTTATGAAATTTCGAAAATACCGTTTTCTCTTTATTTTTTATTTTTTTATATTTTTTTTTTACTATCTTCAAGTCATTAAAAATTGACTGAGTAGCTTCTTTACGAAATTAATTTTTCAAAAAATGTTTTTCACGTAAAAGTTCGCACATGAAACAATTATTCTAAAGAACACATTTTGATGAAGTTTTCTATGCATCCTTGACGAAAAAACACAAAGTGATAAACATTTTTTATTAGTACATAAGTCTGGTTTATTTACTTTTCGATCTCCTACACTTTCTGCAATAAGCACATTAAATGAAAGAAAAGGAGATGGGTAGATAAGCATTTGTTTTTGGCTTCCCGATAGGATAAAAAAATTATTTTTGATTTTTATATTTATAATATAATCTATATTTACTGCCTCTGCGATTGATTTGTGTGTTTAACCATTCAAAGCCCTTTGTCACCTCCATGGGACACGTTTTTCAAAGGGCATTGCTAAGCTTGCATTTTAATTGATGAAGTACCAAGGCGCCTTTATTGAAATCTAGAAGAGTTTACCTAATGTTAAAAAAATTTCCATTTATCTCCGATTTTCTTATCTGATGCTATAACCAAAACAAAGTTGTGTAACCCTTCTAATTAAGCAAGGACTTGAGTTGCCTTTTTTTTAGGGGGGGGGGGATGAAAATGTCAAAAAAGCAGCATGTCTCATAGTTTTCTTGTCAGAATGTTAAAGCTAACTAACGGTTGAATTTTTATTTGTAGAATTTCGAATGTTTGATTAATTTTTGTTGCTATGATGCAAACTTAAATTTGTGTGTCAACCATAGGTGGCATGTACTTTGGTAAAAACATATTATACTTTATTCCTAAAAACAATACAACCTAAGGATTTTAAAAATATATATATATGTGTTTACATCTGGGCGCTGGAGGGTTAAATTTGTTATACAAGATCAGAAACATACGTTTACTCAGGAAATTTTATTGTATTTTAACTGTATCAATTTGATTTTTTTCGATATGAAACGCTCATAGCACCATCGTAGTTTATATATATATACATATATATATATTACTTTGCTTTTCACATATCAACATACATTACAACTACAATGTTGTTATAAGCGCTTCATATACTAAAATTGATATAACTGAAATGCATTAAACTTTGCTAAATAAACCTGTAATCGTCTATAACGTATTGAAGCAATCATCAAGCAAAAGACAGGCAATAAATATAGATCCTAAATTAGTATATGAAAACATTTTTGAAAATTTTCTTGACCCTATCACCGAAGGATTGGGGAGCAGAAAATAAATGCTTATCTAAGACACGGGAATTAAAGTTAGCAAACTGATTTTTTAGATCTGTGTTAATGGACATACCATTTCTATAACAAATAAATTGTAATTTGTCCCAGCATAGTAACAATAAAAACAAAGGAAAATAGCTACGAATATGGTTATAAAAAACACGTTAAATTTGCAGAAAAACTTACTCCGACGCTCCTATCGAAATGCTCTCCATGTTGCTTCTAACAATATAGTCATTTTCTCCTGTCCACTTAAAATCCTAAAAATAGATGAATTATTAGACTTCCGAAAAACATTCATATCAGAGTTATAAAATAACATTTTACTTTAAACAAGGGCATTATATTTTGCCTAATACTGCCAACTGTGACGAAGAAAACTAGAGCCGCCCGGTTCATTGCTTCTTTAAAGAGATCTTATAGACCATGAAAGATTATAATACAACCTAAAACCGATATAGTAGCTCATTTGTGTGCATCTTATAGCAAAATTTTGCCAATTTCTTGCTAATAAAAGGTAGTGAACAGCTGCCAGCGAGAAATTAAGAAACATATCTTAATAATATTAATGTGTGTATTTACTAACAAGGAAGGTCTCCATACGGGCATATTCAGAAAAATCTGAAAAAATTACAGAGTGTTCGTCTCATGTGGAGATATATGTTTATAAATTTTTTTTTGGCGGAACCCAGATAGAACGTTCGTAAAAAAATAATGAAATTTTCGTTTATTTGGAGATTTACCATCGGTTGGCGATGAAATGAAATTTCGAAAAATATTTTTTCATGTCGAATACTCTTTAAGATAAAAATATTTCATATTGAACTTGTTTAAATAAATTTAACTTAAATAATTGTAGTTTTGTCAGTTTTAGTTTGATTTAGCTATAGTTTTGCCATATATGAATTTATAATGAAAGTTAAATATCAAATTTTATGAATTAAAACAAAATTAAAATTGTTTCAATATCTCAAAATTAAGTCAAATTGTGCGCTGTCGGTTCAATTTTGTTGCTATGGAAACGACGAATTCCTTGGTTTGAAATGAATAACTGCTAAATGAATCTTGCCTTTATTTTGGAATACGCCTAAATATATGAAAGGTTTTTTTTATAGATGAAATTGTTTTTAAAGTAATAAAATTAAGTAACAAGCAACATATATACGTAATACGAAAAAATGTATTTATTAAACTCCCTCATTGTTTATGTTTAAATTCATTAAAAACTTTTTACACGCATTCTAAAAATCAATTAAACAATTTTCAGACGCTTTAAAATCGTTTGCTTTTGGCAAGGAAAAGTACTGCTCGCCAAATCGCGTGACGCTTTCGTCTTTTCGCGCCAAATACTTAAAAATATTTTATTTTTTTACAGACTTCCTTTGTAATTCCTCCGCTAAATTTGACTGATCCTTTATTACATACATAAGTAATTTAATTGGTATTTTTTTTTCAAAATATTCTGAATATGCCCAGTATGGAGACCTTCCTTGTAAGTAGTTTTCAAGCATGAATTGATATTGTTTACTCTGAAACAAAGTATATTAGACCAAAGTTATGTTGATTCATAAAGCCGCGACATGCCGCCTCCTATTATAAACAAGTGAATAAAGGGCATAACTTAATACTTTCAACGATTTGATCCACAAACAAAAATTTATTATTCAACAGGCAAGCACTGGATAGCAAAACATCAATACTTTTCCACATAGAATTTTAAAATTATTTATATCTTCCTGGATTCAAATTTGTGTTGGTAGTCTGTTCTCTCATCATATTATCAAATAAGTTAAGCTCGTAAAAATGTAAGGGAACAAACTTGTAAATAAAAAGTTTAAAATAATATAATTGTGCGCACTATTATAACTGTCTCTGGAGTTGAAGAAACTGTGTTGATATCACGAATACCAAAGACACCAGTACGTTTTTAATTTCTATCACATAAAATAAAATAAATAAAAAATCTAGGAACCTTCAGTTTCCAGGAAATGTTTATAAAGCAAAACTCATGGCCAAATACTTAAAGTTGGATTACTTTCAAGGAAAATACGTTTATGCTGATTCCTTGCAGAAAAAACAATTTGGTTTATTATTTATTTCATCAAAGTAAAACGCTTTGTTTATTTATTACAGTATCACACAGTTTCATTTAATTAAAAACATAGCTGTTATATTTAAATCATAATGACACTGCCGTGTAGACAGAAAAGGGCGCTAGTTAGTATATAAAAATTATATGTCAATCCGAGTGAGTTGGACCACGGACAGACAGACAAACCGAATCCATAAACAACGTTGAAAGGGGTCGTCTCTCTCGATCGAAAGGAAGTAGTACCGAAAGGAAACTCTTTTGGTACTACTGCCGCCCATTGGCGGCGACCACGAAACGTTCTCTGGGTCCTGCCGTCACCTATTGGCGGCATACACGAAACGTTCTCCGGGCACTCCTGCCGCTCTACTTAAAATCAGCATTCACGGAATGTGGGTATTTCTCTTTATAATACGCATTAGATTCTAGCGACTCCTGGTAAAAGGCACTTCGGTTTCAGAACTGGACAAAGTTGGAGAACGGTCAAAGTTGAACTACTCTCAAATATAAATGCACTTTGCCAAGTTGCTGATATCTTCTTCGGTGTAGATTTAAACGATATGATTTTAAAACGTTAAGCACCAAGCCTGTCTTTCCGTCTGATCCGTGAGATAAGATTCCGTAGAAATCGGCTTTCGGCCGAGGATTGGTTTAAATTACGACAGATCAGTATAAACATTTTAGATTTTTTTAAACACGTTAAATGCCAGTCAGTCATCGATGACTGTTGCGGTCCGAATGAAAGGTTTAGTGTCAATCATTCTCGAGATTTTTATGAATGCCGCAAAACACGTTTTCGAGGCTTACGCTGCCATACTGTGCAAACACTCTTGTGGAAAACTTCCTGGTGCCACGATTGTTTAATAGCGATCAGCTCCTCCGTACCGAGAGGGTTAAAAAACACGGTTCAAAACACCTATTCTGTGTGAGATTTGCAAGAAAATACGAGTGCAAAGTTAAGTCCATGTACGCTCAAATATCACTTGAACAGATATAGTATCATGCTAATTGTGGAATAGGTATCAATATAAAATTAAATGACCATGAATTATCGTATGAGTGTGACTTTAGCAACCCCCGTGGTGAATTTTGGAATTGAATATGTCGAAACAAAAAAAAAAGCGAAAAATATTAATTACCAAATTGTAGAGCGCCCATGGTTTAGATTGATCTTTTGATTGAATCGATTAACCTTTTACAGGTCTCTCTGAACAGGTTACCTCTGAAATCTTAATTTTTTTGATAACCAGTCACCGGCTTAAGTATGTCGCCAATCGATTGTAGATGTGTTGGATTTATAAGGCAGATGTATACCATATTATATATATTATAAAACAAGAGGCGCTGAACGTGCACGTCCGGGCAGATTTTAAAAACTAGCGAATGAATTTTTTTGCGGTTTACACCACTGGATAGGAAGTTTTGCCGGTGTCATTGTTATGCAATTATACCCACATTGCTATGACTCCTTATAAGAAAATTTTGGTAATTTTCTCTTATTTTGGTCGCAAAGGTTGTCAATGATCATTTTTTCTCTTTGGTGACATCATATAGTCGGTCCGAGAATTTAAACGGCTATACCAGTTTGAAAATAATACAAATACCTCAAAAAATAAAACTTACTGGTTTTATAAACAAAAAAGGAAAAGAAAGGAAAACGTTTTAAATGAGAGATAATATTCTAAAGTGAATATATTTAATGTAAACATAAAATCAATACTTTAATGCTTAAAAAATGTTTCAAAGTCAAAGATTATGTTTGACACAATATTTCGAGATTTATCTTTTTCGACAGGATAAAAATAAAGAATCTGAAATTTTGATTAGATAAAATCTGTATGATATAATTTTTTTCAGCCTAATGTCAAACTCCCCATCATGTGACATACAAGTTAAACTAGCAGATGCAACTGCAAAAATAACTGTACTTGAGTTGTAATACATGTTATTTGCTTATTTACAATTTTAATTTTACTTTTGTCGACAAATAACGTGATTTAACAACAAGATGCACAAGCGTAAAATACACGCGATGTTCGCAATGTTTTTTCAAGTGTACGAGAGCATTTTTGTAGGCAATGTTTTGTGTTCAAATATAAATTAAATAGCAATTAATATAAATAGAGTCAAATATTTACATTTCAGTGTAAATGTCTGACACACACACGCGCGTGTCGTAAAATAATTGAACAGCTGAGCGGATGAACATGGTAAGTGATATGGAACAGATGTGCTTCGTCAATGCACGGGTGTTCGGCAAATATTTTATTAGCGCGCTTTTTTAGTCCACCCCTAACTACTGTTTTTTTATACGTCAACAACTTTGAATCATGGGAAATAAAGTATATATAAATAACGACGTATTAAAAAGGTAGAATACATGCATTTTTACGAAACAATCAAATTAAAGCAAAAACACATACTTTACAACATAAGTTTCATGGGAAATGTTCTAATGCGTGATTTCGTTCTTTTAAAATACCTTTGTACATGAGAGCAGATATCCGATAGTTCAAACTAATTTCTCGCAAGCTTTAAAATAAAATCATCACGTTATTTTAATGATTTAAAGCAGCCTGTTACATTAGAAAAAACATTGTTAAATCCACAAAAAAGTTTTGAGTATTTCACTATTTTGTTTATTTATTCTAGACGCTGTAACTTGGGTAGTGTGGAAATCTGCTATCCAAAAAGTGCTAAAAATTTGAATTCCTTAAACGTGCAAAAATGCAGAAATCCAAAGAGTCCATCGCAGCGACATCTGCGGTTTATTCTCAAATTGAAATGTAAACATCGTATTATTATAGCGTCTACACTGTTAAAAATCTGAAGCTGAATAGTCACTCTACCGCTTTTATAGAATACCTATTTTGACCAATAAAGATGCTTCATAACATAGTCAATTAACCCAATTCTCTAAAAGCGATGGAGTGAGTCTGCAGCAAAATCTGAAGATTTTTAACAGTGTATAAGATCGAATTGACGCGTTGAACTTAGCTTACTTCGAGATAAGTTTGAAATTCTGTAATTTTCCGAGGCTAACGAAAAAGAAAGTATACCGCGGTGCTTTACACTTATCTTTTTTTACAGCCCACTGGAGTCGCATGATGCCCGAATGTACCAGTGCAGATGCACGAAAAGAGTATCACATCACTCTAGCGGTTTGTAAAAAAAGATCTGGAATGCCGGGGGGTAGCCTGTCTTTTTCGTTAGCCTAGGTAATTTTCAAAATTTCGTCATCAATGACGTAATAAATGCTTTCGTAATAATTTTTCTTATCCTCTTCCCAGAACCACGCAAATGGGGGTTGTAAAATCAAATTTCAACAGCAATAACTTAATTCAAGCATAATAGGCAGGTTACCATTGAAGGTAATATTCCTAGTTTGGCGATTTTTTCCTTTTTTTAACCGATAAAAAGGTACGTGTGGGTAAATATCTTAGCCTTATCACTTAACATGTTAATCCACGCAACTCTTCAATTGTAGATAGCTAAAAACTTTTTCACCATAGTTTACTACGGAAACAAGCCAGTTTGTTTTCCTCAAATGTGGGAGTTTTATAACCTCGAATCAGCGGGTATTTTCCATTCTCTACAGTTTATTTATTTTTTCAATTCCTATTATTAGTTCACACTCTCCCTATATATATCTTGTTCAAAATTTTCAATCGTTAATAAAATACTTATTATTCATCCAATCAAGTTCAAATAATTTTTTTTAACTTGTAGTGGATGGCACTTGACGTCAATGCAGTTTTTTTCAAATATTAATTCATTAATTAAATGAAATTAATTTTCAATAATCAATTTCGTACCCGATTGTTGACACACAGTTGTTGATTGAGAACACAGTATTTCAAGTAGAGCTTCTGGCGATTGAGGACGCTGTCCGTTGGGCCAATAGTTCCACCTTTAATAATTTTACTCTGTATTCGGACAGTATTTCAAGCCTTAAATCCTTAGAAAACACCTTCACCACTAATTACCTGGTCGCTATTATCATACAAGCACTGCAATCCTTTTCGAAATCTTTTTACTTTCAATTGGTACGTGGCCACACCGGGGTTTTCGGAAACGAGATAGCCGACTACCTAGCAAATCAAGCAACTCAGCAACCAGTTTCCATGACGATTCACAGTAGATTCTTCCCCTTTCCACCATCTTTTCTCAAGAAAAATATCAAAACAACTATGCTATAAAAGTGGCAGCAAGAATGGGACTACGCACCTACGGGACGTTACACACATACTCTCCTCCCAAAGGTATCAGAATCACTTCTATTACATCATCGGAACATTTACATATTTTCAATGAACCACGGCCCATTTCCATCTTATCTGTTCAAGTTTGATAAGGCGCCATCCCGCCAGTGCACGTGGTCAACTGGGCACATCGCTGCACTATATGCTGGACTGTACTCTTACATCGCATTTCCATCTAAGAAAACCACGTACAAAACATCACTGTCTGCATGGTTCTCATGTGTAAGAAAAAATCCAACTCTATGCTACAAAAAATAATTGTGTTAAAGTAATAGAACTCAGTCAATACATATTTCAAAATAAGTTGCCACCGTAGGATCTTGCACATTAACGGTATATATTTTTAAATATTGTTCCAAGCCATTGATCTTATCGTTTTAATACAAAAAAAAAAACATTATTACCATTGACATTATGTACATAGTCGCCCTGCCACCATGCACGGTCAAGATAAAAACTTTGCTATTGTTAATATCCATATTAATACTTTAATTAAGATAATTGTTATATCTTGTCTATTTCTAGTACGTAGTCTTTTAATAATTACCATTTATGTCTCTTTTTTTCCCTTAAGATTTTTGCATAATTGATTATAATTCTATGTTGTTTTCTAAATATTCTCTGTTTTATTGTTAATGGTATTATGTGCTTCAAAATATTCATAACCAGTAGTTATGTAAATATTTTCTGTTAGAGGTAGTGTTGTAAAAACTCATATGAATGTGTGGAATGTGCAATTTTCTAATAACTAGTGTTTCATTTTTTTTCCCTTAGCTTTTATATTATTCCTCGTATTGTATAGTAGTACGCTCAGACAACTGGGTTTCTATCTGAAATTATTATTGTTATATCTTTTAAATCTTTCAATTAACAGGAGTCTTGGTAAACGTAATTAGCCAGGCAGGGCTTGTTGTGCTCAAGCCATTAGGTAGGCCTCCCTGCCTGGTCATAACTTGAACTTGTTGACCGAGAGATCCTTCTTCTTGAGCAAGGCATTTTAAGCGCCACTCAAGCAATCCACTCAAGCAGAAAGGGAGAAAAAAATTCTGTTATTGGCGCAAGTAGGAATTGACTTTTTTTTTTTTTTAATATTGGGGGTATTTCACATCAAATCAGGCAGTAAAGTACCAATATGTAACCCACCATCACAGATTTTAATGAAACTGCGTGTGTTTGTACTTACTATTAAGATATGATCACCAGTAATTTTTTTTGCTCCTTGGTGAAATAGTTTCTGAGAAAAAAATTGTCAAAATTTTAAAAAACTGGCGTCAGTTGGCATTCTTAATTGCTTGGTTTTCAAATGTAGCATGTCATATATATAATCATATTTCAATATCTACTCTACAAATCATCTTCAAATAATTTATGCATAATATTTAGGGTACGCAGTTTATGAAAAAAATATATTGTTACGCTTATAACATTTTAAGTGGGTCTAAAAAAAAAATGTTTAAACTTTGAAGTGGTAATTTTTTTATGAAAAATAATGCATTAACAAAAAAAAACATTATCAACAAAAGGCGGTATTTTTATTACATTTATTTTTTATGGGAGATATACTTAAAGGTGTCCTTTACCTGATTCTGAAATAGTGGGATTTTGGGTGTTTTTAGCAGTATTTTCTAGTTAAAAATATTTTGAGCTGCATTTCAAATCAAATCAAGCAGAGTCATTCCATGTCAATTCCCCTAAGCCATTTAATCACTGTCACAAATTTCAATGAAACTGGGTTTGTTATATAGCTCATTTTAAGACGTAATCACCTTTAATTTTCTTGATCCTAAGTAAAATATTTTTTAAGATAAAAAAAACCAAAATTTTGAAAAATTGTTACAATTTTTTTTAATGACAGTTCTATATTCAAAGACTGCATTAAAAAAAATCATTTCAATATAAAATCACTAAATAGGTTTCAAATAATGTATATGCGACAGATAATGTTGGCAGATTATTATTTCTTGTTTTTTGTCATGTTTAAACACTAAGAGTGTGTATCTTGTTGAGAGTGTTTTATCTTGTGAATTTTTTAAATCAAGAATTTTGTCAAAAATAATGTGTTAATCAAAAATTTATTATCAACCGAAGACAGTGTGTTATTGCTTTTTACGTAAAAATATCTTTTAAATGGTTATAAAATAAAAATAGTGAAAATATGAGAAAAAATTATCAAAGTTTTGGAAAATTGCCACGAGTTGCCATTAATGATTGTTCAATTTTCAAAGGCCTCATTTTATATATAAAATCATATTTCAATAACTAATAAAGAAATCTTCTTGAAATAATTTAAGCAAGGTAAATAAAGTATGTAGATTATGAAAAAAATATTGCTGTAATGTTAAAAAATATTTAAATGTGCCTTAAAAATTGTATAATTTTTTAAATCAAAAATATTTTACAAAAAATAATGAAATTATTAAAAAAGCTTCATCAATGAGAGGCGGAGTTCCTATGACTAATTTTTTTATTTTAAGTTGTACATAATACTACATTATAACTGGATCTGAAATAAAAAATAGTGGGATTTTGGTTGGTTTTAGTAGTATTTAAATCATATTTAAAATTATCAATATTTTCAGATGTAAAATCTATCCAATGTATCATCCCTGGAAATATTTTTATTTATACCGTAATTTCGGGTGTATAGCCCGCAGATCAAACAATTCCGTTTGGACTCAGAAATTTTATTCAGTATTTGAAGACCAATATTTACCGTGATCTAAAAAGTTACATTTTATTTTAAAATTTTTCTGTGTCGAAACACGATTGTTTGATCCGCGGGCTATACACCGGAAGTTACGGTACATTTATTTTATTTTTCAAGTTATATTTTATGTTCGTTTCTTAAGGAAAAAAATAAACAATATTGTTTTTTAGTAAAACTTCTAGGGCGAAGAGCAATTATCCCTTTCCAAAAAAGAGAAAAATCACTAGCTCCTCACCGCCCAATAGAAATTTTCAAAATGACACTCCTAATCTTTAAACTCATATTTGGCTGCTAATATTTAAAAAAAATACCAAATTTCACTCCTTTGAAGAAAATGTTGACATATTGTGCTTTAAATATATGCAAAAAATGCATAATCCGAATTTATATCTTTCAAATAACTATATCTAAAAAATTATTTAAAACTTAATGAGTTGCACTTTTGTAACTTTATTCAGTTTCTAATGATATGTAATTTGATATATTTCATCACAATATTGCTGAGAGATGGATTTTCAACATATATTGTATGTATATATATGTGTGTGTGTGTGTACATATATTTCTGTTCTCAAACAAATTATTTAAAAATTATTCATTTATGTTTAATAAAGCATATATATTGTTTATAGACTTATAGAAAATACATATGGTAAATTTTATGATATTATGTCAATAATATCTAAAAGTAAAGACCTTATCTAATAGTATGTAACGAAAAATTTAACATCTGGTGTAATGACAACAAAATTTTATAATTGTTTTACTTAATTTGGATGAATGAAAAATGCGTACATGTTTATATTTTATTGAAGTACAGGTGAAAATGTCACAAAGACATTCCTATCTCAAAAGCAACTGAGTATGTCACATTCACACTACAGCTGATTTTTTCTTTTTGATCTTTCGGGTTTGATTTCAGATGGTAATGAATTAGTTTTGTTAGAAGTGTCATTGCAGTCAGCATATTAGGTTCACTATTTTTTATATATATATAATTTATTTTAATTGACTCGATGAACAGCAACATTTAAAGTGACCATTTCATGAATTTTCAATTAAAAGCTGATTTATAAATTCATTATGTTGTTTAGTTATTATTATCGTCTTAAGATAATTAGTTGGTATTAAGATTTTTAAATTTAGTTTATTTATTATTTGAACAGTTGAAAGTATTTTTCAATAAGAGTGGGCTGTTGATTTTAAGTCGGCTGTTGAGCAGTGTAGTGTTGGTAAAGGAACTGGTACTATTTAATTTTTATTGCTGTAAATAATATTTGTTATTTTATTATTGTATGTATTATATTTAAGCAAGAGTAGCAATACACGATATCGTAGTCATTATAGTAGATCTTAGCATAAAAAGCTTCAATATTTATCATTAAACATTCACATTTTATGAAAATTTTGTTAAAATTGCTCATATTTTCACTATTTCTATTTTATAACTATTGAAAAAATATTTTTACGTACAATTAAAAAAAGTAATAACAGCCTGCCTTCGGTTAATAATAAATTTTTCATTAACACATTTTTTCATAAAATTCTTGATTTTAAAAATTTACAAGATTAAACACACTCTTAGTGTTTAAACATGACAAACAACTATAAATAATAATATGTCTACGTTATTTGTCACATACACATTATTTGAAACTTAGTGATTTTATATTGAAATGACTTTTTTTTATGCCGTCTTTAAATATAAATCCGTCATTAAAAACATTTTTTTAAAAAAAATTCAATATTTAGATATTTTTTATCTTAAAAAATATTTTACTTAGGATCAAGGTGATTAAGTCTTAAAATGAGCTATAAACATACCCAGTTTCATTGAAATTTGTGACAGTGAATTAAATGTCTTAGGCGAACTGACATGGAATGACTCTGCTTGATTTGATTTGAAATACGGCTCAAAATATTTTTAAATAGGAAATACTACTAAAAACACCCAAAACCCCACTATTTTTATTTCGGAATCAGGTAAAGGACACCTTTAAGTATATCCCCCAGAAAAAATAAATTTAATAAAAATACCGCCTTTTGTTGATAATGCTTTTTTAGTTAATGCATTATTTTTCATAAAAAAAATTCATGACTTCAACGTTTAAACATTTTTTTAGACACTTAAAATGCTATAAGCGTAACAGTATTTTTTTTCATAAACTGCGTACCCTATATATTATGCATAAATTATTTGAAAATGATTTGTAGAGTAGATATAGAAATATGATCATATTTATGTCATGCTACATTTGAAAACCAAGCAGTCAAGAATGCCAACGGACGGCAGTTCTTCAAAATTTTGACAATTTTTTTCTCAGAAACTATATGACCAAGGAGTAAAAAAAATACTGGTGATCATATCTTATTAATAGGAACAAACACACGCAGTTTCATCAAAATCTGTGATGGTGGGTTACATGTCTGCCTGAACTGACATGGAATGACCCTCTACCTGTTTTTACATGGAGTCAGTTTCATTTATAAAAACATCCACTGTTTGAAAAGTTAGGAACTATGGATTATACTTATGCACATTTATTGAATTATCCATTATTACTATCACAAAAGCCAAAATTTTGAAATAAAAACTTCTTGCTAAAATAAACTTTCGACATTCTTTTTAAGTCGCCACTTTTTTTTTTTTTTTTTTTTTTTTAGTTTTCTTGCACATCTTTCCTTCTTTTAGGTTGGTTTTTAAAAGATATTGGAATAATCTTACGTAGTAGGGCCAGCCGCCAGATGGTGTATTTACAATATTGTTGATTTTTTTTTTATGTTTGAAGAGGACACTTGAAGGTGAAAACGATTATAGAAGATTAGATGAATTTTGTAATTAACGGTTACTAAATTTAGGGTTTTTTCCTTATGAAGCAAACTAACAAAAGAAGATTTACTACTATATATTTGTAATCTATAGTTATTTTTTTTAATCACAAAAAAGTAATACTTTTAGATGCGAATTACACTTGCTAAGTTTGTTATGTTTCTCAAATCATCTCGTAATATGACCACATATGGGAGCCACGGTGCCGGGTAAAATATTTTCAATCATTGTGGCAAAACTTTCCAATTCTGCATGTGATCCAGTTCTCCTTGATTTGTACAGCTACTACTACTTTGTACCTTACAGCTAATGCTACTTGTCGCACTCTTTGTAATCTGTTCTCTTTTCCCTTTCTGTTCATTTGTGATCTTGTCCCCTTACGGACAGGTGTTTACAGTAGCTAATGGCAGGCGGTTATATTTTGCAGCTCGAAACGCGTCCTATGAATTGGTCTGATTTTATGGTGATTTATATAAAGTTTTATTTTAATTGCGATTTATCGCCAGTTTTTTGGTGCTGTTTCAACTGAAGGTTAATTTTGCCCGTTTTTGAGGGTAAAATGATCCTTCGGACACTTTTTCAGAATTTTTTTTTTTTTCATTACTCAATTTGGGTTTGAGGGTGTCTGGGACGCATTTTAAAATAATTCTTATTTATTGAGCTAAAATTTTCAATTTTTTTAAGATGGTTAACCAAATCATTTGTAAACAAAATCACTTGATGAAACTTCTCATATATATTTTTTTTTATTTGAAATTTATTAAAAAAGTGGGGTAATTTAAAATCGTTATAACTCGAAATATTATTTGTAGAATTTCAATTTTTTCATTTAAATAGACAGAAATATACTCTTTAATTTTGATTCGGCATTTAAAAAAATATTAATTAAAATAAAAATAAAACATATTTAAAGTAAAAAAAAAAAAAAAAAAATGTATCTTTTATTGAAAAAATCATATTTTCAAAAGTAAATATTTTTTTCAAATTTGCTGAATAAAAATTAAAGTAAAATAATTGAAAAAGATATGTTCAAAGTTTGAAATATTTAACTTTAACGGTTCATGACTTATATCAATTTAAATAGGAAAAATTGTGAAAAAACCCATGAAGAAAAACGCATTTTCATAAGAAGTCGTTTCTATGACCAGCATTGCTTGAAAGCCAGATTTTGAAAACAAACCAAAACAAAAAGGAATGAATATTTTCTGTTCTAATTAAGATAGAAACATGATTTAAAAGTCATTTTAAGCTGAAAAAAAATTTCTTTAATGCAATAGCATTTTGTTTTTAGAAAATTTGAAGATTTTTGTGTCCCGTAGCCCCTTAAAATATTATTAAAATATGTCTATAATGCAAAATATAATGTAAAACGTACTAGCAAAGGGCCAAAGTTTTATTTAAACAGTTATGTCATTTTATCCAAGTTTTTTCCTTAGGGGGATCATTTTAGGCCACCTTTCCTTACTATCAGTAATCAAATTAGAAGCGTCCTCTTTTGAGATATGGGGCATTCTCACAATCTTTTGACTTCCGAGAATAAAAATCTCGTGAAATTAATCTTGCTAAAATAACATTTTAATCTGATAGACGAATGCCTTAATGATTCAAAATAAAGAAAAAATGGTCAGCAGCGAAAGTTTTTTTATTTAACTGAGGTTTAAGTTAAACTTGCGAGTTTAATTTTCCTTACCATTTCACCACTAAAACTTTTTATTTTCTTCTAAATTTTTACTTATAATGAATTTGCATAGTACCCACAGGACATTCAAATAAGAAATAATAACAATGTAGTACTTTTAATACAGAATTTTTGTATAACATTGTCTTAAAAAGTATTAAAGAACTGACGGTAAGGTAAAAAAGGGGGATGGTATTTAAAAAAAGAGACGGTAAGGAAAATTACCACCTATTTTTAGGCAAATCATGTTAAGACTAAGTGATATCCACAATGTTCATTGATTTTTAGAAAGAGTTGTTTACATTGGATTAAATAATTATTATTTTTTTAATTTACCTCGAAAAGTACAGGATTAAACCTTGGGGACGGTAAGACTACCAATAAAGCCACGATCTTGAAATTGATATTTAAATGCTGATTTAAATTCTACAGTAAATTTCCTGCCAAAGAATTTTAGACATTATTTCTCTAGCATACTTCTGCATGAGAAAAAACTGGAAAAACAATCTGTGGCTCCATCTGATGTGGTTTTCTGTATAAGTTTAGCAAGAGGGACGGTAAGGATGAAAAACCCAGGGACAGAGTTAAAAAAATAATATAAACCGTAAAAATATGTGCAGGTTAATTTTTTGCTACATATTTATATAAAACAATAGTCCCAGTTTCGGAAAAAATTTACATCGAATTACTTTTATTGAAACAATTTTATACAGACAGCTTCAAACTTAAAAATCAGCATCAGGGACACGAGATGGTATAGGAGTTTTCCTGGTATTTGGTCCCCCAACATCATCCAAAACTTATTTCGTTAATATTGTTATGCAATCATGCAATGGGATATTACCCAGTATATGAAATAGAAAAAACACAAAAATTGTATTAAAATAAAAATTATTATTCAGGGACATAAAAAGTCAAAAGATTATGAGAATGGCCCATATAAGCTTTTGAAAATGGAAGTGAAATATGATTTTATTTTTACATGAAATTTCATAAAGGATAAATTAATAAACATTTACATAATGTTTTCATATACAGTTGCTCTATTTCATGCTCTTAGCTTATTAACTTTTAGAGAAAAACTTCTAAAGCCATTCGTTTAGTAGTTATAACTAGTTAAATCAGAAGACAAATTCATTTCTACAAAGGTTCCTCTTTAAAAAAGATAAAAATTGTTATATTTAAATTTATTTATATAAAGTTTTTTCTGGGGATTTTTGTACCAACCTATTAACATATTAAACATTTTCTACACTATAAAAAAAAAAAAATCTGTAGTTCTACAGATGTAAAGTTACATGCTTACTAAACTCATCCGTAACATTACAAAAAAAGCTGCAAATCTACAAAACTAGTTTTTGTAAAGCGACAGAAATCTGTAACTCTACAAATGAATCTGCTAAAATTACAATAATCTTATTCAATTTTATCTGTAACCCTGGTTGCAGTTACATAAAAAGTTCTAGGCATCCCAGTTTCCTAAAAAATTCTTAGTAATCTTGCAGATTTTTTGATTTTCGGCGCAAAAGTATGTCTGTTACATGAATTTGTGTTGTTGCTGTTACATAAAAAGTTCTAGGAATCAGTTTCCTAGAAAAACTTTAGTAACTTCAGATTTTTTTTTTTTACACTGTACGAAAAAAAAAAGAAAATAGATCAAAGAAAACTTTCGCTTCAATTTTCTAAAAATTTCAATTTTCGTAATATAACATTATAACACTGAGCTCGGCAACTTTTCTAGAATATACTTTAAAATTAACATGAATTTTACAGCGGACAATTTTACAGCCTTATAGACCTTTATTCAATTCTTTGCAATTAAAATTTGAGTTCTTACCTTGAATTCGGGATGGAATGTAAAAAGGAAAGATTCTCCCGTTCCATAGAAACTCTCGCTTTGTTTAAGTGGAGTGGAAAGAAAAGCACCGAAAACCTGAGGGAGACATTTTAGTTAAGAATACATTTCGGTTAACATCTTTGATAAAAAGTAAAAAACAAGTAACAGCAGTTTAAGAAATGAAATGTAAAGGAAAAAAAAACTTAACACTCTAAAATTCAGAAACGCGCAGGATCTTTGAAAATAACTGTCTTTCTTCGGGCGCAAAGAAGACGTGTTACCACTTTGATGACAGGGCAAGACCTTCAAAATGGTAGCACGTTTTCTTTGCGCCTTAAGGGTTCTTATACTTTTTAAAATCTTCGTCGCCAGTGTAAAAGTGATATAGTTTCGAGTTCTCATAACTTTTTAAATACTTGTTGAAATTATATAAAACTTTATAATTTATTTAATACATATTTAAGGCTTTATAAAACATAAAAACAAACATATTACAATATAATAAAAAATACAGTTCAATGAATACTGCCTTTTTTTTTTTTGCATAGTATATCAGAATCCGCACGATTTTTTAACCTATAACAGCTACATCAACATAAAAAGTCTGTTAAAATGAACTTTACACTATACTTTATAGAATGAATTAAGGATATATAAATTCATTGGCAGGAACTAGTTTAAACATTCTATTGAACTTGAAAAATGAAAAAATTGAAAAATAATTCATTTGTTATTAAAAGAATGAAAATATTCACTTACCTCAATAATATTAATTCATTCTATAAAGTATAGGTTAGAGTTATTTAGAGTCATTTAGAGTTTAAGTTAAATTTTATGTTTATATATTTATTCTAAGTTATCGTGCGGATTCTAACATACCATGGGAAAAAGTTTTGTAATACTAACTGAACTGTATCTCTTATTATACTATATAGTAAGAGTTTATTTTTAAATTTTATAAAGTCTTAAATAGGGCCTAAATATATTACAGCGATTATAAGTATTGATAAGTATTTATAAGTATTTCCATAAGTATTTAAAAAATTATGAGACCTTGAAATTACATCATTTTTGCACTGGCGACGGAGATTTTAAAAGGTATGATACCCCTTAAGTTTGTTTTCAACTGCTCTGCTCAACAAGCACAAAACGTTTTGACACATTTACAAATTCATTTTTTTACGGAAAGGTATAAAATTGGAAGGATTGATCAACAAATTACCTAGCGAGCTATAAGAGATTTTGATCGTGCATCAAACACGTTTTTCACCCTTTCTTGAGCGGTTTTTCTCCTTTCTCGCGGAAATTCGGTTTAAAGCGTGATACTTTGATACAATTTTCTGAAAGATGTATCGCGTTTGCAAAAAAAAGAAAAAGAAAAAAACCCGGAAAAACAGCTCGATTACATAGTTTCTGAATAACAACACCTGCAATTTTCATGAATTTCTGAACAAAAATAAATTAAAACTTATATCATAAAGTTACATTTTGTATTTGAGAACAGCCTTAAGAAGAAAGACAAAGTTCTGTCAAAGAAAAGCGCATTTCTTAATTTTTTCGTGTTATCAAGAAGCTTTTTTTTTTTTTTTTTTTTTGTCTTTGTTGTATCTTATTAGTTATTCACAATGTAGTCCATAATATTAAAATAGAAGGTATTTTAACTGCATAAAGCAAGATGTTAATCAATGGGAAACAAAAATATTTCAAGAAAATAATTTCATACAATTAATGTATGCACTTTTTAAAATATGAGTGCGTAATCCCAATTTACGAAAGTATGGATTTTTGTTTTAACCTCTTCATGCCCGCGGCCACATATGTGGGCATTTTGATTTTTGTAATTATAATTACTGTCAATAATAATTTAAAAAAAATTTGATAACTTATTCGCTGTCTTAGACAAACTGATGGCTATTCATCAAAATTTAGAAAGAACTTCGTTTACACTCTCGGAAATAAAACTCTTTTGACGATTCAGCAATCCTTGAGCTATATTTCGTCGATTTTGACGATAATTTTAACGATATTTGACGATTTTTGATAATTTTGACGATAAATCAAAATCACGTGACTTTTAACGAAACGTAACCTCTCAAATATTTGACGAAAGTATCTTTTCACTCACAGCCAGACTCGAGGTATTTTAAGGAAACAGTTGCGGTAGTTGTTTGGCCTGCGATTTTAGCAAGCAGGTATATGCTTGTTTACGTTATTCCTGTCACAATTTATAAAACAGCACTTTTTAGCTCCTTTCAGAAAATACTGAAATATAGGTAGTTATTTCTGCATTAGTTTTTTTTTGCTGCTATATTTTCATGAATGTTTATTATTTTTATTTAATTTCTATTTATTTTTTTTCTGCTGTTGTTCGTTATGGTTTAATTCGAAAATAATAAATTTCCTATGTTCTACAAAATCGTTCAAAAAGAAAATTTAATGAATAAAATTAAAAAATTCCAGGATATCTTTTCCATTTAAGAAATGTATTCAACAATCAATTTAAATATATGCATAATTGATCCCTCCTCCCTTTATAAACAATAGTTAAAATCTTAACTACCTACTCAAAATGATAAAATCTCCCCAAATATGCACTTCAAAGTTCGTTATTTCCGAGCGACAAATTAACCAGACCAGGCCACATTCTAATCATTCATTGAGCACAAACAATTTCTCTAATAAATTGTATTAATCAAGCCATATAATAATTATTCCTTAACAATAGGAAAACCATAATGATAAATTAGACTTATTTGTTAAAACTTGCAAGAATTATAACAGCATCGATAAAATTACAATCAACCTTAAAATATAAACCTGCAGTAGAATCCACTACATGCATCTAAAACCAGAAGCATGCGGCGGACCCATTGGCAAAACAGAGCAACGGACTCCCACACGGGAGGTCGTGAGTTCGAATCACCCCGAATATATTATTTTTTCCCCTCTCAATAAACACAGTTGCTTCTGTTGGAACTGTTCAATAGATGGCATCACCAGCCATCTTATTGCACTTTTGATGAAACTTGTATCTTCAAACAAGCGAAGAAAGTAATTTTCTCAATTTGACAAAATATTCGCTCGGAGCATTTAGCAGGAAACGGTTTCGTTAAAAACGAAGAAAAATTCGTGAAATCTGAGTGCCCACTTCTGAGTGTATAGGCACTAGAAATAAATATCCGTTGAGCCCCCCCCCCCCCCCCCACCCTCGCCAACTAACTCGGGGTGTGAAATCTACTTTTTAAAAACAGAACATCTGGGGAATCGTTTATTATGCTTAATTCTGAATCGAACGATACCATCCATATTTCGATATGATCATTCGTTACAATGTTACGACAGGTTTTAAGAATAAAAAGTCGAAAATTATACTTTATTTTTGTGTACAGCTTTGTTACATTTATTTTACGTTCAAAACATGTTTTTTACATCATAGTAAATAATCTCAAACTTATTTAATGTCCCAAAAACGGCAGTAATCAAAACCAGGGTAATCCGAGTCTTATTGAAGGTCAAAGTTATCAAAATCCATGTACTCATAATTTTGTATTCATAAAAACCATTCATGACTTTGTATTCATGACTTTCTAGCAAATGATTGTATCGACTTTCGGATCATTTCATTCCATTCACAGTTAAAAAATTACATAATAAACGATACTCAACTTGACCCATTTAAAAAACAACTGAGATCTCCCTCAAATAATTAAAATGCACCCCCTCCCCTTTGTCCCCTAAACGCTGTAAAACAACCTTATTTTTGGGGCACTCATCGAACCTTCTTTTCTAGTGCCAAAACAAAGTTCTTCCTAAATTTTCGTGAATGGCCATTAGTTGTAGCTGTAAGAACCTATTTTACCTCCACTGTAGTATAATTTCTGACTTTGTATTCATAAAATATGCCGTAACATTGTAACAAATGATCGTATCGACTTGCGGATGTTATCATTCGGTTCAGAATCAAAATATACATAAAAATTTTAAAACTATGTTATGGTGTAAAATTCTGTCATGTAAGAAGACTCTATACAAAAATACGTTGTCCTGTGCATCGTGTATGACACACACTGCTTTATAAACAAAACTGCTGTAAATTATAAGCGAATTACAAGCCTCTACAAAAACATTGTCAATCATTGGTAAATAAGATGACAATCAATATGTTAATTGTCTGAGCGAAGAGAAGACTAATAAACAGTGCAATATTACTTTCAGGACACATACAGCTACGATGGATATTAAAACTTTCGTCTAAACCTTTCGTCAAGCATAACTCAAAAAATATTTGCCGGATTTCGTTTCTGATTGCACCAGAAGGTATATATAAAGGTACCCTATTGAATTCACTAGCTATAAAAAATAAGTTGCAAAACGTTTAAAAATTATATTAAAAAAACTGATAAAAAAGCACAATTTGTATACATAGATCGGGTAAATTTAGTGTTATGTCATTTTGAGTAGTTGGCTGTTTTCGTAGAAAACCCGATTTACATGGAGCAAGGAAAATATGCACGCACTAATATTAAAGTATAATAAAACCTATTTAAACAGGAAAATAAATCTGGATTTTTTAAAAATTTATTTAAAAGATAATAGCCAAAGAACTAGAAAACACGAATTCTGCTTTTTCAGAATTTAGTGTCGCCCCCGATGAAAAAAAAAATACCCATATATAAATAATACAAAACATATTTCAATTTTAAGACTTACAGCACACGCTTTTATTTTATGTAAAATATCGTCATTTGCATCCGCTTAAGAATTCCACATTTACGATCCACTCTTAAACATCTGCAGGAAAGTAGGCATAGGACGTCACTTTCGCGAAATAATACACAAATGCAGCAAAAAGATACCATCGACAAAAGAAAAAGAAAAAAAACGGCTGTCTAATGATTCATAGGCCCTTCATTTGTTTCTAACATTAATATAGATACTCAAAAATAAATATAGTTTATAATAGCTCCATGTTTTACCAGAAATCATTCGTTTATATTTTTTCAAAATAGCACGTATTTTAATTACATTTTCTTTCGGTTGTTATAAAAAAATGGCAACAAAAATATATAATTAATATTTTACAACTACTTTTCCTTTACTTTCTACAGAAATGGAGCACTTCCGTTGCCAATATTAAGCAATTTGCTTCAAAAACTACAAAAAAAATTAATATTTCAAAAATAAATTGAGATGCAGTTTTCAAATAGATTGCATTTAAAAGTACTTGTTCTTTTCAATACGACGGTATAAAAATTGAAAATGTGCGATGCTTATAAGTTTAAAAAATTGCTATAGAGTATTTAATCGTATTGCTTTGCTTTACGGCCGGCTTCTGTAAGGTAACGTTATTTTTTGGAGACAACACAAAATAAGCTGGGAGAAAGAAATAGCATGCCGTACCGGGGGACTAATAAACCATACCACACTTGACCCAATTAAAAAAAAAATAAGTTTCCTAACTTCGTTAGTTAAAATGCCTCCCTAAGACATGGTAAAACAACTTTATATTGGAGGGAGTCATCGGATCTTCATTTCTAGTGTCAAAACGAAATTCTTTCCAAATATTGGTGAATGACCATCAGTTATCGTACATTACTTAATTTTTGGTCTATTTAGGAGTTTCAAACTTTATACTTTTATAATTTCGAAACTACTTAAACTAAAGACTTCGCGTTTGGTATACTACAGTATAATTTGCCTAAAAAGCCAAATATGATGTCAAAATTAGAGGATTTTATTAAAATTTTTTAGAGCTTACCATAATTTCAGTATAAAGACGACTCCCAAAAGCTTATTTTTTTAAACTTGAAAAAAGACTATGCAGTTGATTGCTTATTTTTGTTTTTTTCTGTGACAATTTGGAGATTAAAGATTAAAAGGAGAGAAAAGGAAATTTGGAGATTAAAAGGTACGGGGTGTTTCTTTTTTGATTCACCGACTATATTTACATGCATAAATTATGAAAACCTATTGAAATCTTTATGTATACAAGAAATATTTCATTCATATCAATGATGAACAATATGATAATTATTTGTAAATGTACAGAGATCAATACCATTTGCCAGGTTTTTAGCGTTAAGAAAACAACAACAAAATAAAAAACGTTTTTCCCCCATGTCCTGACGAAAATCAAGTTTTAACGATAAAAATCCACCCCAGTCAAACACTGTACAGCTCTGCAAAACAAGAGCAATAAAAATGTAAGGTTTTTTACACTCGTATTGCACTCATTCTGTTTTTTATATGAAAAATTTAATTTGGCAATCAATTTTTAACCCATCTTTCTGATATGCTTATATAAACTATAAAAATTACGTTCAAATATGTCTTTTCGATGACAATACAAAATTTTAATATTTTAAAAACTCAATTATAAATTAATACATTAATTGTAAGGCATTTTTTCGTAAGACCGCCATAGAGGATAGATACTTTTTGAAACTCATACATTTGTATGCGAGTTGAAACAACAATATATTTAACGATGCGCCAAGAATCGCAAGACAAAATATGCCAAATAGCTGCAAAACTGCAACAATGAAACATTTCAAAGATTAAAATGTAGAAGCTAAATTATAAAGTATTATATATTATAAAGTATATATAATATAATAAAGTAATATTTTAGAAAAATGCGTTTTTATCAATTAATAGTTTAATATTAATTCATTTGCGATGGTACATTGAGAAATCAATTTAGAAATCCCCAAAAGATAGTTTAAATTACATTTAATTTTTCTTTTTTACTGTTGCTCTATCTCATAAAAAAGAGAAAAAATTCTATATTTTTTAATAAATTCACTTGCTTGGATTTTCTACCAACCCTAAGAAAACTTCGAATTTTTCATTATCAAGTTCTGTGCCTATGCCAAATTAATGTGTTGTGACGGAAAGTTTTGAAAAAAATCGTGAATTGCAGTAAAAATTTAGCAATTTAAGATGAACATTCAAGGCTTATAAGAGAAGTTTTTTTTAACTACATGGTAGTCCAAAAGTCCCCGACACACTTTAAAATTTAATATGTTGTCAAATAATTGTACGGGAGTGAGGTTTGCACAAAAATGCTTCTGACGATGAAAGGTTTTCTTGAAGCGGAAAAAAAACCAAATGTTCCAAACTTCCCCCATAGATGGCGTTGTACAATAAATTATCTGAAAAAACTATCAATTCTGAAGATAATCAGTGTCAGGTTCTGATGAGCAGATACTATTACTGTTATATGATATCTTTTTACTTATATATTGTATTCATCTCACTTTCTATGTACTGGGAGTCTTAAGGTTACATTCCCCCGCCTATTCAAAGGCATTCCTGAGATAAGGCAGACAAAATAGTGCCAACGATTGTTTAGCGAGATAATAGACGTCACGGGAATGTGACAGTTTAGGTCGTTGAAGAGAAGTGGACCCTGATCGCAGAGGGGAAACTCCGTATTGGCTGTTTGGGAGATGAGGGAGATAGCTGAGAGAAAGCATGGGTAGAGTTCATGCGTGGACCTGGAAGTGTGTGGTCACTTTTCTGCCGAGTAGATTTCTCGGACAGGGCGTGTATTAAGTTGTGTGAGGCTTTTGGAGAATAGAGCCGATATAACGGGAGATCAAATAGGATCTCCGATAAATCTAACTATCTCAGTGTGAGAGAGATATAGAATATTTTAATAAGCGGACCATTACACAGAAAGTATTTTCTATACGTAACTTAATGTCGGACCGGATCATCTCTATCCGAGTTCTTAATTGTAAATATTGTTTTGTTACTTGTATATAACATGTAAAATTGTTAGCTAAGTTTAATTGAATGAGTTAGCATTCTCTTCGATAAGCCTCTCAAAGCATGTCCGACATCACGTACTTATATTGGTGGTGGCAGCATATCAACAAAAAAGGAACATTCTTCGAGGTTGTGTGGACCAAGAGTGAATGCGACAATCAGTTACAGATCCTTTTATTTAACAAGCAGTTACAGAGCATTTATTTTGCAGGAGCAAGAAAGTGCGCATACATTGAAATATGGTAATGGATAAATACTCTAACTGCTTGTGACAAAAT
Organism: Maratus speciosus; assembly: GCA_963932465.1. Classification (NCBI taxonomy): domain Eukaryota; kingdom Metazoa; phylum Arthropoda; class Arachnida; order Araneae; family Salticidae; genus Maratus; species Maratus speciosus. The sequence continues at coordinate 303,932,089 of OZ010800.1, forward strand.
AAATGATCTGTGACCGATTGTTTTCAGTTTTGAATGCTTCTTTCTGATAATTTAACCCTTAAATGCCTGATTTTTCAAATATCATTGTAATAATGTTTTTCGGCTTTCATTTTTAAATAAATCATGGGAAAAATACTTTAAAAAATTATATTTTGTTTTAAGTATAGTTTACGGCTAAAAAACAGTTTGTTACTAATAGGCAATACTGGTGTTTAATTGAAAAAATAATTTCCCTTAAAAAAATTCTATAATATTAAACACACAAGAATTTTAAAAACTATAATAAGAAATAAATTTTACTTGCTCATTGCAGGTCAAAATAGAGTATTTTGCAAGCTTCCAAACAAAACAAAAAGAACAAGTAGCAACAATTGAAAAAATAAATCTATCTTTATTCTTAAACGGCACAAGTGTTGCCATCTACATGTTGAAAATCGATTAAATAATATTTTCAGAATGTATTTTATTGGCAACATTAGGCATTATAGCTTTAATATTATTCTAATAGTATTTTAGAGCCTAAATTGTGTATGTTGCCGAAAAGCAACACCAGGCATTTAAGGGTTAAGGTACAACGCTATCTATGGACGAAGTTTGGAACTCATTTTTTTTTTCATTTGCTACAAAGAAAACCTTTCATTGCGAGAAGCATTTTACTCCAAACCGCACTCTCATACGCCAGTTACTTGATTTTATATTAAGTTTTAAAATGTGTCAGGGACTTTTGGACCACTCTGTATTTTTACCTTTATAACTTTTCTTGTCTAACTTCACTAATATCTCTAAAAGAAAAATTACAAAAGAATCCCTCCCTATTTGTCTCTTTCTCCCTCACACACACACACACACAGGGAAATAGGGTGAACGTACTTCATCTTTGGTGTTTTTGACAAATATGAAAAAAGGGCAGTCATATTCGCCCATCTTTCTGTACAAGGTCCTGAGGTTGAAACCGTCCTCGTTCGTCGAGAAGACCCGTTTCCATGAGTGACTGTAGGCTCGAGGAGGAACCAGTTGGTACAGCTAAACAGGAAAGAAGAAAATATTATCAGACGTTAAAAAAATAATAATAAACACGTAATTTATATTTGCCAAAATTGCAAACATATAATTTTAGTTACACAATTTACTAATCATGCAAATTGACACTTTCTACTTGCCGCTTGGAAATTTAAATGAGAATAAATGAGCATTTAAACGTGTTATTCAGCAAAATGTCAAATCTCCCTTGTTAAGGCTGTTAGTAAGTCAGCTTCCGAATTCCCCTCGGTGATGTTAAGTTTATGGGCGTTTGACTCAATCGTATATTAAAAATATTTCCTTGGGAAATTAATATTTTGAACTTTTTTTTCAGTATACTCTTCTTAAAGGATGCATCTTTTTACTTTCTTCTATCTTGACAAGAAGAAAGTATTGGTTTCATGAAAATTTTCGAATTCCAGTTTTCGACAGATTTATACGTTTTATGGGTCAGAGATTCCAAAAAACATGTTTTTACAAAATGTCTGTCTGAGTCTGTCTGTCTGTCCGTCCGTCAGTGTCTGTCTGTCTGTGACACAAATTTTGTGGGCACTCTATCTCAAGAACTAATGCACGGAATTTAATAAAAATTTATATTCAGGTATTCCCTGATATAGATTAGTGCTGATTAGATTTTGGTGTAAATCGCCCTGCGCGCTGCTATGTAGCATTTTTCAGGATTTCCGCAAAAGCTCTATCTCAAGAACTAATGCACGGATTTTTTATAAAACTTCAGATTCCGTTAATCCTTGATATGAATTGGTGCTGGTAACGTTTTGGTGCAAATCGCCCGACAGATGGCGCTGCTATGGTGCATTTTGTAGAATTTACACGATTTTCGTAATAGCTCAATCTCAAGAAATAATGCACGGATTTTCATCAAACTTCAGATTCAGTTAGTGCTTGACATGAATTGACGTTTTGCCTCTTGTGGTGTAAATCGGTCAACAGGTGGCGCTGCTATGCTGCATTTTTTGAGATTTCCGCAATAGCTCTATCTCAAGAACTAATACTTGGGTTTTCAACAAACCTCAGAATCAGGTATACCTGGATATGAATTAGTGCTGTTTATGTTTTGGTGTAAATCGCTCAACAGGTGGCGCTGCTATGCAGCATTTTTCACGATTTCCATAATAGCTCAATGTCCAGAACTAATGCACGGATTTTCATTAAACTTCAGATTCAGTTAGTCCTTGACATGAAATGATGTTTTGTGCCTTTTCGTGTAAATCGCTCAACAGGTGGCTCTGCTGTGCTTCATTTTTTGTGATTTCCACAATAGCTCTAGCTCCAGAACTAATGCACCGATTTTCATCAAACTTCAGATTCCGGTATACCTTAATATGAATTAGTGCTGTTTGTGTTTTGGTGCAAATCGCTCAACAGGTGGCGCTGCTATGCTGAATTTCTCAGAATTTCCCCTACAGCTCTATATCAATAACTAATGCACGAATTTTCATCAAACTTCGAATTCAGGTATACTTTGATACGAATTGGTTCTAAATTGATGTAATTTCTTATACTATTTAAATGATTTAATTGACGTGATTTATATAGAAGAAAGTTTTGTGATGGCCACAACATACTAGTTTTCTTAGTTTTTAAAATATTTCTAAAATCTACGCTTAAATTTATATGAAGTGTTAAAAATTTTACTCCCAGTTCGTCAGTTTTTAAAACATAAAATATTAAATTAAGCATAGATTTTAGAAATATTTTGAAAACTAAGATAAAAAGAGACATCCATTAAGAAGAGTACACAGGAAAAAGAAGTTAAAAATATTTATTTTCTGAGGAGATATTTTGAATATAAGAATGCATCAAACGCCCATATACTTAACATTACCGAAGGGAAATCCGAAGCTGAGTGACCAGCAGCCTTAAACCAAGATTGGGCTACAATTGCTTCATCTAGTGTGCGATTGATGAAATATTTAGAATGCTACGTAAAAAGAAAATCCTACTGCTCCATTCCTCTCACCGTCCCATACCCACCCCCCCCTCTCTTCACTCTCCCCTACACATGTTTTCGATTTTAAGTGGCTTAAATGTTGTGTTTGTGCAAACATTATTTCCCTGCACAGAATTGCATGGAAAAATTTCCCAGTGTTTTGATTTCCTAAGAGGGACAGCTCAGACAAGGAAACCAAGTTTGTAGAGCACAGTGTCCCCCCCCCCCCCGCAGTCGCCTTTATTAAGGTCTTAAACAGTTTTCAGCCAGAGCTGAAGCCGCCAGAATCGCGACAGTGGGCGGTATGAATATAAATTACCATGTCGGGGCTGTACCTGCCAGGTGAAAAAAAAAAAAAAAAAACTAACGCGATAGAGGGCAGGTAAGAGAAAAAAGGCGAAAAAAAAAATCACAAAACAAGATTCGTTCGGCCGGGGAAACAGATCCCCCCTAAGCGACAAGGGGCAGATGAATGTGCGACAAAATTACCTGGCGACAAGGGGCAGCTGAAACTGTTGCATGCCCAGGCTACGTAGTTAGTATTGAAATTTCAAAAAAGGTGTTAATGGATGTGTTTGAGTGTTTTTAATAGGAGGGTGCGTGCAAGTATATTACGGAGCCACCAGAGTATATTATGGAGCGGGGATGCCGGGCGTTTTAAGTGCCAGCGTCGTGTGAGTTCACAGTGGAAGTAGGTATGACTTGCAGTGCCCACCTCACCGCGCTCACACTGGTTGGAAGAGGCGCACTTAAATCTCTCTAGGTAGGCCTTGAAGGGGTCATGGCCCGTTAGAAATCTGGTCGTGTACGGCGTGAGTTTGTTAAGTCCAAGAGAAACTTTAGGAATGAGTTCGTGTGTGTGCCTGCCTTTTGCTGATGTGTCCCAGTACTTCTGCCATGACGTCAGAATCAAAAATGTACTATGAAAAGAAAGACTAAGTATCAACAGGACGGCAGATGTATTTTCACCTTTGTAAAAAATACGCTGTGCTTTTGGGGACCTGTGTAAATATGACGAGCAGAACCAATATTCTCTCAAAATTAATTACTTTTTGCAAACATTACTAATGTTTGATAAGATCTTTTAAACTTCATAGATACTACCATAATGAATTTTAAGTATTTCTAAATATTTAATTAACATTCTCTTATGTTTATGAACAAAAGTGGATATAGCTTAAGATAATATGTATATACTTCTTATTAAAAAAAAGTGGTTTAGTCGATTTCTGAAAGGTACATTTCATAATGTAGTAATAAATTTATCCTCTTTTTCAAATTTGCTATTTTGGGATTCGATTTAGGCAAGGCTTCACAATTTAAAATCCTTTGCGTTTCTAAATACAGATTTTCTAACATTTTGTTCAACATGAGGGTTACCTTAATCTTACTTTTAAAGGTGTTTTTGTAAAATGAGGTTGGAAAAGCTTACTATAATTCGCTAGATTTCAGAAAACTTTGATAACAAAAATCAGTAGAGGTTATTTGTTTAAATTGCAAGAAAATACACCTTATTCACAAACTTCTTGTTAAAATAAACTGTTTTGAAAGTCTCATAAGATGAATAGCAAGATGAGACCAGTAGAGGGGATTTCTTTAAATTGCATGCTAATTCCATAGTCACAATTTTTTTGTTAGAAAATATAAAAAGTTTTTAAAAATTCTCATAAGGTAAGACAGCAAGATTAGATATTAATACAACTTGTATGTGCGGCTAACATTCTGTATGTTATACGTAAATATCTTCTGAAAGAAACATATGGTAACATTTATAAAGTAGATTTATGATATTTACTTTCATTTTTAAAAGCAAACATAAAAAAATATAAACAAAATTCAAAATGAACAAAATTCTCAGAGATTGTAAAATTTCTCAGTTGCAGATAACTTAAAATTCAAATCGCACATAAATACTTTTTTACTAATATTATATTCTTATTTACACATGACACGGTTAATACGTCCCCAAAATCTTTAGGTTACAGAATTTAATCAGTAGGATTAAGCAATTGCATAGACATGTTTCCAGATCTTAATAAAAAGCTCATTTCGCCCTGATTTAGAAGCTTTTCTCATCGAATAAAATAATTAGAATAAAATTTACCCTAGAAATGTGACAGGAATACTAAAAATAGTTCATAAGTAAAATTGTCTTATTTAAGCTGCTGTTAATTAAAGATAACGGAACTGCAATATGAATACGTCTGAAAGTTTAGATGAATTACTGAAAATTCTTTTTCGAATAATTTAAACGCTTTGTTTGTGTCATTGTTCGGAATTCTCTAAACAAAATCTATAAATATTTTATTTATTCTGCATTTACATTATTTTCTAATAGTTTATGAGAATAAACTGTTAGAAAATAATGTAAATAAATTATTCAAAATTGGAAAAACACTCCTTTCTTTGTTCGGTAAGGTAGGCAAGTTAAATGCTCATAAAATGCGAAATGATTCTAGTCTGATTATTTGTCACTTAGATATGAAAAATGATAAAAATACAATAGCTCAAAATGTATTTCAAAGCCTTCATTTAAAATGGGCCTTCTAAAATTTAAATTATTTCTATTTTCGTGTGAATTTTATGAAAATTAAATGTCGTATTTAAGTGCAATATTTCAGCACAACCAGAAGCGTACATTTACATACCTATTTACATTCTGAGTCATGAAAATAAATAAAATTTGAAAAACATTAACTGAACATTTTTTTTTTGGAAAATCTACTCCAAGTATTATAATAAGGCAATAAAAGATTGTTAGTTCTTTAATCTTAGAATTTGGAAAGCTATTAACCTTTTCAGTTTTCCAACTTGTACATAGTCCGATGAAATATTTACATAACTTGTAGTTACCGATAAAATATGTATGCAATTGTAAATATCTACTGCAGAAAATTAATTAAACTCGATAAAAGGATATTGAGGATTTAATTTTTTTTTAATTGCTCATATAAAATATAACCGACAACATTAACAAGTTCTATTTAAATCACAATCTGAAGAAAACTTAAAATCAATTAACACATAAATAGGATTTTGATTAATATTATACTCTAATCTACACAGTCACAGTTAATACATTACTAAAATTTTACATTTTTCTTTAAGTCTTTAGGTTGTAAAATTAAATTCATGAAGACATTTAGTTGATATGGAAGCGGCACCAATTGTATAATATGTGCATAATGTATTCTAACAAGCTCATTTCGTTCAGATTTAAAACTTTTTACAATAAAATCTTAAAGCTAGGCCATAAAAGAAAATCCTTTTGTTTCAGAAACGTGACGAGAATACTAAAGTAAAATCGTTTTATTTAAGCCATTGTTTAAAGTGAGCCATCGAAATGCAAATTTACCCAAACATTTTATTTGGGTCATTGTTAAAAATTATTTCAAAAGGAGAATATATAAAGCATCTGTTTATTTGGGATGATCTGAACATGTTAGAAGACTTCAAGTCTCATGTCTAATTTTATGAGGGTTAAACCTTTCCGGCGCGGAGTAATTCTGTTTGAAAAACGGCGAAATGATGGACTACACCGGAATTTACAAAAGAATTCATTAGAATATAAAAACTTGCTTTTTTCTCCGTACTTTATAAAAGGAAAATTTTAGTTAAATATTCTCGGTGCCAGTACTCTTAAATTCAGGTGTGTTTTTTTTGCGGACACCACTCGCTAAAGGGTTAAATATCTTTTTTGTGTAATCGAAAATTTAGCATAATAAACAATCGCTTATTACAAGTAATGACAATAAAATAATCAAGCAAAATATGAAAAATAAAAATCGAATGACACTTATTTTTGAATATATATGCTAAGGTAATACTTCTATAATAGTAAAGTTAAGCTTTTTATATAAATATTTTTATCTGTGAAAAATTATGAAGAGTTTGTTTAATTAAAATTCCCACCTTCTTTGAATTTGTACATTATATTGTTGTTTTATAAAGAAATCCCATAAGATACTTACAGAAAACAACATTTATTTACTGCTGAAATCCTGTTTATTATACTTAAATTACTGTTGAAAAGATGGTATAATAACACAGTTAAAAAACATTTGATACTATTTTTTGGCATTTTAAGAGCAGAACATTTACATTATTAATCGATAACATTAAGAAGTTTTGATTTTATATATATTTCACAATCAAAATTAACTTCAAGAAATAACCGCACATAACTCTTTTGATTAGGATTGCATTCTTTTTACGCTTTTCACAGTTAATGCATCACCAAAATTTTACTTCTGTTTTTAAATTTTAGATTGTAATAATAAATCAATGTATATGTGGTTGATATGCAAAGCTGGACCAATTGCATAACATATGCCCAATGTCCAGTATCAAGCTTATATCGTTGAGATTTAGAAGTTTTTAACGTAAAGTAAAATTCTAAAGTATGTGATCAAAGAATAACCCTTTGTCTCGGAAACATGATAGGTATATTAATAAAATTTATAAATAAAATCGCTTATTTAAAGGGACCTTGTACATTAGAAAACCAAAAAAAGCACTTTATGATTTTTTTGCAAGAAAACTGCATGATGGATCTTTTTGAAATTTTAGCAGTTTATTGTGCATATCTTAATGTATACACAAGAATTTTTTTTATTAGATTTTGTTGCTTCTACACTAAGTTATTAACAAATATGTTCAACTGCTTTGGAAATTTTTGTCTGGACGGTGAGCATGATAGCGCCTTGTAGAATTATCTGAAACACAAAAATATTTTTTTTTTGTAAACTTCGTGAGTATAGCTTCTATTTAAATTAAAGAAACCCATAAATTTATTTTTTAAAAAAATTATGTAATGGCTGATTAAAAAAAAAACTTTTGTTAAAAAATTTGTTCTTATTTGTTAATAACTTTTTTAAATAATTTTAGTATAAGCTTTAATTCATATCGAAGGCAATTAAATAAGCTTTAATTAGAAACATAAAAAGATGATGATCCATTGAGTATTTTTTTTTAATCTTGCCCACCGTATCAACCACATTTTTTGACATGGTAAAGAATCAAAAATTAGACTTATCCTCAGACTAGGAATCTGAGGAACATCACAGATGCAATTCTGTAATAAATTGCTGACAGTGCTAGAAGATTACATTTTTAATAATTACATATATTTATTTAATAAATGCATTTTCTAATTTTTATTCCTCTTCTTCGATTATTAGATGCTGCGGATGGACGTATTCAGTTCTCCATCTGCCAACATTAGGCTCACGGTAACTGTAGTGGAAAAGGGGAATAATATGTTAAAAAGTTTTTTATCTAAACGTTCTAAAAAAACATCTCTGTGTCACTGAAAATAAAGAAATGTTGTTCTAAAGCTATTGAATCGAATGATGATGAACTCGGCTTTACCAACAGCAAAGCCATCGAACAAAATTTCCTGAACACTTTGACGTCATCAACGAAAACCTTATGCAAACGAACTGTTTTTCTCACTTTCGTTTCCTTCCCATTATAGCATTCTTTCTTAAGAACGAAGTGTTAATATCCGAGTTGTACTCAAGTGTTTTATTATTTTACTAGGGAAGTGTTTTGTCTCGATAAAACTTAAATCCGTGCGGATTTACTTATTTATGTCACTTTCTTCTAATCTTTTTGCATGCTTTTACTTATATTGAAGATTTAATTTAGCATGCTCTTGATAAGTTAATGTGAGATGTTTTTGATATTTGTTTTACTAATGGTTCAATGTATAATTTTTTAAATATTTGTTTTACTAATGGTTCAATGTATAATTTTTTAAATATTTGTTTTACTAATGGTTCAATGTATAATTTTAATATTTGTTTTACTAATGGTTCAATATATAATTTTAATATTTGTTTTACTAATGGTTCAATATATAATTTTAATATTTGTTTTACTAATGGTTCAATATATAATTTTAATATTTGTTTTACTAATGGTTCAATATATAATTTTAATATTTGTTTTACTAATGGTTCAATATATAATTTTAATATTTGTTTTACTAATGGTTCAATATATAATTTTAATATTTGTTTTACTAATGGTTCAATATATAATTTTAATATTTGTTTTACTAATGGTTCAATATATAATTTTAATATTTGTTTTACTAATGGTTCAATATATAATTTTAATATTTGTTTTACTAATGGTTCAATATATAATTTTAATATTTGTTTTACTAATGGTTCAATATATAATTTTTTGAAAGAGTGATTATTTCGGAATGCATTTATGTTCTTGCAAGTGCTTGTTATTGGCTCAATTTTTTCAAATGTTCTTGTATTTTTATACGTAAACAGTACAAAATCTAAAAGGTAAAATTTTCTGCAGTGGTAGAAATAATTATGAAATATTTGGCTTATATTTTACAAAAAAAGTCGTTTGTTTCAAGTCATTACAGTGAAACCCCGATCTATCGCTCCTGCATCCATCGTTTTCCCGTATTGATGGTTTTATTTCTATGGTCCCTGCACAAATTATATTTAAATAATGTTATCGAAACCCGCATGCATCGTTCTTCAAAAAGTCGTTTTCCCGCATTCATCGTTGTAAAATTTTTCTCCTCACCGAAATGAAATTGAAGGTCAAGCAGATGCATAAACTGTAATTACTTCTTTTACCTTAAAATTACTCATTTCTGCTATTTTAGGGGTGATGGCATGCGGTGTCCTAAGCATAGAAGGAATGTGTGGTGATTCAAAAAATGAAAATAATGGCGAAGAAGCAGAGGATAATGTTCATGCCGATGAAGGTGAGCCTACACCAGTGCCAAGTCAGTCTGATGCAGTTACGGCATTTGAAACTGTACGAACTTTTATATATGAACATGAAATTACAGAAAATGACCAAAGAAATGTTATACATGTTGAAAATTTGTTGTTTAATTTAAATAATAAACGAAAAATCCAACATAAAATTATTGATTTTTTAAAATAAATATCAATTTTCTACAACTTCAATTTATTTCTTTTATATGTTTGTAAATAACAAATTAGTTTTTATTAGTATACTGTAATACATATCCATTATAGTAATGTATAAACATCGTTTTTTTTTCGTGTTTTGACGTTAACCCGCGTTCATCGTTTTCCCACATTCATCGTTTTTTTTTTTTTTTTTTTTTTTTTTTTTTTTTTCACGCACACTTGAAAAACGATGGATCGGGGTTCTACTGTATTAGTAATTAATTCGTTAAACTAACTTTTAATTTGCCTATTTATCGCAATCTTAAAATTTAGGCTGCGATATTAATTTCTAAAGAAAAAAGAAGGAAAAGCAACAGAGTTTCGTTGATATGTTAAGGAAATTTCATGAATTAGCTTTAAACATCGATATGTATATAATAACATTGGTATGTTTATTACTCATAAATAACAATATTTAAAAAGAAATAACTTTTAGATAGTTGTGCATTTTATTATTCCTTTAACATTTAATATAAAATTTACACTATGTTAAATAATGCATACTTTTATTTCTGTCATTTATTTATTCTATTTTTATTTTATTAAACATTTAATGAATTATTTTTTATGTCGCTTAATATTTTTTTGTTCTAAACATATTTGAAAAATTACAAAATTAAAAATTTATTATTTTAGTATGATTATAAAACATGTCTTAAATAAAATATTCTTTATTAATAATTATTATAAAATTGTAATTCAATCATTTTACTATATTTTACTATATTTTATTTTAACTTTATTAACATTTAAATGTATAATTTTAGTTTACGGTTGGAATTTTTTTAGTGCTTTGACGTATCTTAAAAACTAACTAAATAATTTAAATTTATTATTCTATTATCTATAAAATGTCTTATTTATGTTATTAAATGTTCCTTATTAATAATTACCATGAAATTGTAATTAAATTATTTTACTGTATTTTAACTTTATTAAACTTAAAAATATAATTTTTTGCGTGTTTCATTTTTTTAGTACCGCAAAATATTTTAAAACTTAACGAAATTTAAATTTATTACTATATTATGTGTAAAACGTGTCTTATCCGTATAATAAAATATTTATTATTAATAGATACCACAAAAATATTGCTTATAATGTTATACGGTGGTTTTATTAATGATTTGAAGATTATTTGTTTGTTAGAATTTTTTGTTATATATAAGAAGTTGATAAATATTCAAAAGAACTGAATGTATTTCTAAGTCTTAAGTTAAATTTTCCTTCTAAAATTTAAATTTCAAAAACGCAACTTCTACTACCCTGTGAATTTTATGATGATTAAATGTTATTTTAGTGCAATATTTCAGCATAACCAAAACAGTATAGTCAAGACATGAAAATAAAAAAGGAAAATCTAAAAAAGAAAATTGAAAAATATTTATCAAAAATGTACAACAAGCAAATATATTAGAATAAAGTAATAAAATACTGTTAATTCCTATTTTGTAAGGGTTTGAAGGCGTTTAATCTATCCCGTATTTCAAATCGTACTAAGGTAAATTTCGTATTCGTGTTTAAGTCCGATCAGATATTTACATTTTTTTTTTTTTTTTTTTTCCCGCTAAAATTTTGTATGCGATATTAGTAAATATCGGCTGCAGAAAATCACTAGTTATAAATGATGATTATGACTTTTGGTGTGTTTATTTTTTTTTTTTTTTTGGGGGGGGGGGGAATATAAAATACAAACGGCAACATTAATAATTTCAGAGAATTCAGAATTGCTACATTATATTAGTCCTTTTCTATATAGTCACCGTGCACAGTAACGCATTTCTGCAAACGGTATTTCAAAGAGAGGGGGAGGATGTATTCCAGGAGGAGCGATAGTAGACACAAAGGGGTCATTTTTCTAATTTTTGCCGACCACCACTTGTGGCATATTGTTGGAAAGGCCTGTGACCACTTATTCATTCTATGCACCACCCGAGTTCCTTCCCCAAATTTGCCCCTGGGTGGCTTGAATGATGTCCACAAAATCGAGAAAAGTGCCCTCGGAAGGAAAATTTGGGGGGAGGAGGGCTCAGGAGGTGCATAGCATGAATAAGTGGTCACAGGCCTTTCCAACAATGTCACATGTGGGAGTCGGTAAAAGTTAGAAAAATGCCCTCCCCCCCAGTGGGTCCACAATCGCTCCGCCTGAAATATATCCTAGCCCCTATCTTTGAAATACCGTTTGCAGAAATGTGTTACTGTGAGCGGTGACTATATAAAAAAGGACTCATACCATGTAGCAATTTCATAAATTTCCCTCAATTATTTCTATGTGGGAGCAAAAACTTATTGATACAACCTCGTAAATCATAGCATGTAGAAAACTTAAAATCAACACACGTAAATAAGATTTTAATTAATATTATATTCTACTTCGCACAGTCACAGTTAATACATACACCAAAATTTCACTTTTTGTTGTAATATTAAATCCATGCCCATGTGGTTAAGATGCAAAGCTGGACCAATTCTATAACATGTGCATGATGTCTACTAACAAGCTCATTTCGTTGAGATTTAAAAGTCTTTACCGTAAAATAAAATCTTAAAAGTACGCGATGAAAGAAAATCCTTTTGTTTCGAAAACGTGATAAGAATACTAAAGGAAGTTCATCAGTAAAATCGTTTTATTTAAGCCATTGTTTAAATAAAGACGCCGAAATACAAATTTCAGTATAGCTAGAATTTTCCATGAATTACTAAAAATTCTTTTTAGGAATAATTTAAAAGTTTAGTTTTAGTTACCGTACAGAATTATTTCTAAAGATAAACTTTAAAGCATTAATTTATTGGACCTGCTCATATTTTGTAAGAAGTTAATGTGAATAAACAATCATACCTGGGGAAAATGCTTCTTTGTATGTTAGTTAAGGTAGGTGAATTCAAGGCTCATAAAATATGACATGCTTTAAAATTAGATATTTTGTATTCAGATTGTAAAACAAATTTTCGATTTATGCAAATTTTGAAATTTTTGTACAATTATAGCAAATTTAAGGCATAAAGCATTACCCGACTGATTTTTTTTTTGTTTTATGTTATAATTACTGTGTAGTTTACAAAAATTTTGTATCTGACATTATACTGACATGTGACTGCAAAATATTGGGTTTAATTTACATATTTTTCTAATAACGTTTCTTGACATCCAAATATTTCTGCCACATGAGTACGCTAATATATTTCTAAAAGTTTTTTGCGCTGATTTCAAATCTGGTATCTGCTTTCTACTATCAAGTCTAGATTTTGAAAAAAAAATAAAATTTTATTAGTCATAAAATTATTTTTATGAAGGTCGAATTGAGGTCTCAAAGTTGCAACGCCGCCTTGGTCACTGCCGCGTTTTTCCAGATAGGTGTTTAACTTTTAAAGTCATTCGAGGCGTATTGAGAGATACAATCAATGCAAGCTATCGCGAATCCCACAGTATTTATGCGATTCATTCTAATTAAATCTTTCGAGGGTGATGCCCTTAAAAAACGGACACATAATTTTAATTCCAAAACAGACAAACGACACCAAGAATATTTAATTAAAATTTTCCTTTTATCATGTACGTGAAAATAAACAAGTTCGCATTTTCTAATAAATTCGTTTATAAATTCTGGTGTCAGTTCATTATTTCACAAGTTTATAAATAGAATTACTCCGTGCCGGAAAAGATTAAGTGGTCGCAGGACTCTTAAAGCTTCAAAATTTAAGAAATTTTAATTTTTTTAGATGTTAAACTCCTATTATTTCTGAATATTTTGATATAATTGTTTCCTTCAAATTCCCATTAGAACAGAAGCTTTGACTTTTAGAATTACACCCAATAGCTTACAGCTCAATAGCTGAAGCGGCGTTTCCGAAACTTTAAACTCATTATTTTCCAAATGGCGTTTTTTGGGCATAATGCGCAGGATACCTCAAAAACTTCTGAATATTTTTTCATGAAATTTTCAAAACATATTTCGTGTTAGTCTGTATAAACTGAACCTAAAATTTCCTTATTGTTCAAAAAAATATTTTTTTAGGTGATTTTACTGTTGAAATTTTCAAAATTTTGTATTAGCTAAATGCAACATTGCATTAAAAATATAAAAATGCTTTAAATACAAATTTATTTAAGTTCAGGGAAATTATTAGTATGTTTTTAACAATTTGACGTTTATTGCTTTTATACTCTTACTGGACATTACATTACACATATATATCATTAAAAGTTCTTAACTAGGCATAGAGTACGCCGCCCCTGTCCTTGTGTATGTCCAAACTGACCGTACCTTTCAGGGTTAATATCTCGGCTAATTACCGAGGATTTTTTTTAAAAATCATTTTCAAAATTGCCTTTATTCTTCTGCAACGATAGGTATATCCAGCGATGCTCAACAATTTTTCTGAATGCCCGTAAATTGAAATTTGTGTATAACAGAAAAATTCTAATTATTCAAAAACTATGTGACCTAGGGTAATCGCTATAATTTTCCGGCAAGGTTCATTTTAACGTCTACTACCTCTAATTTGTTCATAATTTTAGTTTCAGTAGATTCGGAATTAGATGGGGGGGGGGGGCATATTTTTGCGCTACATTTTCAACAATATCTTTGAAAATATAATAACGAAAATTAAAAGGAATGTATTTTTGAGTTCAGCGTTACCAAGGCTTTCACAGGATACCCCACATGATATACAAAGAAAATTTTTTTCAAGTAGCATAATTAGCCCCTCTATTTTTTTTACTAAATATATTTATGAATGTTTATTAATCTGAAAATATGTGGGTCAATAGTCTTTATTACTTCCCCGAATTTGAACTTTCCACGTTCCATAGTTCACGAGTAAAATGGCTGTGACAGACAGACAGACAGACACAGGAATGATCTTATAATGGTTCTGTTTTTACTTTTTAAATACGGAACCCTAAAAATGGAAATTTGTGTCTGCATGCTATACAAATCCACAAGCCTGAATTGTGAAATGTTTCGTACATGTGTATAAAAACATGGCCGAGGCAACTAAAGTAATCCGGAATCGAAATAATTTATAGTTATTTTTAATTAATAAAAAACCACCCATTTAATAGCAATTTCCGATAAAATTTAAACATTTTTCGTTACAGTAGTTGCCAAGAATTAAAAATTCACAATAAAATTCTTACCGCAACAAATACTTTTCTATTGCAAGATTTCCACGTGAAAAATGAAAATGAAATAAATAGTTTGACGAATGGAGGATATTCCAAATCTGGATTCGAGGCTGAAAAAAGTCACGTGATACCGGTAATTTACCCAAAGAACTTGTAACTGATAAGAATTGAAGATAGTACTGCTTTGCCTCATGAACTTTTTCATTGGCTAGAGGGGATTTATATTACACGTCTACGGGGCCTTCCGTTCTTTACGCTAGAAGTTTTTACCTTGACCACGTGATCAAAACAAAAATGGAATATCCTCCATTTTAAAGAAAAGTTAATATTACATCACAACATTTCTATTGCAAGATTTCTACGTGAAAAATTAAATAAATAGTTTGAAGAATTTAAAAAGTGAATATTATGTCATGTTGGAAATATAATGGACGTCATCAGGTAAATATATAACGTCATATGAGTTTTAAAAAACGTATTGAAACATGATAAAACCCAATTATGGAAATAGTGGCATATTTTAACATTTTGAGGTTCTCTGGATTTGTTTTCGCCTTTTTAAAATCTATTCCAAATCTATACCTATGTGTATGCGTGCATATTAGAATTTGCACAAAGTTTTAGGTCCCTAGTTCTTAGTGAAGAACTGAAATTAGTGAAGAACATTATTGCTTTCATTTATTGTATATTTTATACTGTATGTTTAATTTTGAAATTAAGCTTTCAAATCAAACATTCTTAAAATTCAGAGACACGAAGGGTGCTTTAGCTAGTTATTGATAAAAAATCTAGTAAAAAAATAAATTGTTTAAACGTCAGTGAAATGAACGTTGTGTTTTATATGGAAGGACGTCCACGGAGATGACTTTCGACTTATCTATATTGTAAAGGACAAATGTATCTGTGCATAAAACTGACACCATTTTGGGAATGGCAAAGCAGACTAGTAAAATTAACTTATTCTTTATTGCAATTTTTTAAATCTCTAAATATCACATTTTAAATTTATGCACCAACGAATAAAAAGAAAAATGTACTTTGAAATGCAATTTGTGTGAAAAAAATATCGCAATTTGTTTGAAAACTGTATCGCAATGTACTGAATTTTCTATGATGATTTTTTAATATCTATATCTCTGTCACTTGTAGACAGACGAAATTTAAAACTTTATCAATCCATAAATAAAATAATAAAATATAAATAAAACAAATTTAAGACAGGTGATCGAACAACCCTTAAACCACTGAAATTATCTAAATTAAACAGGCTAGTGATCTTTTGCGATTTCTTCGACTGTTAAATCCTGGCACGACGCCAATACGAAATTAACTCTTAATATACTTTTAATATATTATTGCTATTTTTCATATAAAAATGATTGCTGGTACTCTTAAGGAAAAATCTAAACATATATATATTAAATGCAAAATATCTATTAGAATTTTCAACTAAAAATTATATATATATATTTGGGCGGGATATATGCTATGCCAAAATTGGTTAAATGTTTGAGTAATGGTCAATATGGTCTTGGCTGTTCTCTCACTGGGTTTTTCTGTGATTTAATTTGTTTCATTTTTTAATGTTGTTCATTGTTGCAGATGTTGGATGATGTTGGATTATATGGATTTATCGTCCGCAATGTGCTAGTGAATTAGTGGAATTGAGCTTGATTCTGTATTACCAGTTACAGGTTCCATCTTTATTTTGTATAGTGCCAGTGTTATGAATTATAGGTAAATTTATTAATAAATTTTAGTAATTGGAAATCGATCGTGATTTGTAATTATATAATGGTTGTATATATATATATATATATAGATATATATATCTCACAATCTCTTGACTTTTGGGGGAAAAAATCTGACAAAATTAAACTTGCTAAAATAACATTTTAATCCGATACACGAATACCTTAATGATTCAAAATAAAGAAAAAATGGTCAGCAGCGAAAATATTTTTATTTAACTGAGGTTTAAGTTAAACTTGCGAGTTTAATTTTCCTTACCATTTTACCACTAAAACTTTTTTTCTTCAAAATTTTTACTTATAATGAATTTGCATAGTACCCACAGGACATTCAAATAAGAAATAATAACAATGTAGTACTTTTAATACAGAATTTTTTTATAACATTGTCTTAAAAAGTATTAAAGAACTGACGGTAAGGTAAAAAAGGGGGATGGTATTTAAAAAAAGTGACGGTAAGGAAAATTACCACCTATTTTTAGGCAAATCATGTTAAGACTAAGTGATATCCACAATGTTCATTTATTTTTAGAAACAGTTGTTTACATTGGATTAAATTATTATTATTATTTTAATTTACCTCGAAAAGTACAGGATTAAACCTTGGGGACGGTAAGACTACCAATAAAGCCACGATCTTGACCATTTTACCCCTATAACTTTTTATTTTCTTCTAAATTTTTACTTATAATGAATTTGCATAGTACCCACAGGACATTCAAATAAGAAATAATAACAATGTAGTACTCTTAATACAGAATTTTTGTATAACATTGTCTTCAAGGGGTGTTAAAGAAGGGACGGTAAGGTAAAAAAAGGGGATGGTATCGGAAAAAAGGGACGAAATGGTAAAAAAAGGGACGGTAAGGATGGGACGGTAAGGAAAATTACCACCTATTTTTAGGAAAATCATGTTAAGATCAAGTGATAGCCACAATGTTCATTGATTTTTAGAATCAGTTGTTAACATTGGATTATATTATTTTTATTTTATTTTATTTACCTCGAAAAGTGCAGGAATAAACCTTGGGGACGGTGAGACTACCAATAAAGCCACGATGCTTGAAATGTATATTTAAATGCTGATTTAAATTCTACAGTAAATTTCCTGAAAAACTTGAAAAAATGTTTGTGGCTGCATCTGAAATGATTTTCTGTATAATTTTAGAAGAGGGATGATAAGGAATCTAAAACCCAGGGACAGAGTTTAAAAAATAATAACCTTAAAAATGTGTGCAGGTTAATTTTTAGCTACATATTTATATAAAACAATAGTTCCAGTTTCAGAAAAAAATTACATCGAATTATTTTTATTGAAACAATTTTATCCAGACAGCTCTAAACTTAAAAATCAGCATCAGGGGCACGGGACGGTAGATGAGTTTTCCTGGTATTTGGACCGCCAACATCGTCCAAAACTTATTTATCTCGTTAATATTGTTATGCAATCATGCAATTGGATGTTCCCCATTATATAAAATTAAAAAAAAAACGCAAAAAGTGTATTAAATAAAAAACTATTCAGGGACATGAAAGTCAAAAGATTGTGAGAAGGTCCCATATATATACACACACATTATATGTATATAATTTAACTATATTCTGTAACCCGGGAAGCCCGGGCTGGAAGTCCTTGTATTCATTAAAAGATTAAAGTTAAATATTAAAATTATTTTGTTACAAGTGTATTGAATAGCTTTCTTAAATCTTAAATATACATATGAATGAAAAAAATAAGAAATTTACTACTTTTCATAATAATTCTTTGGGACTTTAAAAAGTACCTTTTCATGAGAATGACCCAGATAATAAAGCAATACATACGGCAACATCTGCTCCGAAGATTTTCCTTCTACTTAAATTTCCAATTGTAGAAAACTTAAAATTCAAACCACCACATAAACAAGATTTTCACTATTATATTCTTATTTACGCATGTCACAGTCAATGCATTACGAAAAATGTATTTTTCTCCCCCAAATCTTCAGGCTGCAGCTTAAATCCTTGCATATGTAGTTTATACGCAAGCTGGATCAATCATGTGGAATGTGTTCAGTATAAAGTAACAAGCTCATTTCCCTCGGATTTAAAAGATTTTGCCATACAAAAAGAAAAAAAAATTAAAGTATATGATCAAAGAAAATCCCTTTTCCTGGGAACGTGACAGGGATATTTAAAGGAAGTTCATAAATAAAATTGCCTTATTTAAGCTGTTTAAAAAGACGCCGAAATGCAAATCTCAATGTAACTGGAATTTTGCATAAATTACTGAAATTCTTTTTCGGAATAATTTAAACATTAGTTTAGTCTGTTGTTTAGACTTATTTCTAAAGAGAGAGTTTAAAGACTTCAATTTATTCGGCATTGTCATAATTTGCCTGAAGAATAACGTGTAGAAATTCAGGATGGGGATGTATTCAATGTTGACTAAAGTAAGAGAGTTAAGGAATGTGCCTACTTTTGGAGCACTTCTTTTTTTTTTAAATATGAAACTTTTATTAAACACATGTGAGCAGCAAACATTCAAACCGTGTTTTTTCACAAAAAAATAAAAAATGAGTTATTGTTAATTTTACAAACTCTGTTCAATTGCACAGAAATAAACGGTATTTTTAACCAAAAAACATTTTTCTTCAATTATAAACCAATTTTAAAACTGGACTTTCGATCAAAGAGTATTTTTTTCCAAAGCCTGCATTCAGTCAAGCTATTTCTCCAGTCTGCCAATCACAGTTGTCACTTAATGCGTACTTTCGAAACCTACTATACTCATCTCATATGAAATGGATTGTTTTAGAGAACAATAAGAGAACTGTTAAGGTTAAAGGGTTCCAGAATTATAGATTTCAAGATCTAAGTGAAGAATATGATGCAAATCTTAAAAAGGGAATTACTGTTGCCCGTGGTCAAGGGGTTGTTTTAGAATCTCTTCCTCTTAGCCGCGCCTTATCAGTTGAAAAGAAAAAAGATGTTGAACTTTTGAAGGTAATGTATGGTGAACAGAGGCAAAATCAACCTGGAGATGTGTCCAAATGATACAACCATATTATCCATGAGTTACCAGCCTGCAATGAAGAAGAGGGAGAAGTGCGTGACTGTCTAGATGAAGATCTTAGTTTTAAAATTTGAAGCGGATTTTTGGCAAACGAGTATTTACTTAGTAAATATTTAATGAATAGTACTAGGTACCATAATCTGTCATTTTATTTTATCAATAATCAATTGAAGTTCTTATTTGCTCATATAAAATAATGCTTTTGTATTATTTGTGAGTTAGAACTTATTTCATTCAAAAAACGTTTTATCCAATTGTCGAACAATGAAAACATGTTTCCTCCTCTGAATTCGGTCAAAACGTGATTTCTCCAAATATTAAATGCATTTTATTTATTTGTTTTATGTTTAATATCTTATGTATGCTTGCAATTCTTTCTAATAACCAGTAATAAAAATACACAATAAAAATTAGAATTAAATGCAAGTTATTTTCTAATTTATCAGTTTTTTGTGTTTTCTGAAAATTTGTATCTAAAGGAGAAAGCATGGTTTGAATGTTTGCTCCACGTGTGTTTTTAGTTAAAACAGGCGATAAAACAATGAATTCAAATAAATTTGTAATGGAATTTTAATTAACTTTTCAAAATTTGGCAATATTTAGTCAAATTTTAGTAAAGAATTGCGTTTATAACAAAACCTTGTATAACGAAATCTATTAAATATTTCTTTTTTTTCCTTCAAAAATATATGAGCAAACCACTTACCTCTGTTATGAAGCAAAAGATTTCGAATACCTCTTAAATTTACTAACATATCAAATTTTGTATACAAAACATGAAATTTTTTTTTAAAAATTAAACAAATTCTTTTGGTTTAAAACATACCAATATATGAGCAGTACCTAGTGACAAAATTTTATTTCAATATCTTATAAACTTTAAGAAATGAGGTTTCTCGTAAACGTTAAGAATGGAAAACGCAGTTTTCCAGAAAACACAAATTAGGATTTTAATACAGCAAAACGAATTCTGTATAAAGTTAAAAACTAAATAGAGGAAACTTTATTCTATATTAAAAATGAAAAATATGAGCATTAACCTTGTTTAAAAGTAAATAAACAACTTAAATATATATTATCTTTCTGTGGCTCTTTAAACGGTCACTTCCGCTTTCAAAAAGTTCATTTCCGGTTTATATTTTGGGCAATAAGTTTGCTTCTAATTATCACTCAAACAAAAGTAGGTCATTTTTGGAATCCTAAATGTTTAAACTTTAATTTAAAATAAAAAATCGAAAATTTTCGCAAAACAGCGATTTGAGGGTAGGCACATACCTTAAATATTGATAAAATGTTAAAGGCTTCCAGTTTCGATTTTCGTTAAATTTTGTTTTTAATAAAAATGAAATAGCTAATTTATAATTTGAGTCAGTCACTTCCAACAGTATGTGAATTTTCTAAATGTTTTTTAAGTCATATTTTAACGTAATTTAGAATTTTTCAAAACAATCAAAATAAATTTCCAAATTTGAACGTTAATTGAGGCTTTGACATGGGAAGGGCAATAGGTGCCAAAAACAAAATTTTACAGGAGAGGCTACCTTTTCATTCCGAAAGCATTGGAGTTGCTACCTGAGCCAACTTGCAGCCATCATAAGAAATAAAAAAGGCGGGATATGTACATATTCTCTTTCCTATGCTATTGGCCGTGGAATTTACTGGTTTATCAAAGAAAAATCCCTGCCAGCTCGGCCTACAGGCGCAGGTAGATTTTGAAGTTAAGTGCTATTTTCAACAAAAACTAAATCATGATTAGAGATAAACCCAGTTTAACAATTTTATCTGGCCGCTTTTGATGAGTTTTTATTTCATTTTTATATAAGAGATGGTTTTATCAGAATCATGTTAAGGCGGCATTAAAAAAAATACTTTTCCATGCTCAACTCGAAATTTTCTGGCACATTTTCAGATTCATTTTTAAAAGAGAAAATTTGAAACTTGCTGACGTGATTTTTGAAAAGATTTATAAGCGACTCGTGTTTTTTTTTTTTTGTTGTTGTTGTTCAATTAATTAAAACTTGATTTATAAACAATTATTTTCGTTTCCAACACAATCGCTTCGGGAAATTCGATTCAAAATGCCCACTTTGACATTTTTCGAAATATATTCTGCCGTTATCAAAAAACTGACCATTACAGTACATTATTCAGTTTCTGAATAAGAGAATTTACCAATTGGATACGTCTGAGAGCAAAAATGAATTTAAAAATGAGTCACAAAATAAGCAGTTTGGATTTAAATACGCCCTTAATACGATGATTTTTTTCTTCAACCGCTATGTATTTTTAATTTGTTTTTGCTGTAAGAATTAGCCCTACTAAAAACTTATCAATATAAATGTTGCAGATAATATTAAGAAGATATATGATAAATTCATGCGGATTTTATATCTTGTGAATTGACGAAGGATTTTTTTCTTCTTCACCCCAACCCCCTCTTTTGTATTAGTTTTTATTTATTTATTTATTTATTTATTTTGCGGTACGAATTGGTCCTATTAAAAACTAGTGAGTATAAAAGTTGTAGATAATATTAAGAAGATTTATAATAAAATTAACTGAATTTGATATCTTGAGAATTGACGAAGTTGCGAATTTTTTTCTCCCAAGAGCCCTATTTTTGCGCCCCCTGAGTCCATTTTTAATTTTATCAAAAATCTGTGATACATAAATTTTGGCCCTATTTTTAGAAGTAATAAAAACTTTAAACTAACTTGATATGTACGAAAATTAAGAAGTTATGGGTTTTTTCTGTTTTCACAAAACCCCTCCCTATTTCCATCCCTTTGGTCCGATTTTGCCCATTAACGAACTTGACCGAGATTTTATACTCGTTGATTTTATATATCAGTTTGGAAGAGATTTGTGCAGAATTACGGAAGTGATCGTATCCATAGAAAGTGATTATATATATATATATATATATATATATATATATATATATATATATGTCTATTTCTTTTAGCCGTGATTATGAACACGTACGGACATTTTTAACTTCTTAATTTTTTGCAGTTTCGGTAGATGGCAGCATTAAATAATTATTTAATCAATTCTAAAATAATTATGTTAATATACTTTATTATATTATGTTATTTATCTTATTTATTACCGGTTTATTTTAAACAGCTGCTTCTTTTTGTACTTTAGTAATAATTTAATCCAGGATCCTTAAAATAGCACAAAATAATTTTTATTATATAGACTAAGTTAATTATAATTATTATATTTATAAGAATGTTAATATTATCTGCAAGCTGTGATGATTTGAAACCGTAAGGATTCGCTTTTAACTGAGCCATTTAATTAGGCGGGATTTTTGCTGTGCTAAAGTGGGATATATGTTTGAGATTATGATATGGTCATAGCAATTCTCTTGCTAGGTATGACAAATTTAAATGTTCCAATTTTGTTCATATTGTTCATTATTACGGATTTTTCATTGATTAATTATTTATTTAATTCAATTTATATGGCATGGTAAATTTATACATTTTGGTGTATAGTCGATCGGGTACATAATGGAATACATTTTTATCTTATTGCTGGATTCTATTACAGAAATCGACTATGTTTTTGCTTATATTTGTATTTCATGTGCCCCTGAAGAAGTGAAATGCTATATAAGCTTCCTGCTACATCCATCCAATTGATGTATTATTTGTTTACGGTACGTCTTTTAATGATTCAACATTATTTCGCTGGTTATTTGTATCTTTTGTCTTTAATAGGTTATTGTATCAAAATTTGGTGGTTTTTCATAGGTTTTATATGGATTAATTGTCTGCAATGTGCTAGTGAATTAGTGGTATCGTGCTTGATTTTGTATTGCAAGTTAAAGGTTCCATCTTTATTTTGTATAATGTCAGTGTTATGTATTGAATCTAAATTTATTAATTTAATTTTAGTAATTGGAAATAGATGACGAATTGTAATTAATTATATATATATATATATATATATACACACACATATATATTAATTAAACAAAAACCTAATTTGAAGAACAAATTAGAAAAAAAAATTATTTCCTACATTGTTTGAGCCCGAGAAGGTACTATTAAGATATTTCATTCAGTTCGTTCTATTTAATGTTAAATTTTTGTAACAAATAAGCTAAATCAATTGAACATTAAAAAAATAAAAATAAAATTTATACAACATGATTCTTTAAACACCCTAAAAACTTAGATTTCGTTCAAATGAAATCGAAATAAATCTCAGACTTTTCCATTTTTCAGTTGTAAGTATTTGTATTGCAGATTTTGTATTATTTTTATGATGATTGTACATAAAATGACAAGATACATGCAATATACAAAACTTTCAAAAAGTCCAAGATTTACTTCGATTTCATTTGAACGGAACCTAAGTTTTTAGGGTGTTTAAAATATCATGTTGTATGAATTTTATTTTTATTTTTTTATGTTAATTGGTTTAACTTATTTGTTACAAAAATTTAACATTAAATGTAGAACGAATTGAATGAAATATCTTAATATCTGTCCCTTCTCGGGCTTAAACAGTGTAGGAAATAAATTTTTTTTTTTTTTTAATTTGTTTTTCAAATTAGGTTTTTGTTTAATATGTCAAGTTTAATAACTACTGCATTCAGACGAACACATTTCAAAAGTAATGGAGGGTACCATCATCAGGCTTTGATTCATGCGGTATCGTATCACAATTTGTGATGCAATTTTCCTACGTATAATTCAAAATGTTTCACCAGTGTAGTAATGCAAGTTGCTGTACTTTGGGCAAAAACTTCCAATCTGAATATAAAAAATCTGTTTGAAAATGTCATTTTATTTCTACTATGACGCCATATTCAACTTCTTTTTAATTCTTAAAAAAAATATTTCAGTAATTTTTCATGTGAAAATCATTCAACTAAAAATAGACAAATTATTATTACGGCTCTTGAATTACTGGCAACAATGAAAAAAAATGTTAAATTTTACTGGAAAATTTTCCGTTGATTCTCAATAAAAAAAAGCGAAATTTGGAATTAAGAAAAATATTTCAAAAATGTAAATAAAAATTAGCCCATGTTACTCTCTGGGTTATTATTCACCCATATGCAAAGGGGGGCAACAATTATCATCCGTTTTGACCCTCACGTCAAGCAAACATTTTCACACTTTAAATTTATAATGTTATTAGAATTAGTAAAGAATAAAAAAAATTAGTGGCATCAGGGACAAAATGTGGGGAAAAAAATTAAAAAGTTATGAGCTCCATAGAATTTTCTATGTTAAATTAACATTGAGAAGTGACACTGGAAATAAATAAGTATTGTGCTGCCGCGCTATACTTAAATATATTATACAGGGTGATTCATAAATATTGAAACAATATGCTATCTCTTTAAATATTGCCTCTAGGCACATACTTCCAATTGCAAAGTTTCATAAAAAAAAGGTACAAAATTTGATGAGATAAGTTTCAACTCCATGGGGGGTCTATATGAGAAAATACAAAAATTAAATTTTTATACGGCCTTTGTAGAGTAAAATTCCCAATTAGGAAAAATTTCCTTATCCATTCCTGAATTAAACAAAAAAATTCATCTCGATATCCTCAAAATTCGCAGAGATATCAAAATCCAAAATTCGTGACTCACACCATTTATCCATGCCTCTGAGCGACAATTTTTTGACTCATTTTGAATGCAAGATAGGGATCATCGACAAATTGTACATTATTAAAAATCGATATGAGACAGTGCATCTCCTTTGGACACAAAATAGGCAGCGTATAGGTTTTACGTTAAACCTGTTTTCAAAATGGTCTGGTGGTCTGCACTAGAGGTCTGCACGGGTCAAAATATCTAGGTCCGGGCCCGAACCGACACATAGGGAAAAAGGTTCGGTAGCCTGGAAAAACGTTAAAATCTTAGCCTGGCCCGGCCTGACTGAATTTCTACATTTTTTTTTTTTTTTTTTTTTTTTTTTACATTGATATGGTTAAATGTTTCGTATGGAGGAGTTCTATCCAAAAATACCTATTATATCTTTTCTTTTTTCATGTTTACAATTATTATTTTTAAAGAAACGCCAAAAGCTGTGATTATTTGTTTTATTAATGAATCTCTATTTATAATGTAAATGATTCACTTCTCCTTTAATATCGTTAATCCATATTCCATTTGTTCGAGACAATGAAATTTGCTATAAGTAAAATCTTTTAAGATGGAATCACATAGGAAAGGAAAAAAAAGCGTTATAGACAAGTTCCCTTCTTAGGAGTTGTAAATGTAGTCTATTTTTTCTCAGGTATTATCATATTCATTTTCCATGGATCAACAGATTTTTCCGTTTAAGAAAGGGTTCCGTCATAGGCAGATTTCTTTCACTGGTTTTTTCTCTATTTTATTTATTTATTTTATTTTATTTATTTATTTATTTATTTATTTTGCCTTAAAATCTGCTATCCTTTAAAAATATGAATTTTAAAGTTTTATTGTAAAATAATGGGCATTTAAAAATATACTCATTTGTTGTAAAAGTTATTAGACTGAGCCAAATTTTAGTTATTTTTGCACGGATTAGGCCGGTCAGAGATAATGATTTTAATACGAATTGTCTCGATACCGGGACTGAAAAATTCGCTCAGCTGAGACCTAGGAATAAGGAAGCCAGTCCCGGTCCGGTATAACCAATGGCCGGCAGGATCTGCTCCCAAAGCTGGTAGACGGGAGGTGCTGGGTTCAAACCCAATCGCGCCCTTTGGCCCAATCGTTCAGAGTTTTTAGTGGTTTTCTTCGAACCTTGGATATGCTTGTGTAAATACGGGTTAGGTTCCCTTAGAAAGACCTCCACGGAAGGCACTCCCTCCCCTTCGGGTCCCATATCCCTAGTGTAGATAATTGGCCGTCATAAATCACACCAGCATCCGGTTCGGTATGAAAAAATACGTTAGGCTAGGCCTGGCCGAGTCTTCAGAAAAAAATCGCCAATCCCGGGTCTGGCCCGGCCCCAGAATACAGACTTTTTTAACGGCCTCGCCGAAACGATAAAAAGCCTGAATTTGTGAGGACTAAAATTATGAAAAACTTAATTGGCATGTTAGAAAAAGCATTGTTTCAAATTACACATTTAACATTTATTTATGGACATTTAAATAGTACAAAAAGGAGGTGGAAACCGCAAAAGTGAACGGAAGTTTAAGCTACAGAGAGAAGTTACTTTTTCACGTGCAATTTTTTAAAATGCATTTAAACATTTTATTAGAAGCCAATAAATGTTTAAAACTTTAAATGCGTTTTTCTGCATGATTTTTTTTTTTTTTTTCTCTCTTTTTACCATTTCTTGTCTTTAAATTATTATAAGTAGAGAATCGTAAATATAAAAGGTGCAACATGTCTTTTTTGATTATTTTACGTTAATTTTGTTTCGACAAATTTGAAAAAAAAAATTTACTTTTGAAAATGATTTTTTTTAAAAAAAAGATACAAAAGATTTTAAATAAATATTTTTAATATTTTTAAAATTAATATTTAAAAAAATACTGAAAAAAACTAAAGTTATACTTTCCTCTTTAATTAAATGAAAAAAAAAATCTGATGTATAATGTTTAGAGTTAAAGATTTTAAATTAAATCCGCTTAAAAAAATACTAATCATTTAAATTTAAAAACTTTATGAGAAATATTAGGATGTGATTTTGTTTGCAAATTATATGGTTAACCATCACAAAAAAAAGAAAAAAAATCAAAATTCTAACTCAGCAAATATATTTTTTACATGTTTCATAGAACTCTAAAGTAATATTGTTTCTTGGATTGCACGCATTTCAATTTGTGTCTAATCCCTTAAAAACCTGATGAACTATTTAAACGGTCATAACTCTGCGAGTTTTTCAGATATGAAGATGCAATTTTTTGTGTTTAATTCAGGAATGGATAAGAACATTTTTCCTGATTGGAATTTTTACACTACAGGGGCCGTATAAAAATTTTATTTTCGTATTTTTTTCAAATATACCCCCCATGGAGTTGCAACTTATGGCATTAAATTTTGCACCTTTTTTTATGAAACTTTGCAATTGGAAGTATGGGTCTAGGGGCAATATTTAAGGAAATAGCCTATTGTTTCGATATTTATTTATCACCCTATATATATATATATATATATATATATATATAGGGTCATGATGGTTAAGGGGTCATGATCGGTGTAGATCTGCAAAAATATTTCAGAAATTCCAACATAGAGGAGAATTAATAGGTAGTATTTCATATGAAATCTTCCTAAAAAACGGAAAAATAGATTTTTTGACACTTACTCACTTTTCCTTGTCAACGCCCCAATTTTTTGATAATAGAATGCAAAATTTAAATAAAATAAAAATGAAAAATACTTATTTAAAAAATGTATATTGCATACAGAATATTAAAATACTTTATTAAAGTGTTTTTAATCAGTGAACAATTCAAAGATAAGTGTTTAGTTTTTACCCTCTTCATTTAAACTCTTACCAAAGTAAACAGTATTTAGAGTACTATAAAAAAAGAAAAGTAGCTAAGTACTGTAAAAAATAAATTCTATCGAAACTTTGTACAACGAAAGTTTTTCCTGGTGTTTGCTTTGTGATTCGATAATGAGTGCGACATACAAGGTGTCCCAAAAAGTTTGAAACGCGTTAAAAAAAAAAAAATCTGTTGAGCATATGTAGGCAATATAAACTAAAAAAATGTTCGACAAATTCGTAGAAAATAATTAGGTTGAACAATAGTTCTTAGCTATTTTTCGAAAAAAGTTCTACATTTTATATTTTATGCACCCTCTTTCCTTCTCTCCTTAGACACAATTAAAGGATTTCCTCTTTTATAGCGAATAGATAATTACAAAAAGCTGCACACTTGTATCTTCAAAATTAACTACAGTAAAATGAAGCGGGAATGAAGGTGAATTATTCCACTTTATTGTACCATTTAAAATTCTATTTCATCAGTAAAAATAGGGGCAATGAACAGATTAATCATATAACTGAAAATATTTTAGAAAAACTGTATTTACATATTACCCGTGTTCTGAAGGTAGATCACAAAAAATGATTGTCAATTATCAATCTTTTTTATCGTTGCCAATCACGCTCAAGACAGTAATTTAACATAATAAATACACAAAACTGTTAATAATAAATAATATTAAAATAAAATAAAATATAATAAATAACAAAAGTTATAAATTATGATAAATAAAATGTAATAAACTGTAATACATAGCGAAAGTTATAAAAGAAATAAAATGTAATAAATAAACTGAAATAAACTATATGGTTTAAAAAAAATAAGAGTTATTGTAAATTAATATTTTTGGCGCGGTTTTATCTTCAGCACGCAGATAATACATAAGTACCGAAAAAACGGCTTGATTCTTTTGCACTGATAGCTCTGAAGAAGGGTAGAGAGCAAAATGAAGCACTCTGTAAATCTTTATTCATCTCTAAAGTGCTGTATGTTACACGTCTGCGGAAAAAAAAATGATTCACAGAATCTGGAAGTTGTGATATTTGTATTCATGAAATCTCAGATTATACAGAAATAGAAATCACAACATCTGTTTGGATGTCATTCTACTTAAATTTCCAACTGTAGGAAATAAAATTTAAACCACACATGAAAGATTTTGGCTATTATGTTCTTACGCATGTTACAGTATGTGCATTACAGAAATTTTATTTTTCTCTCCAAAATCTTTAAGGTGCAGCTTAAATCGATGAGCATGTATGCAGTTGATATGCAAGCTGTATCAATTATGATATATGCCCATTGTATAGTAACAAGCTCATTTTCCCCAGATTTAAAACATTTTACCATAAAAATATCAAATGTATGTGATCAAAGAAAATCCCTTTGTCATGAAAACATGACAGGAATACTTAAAAGCAGTTCATAAATAAAATTTCCCTATTTAAGTACTTATTTAAAAAGACACCAAAATGCAAATTTGAATGTAATTGGAGTTTCGAAAAAATTACTGAAATTATTTTTTTCGGAATAATTTAGACCTTCTTTTACAAAGAATGTCCTAGTTCCAATGGTACAACAGTTTAATTTAGACTATTTACAACAAATCATACAGATTCAAGGTAAACTAACAAGGAAGGTCTCCTTACTGGGCATACTCAGAATATTTTGACAAAAAAATACCAATTAAACTACTTATGTATCTAATAAAGGATCAGTCAAATTTAGCGGCGGAATTACAGTAGGAAGAATGTAAAAAAATAAAATACTTTCAAGCATTTGGCGCGAAAAGACGAAAGCGCCACGCGATTTGGCGAGCAGTACTTTTCCTCGCCAAAAGCAAATGATTTTAATGCGCCAGAAAAATGTTTGTTAATTGATTTTTAGAATGCGTTTAAATTCATTAAATACTTTTTAAACATAAAAATGAGAGAATTTAATAAATAGATTTTTTCGTATTACATATTTATGTTGCTTGTTATTTAATTTTATTACTTTAAAAACAATTTCATATATAAAAAATACTTTCATCTATTTAAGCATATTCCAAAAAAATCATTTACCAGTTATTAATTTCAATATCAAAGAATTCGTCGTTTCCATAGCAACAAAATTGAATCGACAGTACTCAATTGAACTTAATTTTGATATATTGAAACAAATTTTAATTTATTTTAATTTTGTTTTAACTCATAAAATTTGATATTTAACTTTCATTATAAATATATATATGACAAAATTATAGTTAAATCAAACTAAAACTGACAAAACTAAATTTATTTACATTAAATTTATTTAAACAAGTTCAGTATAAAACATTTTTATCTTAAAGAGTATTCGACATAAAAAGTATTTTTGGAAATTTCATTTCATCGCCAACCGATGATAAATAGCCAAATAAACGAAATTTTCATTATTTTTTTACGAACGTTCTATCGGTGTTCCGCCAAAATTTTTTTATAAACATATATATCCACATGAGAAGAACACTCTGTAATTTTTTCAGATTTTTCTGAATATGCCCGTATGGAGACCTTCCTTGTAAGTTTTTCTTACAAATGTTCAATATGTGCACCTTTAGTTATACAGCACACATCCAACCTAAAGTATAATTCTTCCCGCACTTAGGTTAACAAGTCTAGAGTAATGTGGAAGCAATAGCCTCTTCAATTCTATGTCTCAACTCTGGCAAATCACTAGGTACTGGCGGAAAGTAGACAAGACCTTTTATAAAGCCCCAAAGGAAAAAAAAAATCGCTTGGCTATAACGTTAAATCATAGTCCATCAATAACGCTTTACGCTCAAGACTCGCCATTTTGCGTACGTGACAAATGAGTAAATAACAAAGCAGTACTTGCGCATGCACTTATCTAAAACTGTAAGTTACTCTTTATTTGTGACCTTGAACCGTCACTCCACAACTCTTACAGTTGATGGACACCTTGTATATTCCAACGGTAAACTTTAAAAAAAAATCTAAAACTTGGGTTAAAAATGTCAATTTCAGCAACACGTGAATTTTCTAAATGCTAATTAAGTTACATTAAAATATAATTTGGAATATTGTAGAATAATAAAAAAAAAATTTCAGCTTTTTTTTTTTTTTTTTTTTTTTTGAAAATACATTGGAAAAATTAAAAGTCAAAGTATACCTATTTTAAAAAATACATTTTTTCTCATGACAGAATATTAAAATATTTTATTAAATTGCGTTTAATCTCTGAAAAGATTAAAAAAGACCGTTTATTTTTTACACCCATTCTTTCAAATTTCTGTCAAAGTACAGTCGTGGAAAAAAAAGTAAACACCCCCCTACTAACTCCGCAACAAATTATCGTAGAAGAAAGTTACTGGTACCAAACGACTGGAAGTAAAGCCTACTTTTAAAAGATGTATATAAAATTTGCTTAGGGGGCCATCTACATATTAAAACGAACCATAACTTCATTTTTTTTTCAATGGCAATACCCAATTCTGACAGCATAAAAGAACTCTACACCCTTCAATTCGCCTAAAAGCAAATTTTTATGCAATTCGTACCATAAGTTTCCGAGAAATTAATTATTTTATAACGAGCATATTTTAAGGGCTGTATCCAAATTGAAGATGAGTACTCGATTGCTAACCGAGAGAGCCCCCTTCTTGATCAAGGCAACTTAAGCAGTCAATGAAGCCTGTTAGATAACAAGGCAGCAGAAGAAATTTCAAAATATCTACTCTTCTATCATAGCCCCTTAAACCATCATTTTGCCGTTTTTTAAGCATAATTTGAAAACTTTTTGGAAGAAAAATGTGAAATTTTGGATTTTCATAAAGCAGGACTTAATGTGTGCCTGCTTAAGACGTATCTCCTGTTATTGAGGACAATTTCTGGTACTTTGCCGTTCTACCAACACCATGCTGAAACATATGCTGATGCGGCATTTATTTCAAATCTCATCGTGTAAAGGATTTTAATTGCAAACCGTGATGAGTATTGTGATTCGCTATTTATTGAAGGGCAATCTTATTTCTGACAAACTAGCCTAATTTTCTATTTTTTAGAATCAAAAATTATTTTTTATTAAGTTGTAACTTACATAGCTGATGCTAAGATGGATTTTACCATGGTAAGATACCGGATGAAGGGGAAGCTGCAATGAAATAGTTTCAGAGCTAAGGAATTATGCATAAAGATATTTTGCGAATTGACGGCTACAAACATTTAACAGTAAATCACGTATAATTTTGTTGAACTTAACACTGGATGTCATGGGTATCCAATCTGTTGACAGATCATGAGGTATCGCAAAAATAGAGTAATAGAATGCGCGGCACTGTTAGTCATTATTTACAATCCTATCTCATAGAGTTCATTAGACGAGGTGACGCCTTTATTAAAAAAAATCAAATGTCTACTTCAATGCTAAGCACATTTACAATTTTATATACCAGCAGTTTAAATTAAGTTTTATTTGATTGTATAATATGTATTTCCTTTCCATTTTTAAGCATATATTTGTATTGGTTTAATAAAGCTATTCGTGAAATCCTGTAATTTAGAAAAAGTTATTCTTAAAGGATCTCTTTCGTACCAACAATGTTAATGGTTATCAAATGTTTCATATTTCGCCAACTATTACGATTAGCGACAATGGTGTTGGTATAACTGAGAAGTAGTCCATTTTCGTTTTACTTATTTTCTATTTACAATCGATGTTATAGACATCGCTTAAAGAATACTTCTCACTGGATAATGAGGACAGTGATTAAGAGAAAAAAAACTTGTTACCACCAAAAACGTAAAAGATTGAAAAATTGTTAATGGCTGATCGCAGATATTATCAATTAAATTGCAATAGAACAGACTAAATTTTCAAGTGTGTCACAAAACTGGTTAATTATATGATGGTAAAGAGATCATTTGCTCAAGTATTGTAAAGAAAATAAAAAGATTACTATAATGGAATTATGTAAATAGGGCAATTTTCTTGCATATTTTTGTTCGTCCTCAGTAATTTATTCTTCTATTAACAAATTGCCACTAACCTGTTTTTTAACTAAAATTACTAAATTAAAGAAAAGGTTATAATGTTTAGCATTAAGATGGCAACGTATTCAACTTCTATTCAATTTATGCAACGAGAGGAGAGGGATTATTTTCATTCAAATGTTAAAATCGTTTAATATGGACAAAAAAGGCTTTCCTCAGAAGTTCGCACTAACGAGAGTTCACTGTACATTTAAATAAACATAGGAAGAGATCGTGTAATGATACAAATATAATTTTAAATTTTAGAAACATAATTAAAAGAAAAATGAAAACATTCTCAAAGTTCTTTTCTTCAACTCCAGCACATAACTGAGCTTTACTAACAATGTTTGTGTAAGCATTCTGAAGTTCTTCACCACTAATATTATTTCAGGCATCGATTATTTTTTCTTAGAAAAAAATATTTCTTTAAAAAAGAAGTTTAGAATTTTTAGATTTCTTTAAAGAAATTCTTTAAAATTTCTTTTTCACCCGTTGTCCCCCTTTCTTTCAATATCTCGAAGATTTAAGATTTCTAAATTGTAGTATCGATCACCGCAAGAAAATTGACATCTCGCAAAAATTCATTCTGAGTTTTATTCCACTAATAGGTCTGCCATAGATGCGTCTTGCTACACTAAAAGTTTTATAAGTCTAGTTATACGGAAAATCACTTTATTACGCTATCTGTCCATTTATGACCACAGAAGAGGGGAGGATTGTGTGGGGAGGTAAAATTATCTAACCCTCCAAAACCTCATTCTGTGTCTTCATTCTTAAGCGTTTCACGCTTTTATGCACAATTTTATTCCTGCATGCAGAGATAAGTGCTATAATTTCATGTTACAGTAAAATCCTACAAATTTTCTTTTGGCCAAATTTGTAAAATATACTTTTGTCGAGATGTGCCACTTTTCTCGCGGGCGAGTGATATGATCTCCATTCAAAAGGATCCCATTCAATTTTCTTTTAAGCGTAATTCATTCATTCAGTTTTAAAGTTGTAGGTAAGCTGTCTTTTGTAATATTCTTGTTGCACCAAGAGAAATTTTTTTTCAAGTTGAGCAAATTTGTCTAAGAAGGCATTTAAAAATTAACTTTTTTAAAAACAATGGAAAACAATTTCATTAACTATTTTCTAACATATTTTGAAAAATTTTGCATGTCACATTGCTTAATTCTTTTCAATAGGTAAAATTAAGGTTGGTTGGTTGGTTGTGTTTATGACGGCCAATTATCAACACGAGGAATATAGGCCCTAAAGGGGCGGGGAGTGCCCTCCGTGGAGGTCTTTCTAAGGGAACCTAACCCGTATTTACACGTCGAAATCCATGGTTCGAAGAAAACCACGAAAACTCCGAATTAGGCCGACTGGCGCGATTGGGTTCGAACACAGAACCTCCCGTCTACCAGCTTCGAGAGCAGAACCTCTCGGCCACTGGTGGGGCCATAGGTAAAATTCAAGCGTATTTCAACTTTTTGAGGACCCAATGTATGAAATCTTATGAATATTTTTGTTTTTTAAAATATCATTCCCTTTTGAAAATACATAAACAAAACTTTAAATGTATTTTTTTTTTTAAGTTGTATTTGAGCACTTAAAAATTCCATGATCACTTGTCCTCTATACGCTTGAGGTCTATTTAAAAAAAAAATAACTACCATGGTCGTTTAACGGAGAATACGAAAATGTTTGGTAAATTTAAATTTATTTCTCATGTGTATTTTCATTAATTTGCAGGGAAAACTGTCGAATCAAGTAAACACAGAGGATCAAGGGGAAAAAATTAAAATTAAGAAAAACTATCTCATAATGCTAAATTTGTTGGTAGAACAACTAACTTTTAAAATTTTGAGAAGCATAAGACATGAAATAATACCTCGATGCATGCAACACAATCGCAAATTTTGCACCTGGAATAATTCTGGAAGTTTTAAGACTTAAAAGTCACACAAGACAAAAGAAAAGGCAAACGTTTTACAAAGCGTCTTCAGAAGACTCTTCACCCACCCAGCTTTTTCCGAAACTTGCAGAAGCTGAGCTAACATGATTCGTAGCGTTATTTACTGTTGTCAAATTGGAAAGATTACCGAATAAGTACGCATACCTTTCCCAGCTTTGTTCCGACTGGTTCAGTTGGGGAAGAATCAGCAGTGCTGGGAAAATAAAAAGCATTGCGGATCTGAAAACAGACATGTTGGTTAAGCAAAAATAATTTATCCTTCAGAAAGGTGAAGCAAATTCTGCTAACCAAAATGTTTGTTATGTTGAGCGAATCACATCTGTATGGACGGTCATTAAAAAGACGCTATAATTCTCACAAAAGTCCACACGCAAATTATATGGAAATGTTGTCACAGTGAAATTGACTGAAATTTTGGTACATGCGATATTAATCAAATGGCTCAATGCCGAAATTTTTACTAGTCTTGAAGGTATCAACTATTGAAAGATCTTAATTCAGATTACATAGCTGCCAACCTCCCTGTTTTTTTTCCCTCAAGTAAATATAATTTGAACCAGTGATACTTTAAATGAAATGTTTCCAGCTCCATGTGGTGGTTAATTATCTTTTATTATTTAACTAATTTCTGGTTTTATTTGCTTTGAAAACAATATGCTTGCATCATAAAATTATAGATACCAACCTATGGTGCTTTTCGAAATCAAACAAAACCAGAAATTTTATACAACAATAAAAGCTATTTAAAACATGAAATCTAAAAAAAAATCGTTAAATATTTTTCTAGTTCAATTATGTTTATTTGACTTGAAAAATCCCGGAAAGTTGGCAGCTTTGTCATATGAATTAGAATGTTTCGGCGATCATAGCATCCAATAGCTAGCCATTTTTCAGGATCATGCATATTCAGACATTGATTTGAATCACACGTGCGTGATCATTTGGAAATATTTAGTAAAAAAAATTCTATTTTACATCATTTCCTAACATGTTTTACTAGTTGTTTAACTCAACATCATTTTTAACGGTTTTTCTGTTCTGCGTTTCAATCCTGTTTTAGTGGTATAAAAGATGCAATCAACGTTCATTATAATTTATTCCACCGAAATAATAAAAAAGAATGCAGTATTAAAAAACATCTCAATTTTGTTTAAAAAAAAGTTCCAGAACAAGTTTTTTTGTAAAAGCAATTCTACGTATCTATTTTAGATAGGTAAAAACTCATTTAAAATACGATTTTCCACTTATGCATTCCTCTGGATAAACCCTAGAGGGTAGATGGCACAGTAGAGAAAAAAAATTAATTAGTTTTATAAACTGCACTAGGACATGAAATTGAGATTTTATTTGCATTCTCTCATGTAAGAGAGATTTTTTATGAAGGTCATTTCTGAAAAACATATATTGAAGTTATCTTAAAATACATCAAATTACGTTCTAGAGAAATCAAAATAAACTTTTTTTGTTGTGGTAAATCGTGATTATGCAAACACACGTGTATTTTATTCTATATACGTCAGTTAGTTAAAAGTATAGTAACCGGTCAAGTGCGAGTAGGTATTACTCGCGCACAGAGGGTTCCATACAATAAATATATTAATTAGTAACTTGGCATTGCATTACACAAATATACCCGTATCATTAAAAGCTATCTAGGCTTTAAATACCGATGACGCATACAGTACGCCAACCGTGTCTTTATGTATGTCTGAACCGTTCGTATCCTTAAGTGTTAATTATCTGGGATAATTATTGACATTGTTTTTCGAAAACCATTATCAACAATCATCTTATACTTCTGCGACGATAGGTACCCCAAGCGCTTCTCAACTACTTCGCTGAACGCAAATTAAAATTTGTGTGTAACGGAAAAAATACGATTTTCTCAAAAACGATTTCACCTAGGGTAATCGCTATACTTTTCCTGCAAGGTTCAAATTAACTTCTGGTACCCCTAATTTTTTCATAATTTTAGTTTCAGTAGATTCGGTAATAGAGGGGGGAGGGACATATTTTTTTATTACATTTTCGACGATATCTCTGAAAATACAATACCTAAAATTAAAATAAATGTATTTATGAGTTTGCCGTCACGAAAGCTTTTACGCGATGCCCCACACGGTATACGAAGAATTTTTTTTTTTCTCAAGTAACTTAATGAACCTAATCTTGTGTTTCGTTCAACTTTTTACCAACAATTCACAAACCTATTTAGGAAAAATGTAATCTATAAATAGGTGAATTAATAGCATACCTGCCAACATGTGAATTTTGAAATCCTTACAATTTTTATGACGTATTCTTGGGTGCTTAAAAATGCATAACATATGCACATGCAATGAAAAAAGTAATACTTCATAACATTTTCTATGCTATATTCATGTATAGTCTTTTTTTTTTCCAAAATAAAAACGTGAGATATCAAAAGAAATTTTTTTTGCATGGGAAATTCTAAAAAAAAAAATTCTGAAATTCACAGCAAATTTTCTGAAAGGTTACACAGCCAAAGGATTGGGGAGGAAAGGGAGGGGGATTCCTTTCCGGTCTAATTATGAGTTTTTTCGAGGCCCTTTGATGAAATTCGCGCTTTTTCCATGATCCTGTGAAAAATTCACGTTTTTTTTCGCGATCTTTTGACGAAGTTTGCGTTTTTTTTCGCGATCTTTTAACGAAATTTGCGTTTTTTTCGTGATCTTTTGACGAAATTCGCCGTTTTTTCGCGATCTTTTGACGAAATTCGCCGTTTTTTCGCGATCTTTTAACGAAATTTGCGTTTTTTCGTGATCTTTTAACGAAATTTGCGTTTTTTCGTGATCTTTTAACGAAATTTGCGTTTTTTCGTGATCTTTTAACGAAATTTGCGTTTTTTCGTGATCTTTTAACGAAATTTGCGTTTTTTCGTGATCTTTTAACGAAATTTGCGTTTTTTCGTGATCTTTTAACGAAATTTGCGTTTTTTCGTGATCTTTTAACGAAATTTGCGTTTTTTCGTGATCTTTTAACGAAATTTGCGTTTTTTCGTGATCTTTTAACGAAATTTGCGTTTTTTCGTGATCTTTTAACGAAATTTGCGTTTTTTCGTGATCTTTTAACGAAATTTGCGTTTTTTCGTGATCTTTTAACGAAATTTGCGTTTTTTCGTGATCTTTTAACGAAATTTGCGTTTTTTCGTGATCTTTTAACGAAATTTGCGTTTTTTCGTGATCTTTTAACGAAATTTGCGTTTTTTCGTGATCTTTTAACGAAATTTGCGTTTTTTCGTGATCTTTTAACGAAATTTGCGTTTTTTCGTGATCTTTTAACGAAATTTGCGTTTTTTCGCGATCTTTTAACGAAATTTGCGTTTTTTCGCGATCTTTTAACGAAATTTGCGTTTTTTCGCGATCTTTTAACGAAATTTGCGTTTTTTCGCGATCTTTTAACGAAATTTGCGTTTTTTCGCGATCTTTTAACGAAATTTGCGTTTTTTCGCGATCTTTTAACGAAATTTGCGTTTTTTCGTGATCTTTTAACGAAATTTTTCGTGATCTTTTAACGAAATTTGCGTTTTTTCGCGATCTTTTAACGAAATTTGCGTTTTTTCGTGATCTTTTAACGAAATTTGCGTTTTTTCGCGATCTTTTAACGAAATTTGCGTTTTTTCGTGATCTTTTAACGAAATTTGCGTTTTTTCGTGATCTTTTAACGAAATTTGCGTTTTTTCGTGATCTTTTAACGAAATTTGCGTTTTTTCGCGATCTTTTGACGAAATTTGCGTTTTTTCCGCGATCTTTTGATAAAATTAGCGTTTTTTCCGCAATTTTTTGATAAAAGCGTTTTTTCTGCTATCTTTGACGAAATAAACATTTTTCTCGCAATCTTTTGACGAAATTCGCATTTTTCTCACGATCTTTTGACGAAATAAACATTTTTCTCGCAATCTTTTGACGAAATTCGCATTTTTCTCGCGATCTTTTGACAAAATTCGCATTTTTTTTACGTGAACCTTGACAATATTCGCGTTTTTTTACGAGATCTTTGACGAAATTCACGTTATTTCCCGCGATCTTTGACGAAATTAGCTTTGTTTCAAATATTTTTGATCAAAATTTGCGTTCTTTTCACGATCCCTTGACGAAATTAGTGTTCTTTCCCCGCGATCTTTGACGAAATTCGCGTTCTTTTCACGATTCTTTGCCGAAATTAGTGTTTCTCCTGCGATTTTTGACAAAATTCGCGTTCTTTTCACGATCTTGCGACAAAAAGTGTTTTTCTGCGCGATTTTTAACGAAATACGCGTTTTTTTTCGCGATTCTTTGACAAAATTTGCTTTTTTTCAAATATCTTTGATAAAATTCTTCTTTTCCCCGCGATCTTTGACGATATTTGTCCCTAAAATGTTTTGAGTAAATTCGAATATTTTCTTCTGTTTTGCCGTATGTGCGACATAATGCAAAGTCCACGATATACGGAATTGAATTATTAAACTTCTAATTATTAAACTTTTTGTTTCAATATTTTTCAC
Organism: Maratus speciosus; assembly: GCA_963932465.1. Classification (NCBI taxonomy): domain Eukaryota; kingdom Metazoa; phylum Arthropoda; class Arachnida; order Araneae; family Salticidae; genus Maratus; species Maratus speciosus. Next base: position 303,971,901 of record OZ010800.1, read on the forward strand.
CTTTTTAATTTAACACGCTTGTTTAATTTAAATATCAAATAAAACAACTTCGCACATTATAAAGAAAATTTCGTTGTGATAAATATTTAATATTTTTAACTCTAATAAATATTTGTATGCGGTGTAGCTGGTTTTCGAAAATTAAAATTTCTTATTCTTGGACCTAAAAGGCAAAATATGACTCGAGACCTCAAAGATCAAATGCTTTTTTCAACTATCATTTTTAAGATACTTTTATGAATTGTATGGAGAGGCCCAGAACGTAGTTTTAACACGTAGCGAAATGCATGTAGTTTCATCTCTGGGCTTTTCGGTGTTAAAAAATTTCACCTCAAGCATAAGAGACTTGCTTCTAGCCATGTTTTAAAACAATAAGAATTTTACTTTTTAGCTTTTGATTATTAATATAGGCGATCTCGATTTAAACAATATGATTTAAAGAATTAGCACAGTACTAAGTTATCGTGCTTCTACTAAAATCAGATTCACTGAGAAAATAGGTTTAATACGATTTTTTCATATGCTCGTAATAAAAAACATATCCCGAAACAAAGGTCTACTTAAAAAATTAATCATTTAAACGTCTTAAAATAGTCAATTTCTAATAATCATCCAATATGTACCCAATCATGATGAGGCATGAAAAACAATGTTTAAAAAAATGAGTTTAAATTTAGTTAAATTTTTTTTTACAGCAAACAGCTTGAATAAAATAGAAAATAATCCATTTCACCCTTTATTTCTTCATTATGCACGAAAAAGCAAGTTTTTTTTCAATTTAACATTTTCACTTGAGGCAGCTTCTCATCCTTCTGACACGAATGTCCTTGTCTCAATAACAGTGAAATATGAAATTATAGAAAGTTATGCCCTTTTGATATAATCATATTCAAATGTGAAAGCTTAATCAATGGAAATTGTGTTTTTACTTATAAATGACATCTTTTTTACGAAAACATTCCAGATTTCTGTAATGTATGTAGAGATTGTAGACAAAATGAAAGATTAAGAACACTTTGGCTCTATTCTGGATATGAAAAAATCAATAACATATGTCATTTTAATGCAATCGTACATGAATATAAGAAAAATTTAGATTCTTGCACGCGCACGAACAAATTCAGATTCTTGTACATGTATGAACAAATTCAGATTCTTGTACATGTATGAACAAATTCAGATTCTTGTACATGTATGAACAAATTCAGATTCTTGTACATGTATGAACAAATTCAAATTCTTGTACATGTATGAACAAATTCAAATTCTTGTACATGTATGAACAAATTCAAATTCTTGTACATGTATGAACAAATTCAAATTCTTGTACATGTATGAACAAATTCAGATTCTTGTACATGTATGAACAAATTCAGATTCTTGTACATGTATGAACAAATTCAGATTCTTGTACATGTATGAACAAATTCAGATTCTTGTACATGTATGAACAAATTCAGATTCTTGTACATGAACAAATTCAGATTCTTGTACATGTATGAACAAATTCAGATTCTTGTACATGTATGAACAAATTCAGATTCTTGTACATGTATGAACAAATTCAGATTCTTGCACATGTATGAACAAATTCAGATTCTTGCACATGTATGAACAAATTCAGATTCTTGCACATGTATGAACAAATTCAGATTCTTGCACATGTATGAACAAATTCAGATTCTTGCACATGTATGAACAAATTCAGATTCTTGCACATGTATGAACAAATTCAGATTCTTGCACATGTATGAACAAATTCAGATTCTTGCACATGTATGAACAAATTCAGATTCTTGCACATGTATGAACAAATTCAGATTCTTGCACATGTATGAACAAATTCAGATTCTTGCACATGTATGAACAAATTCAGATTCTTGCACATGTATGAACAAATTCAGATTCTTGCACATGTATGAACAAATTCAGATTCTTGCACATGTATGAACAAATTCAGATTCTTGCACATGTATGAACAAATTCAGATTCTTGCACATGTATGAACAAATTCAGATTCTTGCACATGTATGAACAAATTCAGATTCTTGCACATGTATGAACAAATTCAGATTCTTGCACATGTATGAACAAATTCAGATTCTTGCACATGTATGAACAAATTCAGATTCTTGCACATGTATGAACAAATTCAGATTCTTGCACATGTATGAACAAATTCAGATTCTTGCACATGTATGAACAAATTCAGATTCTTGCACATGTATGAACAAATTCAGATTCTTGCACATGTATGAACAAATTCAGATTCTTGCACATGTATGAACAAATTCAGATTCTTGCACATGTATGAACAAATTCAGATTCTTGCACATGTATGAACAAATTCAGATTCTTGCACATGTATGAACAAATTCAGATTCTTGCACATGTATGAACAAATTCAGATTCTTGCACATGTATGAACAAATTCAGATTCTTGCACATGTATGAACAAATTCAGATTCTTGCACATGTATGAATAAATTCAGATTCTTGCACATGTATGAATAAATTCAGATTCTTGCACATGTATGAATAAATTCAGATTCTTGTACATGTATGAATAAATTCAGATTCTTGTACATGTATGAATAAATTCAGATTCTTGTACATGTATGAATAAATTCAGATTCTTGTACATGTATGAATAAATTCAGATTCTTGTACATGTATGAATAAATTCAGATTCTTGTACATGTATGAATAAATTCAGATTCTTGTACATGTATGAATAAATTCAGATTCTTGTACATGTATGAATAAATTCAGATTCTTGTACATGTATGAATAAATTCAGATTATTGTGAATACATAAATTTAAATTTCTGTGCATTAGAAAATAAGACATTCCCCTTAAATAAGCATTAATGCGTTTTACAGAACAAAATATTACATATGAACTGGTCTAGTGTTCGGGGAAATGTGGTATTACCGTTCTCGCTATCCGCTTAGATTAGATTTTATATTTATACCATTTCTGACACTTTTAGTTTGATTTTTCAAAGCTGTTCTTTTTATAATTTTACACGAAGTTAAACTATTTTAATGGCGATTTAGAAACGACATTTCGGAAGTATGACATTGAATTAGGGTAAAAATTGCATTATATAGAGGAAGTATTGCGTCTCGCACTAGACAAAAACTACAAAGAAGTCCGAGTAAATTATGGCAGGAATGGATTATAACAACGAGTAAGGGAGATTTGCATGAACAAAAGCCTTTTCAAATAACGTCAACTATTCTATATACTTCCTGAAACACACACGAGCAAATATTAAAATTGCACCTCATGTTAAAGTCTTTTATAAAATGAAATATTTTAATTGCTTTTGAAAAAACAAAAGAGAAATTACTTCTATGCATAAATAATGAATTACCTACAAAAACAATGGCAAAAAGAATATTTAAAACATCTTTAAATTTCATATAGTATTGCCTCTCAGATCGTTAGATATTAAGGGGACACAGTACCTTTTAAACTACTTTTCGATTTTGAACAATACTGTAATATACTTAAATATAATGTCACTACAGATATTAGGTACTATAAAGCAAATATAATTTCATATAATTTCAAAAAAAAAAATCTTTTAGAACAGCCTATTTAACTAAAATTTAAATAAAAACAAAATTAAATCCCTACTATTTTTTTAAATATGAATATTTTTGCTTCAATTTTTTTCCATAATCCTAAAAACATACTGCATAAAAATTGCGCATGGATTTAACATTCAAGGTTAGTTATTTTTTTTTAAGAATTTCAATTATTTTTCCTTGATTTTTCACTATACAAAAGAGAAAAACATTGATATTAAATGTAATATCCCATACATCTGAAAATCCATGCACAGTTTTATGTAGTATATTATGTATTTTCATGTAGTATACCATATTATCTAAGGAATATGGAAAAAAAGTTGAAGCAAAAATATTCATATTTAAAAAAGTAGTAGGGATTTAAATTTTTTTTAATTTAAATTTTAGTTAAATAGGCTGTTCTACAAGATTTTGTTTTTGAAATTATATGAAATTATATTTGCTTTATAGTACCTAATATCTGTAGCGACATTATATTTAAGTATATTACAGTATTGTTCAAAATCGAAAAAGTAGTTTAACCCATTTGTGCCTGAATTTTTGTTTTCTCAAATTTTTTGGTTAAAGCACTTTAAAATGTTGCAAAATGAACTGGAAAATACTAAAAAAAATTTAAACTTATTTTTATTTATTTTTTTTTTTTTTTGTATTTATTTGATAAAATGTAAAAGAACTAAATATGAGTATTTCTAGTAGAATAATATGTATAATTATATATTTTGCCTATATTTATATTTAAAATGTTTTTAAATTGTATATTATGTACTATAATTAATATTTTAATGAACTAAATATATATATATATATATATATATATATATATTTCTTTGCAGAGACTAATAACGTTATAGCTATTATTAATAATAAAATAAGAATAATCGTATTGCAGACTTAATAACAATTTATTTCATAAATATCTTCGAAAGGAGATTGCATAAATAACTGTCTCCTAAATTTCTAACAAAAGTATGTGCCCATTTGTGCCTAGAACCCTATATTTTGTACATTACAAAAATATATAAAAAATAGGCTTGAACATTTAATTTCGCAATTTAAAAAAATACGTATTTCAAAAAGTCCACAAGCTAAGATTATAACTTGCGATTTTGGGTCCATCATAGAAAAAATACAAATAAACTGACTTTTTACATTTCGCCCTCTTGAAAAATTAAAAATCTATAAACACTGAAAAAAGCCTTAATTTAAGCAAATAAATATCCACCTTATGCTGTCATCTCTCGGTTATAGATAAAGATATTTATAAATAATGATTTCATGCAATTTTCATGTTATAAAGAAGAAGAAAATTATACAAATGCATTAAAATTTGAAACGTCCCAAAAATGGGACGCTAGGCATAAATGGGTTAAAAGGTACTGTGTCCCCTTAACTTCGTAAAAGTTCACTTACCGCGGTTACGTGCTCTGTATCAATGATTTCTGATGCATCTTCAAGCTCGGGTACAGGAAGTTCTGCTGAGTAGTCGATGCTGTCCATTTCGCCCAGGGACAGTACCTAAGTATACAAAAAACACATGGAATTATTCATAGTTGTTTCATTTGCGAAGATTCAGTCAAGTCTTTGAGTTATATTACGGGAGAGTGGGGAGGAATGGGCCACTTTTTACAAAATAAGAAAATCAACAGTGTTTTACACAAAAACAAAAATTTCGATTTATAGAATACAAGATGAAACACTTTTTAGTGTCCCTGAATAATATAGAAACATAATTATATAATTAAGGAAATTTTAAGTTTCAAAATGTGTCCCATACACCACTACTAACAGGGAGGTATGGGACAGCTATAAAACAAAGCACAAATAGTCTAGTGCTAGCTACATATGAAGTTTAACAAAGATTTTAGGTTGATAAGCCTATTTAAAATGCAAATAGTAACCAGACTGCCTGACCAATCATTTGTGGAGCTGGCAATTTTAACAGAAAGTCTGTCTTTTCAACATAACTCATGTCAAGTTGTCAAACTTAATGAAAACTCCAGTTTTCAGTCTTTTTGTTATGAATTGTACATTAAAATCAAAATTGTCCTTAACACCTTCAATTATTCCTAGATAATTTATGTCTGCTTCTTGGCATAATACTTAACAAGAACAAAATCATTTACACCAATGTCAACATTGTCATTAAACCAATTGATTTCCTACATTACAAATTTTTTATCTTCACTGGTAATGCGAAAAGGTGAATGTCTGTGTTACAATATAAAATTCCAGTATCTTCATCACTGGAATTTTCTGCAAGCTAAAAAGTATTTATTGATTTTTTTTTTTTTTTTTTTTTGCTTTCTTTCCTTGTCTATTTTATGTCTCTGGCTTAAGTTTTAAAACATTTTCTGTTCAATCTTTTAGTTATTTCTCTTTAAATTTAATCCTTTTTAGTAAAATATTTGCATATTATTAGTAATTTACATTTTATCTTATTCAAGAGAAGGAATTGGACTTGTCCCATTCCACCCCACTATCTTCTTTTATCTTACTAGGGCTCTCTACGAGCTACGCTCGCCAACCCCCGTTCAGACTCTAAAAATCCGTTAATTTGATCGGCTTTAAAGATTACAGAATATTAAATTATAATTAAAAAACCAGTGGTGATATCTTGTAAAAGGGTTTCCATTTATTTCTCTTTTACTGAGAGATTTTAAGGCCAAATCCTCTGCTGTTAATTGCTGTTTACGAGTTTGATTAAATAAGATTAAACATCTGAAAATTAGCTAATATAAAATTAAGTTAGTAAACAGAGTCTTTGCTTCCAGGAATTTTTTTTAATAACACTATAATGAAAATGATTTTAAATCGCACATTTTAAATCTGACGTAATTTTCACCACTTTTCTTTTTTTAATATGCATCTAAAAATAAATTTGTTAGAAATGAAATATTATTTAGGTTGTCTTAGAATTAGCAACAATAGTTAAAAAGATCATCTGGAAATAGGAAATAAATCTCTCGTGTACGTGTAAATATATATGTTAGTTTAAACTGTTTGGCAATATTATTTGGCTATTTGAAATAGGACGTAATTTCACCGGCATTTACTTCTTTTAAAATAATTAAATAATATTATATTGCTTATTATAATTAATTATTTTATAGTTTTTTTCTTTTTAAATATTCACGTGTATAAGCAATTTTTCTGACATAATTTTTTATATTTTCCTGCTTTTAAATTTAATCTTTTCATTTAATTTTAATTTCATAGGGTTTTTCTGTTTATAAAAGTCACATGTAAATGAATTTTTAATTTAAAGGGGATATTCTTTGAGAAGTTTTACAATTGGCAACAATTAATAAGCTTTTATAAAATATTTAAAAAATATCTCTGGAAATGCTGAAAATTAATTTAAAAAATGGAAATAAACCTTCAAAAAATTAATCGAATGAAAAAAATAAATACAGTCTTCACACCAGGAGCTCATAATGCGTATCCTTCGAAAAAATGATTAAATTCCTATGTATTGTTTTTGCTCCTATAAAACTTTTTAATGGAACGATTTTGACAAACTTTAACATTAAATATCTCTTTAAATAATTCTACGATTTAAAAACTGTCTGCTTCAGTGTGTTTATCAAACATTTCTCTATAATACCAACAATTTTAATACTTTTGTATGAAATATTTGTCTTAATATTAATGAAGAAAAACTTCAGGTCACAAAAAACTCATTGACAGCGGCGTGACAGCATTACTTTATTTTTAGAATAGAGACAAACTACTTGTATAAACAACAGCGCTGCTTTTAAGCTTAGTTTAAATTAAGGATAATATATTACAGAATAATGCCCTGTAAATAAGGAAACTATTACGTCTACACATAAACAAGTCCTTAATATACAGCAAGCATAAAAATCCTTTAAACAATTGTACGCTTATGCAGAACAGCAACTTTTTTCAACAGAAATTTGGGCTATCAATGTTTTATCTAGTGTGTGATTGATGAAATGTTTAGAATGATACGTAACGAGGAAAACCTACTGTCCCATTCCACCCCACTCTCTCCTACATATCCTCCCCACTTATGACAGCGATATATGTACAAATTTCGAAATTCTGGAAATGGCATTTCATATTTACTGTACCTTCATAATTCATCTGCTTTATTTTCTTAAAAAGGTCTGGAAGAGGGGAAGGAGTCTTCTAGACGGGATACACATTCGAGTTACTGGCAAAACTTAACCCCCTTTCGCCACACACACACAGACATCAAAGCAGTTAATAAAACAAAAACTTTCTTAATTTATGTTTAAAATTCATAATAGGGACGATATGGTAAATTAATTCTCAATGACTGCGACTTACATCGAAATGGAAAAAACGAATAACACAAAAAATGATAATCGAGTATCAGCATTAAGTCTTTTCTACAAGAAATTTATTTTTAAAATGTGTACTTACCGCTCTCCCCTCTCAGTTAGTTGTATTATATTTTAAACAGAACTTATCTATTTGTTGAAATTGAGAATTAACAGGTAACCTAATATAAAATAGAATAGTAAGGAAAACTATGGTAGTTATAGAAATTATTCATGCAGCAGAATAATCTGCGAAGTCAGGAATATTTTGTAATACGTTTATTTGTGTTAGTATAAAACATCACTAACAGATCGCACGCCCATCACCATGAAACTGTATGCGAGGCATGTGATAAAGATGGATAGCCGACGCCGCAATATCGGCGGCAAAAATTTAAGCACCGTTTCTAGCGGTTTTCAGTCCTTGGATAACTCGAGAATAAAACCCTGCTTGAATTTATTTCAAAAAAAAAAAAAAAAAAAAAAAAAAAAAAAAAAAAAAAAAAAAAAAAAAAAAATTGTGTCCGTACAAAGAGGTCTAAACGTAGCCTTTTTAAGACTTGGAAATTCGTCAGTTTTAGTCGAATTTGGTTCCTCTTCGACTGCCTTTACTTTCAAAGATAAAATTTTGAAAACTTTGAGCATATTTACCTGATATAGAGTACATGAAACCATAACTGATCCGTTGAAATACTGCATTACTATATGGAGAAGAGAGACATGCAATATTAACATTTTTTAAAATAGCGAGTAAAATTGATTGTCGACGTATCCATGCATTCAAGAATCAGCTATATTTATTTCAACTGCAATTATCTGCAATTGTGACCTTCGTACTCCCTTTTTTAACTCCCACTCCATTAAAGACCCATGATTATCTCGAGAATGAATGGGTGCATCAATTTGTGACTGGTTATATTAGATTCCTCAGAAAATTTAGTAGTCAATTCCATTGAGCAACTCACATAGAAAGGCCAGTCGAATGTCTTGAAAATTCAATATATTGGTGAATAGTGAGCAGAATTTCAGTTGCTGAACGATAAAGGATTTTTCTAAAAATTTTTTCTTTTTTATTAAGTGACCTCCAATAAATAACTTAGTATTTAACATATGTCCATGCTCAGATTTGAATAGAATGCTGCGATTTTGACAATTTGTTTTGTTGTTGTAGTTGTTGAAATGGGGTTGTTCTAATTATCCTTTCAAGTAAAACTAGAGCAAAAATCAAAAATGACAACTTGGAAAGTGCTTTATCGTCCAACTGCTTATAGAAAACAACTAAATTCAACTCCTTACTTAGCCGAAATCTTTCTGAAGTTTCAGATATTAGACGATAAATACAAACTGTTTTAGTTCCTAGGCAATTAATAAAAAAATGACAATTTGTAGAAATTCTCTTATCACCCAGCCAACTTTTAGAAAGAAGGTGGAATTCTGTTTACTAGATCACCGACACCTTTCTCAATTTTCAGGACATTCGACTGATCTTTTTATACGAATTGCCTCATATAGTTTACTAATATATTATTTAAAAAAAATTGTTATTAGCGCACGCACAATAAAAAATTTCATATAAACATTTATATTTCAAATATTTCATTTATTTATATTCTAACTGTATTGTTATTTCTACCATACTTCGTCAAGTTCTGAAAATGACGTTAAATCTGGTTGAAAACCCTGCATGCTACAAACAAAACTTAGACGTTTCTCGAATTGTTTAGAGAAACCTTTATATCTTCATGAATGTATGGGCGATTTTTACTCAAATATTTTACGAAATCCCCACGCAGACGTGTGCAATAGATACGAGCATTTCATTTTATAGGGTGAAAGCAAATTATTTTTTTATTTATTATTGATCCCTTAATTGCCCCCACGTGATCAAATCTTCGCTGAAAAATGAAGTTAAATGTTTATTTTTTATTATTAAATTTTTTTGGTATTTTCGAAGTTTCTGAAGAATTTGTTCTCTAAATATTCAACAAAACCAGTGTATTTTGGCAATATAGGGTACACCAATTGAATCTTGGAGATGTTTAAACTTTTATTATATAAATTTCCTGGCTTTATTATATTAGGATTTACATAAATTTATCATTTGTTTCAATTCAGATACATCAATTAAATGTTAGAAGTGCGTAGAATTCTATAGTGTCATTTTATTAGCTTTATTATCTTTTTTGAATTTTTGTTCGAGTTTTGATAATACACAAAAATGTTGCTGTATACAGTATCAAATAATCTGAACTTAACTTGCAAATATGACAAGTATTTGCGAGGTATGGTGGTTACTCTGATTCAACCTCCGACTAGATTGGAAAGATTGACAATTTCAGAGAGACTAAACGCTACTTGTTGATAACTTTTTGTATCAACACAAGAAACGTTATTAAAAGATTCCTGACCTAACACATTAATTTCCTTCAAGAACAAATTTATAAATTTGCTTGTTATTTTATTTTAAAAAACAACAATTTTTTTGCGAGGGGGAGGGGGGCATCCTGCAAAAATATGGTTCGATTATGACAAGAAAATATTAAACAAATGGCATTGCTGATCTTTATTTTTTTTATATTTTCCTTGCATTGAACACATTAGAAAGTTTCAAACAGTATCTGAATAATCTGTGTTATTTTCAGTCGTTTATTCGAAATGACACACCTTAAAAGTTCATAATTTAAATGCATGTATAAGTTTCAATGGCTAATTTTAGGAAGTTAGGGAGACCGGGGGAATGGCGACACCTTAAGGGAATTTAAATTTTTTCACCTCGAAAAAATGTTTATTTTTTAATAGTAAAAATTCTAAAGCTGAATCATTATCTTTAGTATCTGTATAAATTTAACCGTAATCATAACTGTAATGTAAGCATACATAAAAAAATATTTTTTAAACCTCTGCACAGTGGCGAGATTACCCAGGACACTGGGGTAATTCCGCCACTGTACCGGGGTAATGCCACCACTCTTTAATGACATAGTACATGCATCAAATGGATACTAGGAAACACACAACCTACTGAAAATAGTTAGAAAGCAATGTAATTGAGCAGAATAATGGTTAAGCTTACAATTTTCCTCATATTGCAAAAGTCACTCTGCTGAATCGGCTCCATTACATTAAAATGAGGCCATTTCTCACCCGATTTGCATGGCGGCGGCATTACCCCGAGAGGACAATATGGTGGAAATCCCCAAGCAAAGCCGAAAGAAGAACCGAACTTGTTCAACACACTGCATCAAAATTTCGAGGAATGCGTGGAAATTACGGGTCATATTATCTTAAATACCTAATGTTACAATAAAAGGTGCTTATCTCTACTCATTTGAAGCTCCAAAATAATAAGCAACTAGATGAAAACTACATTTTTCACTAGAACAAACTAATGACGTACAGCAAAGTCATTCTCACTTTAGGCACTGTTTATATTGTTGGCCGCTATAGTGCAGGCACATTCACTATCTCAAACTACCCTTAGTTTTTAAACTAGGAGGGGTGGCGGCATAACCCGGGTTGGCGGCATTCCCCCGGTCTCCCCTAATTTTTTCATTAACTGCAACGGTTTTTTTCTGATTTCTGTGTTACGGAAGGAACAGACGACGACTATAGGTTCGACGTACAGTACAGCCCAGATTATCCGCGGAATTGGATGGCAAAGGCACCGCGGATAACCCGAAAAAGACTGAAAAGGGGGTACAAACATGGAAAAAAAAAGAAAAAAAGGAAAATTCAACATAAAAACTATGTTTTATTTTGCAAAAAACATAATAAAACGTTTAAAATACATATATATGCACACTACATCAGAAACCTTTGCTTTACGTCTAAATCACTAAAATAAAGAAAAGTAAACAAGAAACACTGTTATACATACTGTACAAAAAGAGCTGAGTTACACCTTTAAAAAAAATCAGTCTTGTTTTTGCTTCTTTCTTTGGATACACCTTTTGTTTATTCTAAATTGTAAGCAATTATTTTCTTTTAGTTTGGAATAATTTTTACCTCGAAAATGAAGTTTGCTCTCTTGGAATTTATCATAATAGTCTTATTTAATTGTTAAATATTTTAATTGCTGTGTTTACGCTTAGTTAATAAAATCAAGAAGAGACATCAAGACTTTATATCTTAGATTTGAATCATGGCAACCGAATCTAGAAAATATTCTTCTATTACTTTCGAATATATGAATTTTTCTGTTTATATTTATTAGTAGGGCTTATTGTATTTTCCTTGCTGTTGGCTTGAATTTAAAAAAATCTCGCTTCGCGGATAAACTGCACCGCGAATAATCGAGGCTTTACTGTATTTATATAATTACGAACGCACCTAAAAAGAGATCATATGCATGTTATAATTAACCTTAAGTGGAGTTTCTATTTTTTTGGACTAAAATCCACATTGATATTTTTATTCGGTTACAAAAGAAAAGAGACGTCACCTTCAGAATGCATTATATTTATTGATATTTCCCTTATATATTTAAAACTTTAGTGAAAATAAATAACACACCTTCCGCGACGGGGAGTATCGGCTGGTGCGTGCTGTGAACTGCCAATCTGCGACAGGTTTTCTCGAGTCACAATAAACAATCTGAAATATTTTGTATCGCCAATTTATGAAAGGGCCTTAAATTCTTTGGAGCTTATACCAGCATTTAGTTTAAAAAGTTTATTGCTGACAAAATGACGGTCATTTAAACAAAAATCGCCTTTTTTTTCCAAACCTTTCGTTGGTTTTAAAAAATAATCAATTAAAGTCAGTTTTCGGTGGTTCAAGCTCCAGCAAAAACGATTACTTTTCTTTTTAAATAAAAAATAAAGGAAATCAGTCGAACAGGTCTCGAGAAAAATGGTCGCCCATTTTAAAAAACTGAGGTTTTCGAGAAAAACAAGTTCAAAGTTTTACAAAGGTGTTTCATTCAACGAATGACGTTATGTTCATTGAGAAATAAAAGATAGTAAGGAATTTGAATAGCACGAAATAGCTTTGAAGCACGAATACTTAAATCTCTGTCCCTGCCGGCGAAGACACTCACGAGCTAATGCTATGGGGAGAGATTTATCTAATATCTCGTTTGCATTTTGACTTTTTTTTTTTTTGGGGGGGGGGGGTGCATTGGATAGCTGAGGTCCGTCTCTACATCGCACCTTTTTTTACTTTTTCAATTTTGGTCGCAGATATTTTTTTTTTATAAAGTTACTTTCACTTTCAAAACCTGTTCTGAAAATGAAAGTGTCATTCCAAAAAATATCTGCAGCCAAAATCAAAAAAGTAAAAAAAAAGGTGCGATGCAGAGAGGGATCTTGGCTATCCAATGCAAAAATGTCGAAATGCAAACGAGATATTAGAAAAATTCCTCCCCATAGGATTAGCTATAGCTCGTGAGTGTCTTCGACGGCAGGGACAAGAGCCTTAAGGTATGCAAGAAATACAAATCGAAAATTTGAACTCGAAGTAGAACTTCTCCTTAACAATTAAAGTTATAGGTATATACATTTTCGCTCAGATGGAAAAATATTCAACTTATATTATAAGTTCCTTATTAATCAGTTTGATTGAGTTAAAATAAACTCATTATCATTACCTTTCCATCGAATAAGAATCCACTTCAGTCAGGGGAAGAAAGGGAGACGTTAATGTTCAGTCTATGGGAGAGTTATTTTAAACTTTCTCGTTTTGATTAATATTTTTGAATGATTTTTTTTTTTGCATTGGATAACTGAGGACTATCTACAACCGGGCTAGTTTTTACTTTTTCGTTTAAGATTTTTTAAAAATTACTTTCACTTTCGAAACCGGTCTGAACCGGTTTCGTAATTAAAACTATCCTAATATAAAATAACTAGTACCAAAATCGAAAAAGTAAACTCTAGCTCTGTTGTAGATCATCCTCAGATATCCAATGCAATAAAAGAACATTCAAAAATATTAAAATCAAAGCGAGATATTTGAAAAAACGCTCCCATAGACTGAGCATTAGCGTTCGAGTTTTTCCGCGTGACAAGTGTGGCCTCTTAATATGGAGTTCCATTGTTTCAGGTTTAAGCTATTCAGCTGCGTCATTTGTCGCATACCAGATGCTAATGGTTAAATGTTGTCTCGGAGAATTTTGTCCGCCGGCCTTCCCTAGGACAGCTTAGTTAATTCAGCATTGGAAGATAAATCGAATAGGTCCCGACTTGAACACATTTCCACTCAGTTGGAAAAAAAAATTCAAATTGTATACATGAATATATACATTAAAAAGAAAAAAATCATATCCTATCCAAAAACATAACGTCCTTTGAAGTCTACTAAAATTGTTTATTCGCAGTTAATAATTCCAACAGCTGAAATGTTATAGGGCCATTCCACGGAAAACGGACAAAATGTCCTGCACGTGACACTAAACACCTATATATATATATTAACTTATAAGTTGTTAAAACAAACTAGACAATAAAGATAAACAAAACCTAGATTTTCTTATTAGCATGGTTGTTTTCATTTGAGGATACAATATCATTGTTGAAACATCAGTAATATGTAGAAATGCTGTCCCACCTTTTATATGAAATGATCCTCTAATAGGTTTAAAAATCTTTACAATTTTACTCAAGACATAAGTAATCTGCCCGTTTTTAATAGATTTAAAAATCTCCACACTTCAGCCCTTAGACCTAACAAGGAAGGTCTCCTTACTGTGCGTACTCAGAATATTTTGAAAGAATTACCAATTAAACTACTAATGAACACTACAAACAAACTGTGTAACGTTACTCCGTAAAATTGGTGGAAACATGCTGCCTCTAGTTTTATGGAGTAATTTAACCTGATATAACTGGTGTAATATTACACATTAGTGTAATGTAACACCAGTTATATTGGTTAAATTACTCAATAAAATGAAGGCAGCTAAGACGAAAGAGACAAGCGATTTGGCGAGCAGCACTTTTCCTCGCCAAAAGCAAACGATTTTAATGAACTAAAATTTGCTTGTTAATTTGATTTTTAGAATGCATGTAAATAGTATTTAATGAACTTAAACTTAATCAGTGAGAGAAATTTATATTATATATATATATATATATATATATACACACAGTGGAACACCGATTTAACGCTTCCCGTATATAACGCTTTCCCGTTTTTAACGTCGTTTTAGCTTAGTCCCATTAATTTCCTATGCCAACAATGTAAAAAAAAATACCGCTTTTAAAATCCCATTCTGATGTCTTTCCCATATTTAACGTCGTTTTCTTAAATGAAAAAGACACTTTTACGAGCAATAATTGATCGTTTTCGTCGAATTTCACGCTTTTTCGATCTATATTTCTGCTTTTCTTCGAATCGATATTCACTGTAATCAACGGAATAATAGCAAATCAAATGAAATAGTTATTTCACCCATTTTGGAAGACCAAGAAACCCGCAACGTGCTTGCTACATTCAGATTCACTTCTACATAAAAACTAAAAGAACAGATAATCATTTTTTTTTTGCCTCTCCACTACATGACACGTAATCACGGCGCCTTATAGATGAAGCAAGAAAGGCCGGCGAAGGGGATTGTGAAATTTTCCACAGATGGAGCAGTGTTGGGTTTCTGATAGAAACTCAACTGAAGGAGGATATTAAAAATCTGTATTCGTTTTTATTCAGCGAAACATGACTGCAAAACGGAAGCGATTCTCTGTTGCCGATAAGGCCAGCATTATCAAAAAATTGAAGAATTTTTGAGGGACTAAAGCAGAATTGGCGAAATCCCTTGGAGATGCAGCATCTACACTTAAAACAATTTTAAGCCGGCAGGATGCCATTGAAACACAATCAGATACACTAACAAATGCTGCAAATAAGATTAAAAACTTAAAAGATTCTCCATATGCTGAACTGGAAAAATTTTTTAATTGAATGGCTCCACTAACCAGGCTCTTCAAATATCCCTATTAATGTTAACAATATTAAGAGAGAAAGCTATATAAATTTCTCTTAGATTAGACATAACAGGATTTTCAGCATCAAATGGGTGGATCAGCAGATTTAAAGAGAGACAGCGTGGCATACAGATCATTGTGTGGTGAATCAGCAAGCTTCGATCAAGTCACGGTTGATGACTGGAAAAGGGATGCACTACGATCTCTGGTAGAAAATTATACTCCGCAGAATATTTTTAATGCTGATGAGCTTATTTTTCAATCCCCTTCGTGGTAAGACGTATACAGTAAAAGGAGAATCATGTAACGGAGGAAATATGTCAAAATAACGTCTAACTATTTTACTGTGCTGATGATAGCGACAAACTAACTCCGTTTGTTATTGGCCGTGCTAAAAAACGTTGTTTAAAAAAGATTAAAACTTTTCCCATAAGTTACAAAGCAAATAGAAAATCATTGATGACGGAAGATATTTTATAGGATTATTTGGCAAATGGATAAGAAAATGGAATCGGAGAGCCGTAAAATAATCTTGTTTGTAGATCAATGCACATCTCACAAGAATGTAACACTGAAAAATGTGAGCCTAGAATTAATTCCCACCAAATTGTACTAGTATGTTCAGCCCTGTGACTTAGGTATAATTCATTCCCTCAAAGTGGCTTACAGACAATAACTTGTACGAAAGGAATTGTTTCAGTTGAATCCTGTGCCAATTCCGTGACAACACGAATCCAAAAATAAGATAAACGTGTTGGAAGCCCTACATTTGATATTGTCGGCATGGAAAAAGGTTACAAGAGACAATCACCCACAGCTTCAAGAAAGGTGGATTTCCGACCCTAGTCCTATTGGAAACGTCTGCTTTGATCACATACAGAATAACGATTCCACTGAAGTTGAAACAGTGGGACTTGGTAGGGATTTCATTTAATATGCAGAATTTAACACTTCCAAAACAATCCGGATTTTTTTACGGCAAAATAATGTAGGTTTTGATTTCTTATTAAAGTAGCAAATTGCGTTAGTTACATACAAATGCTTTATTTTCTATTTTAGGTTTCATTTAATTAATTTAAACTTATTTTATCATTTCGGAGATATTTTAAATTACATAAAGTATTTTTCTTATAACCCCGATTTAACGTGATCCCGCTTTTAACGACGTTTTGAGCAGTCCCGCGAACGTCGTTATATCGGGGTTCCACTGTATATATGTATATATATACACTGTTTGTTGCTGCAGTTAATTTATCTCTTAAAAAAATATTTTCATATATAAAAAAGTTTCATATTGAAAAAAATATTTCCACACCTTTAAGCGTATTCAAAAATAAAAGCCAGAGGAAGAACACTGCAGTTATATATATATTTCAGTACCTGAGAAGTCGTTTCCACATCAACAACGCTCAATTGGACTTAATTTTGAGCTTGAAACAATTTAAATTTAAATTTTGAATTTAGTTTTAAATCGTAATTTTTGACAGTTAAATTTCAATATAAATACATATAAATATCAATATAAAACAATTATAGTTAAAACAAACTAAAACGGACGAAACTAACATTATTTAAATTAAATTTATTTAAACAAGTTCAACAGGTAACATTTTTACCTTGAAGAGTATCTGGCATAAAAAAAAAGGATTTTTTGAAATTTTATTTCATGAACAACCGATGAAAAACTGCCAAATAACGAAATTTTCATTATTTTTTTACGGACGCTCTATTGAGGTTCCACCGAATTGTTTTTATAAACACATACATCCTCATGAGAAGAACATTCTGTAATTGTTTCAGATTTTTTGGAGTATGACAATATGGAGACGTTTCTTGAAAGTAATCTGCCCGTTTTCAGACCCATTCTAGGGAAAACGGAAAAAAGTCCTGTGCATGACACTTACATAAATTCCCATATCAATTAACTTATCATTTGTTAAATAATAAACTGTACATTAAAAATAAGAAAAAACATTGATTTTCATATTAGCGTAGTTGTTTACATTTGAGGATATAATAGCATCGTTAAAAAAAAAAAAAAAAAAAAAAAACAGTAATATGTAGAAAAGCTCTCCCACGTGTGACACAGAATGGCCCTAAATAGTAAGTCAGTAACAAGGTGAAGTAACGACATAGAATTTTGAAAATGCAATTAATGATAATCTAACCTCTATTTCTAAAGCAGTGTACTGTTCCCGTTTGCAGCCGCATCGAAGAGCTTCCAACATCGAATAATACTTAAAATGAAACTAAGACTTAACTGTCAAACTCGTGACGTTTAAGCAAACCTTTATAGAAACGTGAGGTACTCTGTATGCACAGCTTGCCTCACACAAATGAAGAGATTTTTTGAGTCGCAGCTGCTTCAGGAAATTTTGATTTTACTTTCAATAATGTTTAACAAAACCCGAGAGATACTAAAAAAAAAAATAAATAAATAAATAAAGTTTCCTTAAGCATCATTCTATGGCCATAAGTACTTTAAAATCGTTCTTCAAAATATTGTAAAAAACTCTAATTTGACGAACTTCGTCCAATAACTACCGGGAACCTCTAGATAACGTTGGTTAAGGCTTTTGAGAAAATGCAAGATTTTCTAAAGAAAGAGAAAAAAAAAAAAAAAGAGAAATTTGTATTATTTCCAATCACTCAAAATATGTGATAACTGCAAACATAATGCACCATTAATGAACATTTTTCGAATTCTTGAGATGTTTTTACATGAAAAGAGTAGAATAAGTATTAATAACGAAATAATGAAACAAAGTTCCTTCCTTTTTTCTTTAAATCAACTTTTTACTCAATATTTGAAATCAAAATTTCCAACTTTGACCACCATGCACTAATGGGCAAATGGCAGTTGCATATTTCATTGCTTTTACATTAGATTAAGCAATAAATTTTGAAGATTTTTCTTTTGTTAACATTAACTTTATCAATCACGCCTATTTTCAAGATATAATGACCAATATTTATTGAATCATTTTTTAAAACTTTTATAATAATAAAAATTTTACGAATTATACAAACTGTCGCTGCAGTTATTAATACATTTAAATTTTTCATGCCTTTCTGAAAAAAAAAAAACATTTGTAGAAGGATGATCCTTTTCAAAATAGAATTTTATATCAGAAACTTTTTAAATTCCTTAGCATTTTATAGAGACAGTTTATAATGAATTCACATTTTTAAATATCGTAAAGTAATTCTTTAATGCAAGAGCTATTTACATTATTTAAATAAACTTTGTTTTTGTATGCAAAGATAAAATTTTGTAATCTGGATTTCACGGACTTCCTTAAATGCCAGAAAGTATATTCACAAATGTGTTTCCTATTACAATGCGACATTAATATTTATAACTTCATTGTAAGATAATAAATTAATTTTAAGGCATTTTTTAGTTAGCTGGCCGCAGGTGATAAATCGCCAAATGTTCTTTACGGTTACAACTGTATAAGTGTTGCAACAACGGATTTCACGAAGCGCCAAAAGATGGTCTAAAAAGAAAAAAGGTCTAGATTGAAAGTGGAAGTGCAAAAAAGTAATATTTTAAACATTAAAAAATAAAATATGTATGTAAAGAAAATATCTTTAAGCAAATACTAGTTTATACTAATTAAATCATGATAATACATTGAGAAATCAATTTAGAAATCCTAAAAAGTTTAATGTTTAATTTTTTCTTTCAGTTTTTTATATCTTAAACAGAGCAAAAATTACTTTTTTTTAAAAATAAATTCACTAGTTTGTATTTTCTACACGCGTAGAAAAATGTAATTTTCCATTATTGAGTTTTGTGCCCACGCCAAATTAATGTATTGAAACAGAAAATTTTTGGAGAAAACATGAATTCTAGTCATGAAATTAGGCATGATTAAAATCATGGCTAAATAAATATTCAATGCTTATTAAGGAATTTTTTTTAATACTGTTTTTATTTTTATACTCATTATAATATGAAATGTCACCATGTACTTTAACAACATATAAAATTTCGAGACTAATGGCATATTTTGACACAACTGAGAATCCCGTAGGATTAACGAACATACCATTTTTCGAATCCAAATAAACTTTATAAGCGTTCACTCTATAAAAGAACTTTTCACAAATTTTGAACGCTTCATCAAAAATTTTCTAAATTAAAAAAGAAATGCATTGTTATACCATATAACTCTTTCATTTGAAGTCTGTTAAAGATAAAATAAGTTAAAATATGAATGATAATACATGATCATGAAAGACGATAGTATTCCAGAGTGACGCAGCCTTAAGCCTAAAATCGTAAGAATGGCGGAACTCCTATTTACACCTAACTCCAGATCAAAGGAGACGCGAAAAGCCGCCACTTCATTAACTCAGCAAATAGAGCTCATATTGTTCGGATTTTTTAAAAACAGTCATACCTGCAGTCTAATCCTATTCTGAAATGTTTACATTTCTACGTGCAGTATATTTTGAGATCTCGAGACGCATTTTTAAAGCAAATTCGATGGTACAAATCCCTGATTTCTATTCCTGGAAAACGGCCAGAGCGATTTTCTTTAAATTGATATATAATATGAATCTGTTTTATATGAAGGGAATAAGATAACACTTGTTTCCGGAAAACACTTAATTTTAAAGTTCCGTACTTAAAAAGTAAAAACGGAACCATTATAAGATCACTCCTGTGTCTGTCCGTCCGTTTGTCTGTCTGTCACAGCCCATTTTACTCGTAAACTATGGAACGTGGAAAGTTCAAATTCGGGTAAGTAATAAAGACCATTGACCCACATATTTTCAGATTAATAAACATTCACAAATATATTTAGTAAAAATGTAGACGCGCTAATTATGCTACTTGAAAAAAAAATATTTTCTTTGTATATCATGTGGGATATCCTGTGAAAGCTTTTGTAAAGCTGAACTCAAAAACACATTCCTTTTAAATTTAGGTATTATATTTTCAAAGATATTGTTGAAAATGTAGCGCAAAAATATGTTCCCCCATCTAATTCCGAATCTACTGAAACTAAAATTATGAAAAAAATTAGAGGTAGTAGACGGTAATATAAACCTTGCCGGAAAATTATAGAGATTACCCTAAGACACATAGTTTTTGAGTAATTAGCATTTTTCTGTTATACACAAACTTCGATTTACGGGCATTCAGAAAAATTGTTGAGCATCGCTGAATATACCTATCGTTGCAGAAGAATAAAAGCATTGCTGATAATGATTTTCGAAAAAAATCATCGGTAATTAGCCGAGATATTAACCCTTAAAGATACGGTCAGTTTGGACATACACAAGGACAGGGGCGACGTACTCTATGCCTAGTTAACAACTTTTAATGATATATATGTGTAATATAATGTCCAGTAACAGTATAAAAGCAATAAACGTCAAATTGTTAAAAACATACTAATTTAAGGGGTCTCAAGACACTAAAAAGTGGAAAAAATGAAAAAAAAGACGATTTTCAAAATTTAATGTCTTAAAATGTATATGATTTTAAAACACAATTTTAATTGGGATGAAAGATAAAAGTATGTTCTTTCGTTTCATGTATTTAAAAAATTGCAAGATACAGAATTAGTATTTATAGGGGGCTCTAAACTGTTAGACATTTGTCGAACAAAAAATTGGCATAACAGTTCACGCGCAGGATTACAAAATAAATTTTGCAACTAGAATGAAAATTTTGGTGCTTCTTCAGATTGTAATAATTTACCTGAACTTAAATAAATTTGTATTTAAAGCATTTTTATATTTTTAATGCAATGTTGCATTTAGCTAATACAAAATTTTGAAAATTTCAACATTAAAATCACCTATAAAAATAATTTTTTTAACAATAAAAAGGAAATTTTAGGTTCAGTTTATACAGACTAACACGAAATATATGTTTTGAAAATTTCATGAAAAAATATTCAGAAGTTTTTGAGGTATCCTGCACATTATGCCCAAAAAACGCTATTTGGAAAATAATGACTTTAAAGTTTCGGAAACGCCGCTTCAGCTATTGAACGGGTATAATTCTAAAAGTGAAAACTTCTGTTCTAATGGGAATTTCAAGGAAACAATTATATTAAAATATTCAGAAAAAATAGGAGTTTAACATCTAAAAAAAATTAAAATTTCTTAAATTTGAAGCTTTAAGAGTCCTGCGACAACTTGATCCTTTCCGGCACAGAGTAATTCTATTTATAAACTTATGAAATAATGAACTGACACCAGAATTTATAAACGAATTTATTAGAAAATGCGAACTTGCTTATTTTCACGTACATGATAAAAGGAAAATTTTAATGAAATATTCTTGGTGCCGTTTGTCTGTTTTGGAATTAAAATTAGGTGTCCTTTTTTAAGGGCATCGCCCTCGAAAGATTTAATTAGAAAGAATCGCATGAATACTGTGGGATTCGCGATAGTTTGCATTAATTGTATCTCTCAATACGCCTCGAGTGACTTTAAAAGTTAATTAAACACTATCTGGAAAAACGGGGCACTGACCAAGGCGGCGTTGCATCTTTGAGACCTCAATTCGAAGCGCGCTTAGCACAATGCCAAATTTAAACTTTGAACAAAAGTTTCGTTTTAGCTACACTGTAGAAGTAAAGGTTATTACTACGCTGAATTTAGTTTCATGAAATGCCAAATGAAGTTTAACTATGCACTGCTTTTATTGTCAGTACCGAATTAAGTTCATCATAAACAGATTAGGATAATTTTGAAAAAAGTGTTATACGAATAGCTATATTTGATATTATTTAGGTTCCATATCTCTTTGAACTTTGATGGTATACCCGATTACACTTTTCTAATATAAACAGTTATACCCAACCCTACGTTGTATAGTTTTTTTACAAAGTCTTAGTATTCTTTTAGCAACGTTTTTTTTTTTTTTTTTTATAATACAATTACAAATTCATATATTTATTCTACGGAACCCTCTATGCGCGAGTAATGCTCGCACTTGACAGTTTATTTTTATATAATTCGCATTTTTTTTTTCTCAAAACTGACCTGCGCGATTTTATTAAAATTAATATACAATATGAATCTGTTTTAGATGAAAATAATAAGATGTTACTTTTTTGCAGGAAAACAGTTGTTTGTCATATAATCGGTATGGAAAATAAGACTACATTTTTTCGCCATTCCATGAGAATTTATCGCAAATGCGCAACAAGTTACTAATGTATTCCTGCGCATGCTTTCTTTTTCTTCACTTTTAGGTAGATGGATGTCTAAAGATTAGTCGAGCGGTTAAGAACGTTTTTCTCGTATACCCGAGAACTCGGGTTCAATCCGCAGTGATGCTTTTATGTTTATGTTCACATGCTTTTGATCTTTTTATAAAGCCAATTAATAAAAAAAATATTTGACCATTACTATGAGTTCCTTTGTAATTTTTCATTGCCAATTAGATCATTAAGTAAAATTTTAATAATTTTTTAACTGTTAAGTTAAACAAAATTAAATTAAAATTATAACTAAGCTAAAGGAAATATAAGTCCATTTTAAATAAATTTCAATAACTTTTATTTAAATTTATGTAAGCTATTTTTTTAATCGCCGTAAAATCCCGTCAATGCACCCTCCCCCGCCCCCAAATACGACGGAAAACCGTAAGTGGTTTACTTACACGGTATTGAAATTGTAGTAAATACTCAGATTAGTCTGATGGTATATATGATATCTATGGGTGGTGAAGGTGGTGTGTGTGTGTGGGGGGGGGGGGGATAATAATGGTTGATCGTCGCAAAGTATGCCTTATTTTTAATAAAGTGAGAAAAGAAAAACATTCTGAAAAAAAATGAATTTACAAAATAGGAAAACAGAATAACTTCGCGATTAAGGGGGACGAATACCAACGAATTTTTGACAATGGATTTTCGGTGCACATTTTCGTAATTAAAATATTGATACATATTCTTTACAACTAGCATTTAGTGAAATATAACATCTAAATTTTTATATAACATGTTTTATTTTGTCATAGGGGAGAGCGGGGTACAGTGAACCTAAGTACACAGTGGGCCACCCCTTATGTTTTATTTATTTAAAAAATTTTAAAGCCTATCTTTTAGGTTAATTGATAACAGCACTGGATTGATTACTTATAGCCTTCAGAACACATCGTTAGCTCAGAATCAACCCTTTTATCCTGGCTGGTTGTTTTGAGCTCCTAAAAGTAAAATTTTTCATCATTAGTTTTCTTTATTGAGTGATTAAAGGTTATGGATAAATAAGATAAAACAACTTTTTGAAAAGGTAAAACACTGGTCTTTATTTAATTTAAATGTTTATATGCTTAAAAGAAAACTTTAAATATTATTTTATGAGTATGTATTCAACTTCAACATGGGGCACAGTGGACCGCCCATTGCTGGTGTACAGTGATCCCCAATGAATACTGCTTCTGTAATGAAGAATTTTCAAAATATTTAATAATTGCTTATTCTCTATAAAGAAATATTGTTTTAAAATAGTTATTTAACTATAAAATAAAGTAAACAAAGAAAAATGACTATTTAACCCTATAATGCATAGAGTAGCCATTTAACACACTTTAAATCTCATGTTATATGTTGTTCAGATTATAATGTAGCCATCTGACACTTTAGTTTTCTCCTAAATTATGGATAACAGTTCACGTGTGATTTTTAAAATAAGTTTTCTTGCTCAATATAGCAGGAGTTTTTTTTTTTTTTTTTTTTTTTTTTTTTTTTTTTTTTGGGGGGGGGGGGGAGAGAAGGAGAGGAATATCATGCATCGTAGAATTAACATATTAAGAAATATTTTGTTTTGTATTTACTGCCTTTGAAAAATATAACTGTAGCCTAATAAGTAATGGATGACCTCACTTTAGAGGTTATTTATAGCTTCAGAGCAATGGTCAGCTCCTAATGGACTATTTTATCCTCACTATTTTGAGCTTCTAATAAATTTTTCATCATATTTGTCTTAATGTTTGCAGATTTTGTGTACTTAATAACTTATTTGCAATCACTCCTGTATCTTATATTGTTATTTTCAAAATATAATAATTTTTTTGATAATTCTTTTGTTTTATCTTTTTTGTTTCTAAATGCTACTTGCAACTTTGTATTATATTATTTTAGAGGTAGAGGGGAAATAAAAAAGAATTAAATTATAAATAGATTTATATTGTATTTTAGACAATAATTAGTAGTGGACCACAATGGCCCAGTGGGTGGACCAGTGTACCCCGCTTCCGAGGCATACTGGTCCCCTTTACGGGTGTATATAATTTTTTTTTTGAAAAATGTATTAGGAACTATGTTCTGCGAAAATTATGAAGCATGTAGAAAGGTTTAAAGAATGTTCAAAAATATTTTCAGTAGATTAGTCTCTCCGTTAAAGAGAGAAAAAATGTTAATTGCAAAAGTGGACCACTGTACTCAGTTTCCCTTATATTTAGCAAATAATTAATAATCTTTATTTTTTTTAGCTAGATCTACTAAAATCAATCCCGTTTACATTTCTGAATTATTGAAATTATTGTTTGCTGGTGCTGCTATCTGCCTTTGAAATGTAAAATATTCCATATAACGCCTTTCCCGTACATTTGCAATTTTAAATACTGGTAAATATAGCCTTTCAAATTGTATCCAAACTAAACGAAATGCATGCAAATGGATAATATGACGCACAGAAATAATTTACATAAATTTTACTTTTGATTTTGGACAGCGTGGCACAAAAGATAAATCAATTTATTCATATAAATACATTACAGTGCATTGTATAGGTTTAGTGAGAGTGATATTTTTAACAGTATATTGGAAAATTAAAAGTTTTGGTTAGATGTGTAAATATATTTAGCCATACCGAAAACAATTAAAATTGAATTTTAAAACAAATTGTTTAAAGTTACATCAAGGCGTCACTTAAATTTTGATATATTTTTTTTAACTCATATTTTTGAATTTATGAAAGATGTGAATGATAAAGAATCAATGAATAATTTTTTTACATTCTTTTTAATTTAACATAATTCTTACACGTGCAATTATAAATAAAACAAAAATAAAATGATGAAATAAATAATATAAATGTGTGTATATATATATATCTACTAAAAAACAACTTTTCAAAAGTAAAAAAAAAAAAAAAAAAAAAAAAGAAAAAAGAAAAAAGGTGAACGTTATGGCTAAAAAATAGTGTAATATCAAATTTCCAAGCTTATATTATGGTACTTATTTAACATTTTTTATTAAAAATTTACCATATGTAAGTCGTGTGCCTAAGTATGCGTTCATAAAAAGCCTTTTCTCCTTTACTAAATACAACATAACGTGTTTCAGAAAATTAAAATTTTTAAAATTATGTATGATGGGCTTGGCGGCCATCTTTCCATATTTTACAGAAATTTCTAAGCACACAAGTACGTTGTTAAGATCGGAAGTTCGAAATTGTTGCTAAAGCAAACATTTTATGCATTTAATTTATGGAAATGAGTGCCTAGAAATTTGTGTCTTAAAATAAAGTTGAAGTAACTTCAGGTTTCATTTTACGATTCTTTTTTTTTTCGGAGGGGGCTAATTAATTAGTTAAAGTAGTAAAAATCAATTTTTTTTCAAAATAAAAGACTTTCTTAATTTATCTCTCTGTAGCTAAAACTAAAAGTTCAAAATTCTTAATAATGCAAACATATTACGAGCTTGTCTGCTTAGAAATTTGTGTAAAATATGGAAAGATGGCCGCCAAGCCCATCATGCATAAATAAAAAAAAATAATTTTCAGAAACACATTATGATGTATTTAGTAAAGGAGAAAAGGCTTTTTATGAACGCATACTTAGGTACTCGACTTACATATGGTAAATTTTTAATAAAAAATGTTAAATAAGTACCATAATATAAGCTTGGAAATTTGATATCACACTATTTTTTAGCTATAACTTTCACCTTTTTTATTTATTTTTTTTTCCTTGGCTTTTTTTTTTTACTTTTGAAAAGTTGTTTTTTAGTAGATATCAGTTCTTTTTTTAAACAGATTATATATAATTGAAATAATTCTACTCGCTAAAATTAGTCCATGTATAGCCTTTATCAGCAGGGAACAAACACAATAGTATACATTTTGTTTACCTATCATTCATTTTTTAGAGTAATTAATAATTTAAAAGTAAGAAAAGTCAATTTTTTTTTTCAAAGTATCAGTCTTTCTCAATTTATATATCCTTAAAATTTTCTATGAAGGATGAAAATTTAGTAAAAAACAGATAAGAGTCGAAATAAAATATATATTCACAATTAGTCTGCCAGTTAATTGTTAGTTCTAACTTTTTCTTGCTGACGGTTTTGCAAAATAAATTTACCTTTACAAATACCTACGGATAATACGAGAATGAAGCCCGCAGGCATCTAAAGAATCGAAGATCTGTTTAAAGATCTGTAAATATAGAAATTCTAGACATGATGATGAAACATTTTTGATAAAAAAATCTAAAAATTTAATGATATAAACTGTACACACAACTTCATCTTCATTTAGATCGTGTTATACAGAAAAAAGAATAAATATGTAATTTTACTCTAGTCTGTTTATCCATATCTATTTGCATAAATATGAGAATATAATTTCGTATGAAAATTCCCCTAAATTGATTATCTTTAATAGTCTATTATTAAAACCGCATATACATTAGAATTAAATTTTTCTGGTTAAAATTGCCTTAAATCTGTAGTCTTATCGTTCGTGAAATTTGTTTTAAGTTTTTTTTTAATACCCAGACACCTTTTCTAAACTCTGACAATAGATCACAGACACACTGAAGTTATCCAAATACTTATATCTTTCTATCGTATTTCCTTTTTTGAGGGGGGTGGGGGGTGAGAAAGAGCACTGAAGAACTTCGTTTTGTTCTTAGCAGTCTGAATTAATCATTGAAAAGACCTACCTACATAAGTCTCGTTGCAGAATTTTCATTAGCTAAGAGTTGCATCAAGTTATACATCATGTGAATCTATTAAATTACTTTTGTAAAATACTAGATGGGAGCCACTGATATTTCCAGAGCATTTGCCTACATTTTAAGCTTAAGTCATTTACAACTATTCATTAATTTTCTACACGAATTAAATAAGTCGTTTTTTCCATGGCAACTATCTTTCACTATTGCTTGTTTTTTTGTTTGTTTGTTTTAATGAACACATATCAGATTACGTGGGGATCACGACGGGATTCGAACCCGCTCCCAGCTACGCTCTCAAGCGATTAGCAGCGTGGTGTCTTATCCACTCAGCCACGGTGAGCCACTGTGGAGGATATTCCATCTACGTTATGATCACGTGGTCAAGGTAAAAACTTCTAGCGTAAAGCAGGGAAGGCTCCGTGGACGTAATGAAAAACCCTCTCCAGCCAGTGAAACAGTTCATGCGGAAAGCAGTAGTAGCCTTCCTTCTTATCAGTTTGAAGTTCTTTGGGTAAATTACCGGTATCACGTGATCTTTTTCTGCCTCGAGCCCAGATTTGGAATAAAGTCCATTGCTTTCTCTAATACTCAGATACTCAAATTTAACCAGCTGAGCTTAGAATAATGCTCATAACAGAGAACATTTATATGTAAGAGTGGTGATGTATGCACAAGTCGTGTACTCATATTCAAGTTTTTCTCCAAAGTACAGTAACTCAGTCTTCAGTAATAGACGTGGAAGATTTCGATTAAACTAACCAGAAAAGTTAAACACTGGCTTCCTGATTTGATTTTATTCAAAATCGTCTTAACCAACCAAAGTTAATGTCCGGGATCCAGATAAATTTTTCTCTGTTAGTAAAATTAGATTGATCTATCAGTAGCCTCCATCCTTGCAAGCTTTCCGGTGTTTACTTCAAACATTAAAACATTCGTAAAAATGCAGGCTTCTGCACTGTTAAAAATCTGAGCAATTTGCTGCATTTTCACTCCACCGATTTTATAGAATATCGCTATTCTGACCAATGAGAATGCTCCATGATACAGTGAAGTAACCGTTTTCTGTAAAAGCGGTGGAGTGACGATGCAGCAAATTGCTCAGATTTTTAACAGTGCGGTTGATCAATCTCACCTCGCTAATAGCAAAAAATCTACCTTGATCCCGGCCTATTCAACGCCCTTTAAATATCCGAGAAAGCCTTGACACGCGTCAGGAAAACGTCACACAAAGCAGGCAAAATAAAGAAGAAAAATCACTCATTGGCTCGTTCATATCCACGAGCCAATGAATGATTTTGTTTCATTGCTTTGCCTGCTTTGTGTGATGTTTTCGTGACGCGTGTCAAGGCATTCTCAAAGATAGGGGGCGTTGGCTTATTTCACCACCATGCAGCTATGAAAGGAAAGGAGCAGACATGTCAATCTTCCCGTGTGAAAAACTAGATTAAAAAAAACGAGTTCTTTCCCCCTCTTCTGCCCTTTTCTCTCTTGATTTTGACCTATAGCAGCCCATTTAGCAGTCTCCAGTGCAAGATGACGCTATATATGGCGGACGCAGGAGGGACGGTGTTAGCGCGACCAATGACATAATAGGCCAGTTCATGACGTTTCAAAGTCACACGGAGTTGGATCATCTTTACACGATGATTAGTACAAAGTGGCCCGCCGATTTTTTTGTGTCCATTGCCGTGTACAAATAATCAACTCCGTGTGACGTGATGAGCTGGATACAGTTTAGGAACAGCTTCAAATGACGTCATCTATATCTACTCCGAAGCAAGCGAAAAAGACAGTCTACACTTAAAAATATCGTGAAAAATCACCCCTGTTTTTAAAGGCTATCTATTTTCTGACCAATGAGAACGATCCATAGGCGTTTATGTAGCGTTCTCATTGGTGAAAAAATAGATAGCCTTTATAAACAGAGGTAATTTTTCAAGATATTTTTAACAGTATACTGCGGTGCTACAGCGTCTAGAATATATAGTGTGGGAATCGGCTATCCCAGTAATACTAAAAAAAAGTGCTAAAATATTGGATCTCTTAAATTTCAAACGATGCTGAAATCCAATGAGTCGATCACAGCGATATCTGAAATGATATTTCCCAAAACTCGAAGACGATTTGGTCTAGACGCTGTAACATTTTTTTTTTTTTAACATACATCTGACCTGTGTGCTTGTCGTCAAACCCGCCGTAATACGATGTTTACTTTGAAATTTGAAAATATATCACAAATGTCGCTGCGATCAGCTCCCTGGATTTCAGCGGCAGTGCACATTTAAGGGATACACCTTTTTAGCGGTTCTTGGATAGCAAATTTCCACACTATGTATTCTAGACGCTGTAGCGGTGAACTTACATGACTTACGACATGTGTCTCTTGTTTAAAAAATATCCTGCGGATATCGATACAAATGACTGTTTGGAATTCAACATCGTTGTACATTTAAGGGATTCAATATTTCCGCGCTTTTTTAAGTATTGCTGGGATAGTCGATTTCTAAAACATATAACCTAGATGCATATATCACCACTCTTATGTATAAAGGCTCTCTGTTATGGTGTTTCTGAGCGCTGTTGGCTAAATTTCGATATTTGTGTTTTAGAGTGAGCAATAGAGAAATGTACTGTTACTATGGAAACAACTTCTTTAATATTGAAATTCACTACTGAAGTATCTCATAAAAGTTTTATGAGAAAAAGAAGAAGAAGATATTGAAATTTATAGCAAAGGAGTTCAGAATCAATGCCTTAAATAGTTTCAAATATGTACTGTTGTTATGGCATCAATACCCTTCCTGGATGTGGAAATGCAAAATTGTGTTCAACATAATGGTGGATATTCCATCTGCGTTTTGATCACGTGATCAAGGTAAAAACGTCTAGCGTAAAGAAGGGAAGGCTCCGTAGACGTGTAATGTATATCCCCGCTAGCCAATGAAACAGTTCATCAGGCAAAGCAGTAGCATCTTCCCTTCTTATCAGTTAGAAGTTCCCTGGGTAAATTACCGGTATCACGTGACTTTTTTCAGCCTCGAACCCATATTTGGAATATCCTCCATTGGCCGCAATCTAGATAGATTTTTCGCTCTTAGCGAAACGAGATTCATCAAACACAAGCCTGCATTTTTGCAAACTTTTCGCTGTTTGCAGAAATGCAGCCTATTGATTGGTGAATCTCGTTTCTCTAACAGCGAAAAACCTATCTGTATCCCAGCCTACACTGTTAAAAATATCGTGAAAAATTACCTCTGTTTTTAAAGGCTATCTATTTTCTGACGAATGAGAACGATCCATAGGCATTTATGTGGCGTTCTCATTGGTCAGAAAATAGATAGCCTTTATAAACAGAGGTAATTTTTCACGATATTTTTAACAGAGTATATTTCTACTGCACTTCATCCATGGCACTAAGAAAATGACTCAAAACTTTTATGACATACTCCGGGATCCAGAAGCAGCAAAAATTCTCAAACATGTTGGCTTCTGAGTGGTCAAACTCATTTCGCTAACAGCGAAAAATCTATCTGGATCTCGGTCTTAGTTTTCTTCGATGAAATCAATGCAAAAGGATAATATAAAAGAATAGTATATGATTTCTAAAATGTTTTGGCGGGTTTATCGCTGTTTGGCATAATTTGTAAACTTTAGAATTAATTAACAGTTTTTCTCTAATTAAGAATAGAAAATTTGTGCTTTAAAAGCTGAATTTTATAAAAGCACGTAGATTGAGTAAATGTCTGTCCAAAAATGCAATCCTTACTTTTTTCTGTCCATTATTTAAGCCTCTACCTCGATTTAAACATATGGTGTGGCAAAGAAAAGAAATTGATCATTTTCAGTATCTCGACGTTATTTTAAAAAATCTATATCCCTGTTTATAATAAATTTATGAAGATGCATTTGGTCTCAAATTGAAGATATTTTACATTAGGTCCTTCTGGTTTTGATTTTTCTGCGATGATTGGTTCTTTTGATATGGGAAATTTTACGCTGGCATGTTTGGTCGATTTAACATGGAGAAGTTGTCTTCAGTATAATAAGCAATTACGGTGTCTTGCCGTTTTATCTTGGGGTTTGTTTGTTTGGCGGGGTTAGCATTTTTTTCAGCTTGGCTTGGCAGAACGACCGTCCTGCTTGATCATATATAATAAACGAGCAAGCGATTTTCCCGATTACGAATGATATCGTAAACTACTGGATCGATTTTCATGAAACTTTCCTCCTATACTAAATCGAGCACGAAAAAAAGATCTAGCTAGGTCCCGGATTCAAGAAAATTTGTTTTTACAGGGTAAAACAAGATCTTAGCTGAAACTTTGCTTGCTGTAAATCGAAATATTCTCATGCAATTTACACTAAACTTGCTTTCTATACTAATTAGAGCACGAGAAACACATCTAGCTAGGTTTCGAATTCGAGAAAATTCCCTTTGATCGATTAAAACAAACTCAGCACTGAAAATGTTGCTATATATCGAAAACGGCTCTAACGATTTTCACAAAACTTGACGCATATACTAAATCGAGCACGAGAAAAAGATCTAGCTAGGGCCCAAATTCAAGAAAATTCGTTTTTACAGGGTAAAAAAAAAGATCTTAACCGAAACTTCTGCTGGCTATAAATCGAAAAATTCTCATTCAATTTACATGAAACGTGTTTTCTATACTAATTCGAGCACGTCAAACACATCTAGCTAGGTTTCGAATTCAAGAAAATTCGTTTTTATCGATTAAAACAAATTCAGCACTGCAAATGTTGCTATATATCAAAAACGGCTCTAACGATTTTCATAAAATTTGACGCCTATTCTAATTCGATCAAAGAAATCGATTTAGGTAAGTCGTTAATTCGAGAAAAATCGTTTCCTAAGGTTAAATAAGCTAATTACTCAAAAAATGGTATTAATCGAACAAAAATTCTGACGATTTTTATGAAATATACTTTATTCTAATATGAGAAAACCTTCAAACTAAGTCTCGACTTAGGTAGGGAAAAAAATGTAATTTTAAGCAAATTTTTTATATTTAATCATCCGTAATCGGAATCCTCGCCAACACAATGAAAGGTAATCTCGAAAGTGGCACTAAAAGATTGACTTGTACACTTTATCTAGCACTAGATAACGGCTTATGTAGATCAAAAATAAGGTAAAATTTGTTTTAACTGGCTAGAACAAAAAAAATTGATCGATTATAATTATTGATTATGATTATACTTCGTGAATTTAAATATTTTCATAAACATTTGTAATATTTCTTGATAAATAACTGTGCTTATACTTTTGCTAACAAGGAAGGTCTCCTTACAGGGCATACTCCGAATATGTTGAAAAAATGCTAGTGAAACTACTCATGTATGTAATAAGAGATCAGTTAAATTTAACGGCGGAATTTCAGTAGAAAGACTGTAAAAAAATAAAATACTTTCGAATATTTGGGGCGAAAATACGAAAGTGACACGCGATTTGGCGAGCAAGATTTTTCCTAGCCAAAAGCAAACGATTTTAATGCATCTGAAAATTGTTTATTAATTGTTTTTTAGAATGCACAGTTTTTAATGAATTTAAACTTAATCAATGAAGGAGGTTATTATATATATATTATATTATATATATATATGTTGCTTGTTGCTGTAGTTATTTAATTTTATCACTGTAAAAATATTTTCTATGCTTTGCAAGTTGCAAATATCTATTTTAAGTTATAGTCAGCTGACATTTGATTGCCATAATACATTTCCATATCGAAGATGAAGTCGTTTCCATGGCAACAAAATCAAATCGACAGTGTTCTATCTGCCTTATTTTTGAGCTTGAAATAATTTAAATAAATTTAAAATTTGTTTTAAATCGTCAAATATGATATTTAAATTTTATTATAAATACATATAAATATATATGACAAACTGTAGTTAAAACAAACTAAAAATGACAAAACTATAGTTAAAACAAATTAAAAATGACAAAACGAAAGCTATTTAAATTAAACTTATATAAACAAATTCAACATAAGTTTTTTCCTACATAAAAGCGTATTTTTTTTTCATCGCCAACCGGTGATAAATCGCCAAATAAACAAAAATTTCGTTATTTTTTTACGGGCGCAGTATCGGGGTTCCGCCAATTTTTTTTTTATAAACATATATATCCATATGAGAAGAACATTCTGTATTTTTTTTCAGATTTTTTTTGAGTATGCCCGTATGGAGACCTTCCTTGTAAGTTTAAAACAACTGCCATATTTTTACAAACATCTGTATAATTTGTTGCCATGGCGATATACCCTGGCGAAAAATTAGCAACAATTTTAAAAGCAAGATCATTTTTCTGTGTCAATCTTTCCACATAGCCATTTTTGTCGTCAAACATTGACTTAGACAACGTATCTTGTTAATAATCATTTAATTTATAAAACATGGAGTATAGCACTCAGGATATGCTTGATAATCGCATGCATATAAAAATAGTTTATTATCATTTATGACAATCCAAATTCCCGGCTATATGCAAAGTTTTCTTTCCTTTTCCCTTTTTTACTTTAAAGTATATTATTTACGTACTCGAATAAATCCTTCGGAATAAAAAAAATTAAATTTTATATTTCTTCCCCCCTCTGAATAAATGACACTATATTTAAAAGAAAACAAGTATTTTTTCGATTTAAAAGTGAAATATCTCAACTTTTGCCCATCTATGACATCATATTATCTGACTTTTAGTTTCTGACCTTGCTAAGACTAGAAGCGGTAAATAAATACAAATGTTAACTCCATGACTTATTGATATTCTACTAATATTTAGTAACTATCACTTTTCTATGTTTATTGAAAACAGTAAATATTTCTAATACTGTGAAATTAGAAATAAAGCATTAATTTTTCTTTAAATTTAGTTAGTATAATTGCAAATTCATTATGTCTGCAGGACGGCCTAAAAAACGAGAGTTCAACTTTAACGAAAGAATGCCGAGTCCGATTAGAAATACTGAAATTCAAAATGATATTTCAACGTCCAGACCAATGCGTGCTGCTAAATAAAGAAGCCGACAAAGGATCGCAGAAATGATGTATTGCCTTAATGAATCTGGATCCCAAGAATTAAATCAATTCTATACATTAAAAAGACGGAAAAGAGTTGGCAAAACAAACGAAAGCCGCATTCAATCCATACGTGCAATGCAGCATTGTTCCATTCAGCACATAGCAAATGAAATAAATGAGCGACAAGATCAAGATTTACAAGAACAAAGACGTCGTAACATAAGACGCCTCCAAATTTGTAAAGAAACGAATGTGAATATGGAAGTGCGCAGTTAACAAAGAAGCAACATACCAAAAATTGGGTTCTTTTAACATTGAATGTATTAATTGCAAAGCAATTCATTTTCCAGAAGAACGTGTGTCTAATCAAATTAACCAGTGCTCATTTGGCGACTGCTGCTTACATGGACGAATTAAGCTCGACTTCCCCATATTTCCAAATGAATTGGTGCGTCTCTTTTTTAAATGCCATCCATTTGCTGAAAATTTCCACAAAAAAATTCGCAATTTAATTTCATGCTTTGCTTTGGCTTCATTTAAGGCACATGATGATCGAACAATTAACAGCCATAATATTTACAGCTTTGTTGTAGGCAGACAAGTTTATCATAAGATGAATATGGCATCTCATCCAACACAAAACAGTAAAGGTGAATTCGAACGGCCGCAATATGGCCAGATGTACTTTTTAAGTTCAGAAGATGCTGTTAATGAAAGACTCTAATATCCTCTCAACCATGGAATCAGACGAAATTTAATGGAACTTTTAGAGCATATCATTCGGTCTCAAAATATGTTTGCACAATCATTTAGGATGATGCGAGAAGTTGAAGTGAATCGACATGCTAAAGCAGAAGGAATAAAAGCTCCATATGTCAAACTCCTGTTAACAATGCAAGAAAATGCTGATTACAGAAGATTCAATCTCCCTATGACCAATGATGTAAGCGAAGTGCTTACACTCAACGCCGATCAAAGCTTTCCAGATAACGAAATGGTGGTACATCAACGTGGGAAAAAATTGTCAATTTGCGTAATACTGATAAACGGATAGAACCATTCACGTATCCTATTTTACCCCCAAAGGAACATTTGGCTATTCTATGGATCTACAATTGCAAACACCTTATACAAGTCGTTAGCATCTTACTCGACTAGAATTAGCACAATATAGAATTGTTTTTTGACTTGAACTTACTAAATACCTTCCTCCAGAATCAGCTATTATAGGTGCAGATTTGCGCCAAATACACTTCAACGCTTTGCATTTTGGTGGTCGGCTTTTCCAACAATACCTCGTTGATACATGCATCAGAGTAGAGCGCGATCGCATCCAATGGATCAAGGCTAATCAAAAAACAAATTCTAGCTGACCAATATTCTGGGGTTACACACATTATTAAGGCACTACCTGAAAAGAAAAATACCGTTGTTGATGAAAAGATAATACTACCATCTTCATTCATTGGATCGACGCGATACTATGTTGAACAGTTGGAAGATGCGATGGCCATTGTTTACAGATATGGATCGCCAGATTTCTTTATCACTGTGACATCAAATCCTGAATGGGCAGAAATTAAAGAGGCATCAAGGGTTGTCTTGCAAAATGGAATAATACATGAGCAACCTGCTCAAGATGGACCTGATCTTATCGCTAGAGTTTGTAAATTTAAACTCAATGACATTGAAGAATTGGACAAAAAACAAGTATTTGGAACGGTTGCCGCTTACGTTTATACAATAGAATTCCAGAAACATGGCCTCCCACATATGCATCTGCTGCTGATTATGACTCGTGAAGATAGAATCCGTAACTCAGAGGAACTTGATGACCTGATTTCAGCAGAAATTCCCATTAATAATGATCCTGAATTACGAAATCTGGTGCTAAAAAGGATGATTCACAATCCGTGTGGGAAACTAAACCCAAATGCACTGTGTATGATTAATAAAAATGGGTGCATGAAATGTCGCTTCCACTATCCTAAAATGTTTAACGAAATCACTTCTTTAGCGGACGATGAAAAACAAAGTTATCGACGTAGATATAATCCACAATTGGATCATCATAGCTTAGAATTTTCGCACAAGCTTGCTGTTTATCGAAAGGAAATAAATGGTTGCAAAATAACAAGAGATAACCATCACGTAGCTCCATACAACGCTTATCTGTTGAAGAGATACGAGTGTCATATAAACGTTGAATATGTAGGAACCATTCGTGCTGTAAAATATCTACAAATATATCTACAAAGGGCATGATTTTGCAACAATAAAGATCGTTGAAAACCAAAGAAAACTTAAGCACAATGAAATAGACACCTAAATTGAAGGTCGATGTATCTCTCCTCCAGTAGCATGTTGGCGATTATTTGGCAACGAGATTCAAAAGAAAAGCCATTCTGTTCAACGCTTAGATATCCATTTACCAGGTCAATTTTGAATTGCAAACATTGATCTAGCACAAGATTTAGCAGATACGGGTCAGAAAGGTTCAACATTAGAGGCATATTTCCGGCATAATCGAGGCCTAAAACAAACAGAAGAAAATCTTCTGAACGGAAATTCACAAAAAGTTATATATCACTACTGTTGGATACTTCATATGGGATGGAAAATCCAGCGAATGGATTCAGAGAAGTCGCCGTTTACGCGTTATTGGTCGAATACATAACGTAAATTTTATCTACCAGCCAGAACTACCACTTACGACTGTTGCTTTATCATGTTAAGAATGCAACAAACATCGAAGATATGCTAACAGTTGATGACATTACATATGCATCATATAAACAAGTTTGTTTAGTTCGTGGACTAACTTACGATGACCAACAATGGATTGAAAGTCTGCGAGAATCTGCTATGTCGAAGATGCCTAAAGTCATGAGAACGCTGTTTACACAGATTCTCATTTTTGGATCTCCTGAAAATCCAAGACGTCTATGGGAAATGTTTAAGAAAGATTTTGCTGAAGAGTTCATCCGAGAAACAGGACGGACGGTTAATTCTGTCGAAAAAGCGTATAGCGTGCTTATCGAATTATCGCATTCAAGTTAAATACAGAAGCTACTGAAGGTAGGAATTTCCTATACTGGGTTCATCAACTTGGTATGGACGATATTGATGGATACGAGAACGTGCTAAATGAAGAAACTATGAACACCAATGAGTCTATTTCTATTGGAAAACATATGTATCAAATTCTTAAATGGAGACAAATTGAAATTTTTGATACCATTTTGCATTCAGTAAACGATTCAACCCCTGGATCAAAATGTTTCTTTATTGATGGACATGGAGGCAAAGGAAAGACTTATATACAAAACTCTTTATTACATACTTTCAGGACAAAAGTATAAAGTAAAGTGCATGGCATTAACTGGGATTGCTTCTATTCTGCTATCTGATTTAAGTACTTCACACAAGACTTTTTTACTTAAAGTTCCATTCACATCGGATTCAATTTCCAACATCAAACCTAGATCCGCTAAAGCAGTCGAACTCAGCAAAGTTGATGTATTTTTGATGGATGAAGCTCCTATGCTGCCAAAATGCAGACTTCACAATATAGATCAATTGCTGCGCTCTATTGGAAATCCAATTTTGCCATTTGGTGGAAAGATTATGGTCGTAGGAGGGGGCTTCCATCAATGTCTACCCGTCCAACTACGAGCAAACAGAAGTGAAATATTGTATTTATCAATCAAAAAAAGTGAGCTGTGGCACCACTTCAATTCAATTTCATTGACACATAACATACGCATTGATCCGGAACAAAGAGAATTTGCCAAATATCTTTTGAAACTTGGAAATGGAGACCTACCACAAAACGCGATGGGTGAAATCGAACTACCCGTAGATATACTTTCAAATGGTCATCTCATTGATGAAGTCTTTGGAAACCGCTTAAAGAAAGGAAGTTATGAAGAAATGAAGGATCGAGCTATCCTTGCGCCATTAAATTAAGATGTCAGCAAGATCAACGCCAAAATTATTGAAAAGCTTCCTGGAGAGTAAAATCTACCACAGCTACGATTCCGTCAAAGATCAACCTGAAGGAGCAGTCCAGTTTACGACGGAATTTCTGAATTCCATGGAAATAGCTGATTTGCCACCTCATGAGTTAAAGCTTAAAAATAACGCAATAATCATATTATTGCGCAATTTAGATGCTTCAGAAGACCTGAACACCTTTGCAATGGAACAAGGCTAATTGTTAAAGATCTTTGGAATAGCATATTCAAATAAAAAATAATCACAGGAGAATATTCAGGTATCAAAGTACATATTCCACGACTAACTCTCGATTCAAGCAGAGATCAACTTGGATGCACGATGCAAAGGCATTAGTTTCCTGTGAGGCCAGCATTTGCAATAACTATACATAAAGCTCAAGGTCAGACCTTCGAATTTGTTGGCGTCGACTTACAGACACCTGTTTTTACGCATGGAATGCTCTACGTTCCTTTTTCCAGGGTTAAGAGGCAAAACAATTTAAAGGTACTTATACCTACTGAAAATCCTCATCACACTCATAATGCTGTATGGAAAGAAGTATTGAATACACCAATAACCAATCAATTTAGTATTTAAAAGACTGCAGAAATACGTAACAAAATGGTTTACTAGAAAGTACTAAGAAAGGGATATAGATTAGTAAATAAATAAAAAACTCAAAAACGAATATTTAGTATGTGTTATTTTTAGAAAGTAGAAATGACATTTTCATGTAGAAATAAATACGCTCAAATAATAAATAAATAACATTTTTTGGATGCAATATGATCGCAGAATTAAAAAAATCACCCAGTGATGCTCGGTGTACCAGGTACTTCATATATATTAAACCGGCAAGCGATTTTCATGATTATGAAAGATATCGTAAACGACT
The DNA here is from genome assembly GCA_963932465.1 of Maratus speciosus. Lineage (NCBI taxonomy): Eukaryota > Metazoa > Arthropoda > Arachnida > Araneae > Salticidae > Maratus > Maratus speciosus. Next base: position 304,011,600 of record OZ010800.1, read on the forward strand.
GGGAAGATTTTTCCCGAGACTTGAGTCCCATACTAAATCGAGCATGAGAAAAAGATCTAGGTAGGTACCGAATTCGACAAAATTCGTTTTTACAGGGTAAAACAAGATCAGAGCTGAAACTTCTGCTTTCTATAAATCGAAAAATGTTCATGCAATTTACACGAAATGTGTTTCCTATACTAATTCGAGCACGAGAAACCCATCTAGCTAGGTTTCGAATTCAAGAAAATTCGTTTTTATCTATTAAAACAAACTCAGCTCTGGAAATGTTACTATATATCGAAAACGGTTCTAACGATTTTTATAAAACTTGGTTCTTATACTAATTCAAGCACAAGAAATCGATCTAGCTAGATCGCTAATTTTAGAAAACTCATTTTCTACTGTTGAAACAAACCCATTACTCAAAATGGTGGTACCAATCGAAAACAATTCCGACGATTTTTATGAAATACGCTTTATTTGATTGTGAGAAAACCATCCAACTAAGTCTCGACTTCGGGAAAAAAATTTTGGTAGGTTTAAAGGAAGTTTTAAATATTTAATCTTCCGTAATCGAAATTCCCGCCAATACTAATGATCATATACCAGCAACAGGTTCAAAGGATGATCTCGAAGGCGGCACTAACTGCTTGCCTTCTATATTAAATCCAGTACTAGATAACGGCCATTGTAGGTCAAAAGTACAGCAGCATTCGTTTTAGCTGACTAAGAAAAATAATTGATTTTACCAAATGTTAATTTCGTGAACTTAAGTATTTTCATAAATATAATTGTAAATATGCTAATAATTTTGATAGATAACTGCACTGCGCTTATACTTTTGCTATGTTTAAAATGTCTAACATATTGTTAGAATTATCGCTGTAGTTTGATGCCATGACGATACACCCTGGCGAAAATTAGCGACAGTTTTAAAAGCAAGACAATTTTTCTGCCAAACTTGCCATATAGTTCCCGAAATATCTCATTTTTGCAGCCAACCATTGACTTGGATGACGATTGTTGAAGAATAGTCATTTAAATTTTTACAAAACATGGAGAATAGCAGTCGGAATATGCCGGAGGTAATCTCATTCAAATAAGTCTTATTTTTATAAATGACAATCCAAATTTTCTTCTATATACATTTTTTTACAAAATTGTTTACAGTAAAACATTTAAATTCTACTTTCTTCCCATCCTTCCAAAATGACATTATATTTAAAAGGAAACAAGCATTTTTATATTATATATGAAACATGTTATTACTTTTGTATCACTGTGACACCATTTTCACTGACTTTTCGCTTTCGACTTCGTTAAGAATACGAGCCGTAGATTTAAATATACACTCCGTGACTTATTAATGTTTTCCAAATAGTAACTTTTACTTTTTGATATTTATAGAAAATAAGTATAAAGCGAAAAATAGTTTTTTTAAACATTCTTTTATAAATATTCAATGTTCATCTTCAAACACATCACTTATTTCTTTTTACGGCACAGATGTACGCACCAAGTTGGCGCGATTTTTTTCTGGCGCCAATTTGGCAAAAACCTCGTTTTCGAATACCAGTTACATATATAATTTAAAAAACGGAATAACAATAAATAAAAAGAAAGTTTCATTAATAAATGTAGAACAAAACAATTTATATCTACCCTATATATACATAAAATCCTAATGAAACGAATTTATGAAACGAATATATGAAACGGCTGAAATGTGTATAGATTCTTTGAATCGACTGATTAAACAACTGATTATGTTTCACGGCGATTTCTCCTAAAATATGGAATACCTTGCGATGAAATTAACACCAAAAATCCGTATTGATCCACAGATCTCAAAACTGGTATTAGAATTTTTAAATTCGAATTAGTTTTCGAAATATTAATTTTTTTCTAATTTTAAATACATTTTTCTAATGATGGCAACTCAAATTTTAATCATAACAGATATATTTTTTTTCATAACTCAGAAAAGGTTACTATTTTAAATTAATTTGGCGACAAGTTTGGCCTCCTTTAAATCTATGCTAAGAAAAATGCTTTTTTTGTATTTCGTTATCATTTTATTTAATACAAAACTTTCATTTAAAAATGAAACATTTAAATTGATGGCTTTCACTTCTTTCTTTATTTTAAAAAACAAAACGAAAGGAAAAATATTAGGCACATATGTCATATACGCACTGAGGTACCCAATTGGCGCAAAAATGGCATTATTTTGGTTGACATGGTAACCCGGTTATTGTCGTTTATTTAATAATCAATGTTTATTTACTTTTACTTCTATTTTTAATTTATATAAATTTTTTGTTCTATAGTTATTTTTGCTATTTCCTTTTGAAAATAATAGAAAATAATAAATACTGTACAACGTAGTTATTCCGTCAACCAATTTCGCAAATTATAAAAATCACCAAATTGTACAGATTGACAAAATTTTTATTTTAAATAACGAAAGAACAAATAAATTAGTATAACATTAATAAATATAGAAATAAAACGTCGAATAAAAAATCACTTCATGACGTAAACATGTGTAACTTGCTATATACATATAAAAACGAATATATACATATAAAAAGTAATGAATTACTTTTTGAAGTTGGTGCCAAACATTCACAATTGATAATGATTAAACAAATAATTTGCTGAAGATATAGAGCATTTTTTAAAAATTTTGTATAATATTTTCCATCATCACTTTATTCATGGTAATAGCTACAATATATTCACAATCTTACTATACTTAAGATAGGTTGGCACCAACTTCAAAAAGTAATTGATTACTTTTTATATGTATATATTCGTAAATTAAATCATAAATATGTAAATTAATATTTTGTAAAAAATATTCTCTAGAAAATCCATGTTTGGTAGATATTAAATTCTATATATTAAATTTAACGTTTTTATGCCGATACATGATGTCCAATGTGCAGTTAATGGATAACGTTTCGTCATTAGAGAAGTTTAAAGAATTATTTAATTCTTTTTAGTGCTTTTTTGAAGTCGGTTAATATTTTTTTTAAAAGATTATTTATTACTAATGAATAATGTAAACATTGTATTCATATCGATTTAATAGAAACAGATATGCGCTTCGATTAAAAGGAAAGCAGTTACAACCGCATCGATTGAAAGGAAAACAATTACACTCACATGGACTAAAATAAAAAATATACATTACTTCTTTAGCTGTCAGCTTTTCGATCGGCGACATTTTCACAAAATTCTCCAACAGAGGCAAAGTACACAGAATTCTCATCATTTTGCACTTTTGCATTATTGAGGTATTAACAACAAATTTATATATTCTGTAACAACACTAGCACTTATTTTCTAATATAAAGTTTCAAATCCTTTAAGTGCAAAACGTGAACTTCCAATTAACTCCGCATTGAACTTATATAACTAAAAAAAATCTATTTAAATCAGTATTTTAAAAGGAAAGAATTAAAATTGTAAACATACTGCTAAGTTACTCAAAGAACGTGTGTCTCTTTTTGTTGGAAATGACTCAGAAACGCATTGTTTAAACACAGAGATAAGTTTTGCCTGATAAAACTTGCTTCATGGAATAAACATTGCGCGTAGAATTTCTCATTCATGAGAAAAGGATTGTCTACATTTTTTTCTCATGCAGCAATGCTGCAATCACACACAAAATTTTGCGTCATCCACTAACAGGATATACTAAAGTTTATATTGTTGGACTGTGATTTTTTAAATTATTATTTAATACTAGCTGAAGTATCCGGCGTTGCCCGGAATTTTAGGAATTTTTTTTTTTTATCCGGACGACAGATTACCTGCTTACTTAGTGAATATAATCTGTGATCTGGATTGAGACAGATAAAAACCTTTCTATGGAATAGATTTATAAATGGCGCAATAAAATTCAGAGAACCGCGAAAGGTTAAAATATGCCAATATTTCCATAATGGGGTTTTTATCATGAACTCATATGACGTTATATATTCACCTGCTGGCGTCTATTGTATTTCCAATATGAAATAATTTTTGTGACGTGACATTTTTTTTTAAATTCGTCAAACTATTTATTTCATTTTACACGTAGAAATCTTGCAATAGAAAGTAATTGTTGTAGTAAGAATTTTATTGCAGATTTTTAATTGATGGCAACTGCTATAAAAAACGTTTAAATTTAGGGATTGCTGTTAAATTAGGTTTTTTTTATTAATTAAAAATTAACTATAAGTTATTTCGATTCCTGATTACTTTAGTTGCCTCGGCCGTATTTCCAATACTCATGTACTTCGCATTTCACAATTCTGGATTTGTACAGAACTACAAACAGACAGACAATTTTTCATTTTTACATATTAGATTACATATCGCTTAATAGGAAATCTTATCTAGACTTAAAAACTTTTAACATAGCCGACGGGAAAGGTTCTATTTAATTACCCGACTGAAAAGAAGGGTTGTGTGTTTCACGCGTATCTGTGTATGTAGATTTCTTTATACCCTCAAAACATCCCAACGCCTGGATGGACTTTAATGAATGAGCTCTCTATCAATTCGTCTTAACGGCCCGATGGTTACAGGCTAGGTTTTGTTTTTATAAATTCAAAATGTCGGCCGTAAAATACAAAATGGCGGTACAGACGAAAAACAATTTACGCACCCTATTGAGTGGCATATCATTGGATAGATCTTTCAAAATGAAGATGACGTTTTATTGACTATTTTACAGTCAGAAGCTCCGTTAAAATATTATACAACCTGGAAGTTGTGTAGGTAGGATCTCTAGCTTTACTGCAACTCTAACCATCATAGACATCTATAGACCTCAGCAAAACAGTGTTTATAGATAGGAACTAACAATTAAACACAATTTAAAAGTAACCAATACAAGTAAATAAAAAAAAATTGGTAACTAATGTAAAAAAAATATTTTAAGTCAATTCCTACTTAGGTGAATAAGAGATTTTTTTTCTCCCATTCTTCTTTCCTCTTGAGTGGCGCTTAAAATGCCTTGATCAAGAAGAGGGCTCTCTAGGTCTTAAAATACTTTGATCAAGAAGAGGGCTCTCAAGATTATTGAAAATTAATTAAATTTAATTAATGAATTAATATTTGAAAAAAACTGGATTAACATCAAGTGTCATCCACTACAAATTATTTGAGCTTGATTGGATGAATAATAAGTATTTTATTAGCGATTGAAAATTTGAACAAGATATATATATAGAGAGTATGAGCTAATAGTATGAATTGAAAAAAAAAAATAGTTTCACATTGATGAGAATTAGTTCGCTTTTTACGCAGTCGGGTTTTTTGATTTTTTAAATTTAATTGTTTATTGACAGTATTTTTGCTTTGACGAAACAAGCAGAAAGATAAAACTTGGCATGCTTTTTCTTTATTAAAAACATGTAATTTTTTAAAGGCTTCAAGATATTGTTTCTTAACTTAGTCCACTGACATATTACGCTGATAATAACTTGTTGCACAACTAGCATACTTCAGTGACAGTTGTTTTGATAAAAAAGTGTTTGGGGCAACGCTTTATTGTTATCTACGTTAATTTAATATCACTTTGTTGTCAATATTACTCATTTTTACACTCAACAGATAATCAAACTTTTTTGGCATGTCCCTCTAAAAAGCAAAACAGTCCTTCCGGCGTGTACTTGGAGGAAAAGGTATCTTCCATATTCTTCGTTTTTAAGAATTCAGCTGGGTTCCGTACGGCCGCGAGCGTATAATAATTCATCTGCCACGGTGGCACTGCCGGGTTCAACTCCCGGTGCCTCAGTTGCACACACATAGTGCGGAGCTCCCGGCTGTATTTATGTCATGTAGATCATCTGTATCAAGGTCTTGTATATGGAAGAACAAATAAGAAGATATAAACATAAAAAAGAATAAAAATTTCTTCCAAGACTTGTATGTACTCTAAGGTTATGTTAATAAATGGATCATTCGAGACAACAGCTATAAACAGGTAAAGGTCTCAAAAGCAACCCCTTTTCAATTTTCAATATTCAGTTAACAATTCAGCTAATTTTCTCAAACATACGAACGTGAAACGCGTGGAACCCGAATATAGAAGATTCTCAGTTCTCATCAATATTGAATTTGAATGAGATTTTTAAAAATTAGCCAGCTATTGCGAAGTTGGCTTCATTTTTGTTGTCGCTAAATTTGGCGATATTTCTCCAAGTATCACAAAGCTTGGTGAGGATTGGATGCTGACGGATATGATAATGTAGTTTAAAGCGTATGAGAGTAGCAATAATGGTTACAACAATTAAATTTGCGAGAAACTGCGTTTTATAGATTATAGAGACATCAACCACCTTAGAATTTCAAACAGTTTTACCTCAGCCATTTTTTTAAATAGAGGAAATTAAAAAAATTCTCCGGAGTCTTTGTATCAAGGTCGAACACTTAAGGATAAGAACTTTCAGATTTTAAATTTTTTGTACATCTTTTGAAATATTTACTTCAGATTACTGCTAATGTATTTATACCTACTTTTACATGTCATATATGATTTTTCTAAGAAATTATGTCTGGAATAACAAGAATCGTGATTCATGTAGCGCTTTCAACTGTTCAAATTGCAAAAATGATAAAAGAATTAGATGCTAGATCATCAGTAAATTTTCTTGGGAAATAATTTGACGTAAGTCGGAGAAGTGTGTTTATGACATGAAAATAAAATAATATCATGCTGAAAGGGATTCAAATGCAGAAATAAACATAAATGGGATATACATATTTAAATTTTCTTGAGCAACAATGAACTAGAAATCATAATGAATGCTTATAGTAAAGAGAAATACAGTAAACTCTGTGAAATCTGCAAAATGCATAATCTGCAAATACCTATTATCTGCTCTACATGTTAAAATGTAACCAATGAAACTCATTTTAACATTTAAGTTCATATCTCTATGAAATATCTCTATCTTCATATGAAAAGCTCTATGTGGCTGTAATTTTGAAACAAGAAGCTAGCCAGCGATATCTGAAGATACCTTACGCTCGTATTCATGAATAACTTCGACCGAGGGTTAAACCGCGGGTTCAGTAACCCCAGGTTGGTATTTTCAACCGGGAGTTGAAAACTCGTATTCACCGTTTACTTCGGATGAAAAGTTACCCAACTCGGGGTTTCTCGACCTAGGTTGAACGAAATGTGTTTATTGGTTAAAAAAAATCACATGCCTTGTTCGGTTTCGCGTCGAGAATTCGTTTGTTTATGTTTTTGAAGAAAAACGCCAATTAAAAAAAACAGAAAGAAAGAAAGAAAGAAAACAAAGATTCAATGTAATTTTTTTTTTTTTTTTTTTTTTTTTTTTTTTTTTTTTTAATTTCCACAAAATGTATGGACAAAATAAAAACCTGTAATCACTAAATATGGATCAACTTAATTTTTCTTGAAAGTTTTAATATTTTTTAAACAAATATTTTTATTTAAATTTATTAATGAGTTAGGTTAATGATATGAAACGTGTCAACTACTAAAATAAATGTTAAAAGGTTCTTTTTCAAAATAAATTTTCGCATAGTTGCTAAAAAATGGAACTTGATTTGAATAAAAACTAAAATTTTATTTCAACAGCAATTAGGATGATTTCTATTATTAATAGCTCTAGTTAGCAATTAAACAATTTCTGATAATGAAAATATTAAAATGGAGAAAAAAGGAAAAAAATCAAGAAAGTAGTCTGCTGTACTTTATATATACTATTTCTTTTATTAGTATAGATGGTATCCCAGATGTATTAATTTTATTGTTTGGATTTTCAGCGAGCTAATTAAAATGTTTAATTATAATTAAATTAGATAGTAATTAATATTCCAGGTTGACAGAAAAAAAGGAGTGAAATAATATTAACAGAACTGCAGAAAAAGCGGAACAGCTGATCCTAGCGGTGCCCTGGCACCAGGTACCAAGCCGCAGAGGCGCTCCATAGGCGCATATAGTTCTCACTTCCGAGAGATTGATAAACATTTTTCATTTAACTAGTCGCTAAATAAAACTCTATACTTCCTTTAAGTTTAAACTGTGTGCAGTGGAGATATTTTATAAGATATTATTTTAAGGAACACAAATATTTTAAACTTTTTAAGACTACTAGTGTATAGTGTATGAATTTCCATTCAACACATATAATCGAATAAGGCCTTTCCTAAATCATGATAAATGTATTCTGAATACTATCTGGACAAATAAATGGGAAATATTACAGAAAGTTGAATTTTTATCGACCAGCTTTTAGGACCTATCCCCACCCCTTCCCCTCCAGCCATTTGTATGAGAATTTTTCTATTATCACATTTACAAGATCAAAGCTATTCACTTGATTATCTTTGACTATTTTTTGATAAATTAGCCTAATAATTACGAAATATCATTATATGCACGAAGACACTTGTTTTTGGTTGCAGTGTTGCATTTGAAAAAATGTATTTATTTAGAAAATGTTATTTTATTTTCTATAGTTTTCCCAGCTTCTTCATTTCATATTTTTAACTCATTTAGATATCACTTCATTAGATGTAATAAGAATCTCATTTAGAATAGAAATTAAAAAGGGGATTTTTTTTTTTCGATGACTGATTAATGATAGATTTCTAGACTAAATAGGCAGAGTAATGATAGTTTGTAATCTAACAAAACAACTCAAATTAATTATTAATAATTTCATATAATTTTACATTATCTAATAAATAAAATAGCTGTCTGTTTGTGAATCAGTGGAGAAAAACATGTTCCCATTTGTACCACACTACCCATTCCCTCTTTTTTTTTCTCTTTTTTGGTGTCATTCTTTAATTTAAGTAAATTAAACGTTTCTCAAGATGCTGTGTAAGATATAGAAATAAAAAGAAAGTTTAAAGTACATATTACCAAAAATAGAAGAATATATGTAATCTCATACATACACACACACACACACACATATTATATATATATATATATATATATATATATATATATATATATATTATCTATACATTTTTGACTGGTTTGTTTATATTTATACATTATATCTCCTTCATTACATGTTGAATTGTTTGCTTTCATAAATACTCATGATTACGAAGAATTTATTTACCTTAAAAATAGTCATTACTACTAGGGCTGATAAAAATATTTTTGGTGTGGGGTTATTTTAAAAAAGGAATTTTTTTTTTTTTTTTTTTTGTTAACCAGCGTATTTCAACCCTTTAGTAATTTATTTTAATTTACCTGTCAATTAAGAAGCAAAATTTATAAGTGATCTCTAAAAAAAGTCACAATTTCAGGAGGTAACATTGAAAAGTTATTCATTTTAGGATTTATTACTATTATTATTTTCGTATAAAATAGTACTAATGCATATTTTATATTATGTATAATTTTGAAATTAAAATACAGTTGAAAAATAAATGCAATAAAAATAAATATTTCAAATTCCACAAAAATTGGGAAACATACGTAGAAGCTTACAAACAATCGTAAAAAAAATTAATAAAGCAATAAAACTCAAATTGTTTAAATTTTAAGTTAAAATATCTAATTTATAGATCTGATTTATATTTATCTCAGTTTGTACATAAACAATAATATATCTTTTACGCAATAGACCCAAAATTTAATTTTAAAACATTCTATAAGTACTGATCAAAAATCTACAGAGAATCTATGGATATTCTAAGATAATCTGCGTATTTCTTTACTTAAACAAAAATGCAAATTAGCCTGAGTCTCGCATTTTAATTAGAACTTATGCAAGTATGGCGTTTATTTCGATCCTGTTAAAATACATTTGTGAATTTTTTAACATCAAAATTGCAAAAAATAAATGACCTTAAACGCGACAGTTGTTACTTTAGAAGCAATTATTCGGCTGTTTAAGTAATATTGGCTATTTTTAAGGCAAATAAATTTTTCGCGACCACGCGTATTTATGTAAACAAACAATTCAACATGTATTCAATATATAGAGGCTATATACATAAATATAAACAAACCAGATAAAAATATTGAAGATAATTACATATATGAGATTACATACCTTTGCATAATGTTATTCCGTTTTATTTAATAGTAGAACTTCTATATTTTACACAGCACCTTCAATCAACACGTCTATTGTAAAATGGCGGTCCTCTCCCTCTCCTCACTCTCATCGCTTGTTTTTCGTTAAATACGCATGCTCGGTTGAAAAATCCTGGGTTGATCCTGCTGTAGACCAAGGTTGGGTTACTGAACCCGGCGTTAGATTTCAACCTCGAACCGGTTCAGTGGGGTTGACGGTGAATGCCATTTGAGTTTTCAACCCGGGTTTTCAGCTTAACTCCGGGTCGAAGTTATTCGTGAATACGAGCGTTAGTAACACTTGCGCACATGCATATCTGTTTATAAATACCAGTGCTATCGCATGACAAAACATGGCGGTGTATGTACGTATATATATTTAAATATCAACATTTGAACCGAGGGTAGTTCGGGGTCCGGGGTTCATGATCTGTGAAAATATATCGAACTTGTCCTGAAGAGAGTCCCTCTGAACCGCTACAATAGGCAGCTATTTACATTTGGTAATGGAAGCTACCTTCAAAACCTGTTCGGTACGATGGCTATTTTAAAAACAGAGTAATACTGTATACTTTAACAACATATTGAATTTTTTCGCAATTAGCCAAGTTTTACGAACGTTAAAGCTTAAAAATTTTTAAAAAGGCAAGAATTTTTGCACTCTCATAAAATTGTTGACTAGCACAATCATCAAAAGGAGCTCTTTCAAAAAAACACAATTATCAAAGGTCTCAGAATTTGGTCCAAAGTTATACGCTGACATCCATAAAAGTAAAAAGAGTTTTTCTTAAAAAAGTTTTTTATAAGCACTCAGTTATTTATTTTTTAGTTACGCCTTCTTTCATGACTAATTTCATGCAGTTCCAAAAGATTTCCCTAACAATAGTTGGATTTAGCATATACCTGGATTATTGAAAGTTTCAGTTTTGTTTTATACTTGATAGAAAGCCTGAACTAAGGTACTTATATACAATTTTTTGCACAATTTTTTTTTCAAGATATGACAAAAGGAAAAAAAAAATGTATCATTTAAACTATCTAATCAGGATTTGTACATTGTTTTATAAAAGTATAATCACAATTTAATTATAATAGACTATTAAGGGAACAAAGGATAACTTTTTAATAAATATTATTATTATTATTATTTTTTTTTAGCTGTTTAAAGTATTTTATTTTAGCCGTTTCACAGCCAGATAGCATATTTTCGCAGAGTGGTTTGAAACATAAATAACTCCCTTGTTGAAATTTTATCACCTGTAGCCAGATAAAGAGAAAAAGCCTTTACATTAAAGTATTAATTTATAATTAGGTTCTAAAAATATTAAAACGTTTTATTGATATCGGAAACACATCTGTGTAGGATGAAACCCATTTCAAGTGTTCCAGAAAATATTTTATGTGTTGCTTGACCATTTTTATAAAATCTGAAATTTTTTGTACAACAATCCTAACATGATGGAAGTTCAAAATAACTATTATTTTAATTTTATTATTTTTTGTTTGTGCATGGCGGCCATCTTTGTTTCATCGTGTGTAGCAATTTTCTCACATCCTAGGGTTTACGGAATTGTAAATATCTCATCTTTTATTTTTTTAACTCAAGCGGGGTTTAAAGCTATTTGTTCAGAATAAAATTAGCTAAAAGTTTGGTAACAAAATGGTTTCCTAAAATAAATCCTTACTGGTGAAATTTTAGCATAAAAAAGATTGTTTCCAAAATCTGTCAGTTTAAAAGAGGAAGGTTTTTTAGAAATTAGTACTGTCAACATAACATAATTCAGTCAACATGGCATAATTTTTTTTACAAACAGGTAGAAAGTACTTGTACTCACACACCATGTTCCAAACATGGTACTTGCTTTCTCTTCGCTAAAAAAAAAAAAAAAAAAAAAAAAATCCCAAATTTTTCAAAAATCGAACTTTTAAGGCTTTGATATCTCTGATGGGGGAACAAGATAAAAATCTCAAATTCTGACTTTTGATAGTATATCATGGTAGCATCGTGAACAAAAAATTTAAAGGTGGAGATTTGATTGCAAGCTAATTTATGGAGAGGACAAGATGTCAACAGATGCTATTTATTACGAGTACCTTAGGATGAGATTTCTCTCTTTTATTACAATATTTACACGCAAAATGTGGTTTGTTGAAAACAGTGTAATAACAAAAAAGCCGGTAATAAAAGGTATGATAATCCCCATGATTTTCCCCCTTTTTCGCAACAATGGATTAGCCTAATAGCCATTACATAAATTTCATTAAAAACTGAATAAAAGATTTATATTTTACAAATTTATTTAAACTTGAAAATTTCGAGGGTTATGACATATTTGAATGTATTCACCAGCAATCGAGGAAATTTCATAAAATTGAATATCAGGACTATGTAAAGTTTTTGCTGCAAAATAATGAAATTTTCTAGTTTTATTTTTTACAACGCAGAAAAAACGTCTAAGTATTACTTACACGATACAGGGGCCTTATAAAAATTTAAATTTCTTAACATTAAAAAAATAGCTGTTTTCAGGTAAATTGCTTTTAATAAGATAGAGAACAACATTTTACATTTTGCTAATCTAATTACACCTCTAAAACGCACAATTAAGGAATCAGCTATCGGATAACATTAAAAAGGAGTACCATGTATAGTATAAATTACTAAAGGTCAATTTCGGACAACAAATTAAGCGATTTTTTCGTATTTAATACTTTCCAACACGTCAAAATTTAAGAAGTGCTTGATAGATTTTAATACCTGAAGAATTGGAAGTGTTTAAAATTTTTATTAATAAAAATTAACAATTTGCTCTATACAGCTGCACACTCATTTTTAGAAGACATTTCCTCTTTTTATTAGTAAAATGCCATCAGAATTTTAGTAGTATACTTGTATCTGAAGGTTCAATAACTCAAATAGTTCATTGGAAGAAAATTATTAAACACAAACATTAAATAATTAACTAAATAAAAGGTTAGCGAAGCATAACTTTCTTAATTTGAAATGAGATATGTGGAGCGATGTGCTATTAACAGAAACTTATTGTTTTAGGTAGATTTTGTAAGAAATACTACCTATTAAATTCTTCCCTATGTTGGAAGTTCTGAAAAATTTTTGCAGATCGGCGCCGATCATGAACCCTAGAACCAGCCCTAGTTCAAAAACTTTATATATGTTTGTTAATGGACAACATTGGACTAAGGGGTTTGGGGAAATAGTGAGGAGTTTTGTGAAAACAGAAAATACCCATAACTTCTTAACAAGTTTTTGATAGGACCAATTCTTACAGAAAAAAAAAATAAAAACAAAAAAGGGTGGGGGGTTGAAGGAAAAAAAAAATCACAACTTTGTCAATTCATAAGATATCAAATCCCCTTAAATTTATTATAAATCTTCTTAATATTATCTGCAACTTTTAAATTGACAAGGTTTTGATAAGACTAACTCTTACAGCAAAAAAAAAAAAAAAAAAAAAAAAAAAAAAATAGGTGTTGAAGAAAAATTTATCGTATTAGCATGATTCTGATAAAACCAGCTCTTACAGAGAAATGAAATTAAAAATTCGTCAAAAGCGGACAAATAAATTGTTAAACTGGGGTTTATCTCTAATCTGGATTTAGTTTTTGTTGGTGAAATTAGCATTTAACTTCGAAAACTAAATCCGCCTGTTGGCCGAGCCGGCTGGGATTTTTAAGCATTTATACTATATTGCATCTTATCTAATTTCCGAAACTAATAATTAATTTTAAACCTTATTTTACCATGTTTTAAAGCAGTGCACTGATTTTCCCCACTATGAGCGTGTCGAAAATTTTCTAAGGCGTGCCACCTATGGCACACGTGCAATAAATTCACCGTCACTGTTTTATACATAAACTTGTGCTTAAAAATAAGCGATGGATAATCAACTATTGAGAGAGGAAATATTACTTTTATTTTGTTTATAAAGTTTTCTGTTTGAGGAACTTTACTTCAATATTCAATATGAAATTTCAATATTTCAAATTTAAGTCTTTCTTAATAATATCGAAAAGAAAGGTGTTCACAAATTCTGATATTAATGCAACTGGGTCATCCCATGAAAAGTGAAACCAAAGTACTATTTTGTTTTTTTATTTATAAAACAAATAATATTTAATTTATAAAGTCATGTAATACAATTTTTAATAGGTTTTAGAGTGTGAATTTTCTGAAAACATGCAGTTTAAGTATAAACAGTAAATTAAATAAAAGTATTAGCACTAAAAAGGTGAGAGTGATGAGACTGAGAACATTTCACTTAAATTATTGGTAAAGCTTAACAAGCTATTGTCATTTCAAAAATTATTTGTAAAAGTTGTAATTAGGCTAGTTTTTGTATTTGAATATTCTATTTTTAAAATTTATAAAAGAAATCAGGGAATATATTATAAATGAATTAGAATTCATAAATAAATTTTGATGTATTGAGTTGTTACGTCCGTAATAGGCAAATGTTACGTCTGTAACAATTTAATTATCCCATGTATTAATAATTATTTTAATGTTTCAAACAGTTAATACCCTAATAATGAATTATTGAAGAAAAAGTTAAATGTTCTTCCATAAAATTCACAGAATTATGACAATAACTGCAACTATATGCAATTTTGACTGTTTTATGAATTACTTCCATAACACCTAGATTTTATTTTTTCAAAAGTTATGGGAACATTTTTCAGATTTCAAAATTTAATATTCTATTTACAATCCTTGGACCGACCTTAAATATAAAATAATCCATGTAATAAGTATTCTTTTTACATTATTTATGAAGCTTTAAAGTCTCTGTTTGTTACATCCGTAACCATGGAATGACCCAACTGCGAATCATAATTTTAATAAAATTGCATTCCTGATGGCTTATTTTATGCTACTTTTATATGCTACCGTTGTGCTATTTTTAGAAAACATTCTAAATATTTCCATCAACATAAAAAAAATCGATTCTACAGAAGATTTGACATTGAAGATTTAAACTTTACCTCATCTTTAAATTACAAAGACAGACAACTAACCAATTTTTCATTGCACTGAAATATCATATCTAAGCTTTACTCTTCAAAAGATGACAAGTTAAAACAACTTTATATTCGATATTAAACTTTTGAAAATAAAACTCGTAATTCTGAAAATATTTCGAAGAACTTAATTAGGGTACTAAAAGAGGAATTAAACTTTGCTTTAAATCTAACTGAAAATATTTTAAAATCACAAAAAATTTTAGTTGAGGAAAGAATTTAAGTATTTAACAGATTTTTTTTTTTTTTTTTTTTTAAATTGAAAACAGATATCTTAATAAGTCAGGAATCTAAAGATATTTTTACACTTGTGTGAAAAATGAAAGTTTACAAGTCCTTTCGACTCAGAAGAGTAGATTGATATAAAATAAATAAATAATATACATCATATTTAATACAATCTAAACTGATCTCATTACTTCTAAGTTCGCTTTTTTGGCGAGAAATTTAATTTGCAAAAAAAAGTTTAAATTGGGTTTATGAAATATAATTGAATGGATATAAGGCAATTACATAGAAAACGTTAAAAATTTGAAGAAATCATAGTTTAAAAATTCCCCACAGGCTGTCATATAACACAAACCATTAATTAGATGCGTTCTGTAAGCGAACTATAAGAACAAGACACTTATTACCCGACTGTCAAGTAGGGTTATGTGTTTCAAGCGTATCTGGATTTCTTTATACCCCGAAACATCCCAACGGTTGGATGGATTTTAACGAATGAGATCTTTATCGAGTCGTCTTAATCGTCGGATGGTTATAGGTTAGGTTTTGTTTTTATAAATACAAAATGGCGGCCGTAAAATACAAAATGGCGATAGTGACAAAAACAAATTTTTTAGGCACCCTATTGAGTGGCATATCATTATATAGGTCTATCAAAATGAAGACGATGTTTCATTGACTATTTTACAGTCAGCAGCTCCGTTTAAATATTACACAATCTGGAAGTTGTGTGGCTAGGATCTGTAGCTCTACTGCAACTCTAACCTTTATAGATGTCTATGAGCCTCATAAAAACAGTGTTTATAGTTCGGAACTAACAATTAAACACAACTTAAAAGTCATCAATACAAGTAAATAAGAAAAAAATTAGTAACTAATATATAAAAAAAAAAATATTTTAAGTCAATTCCTACTTAGGTGAATAAAATTTAAATAAAGTAAATAAAAAAATAGGTAAGTAATATAAAAAAAAAATAGCTTCACACTGATGAGAAATAATTAGTTCACTTTTTACGCAGTCGGGTATTTTGTTTTTTCAAATTTAATTTAAATTATTAACGAATTCCTTCAAGATACATGCGAGGTCCCAATTAGGATTGAATTGAGTCAGTGTTTCGGGCATTATTGTGATGACAAGTTTTGAATTTTTTTTTTTTTTTTTTTTTTAATCTCTAAACGAATTATCGGAGTTACATACTTGATTAACTCATCCAATATACATTGCCATTTTATATATTTTTTCTTTAGTGTCCCCCCTGAAAACAAACTATATGCACTACATTATTAATGACTTCATTTGGGCTGGATTATTTATCAATATCGACATATAGATATTTCATATCTATCGCAATAACAATATCTAAACTTTGACTACGTTGATCAGGGCCGAAACTAGCCTTTCTTGCGCACGGAGCAAGCATGAATTTTGGCGCCCCCTCCCCCCCTTTCTTCCTCAAAGTATATTTACAAAGAGAATTTTACTAATTTTCTAATGGCAGACTTATTTTAAAATTTAAAATATGTAATCATAAAATATGTAATACTGAACTACGAAATTGAATGTGACGTTTGTTGAGATTATAGTTCGTTCACATAAAAGAATTCGCATGTAGTACCGGCTATTTACAGTGTTTGCTTATACAGTAGGGTTCCGATTATCCGAGTCCCGCTTAATGAGTTTCCGCTTTAACCGAGTTATTTTCTTCTGATGGACTGATGGATTTCATTATTATGAAACAGCCATTATAAATGAAGTGTTAGGTGAAGATGAAAGAGCAGTCGTAACAAGTTTGAACTCTGATTTTATGGTCAGTATGGGAAAAAAATGACCATATTTTTTTTGTAAAAAAGGATTATGGCCATTTTTTTTCCATTCTGACCAGAAAATCAGAGTTCAAACTTTTTACGGCTGCTCTTTCATCTTCACCTAGCACTTCATTCATAATGGCTGTTTCATAATAATGAAAGCCATCAGTCCATCAGAAGAAAATGATCGATTCCAAAGGTATAATCTTTCACTTGGCGCCCGGGGCACATGCCTCTTCAGCCCCCCCCCCCCCCCCCCACTTAGTTTCGGCCCTGCTGTTGATATATCGCAATAAAATAGCAGTGTTTAATAAACACGGCAAATTACGAACAGGAACTTAATTTTAGTTTTTCCTGAGCTTCCTCTTTTAATGTGTTAATTAAAATAAAATCGTCAACATCGTAAATTTAAGAATTATTTTAGTTTGTATTTTATAATTTTGTCAGTTATTCGCAAAATAATTAAATATTTAAAATGTTACTGATAAATAATATATAGGGTAGGAAGAATAGGAACCATACTATTTTTGAAGGAAAATACTTTGAAACAAATCGTATAAGTAAATATGAAACATTTGTTTCTTTTCTAAAATATTTTTTTGCATAAATATATATACTTATTTTAATGATGGTGTGTGAACATATAGGTATAAGACATTGATTCGTTGCTCTCTACATCTTTTTTTTTTTACTTAAATTGCTGCTACTATACCATTTATGTTTCGAAATTAGTCAAATTTCTATTCTTACACAATTTAAGATAGTTATTGTGATATATCACAAATATCAGTATTAATTCGTTCATATATTGTGATATTAAATTTCTGATATCGTCCAAAATCAATACACTGTTCCAATTAAATTCGAATCGCTTAGCATTTCTGCCGTTATTGTAATGGCAATATTTTTTAGTTGACAGAAATTTTTTTGTAGTGACCGCATTTACTAATGCAAAGTTGGGAATATGAAATTTTGAAGCGGATTCCATAAATCTGAATTTTAAGAACATTTTTAAAGTTATGTAAGAACCTGCCATTTAAACATGAAAACAAAAAACTTAACAAGGAACGTAAGTCTCAGTTACCGCATTTAATTATAAATCCAAGAAAACTTCTTCATTTAAATATTATTAGGGAAATTGTACAGATGCTTACTTTGAACTTTCGAATTAGGACAAAAAAAAAAATCACTTTTCAAAGAATGTTTCTTGCAGAAGGCATTTGATACATGTATTGAAAAGTCTCAGTAAGCTTAGTCGAGCATAGGCACATAGTTTTCACATAAAGTTAGTGCAGGAGGCATTTCTAATACATGTATCCAAAATCTCACTAACACATTCGGGTCTTGGAGTCCCCGCACTTCCTTAGTTACAGGTTAAATAAAAAAACTGAATACTTTTATAATATTATATATATATATATATATATATATATATATATATTCAAGACAGTGGGGTTATATTTTTATGCGGTAGGAAAAAATAAATTTTCTTAAGTTAGCCGAATTAAAAAAATTTGGTACAATTTTCAAGTCAAAATTCATACAATTAAATTACAATGGATATAACGGCTGAATCTCAGGTAAAATCGTTTATACTAGTATATGATAGAAAAGGTTTAGTATATAGTCGTGTAAATCTTGTATGCCTTATATATATATATATTTTTTATAATAGTGTTATTCAAATTAAAGTCTTTCACGATTGTCATATTATGTTATCATAATATGTCTTAAAATATTCAGAAAGGTTGTCTCTACACTTTAAAATAATTAGAAAATATAACTTAATATAAAAAGTACTTTAAAAAGAAAATTTTTCCTTGAATCGATATAACATGCTCAAAAATTTTCATTTGTCTTGCATATACTTTGTAATTATACGTTTCTTACAAGTCTAACAGACCTATCTGACTTGATGTGCACTAGAGCAGATAACTTTTTGTGTTCCAAGTATTTTGATGTCTCTATTGAAGTAAGAGAAACACCACTGTGCTTCACTGCTGCCCAGATTTATAAAAATTATATTACTTTTATTGCTTAACAAAGTTAATATTTTTATATCCAATATTAAGCTTTAGAAAACACATTTCAAACTATGCAGCTGCAAATATTTTCATAGAACTTCATTGGAATGCTTAAGGACAAGTTAAAGTATTTTTAGTGTCCTCTAATTCAACAAAGTATCAGCATTTCTACTTAATGAAATGTTAAGATTTTTGATAAACTTTAAATACAAAACGCGAATTACAAGCAATATAGATACTTTTAAAGTCAGAGCAAAGCATATTTAACATATAAGAAAAAAAGAAATTAAACACTTTATAAGGATTAACAAAAGCAAAACAAGTCGCGCGTTGAAGCAGCAGCAATTACTGCACGATTTCTTTTTTATTTCTTTGTAAACATAGTAAAACTATCTGATGTTTACCGAGTACTTTAAAAATTGGAAAATAAGATTTTAAGCAATACCTAAAAAGAATTGTACATTTATGTAGTATTTTATTCAATTTTTTTCTGTAACTCCACAATAGTTTTTAATGACGTTCTTAAAAATCACTTAGTACTTTCATAGTAGCAACCTATAGTGCTTTTTGTTTCTTCCATAAAATTAAGACCGAAACAACTGTCTCACTTGCTACTCGTAACCTAATAAAAACTTGCGTTCTTCCATATAATGGAACTGTCGCTTTGGTTAGTTGTTAAAACACTAATATCATCTATAGAATTCTACTAGAAAGATAAGAAAAAACAACAGATTAAGGTGAAAATGTATTTTAAAAGACATCTGTCATATTGAATCTTCCTATTACCAGGCCTGGATCAGACTTTATGGAATCTAAAATTATAAATATAAGTTCCATTTCTGGTCTTTAAATTTTCTGTGAAAATTCTACATTTTATGCCCATGATAAAAGTGGCGCAAAGCATAGTTTATCAAGAAGAAACACTGTTACAAATATGCACGTGAGACCAATCTAATTTCTTAAGGTACTATTAAAATACTGTTTCAAGCTTATTATAAAGCAACGTATTTTTAAACAATGTAACTTAACATTCTATTAACCCTTAAATGCCTGGTGTTGCTTTTCGGCAACATACCCAATTTAGGCTCTAGAATACTATTAGAATAATATTGAAGCTATAATGCCTAATGTTGCCAATAAAATACATTCTGAAAATATTAAATCGATTTTCAACATGTAGATGGCAATACTTGTGCTGTTTAAGAATAAAGATAGATTTATTTTTTAATTGTTGCTACTTGTTCTTTTTGTTTTGTTTGGGAGCTTGCGAAATACCCTATTTTGACCTGCAGTGAGCAAGTGAAATTTATTTCTTATTATAGTTCCTAAAATTCTTGTGTGTTTAATATTATAGAATTTTATCAAGTGAAATTATTTTTTCAATTAAACACCAGTATTGCCGATTAGTAATAAACTGTTTTTTAGCCGTAAACTATACTTTAAACAAAATATGATTTTTTAAAGTATTTTTCCCATGATTTATTTAAAAAATGAAAGCCGAAAAACATTATTATAATGATTTTTGAAAAATCAGGCATTTAAGGGTTAATTTTATGCTCAATATAAAGTGTTCATTTTGTGTTCATTGGCAGATTTTAATGTAACGTCAAAGTGTGGTATCTAATGGTTATATGATCTTATTGTTAACTGGTTTTTCAATTCCTACTATTAGTTCACACTCTCCCTATATTTATTTATTTATATATTTATTTATATATTTATATATCTCGTTCAATCGTTAATAAAATACTCATTATTCATCCTATCAAGTTGAAATAATTTTTTTGAACTTGTACTGGATGACAATTGATGTTAATACAGTTTTTTTCAAGTATTAATTAAATTTTAATTAATTAATTTTAGTTTTGCATGGGAAACAAAATGGCGGCTATTGGTTATTGAAGGTCAATGAAAGTATTTTCAATAAGGGGTTACCATAGGGGGGACCCTGTTCTGTCGCCACATACCGCCAAGTTTGTCGCCAACTTGGCGATACATTGCCAAATTTGGCGGCCAAAATAAGTCGCCAAAATTGACGCCAACTTTGCGATATCTCTAATATTTCGCAAAATTCCCATAGACTTCCATTGTAAACCTACTAGCTTATAGAAAATCAACAAATTGAGATATTTTAATGCAACAAAAACTAATATTAGCTTAAGGGATTATATTAAATTTTTCTTTGATGACCTAAGTAGGAATTGACTTTAAAAACAAAAGTTTTATACTACTTGCTTTCAATTAAAACACAATATAAAAGCACAAATAATTGTAGAAAAATTACTTTCAGATGCATACATTTGAAATACATTAGGTACCCATACCCATACATTATATATTGGCTAGTTCCATGGGTTTTTGTGGTGTAGGGGAGATCGGGGGAATGGTGCCACTCGGGGTTATGCCGCCACCCCGCCTAATTTAAAAACTAATGGCAGTTTGAGATAGTGAATACGCCTTTACTATAATGGCCAATAACATAAACAGTGCCTGGAGTGAGAATGATTTTGTTGTACGTCGTTCGCTTATTCTAGTGAAAAATTTAATTTTCATCTAGTTGCTTCTTATTTTGGAACTTCAAATGAGTAAAGGTAAACACCTTTTATTGTAACATTAGGTACTCAAGATAATATTACCCGTAATCTAAATGCATTCGCCGGCATTTTGATGTAATTTGTTGAACAAGTTTGTTTCTTCTTTCGCTTTTCTGGGGGGATTTCCGCTACATTGTTGTCTCGGGGTAATGCCGCCACCATGGCAAAGGGTGACTCTTCCAATTTGAGTTAAATTATAAGCTTAGTACATTAAAAAATCTATCTTAAGGAACATTGTAATTATTCATTATTTTGGTAAATTATTGCTTTCTAAATATTTTCAGTCTGTTATGCGTTTCCTAGTATCTATTTTATGTATTACTGGGTCATTAAAGAGTGGCGTCATTACCCCGATATAGTGACGAATTTACCCTAGTATCCTGGGTAATCCTACCACTGTACAGAGGTTGAAAGAATTTTTTTTTACGTATACTTACTTTACAATTATAATTACGGTTAAATTTATACAGATAAGATCATGATTCAGCTTTAGAATTTTTACTATTAAAAAATAAACTTTTTTTCTTTTAGGCGAAAAAATTTAAATTCCCTTAAGATGTCGCCATTCCCCCGGTCTCTCCTAAGTCACATAGGAACTGCTATGCTTGTTGGCCACCATTATTTTCGAAAAGTTTGCTTGGCCTTATTCAATTAATGGGATAGCTCTGATAAAATAAGTCACATTTTTCCATTCTAAAATACTGGTAGCCAAAAATCGTAGCATGTGACTTACACTACATGTACTGATGGAAATGGCTTATAAAGATATTTAAAATACATTAAAAAACATTAGAAAAACCCAGAACGTTTTTAACCGTTACAAGGCCGTCATCAGTAGGATTTAAATGTTATTTTCTTTGCACTTTTTCTAGAATTGTCCAGAAGAAAACATTGTAATTTAAAGATTGTGCGTCAAAACGAGATGCCAGATAAAGTTATTCAAATTACTATGCCAGCTGTATTATCCTACTGATGACGGCCTTCTAATGGTTCAAAACGTTCTGGGTTTTTCTAATGTATTTTAAGATTATTTTTAATGTATTTGAAATATCTTTATATTATATGTATGAACCTGAAATTAATTTTTGTACAATTATTTGTGCTTTTATAAGTATTTTAATTATTTAACTCAAGGTGAATTATAGCACTAGAATTTTTATCTTTCATATTTTTTTCTATTTTAGTTTTATCTGGGCAATGAATTGCAAATTGTAGTAATATTGTCATAAGTTATTTTACATTATTGTAGCAAACACAATTTAATTTCTGAAATATAAATTTAAAAATTCATACTTGAACTTCGTAAATTACAGCTTAATGAACTTTTAAACAAATTTAGTTCAAACGTAAATGTTTTCTCCTATTCGACGACGTAAAAAGTAAAATTTAATATTTAGAAGAGATGTATGAACGATAAAAATAGCAACTAGTTTTCTTGGTAGCCATCCAAAAGTGGACTAAAAAAATTCTGAAGGTGCCATGAAAGTCCGTATTCGAAAAAATAAGACATGTTTTCAAAATTATACTCCTCTTCGAGCAACTTTGCATGACTGTGTTGACAAATGCGTACAACGTTTATTATTGACAATGTATTTACAACATTATTTTTTCCCCAGCATGTTTTGCATGCGGAGTTTTTTGGCTTACAAACACATCTACAATTGATTGGTCAAGTTTTCCCCCACTACGTAATTTTTACGCTTTTCCTACTTCTTTAATTACATTATTCTGTACCACGGTTTTGGGAAATTCATACCTACTCAAAACAAGATAAATTATTTAAAAATACAACATTTCAAATAGTATTCATATACGAGTCATTCTTAGATAAAGGAATTTTTGAGTTAAAAAAAGATTAAATTCTATTAATTCAATTCCTTATTTTTAGCTTAAATCTCGCCAGATGTTAAAATAATGTGAATTTTGTTAAATAATAGCAATGATTTCTTTAAAATGTCTAAAATTGGTATATCTATTTCCCTGAAATCCTATATCCAATACGCTTTGATAATGACCACAGTAATGACATCTTTAATGTTAAACCTACTTTAGAACTAAACTATAACAATTGAAAGCTTATGGAGTACTTTTTCTGAAAGTAGTCCTAAACCTTCTTTATAATTGATTCTGCAAAGGTAAATTATTGAATATGTATTTGAGTAATAAAGAACTTAGTAATGACATATTAAATACACTGACTGTAATTTTAGAACAAACAGAAGATAGGAGTAGTTCTTAAACAGGTAATGAGAAGACATTACTTCTCGTAAGAAAATATGGAACTATACAATTTAAGAACTTTTCCATATCAAAACGAGATCTAGTAGAGACGAGAATGAAACATTACTGAGAAGCATGGTAATGACAACTAACGCTAGGGACAAATTTTAAATAATAGTCCAGGCAATAGGGAATTTTACCTAGCAAAATTAATGGTAGTTCTAGAAAAAGGCTTACTATATGTTTTTGGGTCGCTGAATCCGAATTTTCAACCTACCCCCCAAAATCCCCCCCCCCCCGAAACCCCCCAAAATAGTTGCTATTAACTTAAATTTCTTATTGTTTTAGGGCAAAGCATTACGAAACTCAGAAACTACACAAAATTTGCAACAAATTAGATAGATGACATTATGACTTAGGATGAAGGGTAAGGGGGGTTCTGCCTCGGAACATGCGCGCGGTGCTGCGTGGGCTAAGTTGCGCAATTCCACTTAACCACTCACACGTTTACATTCGCCCTCCCATCTCTCCTCCGAACTTTCCTTATAAGGTTTACTTTAAGATTTTTGGGTCGCTGAATCGAATTTTCAACTTACCGCCAACCCCCCACCCCCCCGAAAACCCCCAAAATAGTTGTTATTAACTTAAATTTCTTATTGTTTTAGGGCAAAGCATTACGAAACTCAGAAACTAGACAAAATTTGCAACAAATAGGATATATGACATTATGACGTAGGATAAACTGAGTGAGAGGGGTCTGCCTCGGAACATTCCCCGCGCGCTTTTCTCAAAAACCAAATTTTTTTTAAAAAATAAATTTTTGGGGGGGTTGCCGGGTGAAATTTTTGTGGGAAGTTACAAATTCGGATTCAGCGACCTCAAAAACATAAAGTGAGTCGAAATCCAGAACTAGTATTAATTTTACCAGGTAAAATCCCCTATTGCCTGGACTTCATAACTTAGCGCACCTAGCGCCGCAGTTCAGAGGCAGCCCTACCCCTCCCCGTTCGTCCTATGGCATAATGTCATATATCCTATTTGTTGCAAATTTTGTCTAGTTTCTGAATTTCGTAATGTTTTTCCCCTAAAACTATAAGAAATTTAAGTTAAAAACAACTATTTGGAGAGGGGCGGGGGGGGGAGTTAAAAATTCAGATTCAGCGACCCAAAAAACTTAAAGTAAACCTTATAGAGAAAGTTCGGAGGGGAGATGGGAAGGCGAATGTAAACGTGCGAGTGGTTAAGTGGAATTGCGCAACTTAGTTCACGCAGCACCGCGCGCATGTTCCGAGGCAGATCCCCCTTCTCCATCAACCGAAGTCATAATATCATATCTAATTTGTTGCAAATTTTGTCTACTTTCTGAATTTTCTGATACTTTTTCCCTAAAAGAAAAAATATTTTTTTAATAAAAATCTTTTTGGGGGGCATTTTTCCAAAATTTGGGGATATTGCCGGGGGAAATTTTGGTGGGAAGTTAAAAATTCGGATTCAGCTACCCAAAAAACATAATAAGCCTTTTTCCAGAACTAACATGAATTTTGCTAGGTAGAGCCCGTATACGGTCTCTATTGCCTGGACTATAAGTATAATAAATGGAAATGTTTTTGTTTTCTCTAAAATATCAAATGCATATAAAACAGATGAAATTTACCCATATAATCATTGCATTTATTATAAAGCTTTCCAAATCTTAAAATTAATAATTTCATTTTAATATTAGAAGTTTGGGACAAGCCTTGGTAATGACATTTAGAACTTTTTTAGATATTGAAAAATTCTTTCATATTTGAACTAACGCACAATGTAATGCTAGAACAAAAATGTTCATAAAAAATTAAGTATTCATAGTTGACTTGATTAATTCCCATTTTACGCCATTGGACATAAAATTCCCTGTTATCTGAGATTTACCCATATGCAGTCATGTGCAGTTATGAAGTTTTACTTACACTAGTGTTGCTATCTTTATAGGTTATTTTCGTGTTCACACACTCAAGCTTTTCTTAGAGTTTTTAGTACAGACATAATCCATACATTTATTTTTGCTCTAAGTTCTAACAATTATTTTTCTTCTGCATGACATATGCTGATCTTAATGAATAATTATATGCGTCTTTATTTACAAGATATTAACATACAGTGTATTCTTGAAACAGATTATCATTTATTTTATTTCCATTTAATGACTATGCATGCAATCTCAGTTGAGATAATTTGATTTTCATTAAATTGAAGCTAACTTAAGAGCCCACTTCAGTCACGGGAAAAAAGGAAAACGCTAATGCTAAGTCTATGGGGGCGTTATTTTCAAATTTCTCGAATGAGTTATAATATTTTTGAATGATTTTTTTTTTTTTTTTTTTTTTTTTTTTTTTTTTTTTTTGCATAAGATAGCTGAGGATGATCTACAACCGGGGTAGTTTTAACTTTTTCGATTTTGCTTTCCGATTTTTTTAAAAATTACTTTCCCGGTTGGAACCGGTTCTGAAATTAAAACTATCCTAATATAAAAAATCTATAACCAAAATCGAAAAGTAAAAACTTGCCCGTATGTAGATCGTCCTCAGCTATCCTATGCAAAAAAAAAAATCATGTAAAAATATTAAAATCCAAACAAGATATTTGAAAATAACTTCCCCATAGGATTAATATTATCATCCGGGTCTTTTTGAGTGACTAGAGTGGCCACTTAATAGTGTTAATATAGCTTTGTAATTGGGTTTAGAGTAAAAAAAAAAAAAAAAAAAGGTTAATATTTTAGCGAGTCCGTTCTTGTGTGTAGAACATGCATTTTCTTAATTTTTATGCCCAGTTGTTTGCAGCTTATGCGATTTTTAAAGAAAAAGTTGAGGGGTCACATATGTCAATACATTCTACCGATTGTGACTTATCCTCTCAGTATTTCAAATCATGATATATATTTTACAAAGCTATATCAGACTTATTTTAATAAATTTCAGCGCTCCATGATGCTGAGACAAAGTGCAAACTCAAATCGTCTAATTCATTCTAGGTAAGCGCTGTGATAGCAATTTTTGTGCCATTTTCATTATTTACCATCGGAAAGTGTATGAAGTTACGTCATAGAATTTAAACAAATTTCATATATATGTTTTTGGCTATGGTAAGCAGGTCCTCCTTGAATTTCGAAATATTCCGCCGGAAGGGGGCTCTGTGATAACGATTTTTGTGCCCTATTCAAATAATACCGTCGAAAAGTATATGAAGCTATGAATATAATTGAATCAATTTTCATATATATGTTTTCGGATATGAAAAGCATGTCACAAGTGAATTTGGAAATATTCTGCTGGAAACTGGCGCTGTAATAGCGAATTTTTCGTAATTTTCTCGATTTTTCGTAATTTTGTTGTACATCGATGGCTCGTGCAGCGACGAGAACTTCGCAGCATGCTAAGCCGGCAATTCGCAAGCAGCTGAATTACAACAGAATGACGAAAAGTATTGATTTTATTAAATATTATGATAGAGATTTAACGATTACCATCTATAATTGGGAAAATATCGTAATTCTTTTTGTGTAGCTCTGTATATAAAAAATTTTAGTTTGAATCATCTGATAATAAATTATAAGTTTGTATTTTAGTTACGTATTATGTATATTTTAGTTATGTAGTATAAGCGAATTAAGAGGTCACCCATTAATTTATTATATCACGCAATTTTTAATCCTGTCTTACCGTCTGTCAGAGGATGTCACACTCGAGTGAAGTGTCCTCCTCCTCCAATAATGTGACGTTACGTTTTATGCAACTATTAATTTAGAGATAATTCTGATTAAAACATCTGTTTTTTATATAATTTTGGCTTAGATGTGTTATTATCCCAGGGTCGGCCATCTTGGATTTTTTACATGCATGAAAACTCCTTTTTTGCCAAATAGTAATGTCGCCAATGGTTAAATATTGTTGATAGGTTAATATAATATTGAAAAAACTGGTATATAATAATTATAACTATTAATAAAAAAATAATTTTTAATTCAAGCCAAGAAAAAAAATCCAAGATGGCAGACCCCGGGATAATAACACATCTGTTCCATAATTTTTTAAAATATTTTTCGGAAATTTAACAGAATTGAAATAAATCTTAAAAAAATACCACATTTTCATTAGTTGTAATGCATTAACTATATTAAGCCCATAGGCTTTCATACGAATAACCGTTAAAAATGATTTTAACAAAAGAACAATAAGTATTAAGCTATGATTAAACAGGAAAAGCAAAGAAAAAAATTCTAACAACATGCATGTTTCGATTTTGTTGGCATGTGGAATTACTGATTACTATCTGAAATACCTGGCGTTGCCCGGGGTTTTAAACATGTTTAATTAGAAAAATCAGTTTTAAAATTAAACACCGTATGGACTATGAAACTTGCGCAAATATGCTCTCTTTTTGTAATATATTGAACGCTTGAGAAATATTGCTTTTATACCAATATTTAAAAAAAATGTTTCCCAAGCCTTAACAAATAGAGTCTTGATTCTTGAAAAAAAATTGAAAAAGAAAAGTAAATTCATGGAAAGCCCTTTATGATATCACTTTCTCTTGTAAAAGCCATGAATTAACCATATTCGTTTTAAATATGAGGTCATGCGTGAATTAACCATTCTTATTCACAACTAAAAAGAAATGGTGCTTCTAGTATTTGTCGAGAATTTAATAAAAATCATGTACTCGTGATAATTCACTTTTATATTTTAACAGAATAATAAGGCTACCATAATTTGTGACTCGTGCTACAGCCAGTATATACGTCAGGACACATTGCCGTTATCCATAGAGTAAAGAGAAATAATAGAGGAAGTGTGTTGTCTGACAGTGAAGCCGAAAATATAACCCTTAAATCCCAAACACAACCACGTGCTTTGACGCGCTTGTCTATTCAAACCTGTATTTCTTTGCTTTTACCGTTGCAAATTTTTATTCATAAATCGGGTATTGAGCATAGGTATGATCAAAATTTTGATTAAAAATGAGAATATGGGCAGTTATAGGATGAAATACCTGTTCCCTGTTTCACGTGCTTCTTTTGTTTGGGTCGAATGAGGACATTTAAATTTGAACGATAATCGCTTTCATATTGCAAACCGTTTTTTATTCATACTGCATCTCCATCTATCTCTTTCCTCCATGGCAATTATTATCTTTTTACACTTGGTTTCGCTACGATACTCCATTGTGAAATTTGGCAATTTTTGAAATACTTATAAAACGGCATAATCATTAGATTTGAGATTTAAAGCAAGAAAAACAAATTTTTTTACCTTTCTTACGCAATTAGTCCAACAATTTTCCGACAAATACTTTTCGAACTATTAATTTTTTTCAGTAACTTCAAATGTTTCCTTTTCCGAGATTAATCAGCGGCAACGATTAGCGGAAAAGCCAGTCGCCAGGAACACGTAGCTTTTTAGTAAAGAGGATTCTTAATAATTTCACGAGACAACGAAATCGAAACATGCAAGTTGTTCGAATTTTTTTCTTTGTTTTCCCTGTTTCGTGTGACATTTTGCGACGTAACAACAAAGCGTGTCAAGTCTTATCAAGGAAGCGTTGCGTGTGGACATTCCACTTCCCTCAACAATGGTCGGAACGATAGTGAACCCGATTACGGAAGTTCTCACTGAAAAAATTTAAAAGCTGTATTGAATAAGTTTAAGACATGAACCAGCGGCGGAGGTTAGGGTTTAATACGTCGGCTTCCAGATCATAGCTATTTTAACATTTATACTAGCAAAAATAAATTATTCGATTGGATATGTGTTTATTAATTATACATAAGAATTCAAAAACCTCATTTTAAAAATATCTCTTTTAATGATCGTAAAATGAGAAACACGAATTTATTTCAACATTCAGAAGTGATTTTCTTTCGCAAAAATACCAGTAAAATAGCAGAAAAAATTCCAAATATTACATTTTTTGGCATTTTAAATCATTCAAAATAATCCCAGAACTTAATTTTAAAATATCTCGCTTCAAGATATGACAACTTAAATCAATTTTATATTTCATATTAAACTTCTAAAAAACATTAAATATGCGACAGACACTATTTTGATAACTTTAGGTATTGAAAAAGAAAGATATTTTCTCTACTAAATTTTAAAGCAAACTTTAATATTCAAATATATAATTAAAAATTCAT
This sequence comes from Maratus speciosus, assembly GCA_963932465.1. Lineage (NCBI taxonomy): Eukaryota > Metazoa > Arthropoda > Arachnida > Araneae > Salticidae > Maratus > Maratus speciosus. The sequence continues at coordinate 304,041,747 of OZ010800.1, forward strand.
TTTTAAGGTTTTACCATTAACATGTTTAAGAGTAAATATTTAAACGATTTATTAATTCTAAACAGGAATACAAACAAAACACGTCTGAACCGAAGGCGTCTAAAAATTTAATATTATTGAAAGAAAGACTGAATATTTACTAAAGATTTAGAAAATATAAATGGAAAACAAATTGACGTCAATAACCTTAAATCACTATTCTGTTATTTTATTTATTTTTGATAAGCTGCGATCTTTCAATTAGTTTAGCTTTCTTTTTAGCAAGCTTCGTATTAATTGGTCTTTTCAATTTTCAAATCTTCATTTATGAACGAAAAATATACGAAAATAAAGAAGTTAAACAATTTACAATAAGAGCAGAGATGATTATAAATACTTTCAGTGCATTTTAATTAAAAGATAATTCTGGATATACTAGTGCCCGCTGGCTTTTATACGCTTCTGTATTTACAATTGAGAAGCTGATATGATAAAAGGTGGTAACTGTCGCAATCATCATTTTGCGAAAATGAGATGTAAAGTTTCAAATGTTTATTTGTACTTATTGTCAAATGCCTCCTTTATCAATCAACATTTCCGAGTATTAGTTTTTTTCAAATAACAATTTATCAGATTGTAGAGAACCATTGATTATCTTCAATCATATGATTAACTATTTTATTTTGTCACGTGCGACCTTTACATCATCGGAGTTCAATTATTACGCATAATCGGAATTCATCTTGCTAAACTGAATGATCACTTATAACGGCATGGCGGTCGTTTCATAATGATATGAACACCTAGTAATTTTGTGATATCCTGGCAAAAATTCATAAATAATTTTCATAAAACTCCATTCTCGAGACAAATACAGTAATTTTACATAAAACATAGCTATAAAAGTAATATCAAACTTTAAATTCATTGAAAATATGACATATCTAAAAAACAAATGGTGTTTCAAAATGATATGTACATTGATCGAAATTATCACTAAACGAGCATAGAAACTAAGAATATTGAATGCCAATCCGAGAAGAAACTAAAATGTGCAAATTAGTTTAGCATATAAAGATACTTTGCAGACTAGGAAATTTCAAAACCTGATCGCAAAGCGAGTTCTAGAAGTATGGGTCGTAAAAGAGCTTTAAGTGGTTTTGAAAAAGGGAAAATTGTGGCTTTTAAGGATCAAGGACTTTCGACCAGAGCTATCGGAAAAAAACTGAAAAGATCTCCAGGTGTAATATTAAAGTTTCTTCGATTAAAAGATAATTATGGAGCAACGAAGTTTCTGGGACGTCCGCCAAAGTTGTCCAAAAGGAGAAAAAGAGCCATTATAAAAAGAATGGTCAATGGAAAACAACTTTAGGCGAACTTTCAAGCGATCCACCGATAGCAGTGTAAAAAAGTAACTTGTCCAGAGTAGTCAAGAGCTCCAAGATGATAAGGTACAAGAAAAGAAAGCCCCAACCATGTATGACTAAAATGCATCAGCAGAATTGCCTGGATTGTGCAAAATAGCACATGTACTGGTAGTTAGAATATGAAAGAGTAATATTTTCTGATTAAAAAAAAATTCAATTTGGATGGTCCGGACGGTTTTTCTTTTCGTCACGATCTGCGCAAGAAACCAGAAACGTTTTCAAAACGATAGCAGGGTGTAGGTTCACTCATGGTTTGGGGGTGCGTTTGGATTTTATAGTAAGATCAACATTGAGTTTCCCTCTAGCAGAATGAGGGTATTAACCTACCAAGATCTACTTCAAGAAAACTTGCTGCCATTTGCTGAGGAAACTGGCAGACCTTTCTGGGTGTTACAACAAGACAATGCATCCATCTACATGGCAAACAGCACTTTGGAATGGTTTCTTAATAATGGCGTACGTGTAATTCCACGGCCATCTGTTTCTCCTGATTTAAATCCAATGGAAAATTTATTGAGCCTACTGGTTAGAGCTGTTTACACAAATGGAAAACAATATGCCACAATTTCAGAATTAAAAGCTGCTATCATCTTCCACTGGAATGAAATCGATCAAAATATAATAAAAAGCTTGGTCCAGTCCATGCCTGATTGCGTTTTTACATTAATTAAAAGATTTCGTGCATATAATGGCTATTAATCTGTATTTTTGGCCAATATCATTATGAAACATCCCAAAATAGAAAATTGCAGTTTATGTATAAATCGCTGTTTCAATTATATCTTCACATAAAATAAAGCGATTTGTTCTATGTCTAACATTGATTAGACTTGAGTTGGTTTTGTAAAATTCTTTTTTTATGCTTGAAAAACTGGGTGTTTATATTTTGAAACCAAGTGCATGATGGATATTAACATTAACACGTTGATCGCTAGAGATTGCAACGAAGTTACGTTACCACGGCTTATTTTTGAAATTCGTGGTAATAAATTATTAATAGCCTCGTTACATAGCAATAAATTGTCTTCGTTGAATTTATTGATGGTATATATATTCGTATGGTATGGTGTCCCGGGAAATATCGCTGGCATACATGTTTGTGAGCCATGACAGTCAATGTGTTAAAAGGACTCAAATTTACACAAAATATTCCTTTCTTATTGTTCTTGTTAATTTGCTAGTTCACCTAATGTCAGATACGATTTCGTCCAAAAATGCAGTGAAAAAAAATGAAAATTTAATAGATTAAGGTTATATTCAAAGACTAATCAAAAGATTAGATATTTGAAGCAAAAATACCAGGCAAAATATTGTAAATGCGCTATGAGTATTTCTCTCGCGTTTTGCTTAAAAATCTTGTATTTAATTTAGAAATGATTTTAAATTTAAAGAATTATTCTTCAGATTACCTTTTTTTTTAAATACAAAATAAATTTTATTTAGAATAAAGCTTTTTTAATAACTGTTTTCATTACTTGCATAGCTTATACAATCGGTGTGTGCAGAGCCGTAACCGGATAGCGAAACCAGAGGGGGCTTTAAATTTTTTTCCGTGAGGCTAATTCACATAACATTTTCTTCAGAATTAAATTAGAGGCAAATACTTATCGAGGCATTCGATGTAAAACTTAAATATAAATAATTTAAATTTTAAAATGTCATTTCAGGAAGAGCGTTTTTTACATGCTAAAATAATATGCCTATTTGCGTTCAAGATTTGAGCACCTGAATAAATAACATTGTAATTAAAATATTATTCTTAACTCTTTCATATCATTTTGGAAGATCTGGTTAATTTTTACCTTAGTACTAAATACTTTAGGGCAGAAAAGGTCACTCGATCTGGCTACTTGCCATTTAAAATACCTTTATCATGTATAACAATAAAATACTGTACATAAAACGTTTATACTTTTTCTTCATTTTTAGGTGCGTTCGTAATTATATAAATACGTAGCACCTATAGTCGTCGTTCAGTCCGTCTGTCCGTATGTAACAGAGCAAAAACTACCCAACCGAATGGGCTGAAATTTTAAATATACGATTGTTGCAAAATTTTGTCGAGCCATTTCAAATTTTATGAAAATCGGATGTATAGTTTAATTACAGGGACAGTCAAAAGTTTTTCTTTACATTACGACCAATGGGAAAAATTATTGCAAGTGCATTTTAATGATGTTAAAGCTTCCCAAATGGTCTGAAATTTTAAACATAAATTATTGCGACATTTTGTCGAGCCATTTCAAATTTTATGAAAATCGGATGTATAGTTTAATTACAGGGACATTCAAAAGTTTTTCTTTACATTACGGCCAATGGGAAAAATTATTGCAAGTGCATTTTAATGATGTTACAGCCTCCCGAATGGACTGAAATTTTAAATATATAATTGCTGCAAAATTTTGTCGAGCCATTTCAAATTTTATGAAAATCGGATGTGTAATTTAATTACAGGGACAGTCAAAAGTTTCCCGTTACATTAGGGGGAATGGGAAAAATATTGCAAGTGCATTTTAATGATGTTACAGACTATGGACTTATGAAGTGCAAACAAATACACATTCAGTACAATATCGGGTGCAAAAAATAATTATAAAACTAGTTATAGTACGAACGCACCTCATTTGCCACGTTTGACGAGCAATTTCCAACTTGTTTATATATGTCTATAATCTGACAGTTTTAAAGGGTTTGCAATAAAAAGTTTTTAAATCTCTAAGGTAATCGATATACTATTGCATTAAGAGATTATGAAATATAGAGGGGCCTCAAAAGAATGATATAATAGGAGGGGTTCAGATGATCCTGCCACGATTAGGTTACGTCAATGGGAAGAATGTAGCGAGAGAGAAATGCTTACACGCAACTAAATATGGCGTTCTAAAAGACGCCTAACAGCGGATTAAAGATCGGTGGACAAAACAAATAAAAAAAAAATCAGTGTGATGTGCTCATAATTAAACAATTTTATTTTCGAAAACTCGTGATGAATAAAAAATCTGAAAGTTAACAAAATATCGGAAACATTATATAAGATATTTTCGCACGAAATCGTGATAGCGCTCATCTGTGCGTGACCCAACACCATTAAATTGATCTTCTACACGAATTTCTATTATCACCTATGTCTTTCTAGAAGAATCCTACAGTATGTACAGTCGTGAAAAAAAAAAGTAAACACTCCCTACTAAGTACTCAAGAAATTATCGTAGAAGAAATTTACTGGTACCGAACGATTGAAAACAAAGTCTACTTTTCAATGATGCATATAATATTTGCTTAGGGGGCCATCTATATATTATAACTAACCCAAACTTCATTTTTTTCCAATGGCAATACCCAATTTTAACAAGATATTTCAAATCTTCGGTTCAAACTATGCGTGGACACCAAATTTTAAGCCATTTGATTGATAAAGTTTTTGAATTACAAACATTCAAAACTGAGTGCTTCTAATGTTAAATTACATTTTCATATTTTTATTAATATCTCCTGAAATTATACTCCTAATGTCTTAACTTTTTGTGTAGCAATAATACTAAATTATCCAAACATAAATACGTTGAATCTGCAATTTTTATAATTTTATGATATGAATTATGAAATTAATATTCGAAAAATTTATGAATTGCAACTTACAATTTTTTTGATGGATTTAGATTAATTAAGTCATGCTTTATGGAAATCCAAAATTTCACACTTTTCTTCCAAGTAGTTTTCAAATTACGCTTAAAAAACGGCAAAATGATGGTTTAAGGGGGCCATCTATGATAGAAGTGACCAGATATTTTGAAATTTCTTACGTTATCCTGTAATCTAGCACTCTTCAATGACTACTTGTGTAACGCTTAAGATGCCTTGATCAAGAAGGAGGCTTTTTCCGTCAACAATAGAGTATCGAACTTCAATTTGAATATAGCCCCTAAAATATGTTCGTTTTAAAATAATTTCTCGGAAACTTATCGTACGAATTACATAAAAATTCGTTTTAAAGCTAATTGAAGGGTGTAGAGTTCATTTATGCTGTCAGAATTATGTACTGCTATTGAAAACAACAAAGTTATGGTTCGTTTTAATATGTAGGTGCCCCCCTAAGCAAATTTTTTATACGTCATTTCAAAGTAAACTTTATTACCAATCGTGTGGTACCAGTAACTTTCTTCTGCGATACTTTTTTGCAGAGATAGTAGGGGGTGTTTATTTTTTCCACGACTGCACCTTTACTATAATAACTTTATAAAATATTCCAGATATGAAAACATCGTGCAAAAGATACTTTACAAATATGCAAAATACATCTGCATTTATTTGAAAGAGATTTGTTTCTACGTTCCAATTAAAGATCAATCCAAACATAAATTACTCCTTTCCATAGCCAATGTTGAATGGATGAAATTTATGAAATATGAATGGATTTAGTTTTCTCATTCAATAGAATATCAATTTCAAGACAGCTGTGAGAGACGCCTTCTACTGAAGCAAATGAAACGTAACGAGGAAGAAATAAAAATTACTTTATGTTTTTGATCTCTGTATTCATAGATTAACAAAAATGTTTCAGACAAGTATATCGTACCCATTCAGAAACAAACGTAAGTTCGCAGTGTATTTGTTTCAGGTATTCACAGGTGCACACGTTCATGTTCAAAATAATAACATAAAAATAACAAGTATAATTTACAATTAAAATATAGTTTCGAATAGCAAATACTGCTCATTAAAATAAAATACACATTCTAGGAGGGAACACAGTTGATAATTAAATCAGGTGTCAAAAAAATATAATTTAAATAAAATTTTACTTCGATTGAAATTTCGTCAGGATGACCGTTTACTGAAATCAAACTTATCGTTTTGAAAACAATTCAAATGAAAATAGTCTATATATTTTAAAAAAACTTAGTAGAACAATAATTAATTAATTTAATTTAATACACGTTGACAACACATATGTTTGGAAATATCATACTTCAGGCAATTTTAAAGCGGTTATGGTACAAATATATTTCGTGTAACTTAAAAATTTATTCTTGAAACAGCTAAATCACCACGTCTCTTAAAAAAGCTCAGAAATCTATTTAAAAAAAAAACAATACGTGTAAAAAATGTATTCGTTGTTGTTAGGGTGTCTATATGAAAGTGACGACATACGCACAGGCAAATGCTAAAACTGTTCTTTGATAGACATTTTGTCCAAACTAGGGAAAAAATGAAATTCCACAACATGGCGATAATCACCTGTACGAGTGTGACTAGCGTACACTATATGAGAGTGGCGACATACGGAATATAAGATATAAGATTTGATTGGTTGAGACGTATTGGACAAATGCGAATAGCGTAGCATCTTGGCAATCCCGCCATTATCGCCAAGCTAATGCTTGTTAACCTGTTTGACTAAGGTATGTTATATGAGAGTGGTGACTGTTAAAAATATCATGAAAAATTACCTCTGTTTTTAAAGACTATCTATTTTCTGACCAATGAGAACGCTCCGTAGGTGTTTCTGTAGCATTCTCATTGGTCAGAAAATAGATAGCCTTTAAACACAGAGGTAATTTTTCACGATATTTTTAACAATGTACGCTCAGGGCACATGATTAGGCTGTGCTGAGGCAGACGCGATTGTCCAAACTATGGATATCTACAGCCCAGATTTTGGCGATATTCGCCTGGACGAGTTCGAGTTTATAAGTGAGCCAAGTTAACACGTATTAGAATGGCGATAATGACAGGCTTTTTACAATGCTCTGAGATTCGTTTTTTTTTTCGCTCGGAACGTCTCAACCAACCGAACATTATATCTCATATGCCGGCACTCCCATATCAAAGCACCTTACTACAGCGACTAGAATATATAGTGTGGAAATCGGCTATCCCAGTAATACTTAAAAAAGTGCTAAAATATCGGATCCCTTAAATGTCAAGTGATGCTGAAATCCAATTAGTCGATCACAACGACATCTGCAGGATATTTTCTAAAACTCAGAGACAATTCGGTCTAGACGCTGTAATAATACGATGTTTACTTTGAAATCTGAAAATATATCGTAGATGCCGTTGAGATCTGCTCTTTGGATTTCAGCGTCATTGCACATTTAAGGGACACAACTTTTTAGCGCTGTTTGCATAGCAGATTTCCACACCATATATTCTATACGCTGTAACCTTACTCTTCCTCGTCTAATCGAAATTGTAAATGCTAGTATCACCAAGACAGGAGTATAGGCTTACCGTACGAGCTGTTAATTCCCAAATTGGCTCAACCGAGCCCAGCAATCTGATTGGCTAAAACTGATATTTATATAGTAGATAATTATATTTATTTTCTCATGAAGTAGTGTAATGTAAAATAGAATGCAATTATAATGACTTATATTGATTTATTTTGTTAAATTTGATCAAAATCACAGTAAAGTAATCCAAAATATTAATATTAACAAAGGATCAAATTGCTGAGGTCGGATGAGCCAATTTGGGAATTAACGGCTCGTGCTTACCGTAGTTTGAACTATAGCGCCTAGAATATATAGTGTGGAAAAAGGCTATCCCTGTAATACTTAAAAAAGCGCTAAAATATTATATCCCTATGAAAATCGCAGCGACATCTGCAGGATATTTTCTACAACTGCAAGATATTGCTAGTCTATACAATGTAATAGGAAATCCCGCAGATGTCGCTGCGATCGGCACTTGAGATTTTAGCAGTATCGTCGCACATTTAAGGGATACAATTTTTTAGCACTGTTTGGATAGTGTATTTCCACACTAGGTATTCTAGACACTGTAGTTTAAACAAAAACATCTGTCTAATCAGAGTCTGACAATGCACCCTGTGCATATATTTCCAATCACATATAGAGTCACCCGTTTGAGACAAGTAAACAGGCATTAATTTGCGATAATAGCAGTCTCGCAAAGATGCTTCGCGATTTGTTTTTTTTTCCATAATCATCTCAGCCAATTAAATGTTATATCCCGTATGTCGCTATCTCATACAAGGCCCCCTAACTATTGTAAACGTACGCTAGAATTAAAAAAAGGTGTATATTTTTGGCAATTCTTCCGTAAGGAGAAAATTTATTGCAGGGCTGCCACAAGCGACTATTTTTATATTCTGCTCCCACCACTATTTTTGTTATATATTTCTCTTTCAAATGTTGCCAAAGTGTGTGTGTTAACGATTTTTGTTTTCAGTAATTGGTGCCAGTTAGAATTAAAAAATAGTCGCCCGTGGCAGCCCTGCTATTGGCGATTGCGCAAATTCCCGCAATACTAAAAAAATCATTGAACTTCAAAATTGTGAGTGAATGTGGATCATTTATTTATTGCATCGCACGAAATCTTAGAAACAGTTGAATAATTAGGAAAAACTAGAAAAATGCAATAGTTAACGTGATGCACGTTTATTTTTTAAATAAACAGGGGGCCCACCGTGGCTGAGTAGATAAGACACCACGCCACTAATCGCTTGAGAGCTAAGGGGGGGGGGGGGACGGATTCGAATCCCGCCGGTTCCGTTGCACATTCTTTGTGGAGCCTCCAGGATGTAATTCTCTGGTGTTGTAAATTTTCTTGTGCTATCTCGTCCCTGTATATCGACGATGACTTATAAGCGGGCCCTGGTGTCAAGTACACAAGTCTGATGTACGTGTTCAATAAAACAAACAAACAAACAAATAAACAGTTATATCAAGATACAGTTCAGCCATTTCACAACTCGAAAGAAAGGCACGGATCTGGGGAGTTTACGCTATTTAACTAATCGAGTTTAGCCAATACGAAGCTGGAAGTTATACAATGTACGAAACATTTGCAAAAATGCAGATTTGTGATTGGTTTCGCACAATAATCATACAGGGATCTTAGACGAAGTACAGCTCCTGGAATACCTAGTGTGGAAATATGCTATCCAAACAGTGCTAAAAATTTGTATCCCTTAAATGTGCGACGATACTGCTAAAATCACAAGTGTCGATCGCAGCAATATCTCCGAGATTTTCGTATTACTAGTATTACATTGTATAGACTAGCAATTTCTTGCAGTTGTAGAAAATATCCTGCAGATGTCGCTGCGATCTGCATATTGCAGCAGTATCATTGCACATTTAAGGGATACAATATTTTAGCGCTTTTTTAAGTATTACAGGGATAGCCTATTTCCGCACTATATATTCTAGGCGCTATAACGAAAGTACTGTTGACAACGACTTTTTCGATATCGACATGCATAGGATAACGTTCAGAAACGGGCTCTTAATATTCTGGTCTATTAGTGTATAAAAAGCGCTGTATATATGATTATATTAAGACACTGATCATGCTCTGTCACAGCAGGTTTTATTGAGGATTTTATTGATGTGATGCAGATTTACGAACATTTGCTTGGCATTTATCTGTATTCTAAAACTGACATAATTAAAAATCATTAAGAAAATTAATAGTTTTTAGTTGATATTACAATTAACTGCAATCTGCGTCGTAATAAAAAAGAATATATATATATATATATATATATATTTCCGTGCCGTGTGGGTGGCCCACAGCTAATCGCTTGCTAGTGTAGGTGGGAGCGGGTTCGAATCCTACTGGCTCCATTGCACACTCTTTGTGGAGCTCCCGGCTGTATTTCTCTGTATTGTAAATTTCCTTGTGTGTGCTATCTCGTCCCTGTATATATTGAGGATGACTTATAAGCGGGCGCTTGACGCCAAGCTGACAAGTCAGATTTATGTTAATAAAATGCCGTGCAGTGTTTTGAAAATAATTATTAAAACTACTTCTCATTTTATGTTTGTTATGTATTTTTCAATTCCGTTTATTAGAAATTAGTTTAAAAGAATCATTTTTTGCTCAATTTGAAATATTCAATTCGTAATATATCTTATAGTTCACCTTTCCTTAGTTTATCTATATACTGAAGGATGAAAAGTCTTCAAACACATTAAATTTCTGACATTTTGATAAATATTTAGAAAAATGTTTGAATAGTCGTTCTTAAAATTAAGATATATAAAAAAACATGTTAGGGCCAGTCATGAAATTTTTTTAAGATTTAGTAACGAGGGTAATTACTGGATCAACAACAAACTGAATAAAATGACATAATATTTGCAATCACTCTGTATTATAAAAAGGTCGAAATGATAACGAATGATTAGATAAGCCCTGCACAGCGTATGTATGTATTCGTATGAGAATTGTAAGTATATTCACGGAATTTGTTTATAATTAACCTTTAATTGATGTTACCGGTCTCAGAGACCGCTGCTTTTTTCAGTTTTTATAGTTTAACTTGCAACTTTTAGTTTAACTACAAACACTACCCAAATTTTGTTTTATGTGGAACTTTAGTACTATCACCAGAGACTTTTGAATGGATAAATTTTAATACAAAAAGTTTAGTACAAAAACACCATCTTATGAGTTCATCGCGCCTTTTATTCATCTTTCGATGGAGCGGTCTGACAGACCGCTTCACAGTAGTTATATAACAATTTCTGTCACATCAGTTAAAGGTTAAAGAAAAAATCCGCATGTTTAAACATTATACTGCAATTATCTCATGCATTTTCTCTTTCAAAATCTCGCACATTTTCCCATTCATAATTCAGTAGTCAATCATACCGGGTGTCCCAAAAAGGAATGACTGATTTTAAAATTCAATAACTTGCAAACGGTGACAGATATTAAAAAAAATCTTGCAGGAGGGTTATGCATAAGGTCAAAAATTTTATTACAGTGATTTTCAATTTTAGTTCGATTTACAAACAATAGATGGCGCTGTAAGCAATAGTCACTAAATTCAGGCTCGATTTTTGGCACTTCGTGGCCCGGATAATACATTTCCATCTCCTTTTTCTGCATGGAACAAGATAAAGGACCAAAAATCGAGCCTGTATTTAGCGACTATTTCTTACAGCGCCATCTATTGTTTGTAAATCGAACTAAAATTGAAAATCACTGTAATAAAACTTTTGACCTTATGCATAACCCTCCTGCAAGAATTTTTTTAATATCTGTCACCGTTTGCAAGTTATTGAATTTTAAAATCAGTCGGTCCTTTTTGGGACACCCGGTATAAGGTAACTTATATAAACAGTCCAGTCAAAATATCCTAATTATTGATGAAGATATTGGCGATGATAGTTACTTTCTAAAAGTAACTGGATGTTAAGTTCTCATCCAGAAACTGACTTTTTCAGCCTTAATTAGAGGATAATTACACTGAATTAGACAATAGTTATCGATATTCTAAATATACAGTGGCGCCAGCTTATATGGGTCTGTGGGGCGCGAGCCCACCCAATAATTTGATCTTTCCACCCACCCAAACCCAATTTAAATTGATTGAATTCGTTATTCATTTATTTAATCGCTTAAATGAAATTTGGTTTAAGGGGGTAGGATACCTTTAAACCCATAAAATTTTCGAATTTTTTTATTACATATTTTGCTTCTGTAATCATTTCTGGACAATATGCAAAAAACCACATTCAAAAATTCCCATTAGTTTATTAAATATGGCAGTTTTACTACGACTACATATTAAGACTGCATAGGAAAATTAAACTTTGCGTTGCGTTTATTCAAAATGAGGAATTTTGATACTGCGCGCAGTGTTACTAAAAAAACTATGCATGGCAATCAAAAGAAAATTTTACCACATATTCATTTCTGTATTATCTATAACTTAAAACCAGAAAAAGATAAAAATTTGTTTTTTTTTCTGTTATTGTTCTTTGAAAATATTTTTTTAAAGTGATTTTTTTTAATTTTTTGATATTTTTTTTAATTTAGTCAATATTTTTTACAAATATTCTGGTTTTAGTGTAAAGGTAACACTATTATGTATTTATTTTCACCAAAATTTCTTCTTTATATGCATATTTTCATATTTTATCATGCGCGCAATATTTTTTTCTCTTATTATCATATATTTTTTAACTTATCATTTCAATATTTATTTATGAATTTACAAGTATACATATATATTTTAAATATAAATTTAAATATAAGCTATATATATAAATGAAGTTTGATTTTTATTTTTGACTTATTACACAAGTTTTGAAGCTTGGAACATAGTGCTATTTTTTACTTTTTCGTCGTGTTCAAAGGTATCCTACCCCCTTAATTGACGTTCTCAAAATAATTATGTTTGAAAAATAGTACGGACATTAATTAGACTTGCAAGAACACTGACAGCCCTTTCAGCGGATTTATAATTAATTTTTTTTCAAAAACAAATTTCCAGCATATTTTGTCGTATGTTTAAATGTCTTGAATTGAATTGATAAAGCAATTAGGTGGCTAAATTGTGCGTTTTTCTTGACATTTAGTTTTTTGCACTTTAAATTTTTCTGTTATTTGTAATAAATATTAATGTATTTACAAGCAAGAACTCCTAAAAAATAATAAAATAATTTATTAAATTACAATAATTTTATATTTTGCTTAGATAACTACAACTTCAAATTATCATTTTTAGTCATTCGCTCCTCCGCTGCCTCTGTTTCCACACACACACCAACAAAGGAAAAAAATTGCATGTGTTATTTTAGTCAAATGTTTTTGAGACCCCCCAATATTTTTCAAAAGTTGGTTCTACTGTAAATATACATACCTATAAATGAAGAAAAATACTTCACATAAATAACGATATTTTATATTATATAAACTGCAGATCGTGAGCATTATTTTATTATCAGGTTACTTTTAGAAAACCAGGGGTCTGCCTCCTTCGAACTACGCTTGCGATCTAAAAAAACATGCTAGTTTGTTCGGTTTAAAAAAAATGGCTGCGGTTGTATAAACTCAATAGACATTTTGAGATGAGAATTGAAAGCGATTTTAATTTTTTCTTAAAATTATTGCAGCCCGCCCCCCTCTCAACTGGAAAAATAAAAGAAAGACAAATCTGTGGAAAGAGGCTATGAACGGATAAGTTTGTGAAATTTGCGCGATTTTGTACGATCGTAATAAAATAATTATGTTTCTAAAAATATTTAAGTTTTCTGGAGGTTTTATTTTTAAATATGACGCATTTTCACCAGAGTAAGCTTTAAAGTTTATGATTCAATGCAAATGTGACCTGCTAAATATACAGCAGCTTATAAAAAAATACAATTAATGTTAAAAAATGTATTAATATCAAAATATATTAGTCTTGCCAATTTGTCTTAAAAATCCGGCTACAGCAAAAAAAAAAAAAAAAAAAAAAAAAAAAAAAATACAATAGATAAATGTTTCGAATAATTAAAATATATATATATATATATATATATATATATATATATATATAAATATCTCTTATTAAACATAACGTAATTTTTAACTTAAAACTCTCCTTTATGTATTGTTATACGCGTACTAAGTATCATTAAAAAATACTTCATCGCATGAAGCTACATATTGCTATAACCTCTAGGAGGCAAGTTTTCTTCTAGACCCTATAATATCGTTGTAAACGTAATTTTGACCATGAATTGCTTTTCACACGTAATAATTTAATTATTTTAAAGTTTTCTTTCATTTTTAACATTCAAGTGCAAACATATATTTGAATTAAAAATACATTGCTTGGAAATATTATTATTTGGCCTTTTTAAAATTTGGCAAAAGTAAATAAAAAACGACTCTTTCAAAAGATAAATCTGTATTCGGATAGCAAAATTTTGAATAAAAAATATTAATAAAATAATGATTGGGCACTGCACACTAGGGTGGATCTAAAAAAGCAAAATGCTTCAGATCAACTTCTAATAGCGCGGAAAAGTTGCCTTTTGTTATTAGAAGAGTAACGCAAAAAAGATTTTTGAAATGAGTAAATATCTTTAGGTCGCGCGCCGCACTTGTTTTTGTAAAATATGATGAAAATTGACGATTTTTGAAATTAATGCACTGCAAATAAAGGCGTCTAAAATTCAGACACATATGTGACTGAAAAAGTAATTCAGACACTTAAGTGTCTGAATATGAAGTTTCAGACACCATAGATGTCTGAAATTAAGACACTTAAGTGTCTTACTATGATCATGGTATAAACACTGTAAACTGAAATGTCTAAAATTCAGACACTTAAGTGTCTGAAAATGGAGTGTTCAATTTTCAGACATTTTAAAGTGTCTTAATTTTTAAGACACGTGTATGCATCTGAATTTAAGACATTTCAAACGTCTGAATCGCATCCATCTTTGGTCAACCTGCATGTTCGGCAATAGGCAACCGTCTTTTTTTTTTTTTTTTTTTTTTTTTTTTTTTAAAGCTTTATACGTTGTAAAAAATATCAGTTAAAATATAGAAGTTGTACTGGCTATTCAGCCATTTACGTATTTTAATGTAATTTTTTCCCCCGTAAATTCCAGAAAAATTTCCATTTTTTTGCATATTTCTGTATTTAAAAAGTTCCATTTAAAAGATAATATGTAACTTTTCAAGGATAAACCCATATAATTCATTCCCCACTTTCAAAAACCACGTATATTAGACATGATTTATTTATTTATATTCAAACCAGTTTCGTATCCAAGAGGCGAGCTGCTGTGTAGAAAATGTCAAATTTAAGTACGGAAGTTTCAATAAAAGCTTGTTCTAACCTTAGAATGCGTGTTATTTCGCAGAAACCATGAAATTTTTCATTTTAGCCAAGTTTCCGTTATACAGAGGTTTACTTCAATTTTATTTACTGTTTATTGAGTTTCATTTAGCAAATAATGTTCTGTAGTCCATTTAAAAAAATACGGTATAACCATGCTGAAAGTGAAATTTTGCCCAGTCCCATACGATTCTGTCTTAAGTTTGATTGCATAATAACTTACCGTTATAAAAACCTGTTTAAAGAGGATAGCTTATAATTCGATAGGTAATTTATTCATCATTTCGACCACAAACAAAAATGAATAAAAATTTATACATTTCTAAAACATTAAATATTTCATGCCAGAAGAATCTTTCTTTGGATTAGAAATTAAACATTCAATTTTAAGATGAATAGTGCCGCCATCTATTGGTGTCAAAGTAGTTTATCTGGAAACAATTTTATTCGTTTGCTGGTAAAAAGAAAAGGATTTTCTAATTATGTACTGCATTCTAGAAGTCAACTAATTAAACCCTGTAAACTACTTAATTCGTAACCTCTATAATCTCTATTTAAATTAAAAAAAAATTGTAGTCCACTTTCCTTTTAATAACAGTTCAAAGACCACTATTAAATAAGCTGCAGTTTCATATTTTAAATCAGTACATTACCTCTGATGTTCAACTTATAACCCAATTTACTTAAAACCTTTATTTTATGGCGTGCATCCCTTGGCTTCTGGCGGGGGGGGGGGAGGTCCTCATTTGCACTCTAACAATTCCTCTGGTAGAAAAGAAAAAACTGAACTTAAAATACCACATATTCAAATTTCTAGAAAGAAAATGTGTAACAGGGATGTGGAGGGTATACGCCGTATTCCTTCTGGATTTTTAAAAAATACTCCGTATACCCTGTTTCTCAAATAAAACTGCAACGAAAACTCGATACATGACTTTAGCCTATACCCTCTGCCTCTAGCGTATACCCTCTAATTTTTTTACGACTACAACACTGTGTGAAAAATGTTTACAATTGTACTAAATTGGAAAAAAAAAAACTTACTCCTACTTAAGAGGACAGGTAAAGCAAAATTCAACTAAAAAATCGATTTTTACTTTTTTATATCATTAAATAGTTCAAACTTTTATCTTTCCAACGTTGTGTCACACATATTTATATATAAAAGAAATAAGTATTCAAATTAATCATTTTTTCTAAAAATACTTCACAGCTTAATGACCATTTAAATCTGACTTTTTCTTAAAACTTAGATTTTTCATGTTTATGTTCCTTTTTTTCAATATCTATTAAAATTAAAAACTCAGATTTCTATTTAATATTTATATTATGATAAATTGTATATTTTAACACAGGGTATTAATGATTTGTTGAGAATTATTTATTTTTGGCAGTGAAATCTTACCAAAAGTGATAATTTAAAAATGACTTTCAATAAATAATTAATAATTAATTTTGAGTTTCACTTAGAAAGAAAATAGTCAGTTAAAATACGTAAGTCGTGTTATTTTAACTACTCTAAAAAATCTAGACCTCTGTCTTTCACAATTTCTGAGAAAAAAAGTACATAAAGTTGGTGAATTTAACATGGCGGAGATAAGACTTACCCGGTCCCCTTAAAAACATTGCCTTGTGTTTTATAAATACTTTATTTCAAAGATCGGCCGATGAAAGCGTGGTCGAATGGATAAGGCACTGAACTCCTATACAACAGGACCTCAGATCGAATCCCACCTCGGGTAAGTATTAAAAGTTTACAGTAGAATTGAATACAAATTAGATGTACCGTGATCCTTCGGGAAGGTGGTTGTTGAAATATGGTGGTTAGTCCTTGAAAAATATATTTTATCTTTTTAAATGGAAATTTTTAAATACAGAAATATGCACAAACTAAACGGATTTTTTTTTTTTTTTTTTTTTTTTTTTGAATTTAGATCAGAAAATTTCCATTAATATATGTAAATTATACCGGAGTCTCGAGTGGCTACAATTTCCATATTTTTAGCGATATTTATATATATTTTGCAGTGTATAATGCTTACAGAAGAAAAAAAAAAGGTGAAAAAATGTTTGTCAAAGTGGTCAAACATGGATGCAATTCAGACATTTGAAGTGTCTGAAATTCAGACGCATACAAGTATCTTAAAAATTAAGACACTTTAAAACGTCTGAAAATTGAACACTCCGTTTCAGACACTTAAATGTCTGAATTTAAGACATTTCAGTTTACAGTGTGATTAAAATAAAAAAAATGTTCTAATAGAGCGCAAATGTTACCTTTCGTAATAAAAAGAATAATGCAAAAAAACTATTTAAAATCCTTTAATACCTTTAGATCACGCATTGCACTTGTACTTTGGGAAAATATGATCAAAATTTGGCGATTTTTGATATTAAATGATGAAAATTAATAAGATATTCACACCTGTTTCTAAAAGTGCATAAAAGTCACTTTTTGTAACTAGAAGAATAGCACACAAATTATTAAAAATCTGTTAATAGCTTTATGTCGCTCATCGCACTTGAAATTTGTAAAATATTTTCTAAAAGAGCACATTTCTGTACTTCAGGAGCCAGGTAAGAAATATGTAGGTTATATTACTGCTACAACTGGAACAGAAAGAGATAGTTTTAGAAGCGTTGTTTTATATCTATCTGATAATAACATGTCTACTTAGACGATTGTTGTAGTTGGATGTGACGGCCCTTCTATCAATACAGGATTGAGAAAAGGAATTATTCGAAATTTAGCAATGCTGATAGGGAGGCCCTTGCAATGTGTATTTGCCTGTTGCATTACATTGAATTGCCTTTTAGGCACTAGTTTCAACACATTCGTGGAAAAAGCACAGAACCAGCATTATTTTCAAACCCTATAGGTACCATGTTAAAAATTTTCAGCAAACTGTCCAGTCATTCGATCATTTTTAAAGATAATTTTTATTAACCTTAATTTAATTTGATTCTGACAATAATGTGGTCATAAAACATTCATAATACGGTCAAGTAACCATTATTTACAAAAACGATCTAATGACTGAAAAGTTTGCTGACGATTTTTAACAGTGAAGTAACAACCTCATTATGTAATATTATCTGTTGTCCAATTTCATTTGATCAATTGCAATATCACAATAGTGGCTGTTAAAAAACTAAATGACTTCAGTTAAGATTTGAAAAATATATCTTCTTGAAATATGCAATGCTGCGTGATCGACTTCTGTCCTGGGGATCTTGCTATCCGTAATCGAGGGCTGATTTCTCACTAACGACCGCAATCAGAACACACAGACTATATGTATCCATTAAAAACTTTTTACCACTGAATTTAACCTGTTTTATTCGTCATGATGCGTCTGCATTTTCGACATTAAGAGTAATCATTCTGTTTTTGTAAGAAGATTGCATGTGCTCAAGAGAATAACAGCATCGCGTCGCTTACACAAAACCAATTGCAGAAGGCTAAAGACTCTTTTACTGAAAGTAACGCCTTCTTTGCTCATCCAAAAAAAACTTATTACTCTTACTGAAAAAAGATGAAAGAGAACATATAAGGGAATTGAGATTCAGACGTATTTGGAAAACAATGCAATCTATGACCGAAAGAACGAAAACTGTGCAAAATTTTGTGACATCAAGTTCAATTTTAGTACTTACGATTACTCAGAACTTAATGATTGGTCTACCTTGAAGGTTACCCCCCCTCCCCCCCCATATATATTGAGTAGAATCAGTTCAGCGAGTATCACTTTGATCCAAAGCTCTTTCAGCATTGGAACAGAAAACCATAAAGGCGTTTTCATGACACACATAAACTGTGGAAGGATGTATGAAACTTGGGACTAAAGCTTCGGAAAAACTATGTTGTCGAAATAACAGACACGACAGTGTTAGATTCGATTTTATTTCACAAACACTAACGCCAAAGTTTGATAAAAAAAAAAAAAAAAAAAAAAAAAAAAAAAATCAGTACACTACAGTACAGTTAGGTAATACTCGTAACTCAATAAAAAATATTTAAAATTCTTTTAATGCACAGTGTTTAAAATTGTTTTACCGAATACTATTCAAAAGCAGTGTTTTAATATTTTGTTAAGATATTATTATTTAAATTTAAATAAATAAAATAATTGAAAAATATCGTTTTATAAAAATTTTCATAATTTAAAAATTAGTTTTATGTTACGTTTAGTTTTCTGCACATAAAGTAATATTTTTACATCTTTAGATGTTGATGTGAAAAAAAAAATTTTTCATCATTTATATGAAACTTCGTCAATTTTGACTATATTTTCCTAAATTCAATAGCGATGCAAGACCTAAATATTTTAACGGATTTGAAGCTTGCTTTTTACTTTTCACTTTCTTCTATCTTTACAAGAAGAAAGTATTGGATTCGTGAAAAATTTCGACTTCCGGTTTTCGACGGATTGATACGTTTTAGAATGCCCAGAATGCGATTTAATGGTTTTTAGAAAATGTCTGTCTGTGAGTCTGTCTGTCACTCTGTCACTCTATGAGTCTGTATGTGACAAAACTTTTGTGGCCGCTCTATATCAAGAACTAATGCACGGAATTTCACAAAACTTCATATTTAGTTAGACCTTGATATAAACTAGACCTGATTAATTTTTGGTGAAAATCGCCCAACAGGTGGCGCTGTTATGTCGCATTTTTCACGATTTCTGCAATAGCTATATCTCAAGAACTACTGCACGGATTTTCATAAAACTTCAGATTCTGTTAGTCCAAGATATAGTTTGGTGCTGATTACTTTTTTATGCAAATCGCCCAACAGGTGGTGCTGGTATGCTGCATTGTTCATAATTATCGCAATAGCTCTAACTCAAGAAAAAATGCACGAATTTTCATCAAACTTCAGATTCAGTTAGTCACTGATATAAATTAGTGCTGCTTAATTTTTGGTGTAAATCGCCCAACAGGTGGCACTGCTGTGCTGCATTTTTCACGATTTCCACAAGAGCTGTATCTCAAGAACTATTGCACGGATTTTCTTCAAACTTCAGATTTAGTTAGTCCGTGACACGAATTGACGTATAAATTAGTGCTGTTTAATTTTTGGTGTAAATCGCTCAAAAGGTGGCGCTGCTATGCTGTATTTTTTGCGATTTCCGCAATAGCTTTATCTCAAGAACTAATGCTTGGATTTTCACCAAACTTCAGATTCAGGTATACCTTGATATCGTTTAGTGCTGTTTACTTTTAGTGTAAATCACTCAACAGGTGGCGCTGCTATGCGACATTTTTTCAGAATTTCCGCTTTAGCTCTATCTCAAGAACTAATGCACGAATTTTCATCCAACTTCAAATTCAGATATACTTTGATATGAATTGGTGCTAAATCGTCGTTATTTCTTATACTATTTAAATGATTTAATTGACATGATTTATATAGAAGAATGTTTTCTGATGCCCACAACATACTACTTTCTTCTGTTTCCAAAAGGCAAATATTACGCACTATTAGAAATAGGCGGGAACTTTTAAATTTTTCCTCATTCTTTTCAAAAACTGTCGTTTTCGATAAATTTTTCCAAAAGTCAAGTGCGATGCATGACCTAAAGATTTTAACTAGTGCTCGCGATTATACGTATAATACCTATAAAACGTATCATACCGAATCGGATTTTGTATAGGTATAATATGGTAAAAGCGGTTCTCTACGTATACGTATAATCGCGAGCACTAATTTTAACAGATTTTTAAAAAAATTTTGCTCTTTTCTTCAAATTACAAAACGCAAGTTTTCCGCACTATTAGAAATTAATCTGAAAAAATTCGATTTTTTCGACCCACACTACTGCACACCACAATCAATTTAACTATATTAACTATATGCCTTCAAACGAATCTGGCCGACCAAAGTTATTTTTTGTGTTCAGCTAATTTTAAATGGGATTGATTAATCAGTAAATATCTTTTTTAGCGAAAAGTATTGTTTTTTAATAAAAAGTGATTCGAGCTTTACAGATTTATGATTATATTTATTAAATGAAAATGTATAACAATTCAAAAATAAAGCTAATGCTTGTTGGTAATTAACGTCGCATTTCTATGTAAGAATTAAAACAAGCTTTTCTTCTTAACTTGAATTGTCTAAAAAATCTAACTAAATGAATTAAGCCTTTGCACTCCTGTTACTCTAATACGGGAACATCCAACATATGTCTTTTAAATTGTCACAACTATAAAGAGTTGATAACCGCGTTACTGTAAGATAAAGATAATCTTGGATTTTATTTTCAGCTCAGTTTTCTTTGTAACTCTTTGCTGTAAAGTTAATTTTTTGTTCATGACGCATTTTTTAAGGGAGGATAATCTTCTTTTAAGTTCTACGTATATTTTCATAATAGTTTCTGTACCGGTTAGCGTTGATAAATAATAATATTTGTAACAGTGATATTTGATTTTTACTATTTGAATTACTGAAAATGCTTTTTTTTTATTCTTTGTCTTTAATTTGGTGAACAAGTTTTTTTTAGCCCCTGTGCAGCAACACTCTTTTTGAAGTTTTTCTAACTGTAGCACGCTTGAATACTTCAATTTTTTTTTTATTTCTTAGGATTTCAGCCCTATTTTTATTGGCTGTTTCATCTAATTCAATGAAAGACTTTACAGTCTAGATACATTTCTTGGAATCTCAACAGTTTCTTCATTCCAATCATTCTTCTTCTTTATAAATATGTTTGCTTTTATACATTATTTTGACATTTCACGGCACTAGAATGAAATGAACTCAAAACTAGAAAACAGGAATTCTGATTTTTCAGAATTTAGTGTCGCTCCCGATGACAAAAAAATATATGTATATAAATATAGGTACAGTAGAGTCCCGATTATCCGAGTTAATCGAACTTGGAATGGACCATTTTCTTCTGATGGATTTATGGCTTCCATTATTATGAAACAGTCATTATAAATGAAGTGTTAGGTGAAGATGAAAGAGCAGTCGTAAAAAAGTTTGAACTCTGATTTTCTGGTCAGAATGGAAAAAACAAAAGGGCCATAATGGTGAGCAGGGGGCTGTGCCCCCTAGTACCCTTTAATATCCGTAAAAGCTTTAAAATTTCTGATAATTTTTTAGCATAACATATCTTTGTGAATGTGCTTTCTCTTAACTTCCGTATTCGAAAAACAAATACAGGAATAAATTAAACATCGAACCTAACTTACGTCTAAAACTAAGACAGAACGAGACATGAGGAAGCTGTGTCTGCTAAAGCAAGCACACACTTATCATTAGCAATACAAAAGAATAAATAGAGTCATCCTATTGTATATGTATGAATTTACGCCAATATGTCCTTAAACTTTTCATGCATAAATTATTTTTCATTATTATTATTCACAAAAAATATTTTTTGTGATAAACGAGAACACATTATAAAACAAGTTGGAAATTGCTCGTCAAACGTGGCAAATGAGGTGCGTTCGTACTATAACTAGTTTTATAATTATTTTTTGCACCCCATATTGTACTGAATGTGTATTTATTTGCAATTCATAAGTGCATAGTCTGTAACATCATTAAAATGCACTTGCAATAATTTTTTCCCATTCCCCTTAATGTAACGGAAAACTTTTGACTGTCCCTGTAATTAAGCTATACATCCGATTTTCATGAAATTTGAAATGGCTCGACAAAATTTTGCAGCAATTATATATTTAAAATTTCAGCCCATTCGGAAAGCTGTAACATCATTAAAATGCACTTGCAATAATTTTTCCCATTGGCTTTAATGTAAAGAAAAACTTTTGACTGTCCCTGTAATTAAACTATACATCCGATTTTCATAAAATTTGAAATGGCTCGACAAAATGTCGCAATAATTATATGTTTAAAATTTGAGACCATTCGGAAAGCTTTAACATCATTAAAATGCACGTGCAATAATTTTTCCCATTGGCCGTAATGTAAAGAAAAACTTTTGACTGTCCCTGTAATTTAACTATACATCCGATTTTCATAAAATTTGAAATGGCTCGACAAAATTTTACAACAATCATATATTTAAAATTTCAGACCATTCGGTTGGGTAGTTTTTGCTCTATTATATGCGGACGGACGGACGGACAGACAGACGGACGGACGGACGGACAGACAGACGGACGGACAGACAGACGGACTGAACGACGACTATAGGTGCTACGTATTTATATAATTACGAACGCACCTAATAATTGTATTATTGTGCTATTATCTGTCCACAAATTAGATCTCCATAAATGAATACTGAATTTCTTTTTAGGTGCGTTCGTAATTATATAAATACGTAGCACCTATAGTCGTCGTTCAGTCCGTCTGTCTGTCTGTCTGTCCGTCCGTCTGTCCGTCCGTCTGTCTGTCCGTCCGCATATAACAGAGCAAAAACTACCCGACCGAATGATCTGAAATTTTTAATATATAATTGCTGCAAAATTTTGTCGAGCCATTTCCAATTTTATGAAACTCGGATGTATAGTTTAATTACAGGGACAGTCAAAAGTTTTTCTTTACATTACGGCCAATGGGAAAAATTATTGCAAGTGAATTTTAATGATGTTACAGACTTCCGAATGGTCTGAAATTTTTAATATATAATTGCTGCAAAATTTTGTCGAGCCATTTACAATTTTATGAAAATCGGATGTATAGTTTAATTACAAAGACACCCAAAAGTTTTCCGTTACATTACGGCCAATGGGAAAAAAATATAGCAAATGCATTTTAATGATTTTACAGCCTTCCGAATGGTCTGAAATTTTTAATATATAATTGCTGCAAAATTTTGTTGAGCCATTTCCAATTTTATGAAAATCGGAAGTATAGTTTAATTACAGGGACACCCAAAAGTTTTCCGTTACATTATGGCCAATGGGAAAAAATTATTGCAAATGCATTTTAATGATTTTACAGCCTTCCGAATGGTCTGAAATTTTAAATATATAATGGTTGCAAAATTTTGTCGAGCCATTTCAAATTTTATGAAAATCGAATGTATAGTTTAATTACAGGGACAGTCAAAAGTTTTCCGTTACATTACGGGGAATGGGGAAAAAATTATTGTAAGTGCATTTTAATGATGTTACAGACTATGCACTTATGAAGCACAAAAAATATACATTCAGTACAATATGGGGTGCAAAAAATAATTATAAAACTAGTTATAGTACGAACGCACCTCATTTGCCACGTTTGACGAGCAATTTCCAACTTGTTTATTTTTAAGGTAATACTTATCTGTCCTCATATGAGGCCCGTATGAATGAAAGGGTTAATTACTGCACCTTTTTTCTATCAAAATACTCTATTTTTATAATGTACATATTATTAAAATGTAATAATGATACTACCTTTTATTTGATTGTTAATATAAAGATGTACCATGCGTACCTATTTAATAATGTAATCATGTAGTTAAATACAGTAAAATATTCTGAGACAGAAGCAGAAAAGACTGGTAAAATATTTCGTTTAGACATGTTCCGTTTACACAAATTTTCTGTATTAGGTTTCAGTTTGTAAGCCGATGGTACTCGGAAGTATGAACTACTATTTAGTGGTACGCCGGTCTAAAAGTTTAGGAACCTCTGTTTTTAGGTATTTCGTTTGCAATTCAATATTTTAAAATAATTTTTAAAACTTGGATAGCTGAGTTTGGTCTCTACAAAGGACATTTTTTATTTTTTCGATTTTGTTTACAGGTTTGTTTTAAGATGATATTCTTTCGAAACCGGCTCCGAAACTTAAATTATCCCCATAAAAAAAACCTGTAAACAAAATCAAAAAAGGACAAAAAAGGGATTTATAGAGATCGACCTCAGCTATCGGATACAAAAAAATTCATTTAAGAATATTGAAATGCGAACGGGATATCTTAAAAAAAGTCCTTCCATACGATTAGCATTAATTAGCTGGTGTTTTCGCGTAAGTTAAGTAGCCCCTTAATGATGAAAATTCCCTCTTTTTCAAAATGCTATATTTAAAATGTCCTTAATTAAAATGATTTTCTTATTGCATCTAAATGAAAACTTTTCTTCGAAACGTTATAAACGTCCAGGAGGTAGACGCATTTTTTACTTTAACATTTTATACAAACTTATTTTCGATTGCGTAATTGATCTTTTTTAAGCAATCGCGAAATCCGCCATCAGGTGACGCGACAGTGGTTGGTGCTCTCTAAGGCACCGAAAAATTCCTCACTGAAAGCGAAATGAATAGCAACACGATTACAATAGATCACCACTGTTCGCGATAATATTGTTTAACCTGCTGTAATTTGGTAATATTTTTTAAGCATTGCAAATTAGCGTGTTTATAGAGAATCTGGTGTGTGGAGCGTAGCTCATAGGAGGCAGAACCCCTCGGTTTTAAAAAAAGAAATATTAGTTGATATTTTTTGACAAAATCTTATTTTTGCACAATATTGTATTGCCTTACACAAAGGACATGAATAAATAAACGGTCAAGTGAGAGCATTACTCACGCACAGAGGGTTCCGTAGAATAAATATATGAATTTGTAATTGTATTATAGAAAAAAAAAAGTTGCTCAAAGAATACCAAGACTTTTTAAAAAACTATATAACGTAGGGTTGGGTATAACTGTATATATTAGAAAAGTGTAATCGGGTATACCATGAAAGTTCAAAGAGATGTATGGAACAATATCAAATATAGCTATTCGTATAACTCTTTTTTTAATATTATCCTAATCTGTTTATGATGAACTTAATTCGGTACTGACAATAAAGGCAGTGTATAGTTAAACTTCATTTGGCATTTCATGAAACTAAATTCAGCGTAGTAATAACCTTTATTTCTACAGTGTATCTAAAACAAATCTTTGTTCAAAGTTTAAATTTGGCATTGTGCTAAGCGCGCTTCGAATTGAGGTCTCAAAGTTGCAACGCCGCCTTGGTCAGTGCCGCGTTTTTCCAGATAGGTGTTCAATTAACTTTTAAAGTCACTCGAGGCGTATTGAGAGATACAATCAATACAAACTATCGCGAATCTCACAGTATTTATGCGATTCATTTTAATTAAATATTTCGAGGGCGATGCCCTTAAAAAACGGACACCTAATTTTAATTCCAAACCAGACAAATGGCACCAGGAATATTTAATTAAAATTTTCCTCTTATCATGTACGTGAAAATAAGCAAGTTCGCATTTCCTAAAAAATTCGTTTATAAATTCTAGTGTCAGTTCATTATTTCATAAGTTTATAAATAGAATTACTCCGTGCCGGAAAGGATTAAGTGGTCGCAGGACTCTTAAAGCTTCAAAATTTAAGAAATTTTAATTTTTTTAGATGTTAAACTCCTATCTTTTCTGAATATTTTGATATAATTGTTTCCTTGAAATTCCCATTAGAACAGAAGTTTTGACTTTTAGAATTATACCCGCTCAATAGCTGAAGCGGCGTTTCCGAAACTTTAAAGTCATTATTTTCCAAATGGCGTTTTTGGGTATAACGCGCAGGATACCTCAAAAACTTCTGAATATTTTTTCATGAAATTTTCAAAACATATATTCCATGTTTTTCTCTATAAACTGAACCTAAAATTTCCTTTTTATTGTTCAAAAAAAAATATTATTTTAGGTGATTTTACTGTTGAAATCTTCAAAATTTTGTACTAGCTACATGCAGCATTGCATTAAAAATATAAAAATGCTTTAAATACAAATTTATTTAAGTTCAGGGAAATTATTACAATCTGAAGTATAAGTAAGCACCAAAATTTTTATTCTAGTTGAAATATTTATTTTGTAATCCTGCGCGTAAACTGTTATGCCAATTTTTTGTTCGACAAATGTCTAACAGTTTCGAGCCCCCTATAAATACTAATTCTGTATCTTGCAATTTTTTAAATACATAAAAGGAAAGAACATACTTATATCTTTCATTCCAATTAAAATTGTGTTTTAAAATCATATACATTTTAAGACTTTAAATGTTGAAAATGGTCTTTTTTTTCATTTTTTCCCCCTTTTTAGAGTCCCGAGACTCCTTAAATTAGTATGTTTTTAACAATTTGACGTTTATTGCTTTTATACTGTTACTGGACATTACATTACACATATATATCATTAAAAGTCGTTAACTAGGCTTAGAGTAACGCCGCCCTGTCCTTGTGTATGTCCAAACTGGCCTTACCTTTAAGGGTTAATATCTCAGCTAATTACCGATGATTTTTTTCGAAAATCATTATCAACAATGCTTTTATTCTTCTGCAACGATAGGTATATTCAGCGATGCTCAACAATTTTTCTGAATGCCCGTAAATCGAAATTTGTGTATAACAGAAAAATGCTAATTACTCAAAAACTATGTGACCTAGGGTAATCGCTATAATTTTCCGGCAAGGTTTATATTAACCTCTACTACCTCTAATTTTTTCATAACTTTAGTTTTAGTAGATTCGGAATTAGATGGGGGGGAACATATTTTTGCGCTACATTTTCAATAATATCTTTGAAAATATAATACCTAAAATTAAAAGAAATGTATTTTTGAGTTCAGCGTTACAAAAGCTTTCAGAGGATTCTCCACATGATATACAAAGAAAAGATTTTTTTTTTCAAGTAGCATAATTAACCCCTCTACTTTTTTACTAAATATATTTATGAATGTTTATTAATCTTAAAATATGTGGGTCAATGGTCTTTATTACTTCCCCGAATTTGAACTTTCCACGTTCCATAGTTTACGATTAAAATGGCTGTGACAGACAGACAGACAGACGGACAGACACAGGAGTGATCTTATAATGGTTCCGTTTTTACTTTTTAAGTACGGAACCCTAAAAAAGGTCTTATTTTAATATAAATTTGAACAGACAGTACTGCTTATGTTTAATTACTTAAAGTTTAACTGGAATTAACTCCGTTTACGGTATATTTAATGTTATGATTTAAAGCTAAGAGCTGATCCAAAAACTGTGTTTGTTCAGCCGTTAGAATTATTTAATAGCGCTGCAAACACTGCTATCTAACAAAACACCTGTAAATCAGGAATAATAATTTTATGAATTTCGGTCAAGATCGTAATATTACAGAATACGAAACAAAGGCTTATGTTAAGTATGGATTATAAATCATAAATCATTTTCAAATCCTAAAACGCTTATAACCAAAAACGTAATCTGTTTTTATTCAACAAGTCTCATGTTAATAAAACAATTTAGCTTCTGAGAGTTTTTTTAGTGTTTACGATGACAGTGGACTTTCAAATATAAATTCGAAATTTGGCAAAAAAAATCGATTTTCCTTATTTGGAGAATTATGAAAATAGATGTTCAAATTTATTCATGCAAAAAGACTTTTTCAATTCTGATGCGTCTTCGAGAGATGTAAGCTTTTATATTTGTAAAATCTGTATACTATATTTATACAGTTTTCTTGAACTTTAAATGGTGATTTCTCAAAATTAAAAATTTCGTACATTTCCATCTTTTGAAACGTTTTATACGCATTCCTGATTATCAGATTATTTTGAAATTTATACTGTATATCCTCTACACAATACTAAATAAATGTTAGCATAAAATGTTGCATTTCAGTATTTGCATTTATATGCATATGAAAATATATAGTTACAGTTTTAGCAAAAACAAAGTATAATAATAAAAATATAATTTTTCGCGCTATATATTCAACAAGGTTTTACAATTCATGCCAACTTTAACTGGAATATATAATATGTATCTCATAAATCACATTTTCTATAAAACAAATGAGCATGGGCCATTTTAAAATATGACAAATTTTCGTTATTTTAGAAATTGAATAATTTAAAAACTTTGTTATTTTATCACTAAATTTTAAATATAATTAGTTGAGCTTGGCATTAACATGTCTTCCGATTTTCAAATGAACCACATTAAAAATTGAAAGATTTGATTTTTAACATCTACTGTCACCTTAACTAACCTTTGTCATATTTAGAGAGACAGTTTAAAGTTCAAAATGTGAAATTTGCTATATTGTTTTTGCTTTAACTAAATCTTTTATTGGTGAAACTGCACCGAAAAACTGCCGATAAATAACAATTAAATTACAAAACTTTGTATGAATCACCATAAAGCAAAAGAACACACAGGACGCGTTTCGAGTTGGAAATTTTGACAGTCCGTCATCAGCCAATGTAAACCGTATCCGTAAGGATAATTTTCATTTGTGACCCCATTCCCTTACGTATACGTGTTTACAATGGCTGATGAGGGGCTGTTAAAATTTCCAGTCCGAAACGCGTCCTTGTATTATTTTGATTTATGGGGATTCATACGAAGTTTTATTAATTAATTAACTCTTATCATAATTTGAGCTGGATCATGTCGGTGAGTATTCTTCACTAAAGTGTTGTTTCACGCATAGTGAGAAAAAGGTTGAATCTACCAGTATGACCAGCTTAGGTATTCTAGGGACAAATGTTGCCTTTTTTATGTCTCGTTTCGACTCAAAATTAGGTGTTTTATAACTTAGCTTCAAATCTAGCCAATATTAATATTGCCTATTTTAGCACATTTCCATAAAAAGTAGTGGAAAATGGGTTAAAAAGGATTTGAAAAAGCTAGAAAGGGCTAAAAAGAGCTGAACAAGCCCAGTTTAACCGTTTTTAAGAATTTCCAACATAGTCAAAAGCGTTTATGAATTCGGTTTGTCTGTCTCTGTAAGAGCCCTAACTCGCGTAAATATAATTGGATTATTATGTAATTAATTCAAGTTTTGAGATTCACTATGGCATGTTCGATATTGGAAACGACGTGTGCATCATTCTTAGTTTGTTTACGACACTCAAAGGAATTCCGTCACGTTGCTCTCTATAGTGAAAAATCATTTGCAACGAATTTTAAGAATGTTACATTATTTCAAACATATTAATATACATCAACGAGGTGTACCACAAGATGCTCACTGCAGAAGATTGTGTGAATAACATTTATGGTTCATATACAGGGACACAAATTTTTTTGGCAACAGTTCTGTTTATGAGCGGTAATCGCTGAAAATGTGTTTAGAGTTGTAGTATGCGTTTTTAAATTCAATTAAGTTTGCATATTTCTAGGTTTTTATAAATCTCTATGATCATACAGGGCTGTATAAAAGAATTTGATTACAATTTCGTTTATTGACGGAAATTACTAAAAGAGGATTTTCAACTAGGGCAACAGGGGACAAAGACAAAGGAATTTGAATCATTTTCCGACTATAGATAGTAGTAACCGAAATCGAATTTTTAAGGGGTCTCAGGACTCTTAAAAATGGAAAAATGAACAAAGAAGACCATTTTCAACTTTTAATATCTTAAAATGTATTTGGTTTTAAGACACAATTTTAATTGGGAATGAAAGATATAAATATATTCTTTCACTTCAAATATTTTAAAAATTGGAAGATGCTGAATTCGCATTTACAGGGGGCTCCAAACTGTCAGACATTTGACGAGCAGAAAATCGGCATAACGGATTATGCGCAGGATTACTAAATAATTTTTTCAATTAGAATAAAAATTTTGAACCCTGCTTATACTTCAGATTGTAATAATTCTCCTGAATCTGAGTAAATGTGTATTTAAAGTATTTTCGTATTTTTAGTAGAAAATTGTATTTAGCTAATGCAAATTGTAGAAAATTTCAACACTATAATCACCTAAACTAGTTGGCTGTGCCAATCCCAAAACTTTCTTCTATCTTATACATCTTAATATTTCATAAACTAGTTACACATGTTAATACTTCAATATTATTAGTTCAATACTGTACAAACTTTGATTTTCATCTTAAATTTCTGCTTCAGACAATTAAATGAACTAAAAACGAGTTAATCTATATCATGATATTTGTTAAAATTAATAGTTTTTCCTTATTCTGTTGTTATCAGATGTTTGCGAATAGCCGGCTTAGCAGGAAGTGAGTTTCCGCCTTTGCACGAGCCGCCGATGGACAATAGAACTATGAAAAATCAAGAAAAGTATACAAAAATCGCTATCACAGAGCCCCTTTAATGCGCGATACTTATAAATTCAAGGAGGACCTGTTGGCCAAAGCCAAAAACATGCACAAAAAATTTGGTTCAATAGTATGCATAATTTTATACAATTTTCGATTGTACAATAAAGAAAATGGTACAGACATCGTAATTATAGCGCTCCCTTCCAACGGAATTTTTCCAAATTCAGGGAGGACCTTCATGCCATGATCAAAAAGAAACACAAATAATTTGGCTCAATTCTATGCATAACTTCATACACTTTTCGATGGTACAATATTCAAAATGGCACAAAAATCGCTATTACAGCGCTCTCTACCGGCGAATTTTTTCCAAATTAAGGAAGGACCTGCTTGCCGTAGCTAAGAACTTAAAATAAAAATTTGGTTCAATTGTATGCATAACTTCATACACTTTTCGATGGTACAATATGCAAAATCGCTATTACAGCGCCCCTAGCGGCGAATTCTTTCCAAATTCAGGGAGGACCTGCTTGTCATAGCCATACACTTAAAGTAAAAATTTGGTTCAATTCTATGCATAACTTCATACACTTTTGGAAGGTACAATATTAAAAATCGCACAAAAATCGCTGTTACAGCGCCCCCTACCGGTGATTTTTTTCCAAATTCAGGGAGGACCTACCTGCCATATCCAAAAACTTAAAATAAAAATTTGGTTCAATTCTATGCATAACTTCATATACTTTTGGAAGGTACAATATTAAAAATCGCAAAAAATCGCTATTACAGCGCCCCCTACCGGCGATTTTTTTCCAAATTCAGGGAGGAGCTGCTTGCCATAGCCAAAAACTTAAAATAAAAGTTTGGTTTAATTCTATGCATAACTTCATACACTTTTTGATGGTACAATGGCGACAGAAAGACGGACACACGGACAGACGGACACACGGACAGACGGACACACGGACAGACAGACATTTTCTATAAACATGTTTTTGGGATCTCTGACCCCTGAAACATGTAAATTCGTCGAAAACCGGAAGTCTAAAAAAATTTCGATTACAATACTTTATTCTATTGAAGATAGAAGAAAGTAAAAATAGGAGGGAAAATGAAAAAAAAAATAGAGAAATAAAAAAAAAATGATTGGACAGTGCACAAGAAAGTAAAAATATTTTTTTAACAATAAAAGGAAACTTAAGGTTCAGTTCATACAGATTAACATGACACATACGCTTTGAAAATATCATGAAAAAAATATTCAGAAGTTTTTGAGGTATCGAATGCGTTATGCCTAAAATCGTCATTTAGAGGAAAATGATTTGAAAGTTTCGGAAACTCCGTTTCAGCTATTGAGCAGGCGTAATTCTAAAAGCCATAACTTCATTTCTAATGGGAATTTCAAGGAAACAATTATATCAAAATGTTTAGAAAAGATAGAAGTATAACATCTAAAAAAAATTAAAATTTCGAAAATTTTAAAGCTTTAAGAGTCCTGAAGCCCCTTAAATGTCTTAAATATTTTCTAAATTATTTACTTAGATATCATCTTTCACTTTAACCCTGTAAGACCGGAAGCTTTTTGGTAGAAATGAAAAGTTCGGTATTTTCCCCTAATTAATAGGATCATATTTCTCTCTATTCTAAAAAAAAGTAACTTACGCTGTCACCGCCGCCGCCGGTTTTGAATTTTTTGTGACGGAAGGTATTTCTCCGATAATATTAAGAAAAATACTGCATGAAAAAATATGAAAATCAGAGGTATTATAGAGAAATGCCTGATAAACTGGTGTAAACAGTTTTCAAATCGAATAATTATTTTAAGAGATATTTAATGCTAAAGTTGGACAAAATCATTCCATTAAAAAAGTTTTATAGGAGCAAAAACTATATATGGGAATTAATTCATTTTTAAATCATATTATACGTTACAATTTCCCGGTGTGCAGACTGCATTCACTTTTTTAATTTGACTCATTTTTGAGGTTTTACTTCTATTTTAAATTCAAATTTTCAGCATTTCGAGAGATATTTTTTATTTATTTTAGAAATTGGTATTAATTTTAAACTATTGCCAACTGTATAAACAGCGCAAATAATAATGTTTCCTTCAAATTAAAATTTATTTTACACTTGACTATTATTAAAAGAAAAAAACTTTCAAATTAGGATTAAATAATTACGTATGAAAAGCAGAAACTTATTGAAAATACTTCATAAAAACTATACTTACACGTGAATTTTAAAAGAGAAAGGATATTGTAAAATAATAAATTCATTAACATGCGTTAGAAGTCTTAAATAGGAGAAATTACGTCACATTTACATCACATTACACTTAATACGTAAAATGAACAAAAAGTAATATTGCAAAACAATTTAAATTTTAAAATTGCGCGAGGCATTATTTTGATATTTTGAGATTATATTAATAAGATTAATATTAATTTTATTGAACACGTTTAGACTGCTTTCGAGCGACTATTTAGTAATTTAATAAAAATAAAGAAGATCACAAGCTAAAAATGAAGTATCATCGACAAAAAATATGATTTGAAAGAGAAAAATCTGTGAAGCAGAAAATAAAGTATTTGCTTAAATGGTTTAGTTAAGATTCGTTAACCTTCTGTGTCGTTTCCGTCAAAAGAAGGCATTAGTATTTGTGAAATATCTTTGCATTTTGATGCAGATTTGCTTATTATATTAGCTTATTTTGAAATGTTTAACTGATTTTATTTAATCAAAGAAGAAAACAGTCATTGTATCTTTTAATAGCAGCTGATTTTTCCTTAAAATTCCCAATCGAAGAGAAATAAATAGAGTCCCGTTTATGGGGAGATCGCCACTTTTTTAAAAAAAATTATAATTCAATGTTTCAAAATCTGTTTAAAGCCGATCAAATTAGCGTGCTTTTAGAGACTGCGGTGTCTGAACGGGGGTTGGCGAGCGTAGCTCGTAGGGGGCCGACCCCCCTAGTGATTGAAAAAAAAATTTAAAAATACCTGATGTTAGGTTATGCAAAGGGAGGATCCACACAATTCTGTGGGTGCAGACTGGACTTTAAATCGCCCAAAAAGTGGAAAATATTTTTTTCTTCTTCTTTAGCATCACCTACACAGTTGTGTAGGTCATGTCTTTAAAGGGTTATTAAACGGCGAAGTTTTGTTACAGTATTTTTACTATAAATTTGTGCAAACAAATAAATCTAATGTACAGGGTGTACATAACCCCCTGACTGCCCAGTAAAAGGGAAAAATTGTAATGTGGTTTTCTGTCAATTAAAAAGATGATTTTTTTCAACATGATATAAAAAACTTAATTACGCATATGAATATAATCCTTGAGAATATTAATCATTTTTAAATGTTTTAAATATGCTTTATATCTGTAGAAATATATTCACTCATTTATGCCCAGCGTCCCATTTTTGCGACGCTTCGAATTTTAATATTTTTTTAAATAATTTTCTTCTTCTTGACAACCAGAAAATTGTATGAAGTAATTGTCCATAAATGTCTTTATCTATTACCGAGAGATGACAGCATAAGATTGATATTTATTTGCTTAAATGGCCTATTTTCGGCGTTTATGGATTTTTAATTTTCAAAGATAGTAAGTTTATTTGTATCTTTTGCATCAACGATCTATATAAATAAGTAATAATCTTAGCTTGTAGACTTCTTTGAAATAAGCATTTATTTAAATTGCGATATTATATATTCAAGCCTATTTTTTATGCATGTTTGTAGCGTGTTGTAACTGTTGAATGTGTTATTTTGGGGATTTCAAACGGCAGTTGACAACAATGGTCAACACACTGAACAATATTGGTCGAGATAAGCCAATTCTCCAGTGTATAAACTTGTATTTTGTTAAATTACTGAAAAAATATCAGCGATACACCCTCTGGTGGCCATTTTTGAAATTAGAGTTTTTTATGCTAAATGGTTTTCACATCCCTTCATTTAGATGCATTCAACTTTTTACGTTTTTCTGATGAATAGTATTGACTAGAGATAGCTCTTAGTAAATGAACTTTAATTAGGTACGTCCTGTATATTCTCAATTAAAATTCGAAGTGATAAGTGGGGTCGCAGTCTATTCGGATTGGTGCCTGGTGCTTTTGCATTATCCAAACTCATCTTGTTGATGTAACGTTGCACAATGTAAATGCAAAAAAAAAATTATACGTGTGAGGTTTCCATCGGTATATTAGGTTAAAAGATTTTTTTTTCATATTTTGTGATAAATTACTGAATTAAACTTGTGTGCTGTGCAGATTTGCAGCTTTTGGAATTTTGGATATTATAAATATACTAGAAAGGTAGCCCGTCAAAAATGACGGAAATTTAGATATAAAGATATATACAACTCATGTGCAAAAATATGAGTTTTCTCATTTGTTCCGCAGTGAAATGTGAAAATAACACATTTTAAGAACGAAACACATTTATGAAAAACTGTGTACAGTAGAAGACCACTAATCTGCACAATTCCAAGTTTTCTGCAGATTTTTGCGGTCATGTCTATTCAGTCTTTGTTTACATTTTTTAAAATTCCTATATTGGACAATTTAGATTATTAAGCCTTAAAAATAAATAAATTACACACTTGAAGTAAGGTAAAAACTATTAAATTATCGTATACGATTTCATAAAATGGTATTATATGTGTGTGCTTCACGATCTTGGTTACGACTTTGGCGAAATTGGCTGCAACTTGTCATAATTCTAATAGTGTGGGCCTCTATAACAAAAAAGTAACCAGTTTTTAGTAAAATTTCTGATATAAAGTAGTTTTCAAAAACTTGTGTAAAATTGCAGGCCGTTCTCATGTTATGCCAGTCCTGGGAATAATATTTCTAACACTGAAGAGTTTCCATGTATATGTGGAATTTAGAAAAGCTTCTCCAAAAGAAAGGTCCTGAAATGACATTGTAATTCCTCTAACTTCAAAGTTTAATCGGGCCCTGATGTTGTTTTCTGCAATCTAATAAATACAGTTATTTTGAATATTACAACAGAATTAAACAGCTAAACTTATTTAACTTAAACTCGCTGTTACTTCCCGATGTTATTTTTTAGTATTAAGAAAGAAAATTATTTAAAATTTTCAAATCATGCACATTTATAATTTTTTTTCCGTCTTTAATAACTAATTAATGAAAAAATATGCTTTTGTTCTGATCTCATAAATACGACAATAAAATAATGTAAGTAAGAGACATTGCAAAATTAAATCTTTGTGATTTCAAACCATAAACAAATGATACCGCCACCATTTTACATACTATGACGTCATTAGAATATTGTCCATTGATTGTTGGAGAACTTACTTTGTGAATGATTACCTCAATGATTTAATATTTTTTACGGTTCACGATGAATGAATCACTTGTGTTTGTTTAGGTTTATGGAACGAGATATTAAGCCGTGAACCCAATTTCAATTAAAGTTATCCAAAGATGGTACAGATGTCATATTCGCCCCATATTGGCGCGATTTTTTTCTGTCGCCAATATCATATAGGTAACAGGTACTTAACTTGCGCTAAAGTGTCGTTATTTTGCTTGATGTGGTAACCCGGATTATGTTGTTTATTCTGTTGATGTTTTCGCCAAATTGGCAACCGAAAAAAATTGCGCCAATATGGGGCGAATATGACATCTGTTCCCCAAAGATATATGTATTTTTAATCGAAATTAAAAACAATTCTTTAATCTGGAAATAAAATGTTTTAGTTTGTATAATTGGTTATTTCTGTTAATTATTTATTTAGGTACTCTTCCATTATAGCGCATTTAAAAAAAAAAAAAAAAAAAAAAAAAAAAAAAAAAAGCTTGGCGTAATTCGGGCATCAGAAAGTGAGATATGTTGCCAAAATATACAGCTATGAAAACAAATCTAATTAACTTTTATTTTTGTTTATATATGCACTTATATACATAAAAAATCGTTTCTAAATATATATAATATTTTTTTATATACAAATTACGGCACAGATTTCAGATATGAACCGGGATACCTATGGCGCTAAAATGGTGTTATTTTGCCGGCTATTGTTTTTATTTATTAATAAATTGTTTAGGCACAGATGTCATATTCGCCCCATATTGGCGTGATTTTTTTCCGACGCCAATTTGGCGAAAACATCAACAGCATAAGCAACAACATCCGGGTTACTATATCAAGCAAAATAACGACACTTTGGCGCCGGTTAAGTATACATTGCGTATATGACATTGGCGTCAGAAAAAAATCGCGCCAATATGGGGCGAATATGACATCTGTGCCATTGTTTATTTACTTTTATTTTCTGTTTTTAAATTATATAAACTGTTTTGTTCTATAGTTATTATTCAAACTTTTATTTATTTATAGTTATTTCCTTTTCAAAATGATAGCAAATAATTTAAAAATATATAAGTAACTGGTATTCGAAAGCGAGATTTCTGCCGAATTGGCGTCAGAGAAAAATCACGCCAACCCCGATGCGTATATGACATCTGTGCAAAAAATACTTCTGTTTCTTTATAAAAATGGTTAAATAGTTTTTTTTTACATTAAATAAATTGTATACATATGCAAAAAATTGCTTGTGAGTATGAAGCAGTAAATAGGTTGTCAGAAAATACGTTGGCAAACTTCTTTCTCGCCAAGAAACTTTTCTCCGAAGTATTGTATGTACATAAGTAATGATTGCTAGAAATGCATTTTTAATTATGATATGCGCTTTTATGTTTCACTACATTTATGCATACTATACCGTGTGTATAAATGCTACAGTTCATATGCAGGGCTACACAAAAGAATTCGTAAGGGTTCCTGAGTATGAGAATAAATTGCTTAAAGGTGGTTTTTAAAGGAGTTATGCAGTTTTACGCTGAACTGCAGTTAGATTACTAAGAAATGTTTGTAGAATATAGATAAAATGATATACAGGGTCACGCAAAGAATTGGATATATAACCGTCTATGGATGATAATATCTGGAAATATGATTTCAGTAGTTTTAAGAGTAGCTTAAATTAAATTTTAGCTAAATAGTGGCATGTAATAACGGTACTATTTCTATGGACGGTAACTGCTGAAATCAATTTTTTTTAAAAATTATGCGTTTTCTAAAATGTTTACTTAGTTATCTTATTTACCTTATTTCCCTAAATAACGAAGTTTTGTTAAAGCATTCAGGATGTGTTGGAAAGTGTTTCATATTCTATGCTTAACGCATGATTTTTCTTTCTTCTTTAGTCTTATTTTGCATTTATTTTATTCTTAATTTTTAGTCTTATACTGCTTTATGGAAACTTTGTCATATATACCCCATATTGGAGCGATTTTTTCCGACGCCAAATTGGCGAAAACATCAACAGCATAAACAACAACATCCGGGTTACCATATCAAGCAAAATAACGACACTTTGATGACAGTTAAGTACCCGTTGTGTATATGGCATCTGTGCCGAAACTTTAATATTTAATGTTTAAACTCTTCGCTCCACTCA
Source organism: Maratus speciosus (assembly GCA_963932465.1). Taxonomy (NCBI): domain Eukaryota; kingdom Metazoa; phylum Arthropoda; class Arachnida; order Araneae; family Salticidae; genus Maratus; species Maratus speciosus. Next base: position 304,080,209 of record OZ010800.1, read on the forward strand.
CCTTGCATATAGTATAAACTATAACACAGATAGCGCAAAATAATAGACAGTTTGATACTTTTCCACTGTAGGGGCTTTGGCATTTAAAAAAAAAGTTTGGTGTAATTTGGGCATCAGAAAGGGAGATTTGGGTACTTTTCCGTTATGCGGATACCATTGTCGCCAAGCGTAATAGTTGGCGCAAAATGAAAGTCACGTGAATTAAGGCATTTGAAAAATAAAAGAAAAAATATTGTCGTACTAAAGTGAGCATTTAAAAAATATAACATTTGAAAATTCCAGACTTTTACGAACTATTTAATTAAATCACAAATATATACTTAAAATAACTGAACAAGTAACTGTTATAAAATAAAACTCATATTAAACTGCTGGCATAAAATTACAAATATCTTTTAGCATTTTGAAATAATTGGCGCATTAGCATACATGGTACTTTTCCGTTATACGGACAGCATGCTAAAATGTATGCTAATGCGCCAATTATTTCAACCTTGATCGTAGATTTTTATTGTAAACCATGCGAAACATTGTGATTTGTTATTTATGAAACGTGAATCACGTGAATGATTATTGTTTAACCTTAACCTTGGAAAGCTTTTTAATCTGCTATTAATCGAATTAAAAATGCTTTTTTTATATAAAGTTGTAGTTTACTTTTAATGCTGATGCTGAGATGGATTTTATCATTTGGCAATTACCAGATGATGAGAAAGTTGTGATAAAAATGTTTCAGGAATTTGGAATTCTGCATAATAAAAGATTGTGTTCAAAAAATCATGAAATGAAATTATGGATGAGTTCTGGAAATCCGAAATTGAGTTGTAGCTTACGATCATGCGAAGAAAGCGTAGAAATACGACAAAAAACTTGGTTTAAAGGATCGCGGGTGACTTTTCTTAATGCTTTGAGGTTTATATATTTATCATGCAAAGAGTTGACATCGATTGAGTTTTGTGAGCTGAAACTTGATATGAACCACAACACAACAGTGGAATGGAATAGTTATTCGAGAGAAGTTTGTGCAAATGCTTTATGTTCTCGACCAAATAGAAAAATCGGTGGACCTAATAAAATTATAGAAGTAGATGAAAGTCATGTATTATTTATACAGATTGTTGGAAAGGATATAAAACAGATGAACTGCTAAGTGCTGGTTATGATCATTTCACAGTAAATCACAAATACAATTTTGTCGACCCTAATACTGGATGTCATACTCCAAATGTTGAAAGATTATGGGACATCGCAAAATGGCGCAACAAAAGACATCGGGAAGCTGTTCGTCATCATTTAGAGTCGTATCTCATAGATTTTATGTGGCACGCCTTCATTCAAAAAATGAAATGTTTACTGCAATGCTGAAAGATATTTATAATTTTATGGCAGCAGTTTAATATGATTTTTTATTTTATTACTTTATAGTATAACAGTTATTTGTTCATTTATTTTAAGTATATATTTGTGATTTAATAAAATAGTTCTTAAAAGTTTGTAATTTTCAAATGTTATATTTTTAAAATGCCCACTTTACTATCGAGAATGTTTTTTCTTTTATTACTTTCTTCTATCTTCAATAGAAGAAAGTATTGTAATCGAAATTTTTTTCGACTTCCGGTTTTCGACGGATTTGCATGTTTTAGGGGTCAGAGATTCCAAAAAACATGTTTATAGAAAATGTCTGTCTGTCTGTGTGTCCGTCTGTCCGTCTGTCCGTCCGTCCGCCTGTCCGTCTGTCCGTCTGTCTGTCGCCATTGTACCATCAAAAAGTGTATGAAGTTATGTATAGAATTAAACCAAAATTTTATTATAAGTTTTTGGCTATGGCAAGCAGGTCCTCCCGGAATTTGGAAAAAATTCGCCGGTAGGGGGCGCTGATATAACAATTTTTGTGCGATTTTGAATATTGTACCATCCAAAAGTGTATGGAGTTATGCATAGAATTGAACCAAATTTTTAGTTTAAGTTTTTGGATATGACAAGCAGGTCCTCCCTGAATTTGGAAAAAATTCGCCCGTAGGGGGCGCTGTAAATGCGTTTTTTGTGCGATTTTGAATATTGTACCATCGAAAAGTGTATGAAGTTATGCATAGAATTGAACAAAATTTTTAGTATAAGTTTTTGGCTATGGCAAGCAGGTCCTCCCTGAATTTGGAAAACATTCGCTGGTAGGGGGCGCTGTAATAGCGATTTTTGTGCGATTTTGAATATTGTACCGTCCAAAAGTGTATGAAGTTATGCATAGAATTAAACCAAATTTTTATTTTAAGTTTTTGGCTATGGCAAGCAGGTCCTCCCTGAATTTGGAAAAAATTCGCCGGTAGGGGGCGCTGTAATAGCGATTTTTGTGCGATTTTGAATATTGTACTGTCCAAAAGTGTATGAATTTATGCATAGAATTAAACCAAATTTTTATTTTAAGTTTTTGGATATGGCAAGCAGGTCCTCCATGAATTTGCAAAAAATTCGCCGTTAGGGGGCGCTGTAATAGCGATTTTTGTACGATTTTGAATATGCACCATCGAAAAGTGTATGAATTTATGCATAGAATTGAACCAAAAAAAATTTTAAGTTCTTGGCTATGGCAAGGAGGTCCTCCCTTAATTTGTAAAAAAATCGCTCCTAGAGGGCGCTGTAATAGCGATTTTTGTACAATTTTTGTGCCATTTTGAATATTGTACCGCCGAAAAGTGTATGAAGTTATGCATAGAATTGAACCAAATTTTATGTGTTTATTTTTGGTCATGTCACGAAGGTCCTCCCTGAATTTGGAAAAATTCTGCCGGAAGGGGGCACTATCATTGCGATGTCTGTACCATTTTCATTATTGTACCATCGAAAAGTGTATGAAGTTATCCATATAATTGAACCAAATTTTTTGTGCATGCTTCTGGCTATGGCAAACAAGTCCTCCCTGAACTTGAAAAAATTCCGAAAGAAGGGGGCGCTATAATTCCGATCTCTGTGCCATTTTCATTATTGTACCATCGAACAGCGTATAAAATTATGCATACAATTGAACCAAAATGTTTGTGCTTGTTTTTGGCTTTGGCCAACAGGTTCTCCTTGAATTTGGAAATATTGCGCGGTAAAGGGGCTCCGTGCTAGCGAATTTTGTATACTTTTCTTGATTTATCGTAGTTCTATTGTGCATCGGCGGCTCATGCAGCGGCAGGAACTCGCTTCCTACTATGCCGGCTATTCGCAAACAGCTGATAACGACAGAATAAGGAAAAATTAATAATTTTAACAAATACCATTATATAGATTAACTCGTTTTTAGTCCGTTTAATTGACTTGAGCAGAAATTTAAGATGAAAATCAAAGTTGGACTAGTATTGAACTAATAATATTGAAGTATTAACATGTGTAACTAGGTTTTGAAATATTAAGATGTATAAGATAGAAGAGAGTTTTGGGATTGGCACATCCAACTAGTTTTTCAAATGTTTCAATTCACCTTATTTTCATTTTGCGCCAACTATTGAGCTTGGCGACAATGCTGTCCGTATAATGGAAAATTACCGCATACATTTTGGCATGGTGTCCGTATAACGGAAAAATATTGAGAATTGTTGTCAAATCATATAAACAGCTATGAAAACAAACTTGATGAGTGTTTTTTTTATATGTTTATTTTATATGTATATTATTCATGTTTTTATGTACAAATTACGTCTGTTTCTGTATAAAATTAGAGAAACGGCTTTTTTAATCGTATAAATAAATCGTATAAATATCGAAAAAAAAATGCATGTGCATATAAAATGAAACAGTGGATAGGTTCCGGGAAAATGTTGCCAAATTTCTTTTTTCGCCAAGGCACTTATACTGGAAAAGTACCTAAAGCACATTAAAATCGCGCAGTTAGGAGCTCATACAGTACAGCGTCGTCTATTGGCGGTTATTTTATTAGTAGCATCGGGAGGAAGATGTAAAGATGTACTTTAAATTCTCACTCATAGATTTTGAAAAAAATATCTTAAAAGAGCGGAGTTTAAATTAAATTTTGCTGACCTCCTTTATGAAAGATTAATAGTTATAAATGGGAATTTCACCAAATCAGCCAGCTATTGCCAAGTTGGCCAACATTTGGCGCTACTGTGGTAACCCTGCATTAGTATTTTTCAACAATTACTCATTTCAATGAGGTGGTCCTACCGGAATCGTGAGGGACACACAGAGACTTGGATTTTATATAAATAGATATTAGTGATGGTCATACTGATTTATTTTGATATTCGAGTGAATTATTCGGACATGCGAAAAAGCATAGCTCCCAAACTTCGTATTCTTTTTAATCAATTAAAACCAGAAATTTTGTTTAAAAAAATTAATTCAATTAAGGCCACATAAGTATAACTTATTTTAGAATTGGCCGTTTTATTGTTTTACTTTTTTCACCCTTCTTTAATTGTAATTACTGTATATGATTTTTAAATTAATTATATTTTCACTTTTAATCCTATGCTAAGCGTTTTTCTATCTTCAATTTTAATTATACTCACTGTTATGTAGTTTAGACTAGAGTTAGACATATTCTTGCTTAAGGCTCTTCAAGTTTTAGAAATACAGCTACTCCTAGGCAGGGAGTAAAGTTAGCGTGAACTAGGAAGCCCATCAAATGCCTAAACTTTTCAACTGTTCATAACATATTTTTATTGGCTCTTGCTTTTAATTCTTTTTTTTTAACAAAATTTCTATTTGTAACTGATTAAGAATAATCCAAAGGTTAGCAGCTATGCTTTTACACACGCACGAATGATTCATTGGAATAACTAAATAACTCATCATGCCCATCACTAATATATATATATTTAAGAGACTTCAAAAAACGAAGCTTCTGTTTTTGGTCGTTATGGATGCCTCTAATAATCACTGTACGGATTTAATAAACGTTTGCATTGCAGCTTTAGTACTGTCTGGCCCAGACAAGAAAAACCCTGAGTAGATTTCCTTCTTTCGGAGGTTCCAAAACTTGTAGGGAAGGAACATCGTACGTAGAGGTGAAGGACAGAAAAGGCTACGATAATTCTCGGAATGATCGATTGAACAGGAGAAAAGAAAATACCGGCCTCTCCTAAAATAAAGTCGACTGACCCTGGCAACATGACAGTGTCAAAACCAGTTCCAGGGCTTTTCTTGTCTCAACCAAACATCATATCAGGAAAATTTTTAAACTAAAAGGATACATTATACCGCGTATAATTTTTTTTTTTGTTACAGGACACATAAAGTATTTTAACACATGATTGTCTAATGCCTTTCAAACGTTAAATATGAGCAATAGATTTCTTTTATAAAAGTGAGAGATGTGGCATACGAAAAAAACTAACTTGATTGGCCGATAGAATTTTAGACAAAATTTTAAGAGTGAGGAAATTGAGTGTTTTTAAAAATACGAAAATAGTGACATACGAACAACACATTTAAATTGGTCGTCATATACTACATAGTAGGCTTTTATGCATAAGATAGTAAAACATACACGTAATTTGGATTGGTCGGGAGAATTTGGGACGAAAAGGAGGCGATCCTGCTGTTATCATCAATTAATTTAATGTTTGTTAACTTGTCTCACTAGAAGTGCTTCTATAAGAGAGTGGCAACAATCACACAGAGCGCATACAGACTAAAGTTTTATGCGAAATTTGACAGCCAACATTCTAGAATTTAGCGATTGGCACCTCTACAGCAGATTACCCATTATGTTGTAAGAAACGTATTTTTTTTAATTTATTTTGTTTGCAGAAATTGAAAAATATTTTATAACGTACGGATTATTGCATGTGCGTTATAGCGATGGGCGCTCTAATAGAATCATATATTTCATACTGACGAGAAGAAAATGTTATAATATTCAGAAAAATTGCATAATTAACCGATTGATTTTAAAAAATGGAATTTTTAATAGCTAAAATTAAGCATTTTGTACGTAAAGATCCTTGAACGAAATTAAATTACATTATTAGCAATGAGAACTATAACAATATCTTTGCTAATTTGCAAAACATTGTGTGCCCAAAACTTAAAATCTCTAGGCTTTAGATTTCAACAAGTAGGAATCCAGAGTCTGATGCCACAAAAATCCACTAAGAAGCATCCATTTATATGTAGGTTAGATTGGTAAAGAATCTGATTAGAGTCATGGGAACGATAGGGAAATAATAAGAACTACGCAATAAGATCTAAAGCCTAAAATACTCACATTTAAATTATAGATTTGGATAAAGAGACATAATCATATATCTTGAGGGTGTTTAAATATCGGAATTAAATTTGATTTATGTGATTGTTCATTATACAATCTACTATACTGTCCACTCCCTGTTCCGAGAAAAATAAAATGAATTATAGATTGGTCTGCCTAGGTTACCTCTATATGTGAGTGGTTGTATGCGCACAGGCCGCACCCTCAGAATGTCTTTAGATAGACGCGTTTGTGCAAACTGTAGCAGACCTGTATTCCAGAACTTATCGTTACTCACCTGGGCGAGTTCATTATATGGGTGAGCCAAGTTTACAAGAATTAGCTTGGCGATAATGATAGGCTCGACAAGATGCTTGGCGATATGCTTTCGCCCAGAATCGTCTCAACCAATCACATTCTATATCCTGTATGTTGTCGCTTTCATATCGAAGTAACCTAGACTTCATTGCCCTAGACCTATTGCCTTCTTCATGTTTTAGTTTAAAACGTACAGAATGAGCAAGGCTAGTCATCACATTCTGCACAAATATGAACATCGAGATCAACAAATGGAAGTATGATTAAACTTAGCGCTGAATCTACACCATTAAATGAAATGTGTGTTTAGATAACCAAAAAAATTTCCAAAATTACAAAACCGTACAAAACACAATGAAATTAACTGTAGACAATGCAAAATTTAAAAAGCTGTCGTAGCTCATGTACTTTGTTTATAATGGAATTAAAAGAAGAGATTTATCGACCAGTAATTGTAAAAATGGCAAGCCAAGCCAGTTAACAATTAGAATTACACAAAGAGATGGGAGATAGCTAATACAAAAATATCAAGCAGAAAGTGGAAAAAAATGTGTTTTAATAACGTGATGAAAGAAGACAACATAATCAACAACATGTTTGTAATTTTACCATTGTAAAAATGTTGAGAAATACTATTTTGAACGTGGAAGAGCCTTGTAGATTATTTTAGCACATTCGAAATCAAAGACGTGGATCATAAACCAGAAATGCTGTTGGTTCTCTAAATTATGTTTCAATTTATTACTATTAAAAATTTCAATTTATAAATTAAGATCTTACCTCCCATTCTGCCTGACTCATGCTTTTGAATCCGAAAGTCTCCTCCACAAACGTGAGGAAGGATTTAGGAGCCTTTTTTTCTGTCTTTTCACCTTCAACTTCGCCTTCTGTTTCTGTTATTTCCACAACCTCCTCTTCTTCTTCCTCGTCCGGCAAGGAATCATCGATAAGTGTAAAACCAGCTTCATCGGGGTCTATATCGTCAACGTCGCCATACAGCTGGGGTATCCATTGTTGCAGAAAATTGTACAGGTCTTCCACTCTGTCAAAATGAGTAAAAATTAGATATGGAGCATGCCTTAAGATGTAGATCAGAACATAAGTATTGCGCTTACAGATTGAATTTTTGAATGTGAGCGAATTGACATCTTAATGTCGTCTGGGATACAAAAAACTCGAAAATATCATATTTTTTCATTTTTTACTTAAAAAGTACTCAGGACATTTCGGAGAAAAATGACGCAAACTACAGATAAATGGCACAAAAAGTATAGGGATGAAAGGAGATAGGGGATGAAAGGGACATATTGTCTTTAAAAGCTTATAAAATAGTGACATTAAAAGATATCACTTTCAAATTTGCGCCTAGTTCTCGTCTAAAACCTTTGCTTTGATACTACTAAAATCTCTTATCCTCAAGTACAGTAATTGAAAATATATACGCATTTTTATAAATTGGGAGAAATGTTCATTTTAACCCCATTGTAGGGGCTGAAAGGGACACTGTGCGGTGTTGAAAGGGACGCACATCTATAAAACACTTTTATGAATATTTTTTCTTTTTATGTGCGATCACATTATTCAAAAATAAATGATAATTATACACAAATAAAAATAAAATATATTGCATAATAAAATAAAGATGAGAAAAATAACATGTTTAGGCCTACTTTACATAAAATAACTTTAAATCACTCAAAAGTTTTAAGAAAGATTTAGCTCTAGTTGTCTCACCACCAGTAACGGGTTTAGGTAACTTTACTACAATATCATTAATATTCATGTCAATAGTATCACTAAATAAAAAATGGTTTTATTCTGTTTTTTTTTTCTGAAAAAGTGTACTTTGCATATTTCGAGTGCTTCTCTGGAGTTTGTGACTACAGTGAAACAGGAATATCACCATACTTATTTTATTACATTTCGCAAATTTTATCGTCTTAATATTTATATTGCTTTCATAATTATCAAATAAGAGAGGCGCAGGATCAGTTTTGGAACAACTAGAATATTTAGCTAATGCACAATTGCTTTAAAAAACTTCTGCGGTCATTGATCAACTTTGATGAGCAAGTACAAGTCTTTTTTTTTGGGGGGGGGGGGGGATAGGGCACCTCCGAGCATGAATTGCTTGAAATTCTTCCTTTGGAAAACGAATAGTATTGAACAGAGTTATCTCATGCAGAAACAAAACACTAAAGTGTGGCAAGTTTACCACGTTCAGCTCATGTTACGTGAGAAAATTGTTTTCTCTACGTTTTGCTACTATATTAGGTGGTTTGTACTCTGTCTTTAAGCCTGCTTATCACAGTGATATATTATGTTCTGTGTAAATTTATAGTGATCCATAACTAACTGAAGGTTTTTTAAAAATATCAACATTAGCTTTGTTGAAACATGTACTTTTTGTAAAACTAATGGCTATAGGTTTCTTAAGAGAAAGTAATGAATTTCTTTGCATAAAATCTTGGAACCAATCAATTCCAGCTTGCATCGTTTGCCAAGAGTTTTGCTTTCAACACCTACAATGCTACAATTGCTGACGTTATTTGTAAAGATTATTAAGACAGAACACGTATCGTCACCGATTGAGCCAAAGTTGAAACTTTGTACATATTAATTTTCTTTCTGAAATTTTGTGTATCCCTTTCATCCCCAGCCTCTCCTACTAAAAGATACAACCTTTTTGTGTTGTACAGTCCGTGGTTGTCTAAAGTGTATTTAAAAATTCCCATTCACTTATCAAGAATGTAATCTTTTAAGTTTCTTTGTATTTAAATTGACATATCTAAATTTCTATGAAAGATAAAGTTATGAGGCATCCTAAAATATTTTTCAGTTATAGTGCATTAAATTGTCTTCCGGACAGAATTTTGCCGATATGAATTTCGTAATAAAATGTACTCATAAAAATTGCTCATAATGATTCATAAAAATGTTTCTTAAAAATTATTAAAATTGTTTGAATAAATATTTTTTATAAACTGATATTAGTTATTTTCTGTTTTCAAAAAGGAGAAAAAAAGATACAAAAAGTGCAATCCTTTCAAAATGTATATCAATTTTTAAATGCGACTATCATAAATAAGTTTAAATGTTTAAAATTTAAATTAATTTTCTTAATTTGATAAAGAACATATATCATATTAGGGGAGCACCGCCCCCGCTATACGCTTACTAATCCCACCCATACATGACAGACACTAAAAGCACGTTGTATTATAATTTACCCTGTATAAAAGCCCAGTATTATAATTTGTGCTTTTTTAAAATGAGGCAAGAGTAGGTAAAAAACTGTTATAACAAACTATGAATTAATTCCATTCATAAAATGAAAGTTTAAATAAACTAGTTGGATGTGACAATCCCAAAACTTTCTTCTATCTTATCCATCTTAATATTTCAAAAACTAGTTGCACATGTTAATACTTCAATATTATTAGTTCAATACTATGCCAACTTTGATTTTCATCTTAAATTTCTGCTTCAGTCAATTAAATGAACTAAAAACGAGTTAATCTATATCATGATATTTGTTAAAATTAATAGTTTTCCCTATTCTGTTGTTATCAGATGATTGCGAATAGCCGGCTTAGCAGGAAGCGAGTTCTCGCCTTTGCACGAGCCGCCGATGGACAATAGAACACAAAAACTCAAGAAAAGTATACAAAAAACGCTATCACAGAGCCCCTTTACCGTGCGATATTTCTAAATTCAAGGAGGACCTGTTGACTAAAGCGAAAAACATGCACAAAAAATTTGGTTCAATTGTTTGCATAATTTTATACACTTTTCGATTGTACAATAAAAAAAAAATGGCACAAACGTCGCGATTACAGCATTCCCCTTCGGGCAGATTTTTTTTCAAATTCAGGGAGGACTTGTTTGCTATAGCCAGAAACGTACACAAAAAATTTGGTTCAACTCTATGCATAAATTCATATATTTTTTGATGGTACAATAAAGAAAATGGCACAGAGATCCAATTATAACGCCCCCTTCTGGCGGAATTTTTTCAAGTTCAGGGAAGACTTGCTTGCCATAGCCAGAAACATACACAAAAAATTTGGTTCAATTCTATGCATAAATTCATACACTTTTCTGTGGTACAATAATGAAAATGGTACAAAAATTGCAATTATAGCGACCCCTTCCGGCGGAATTTTTCCAAATTCAGGGAGGACCTTCGTGCCATTACCAAAAACAAACACAAAAAATTTGGCTCAATTCTATACACTTTTTGATGGTAGAATATTCAAAATGGCAAAAAAATCGCTATTACAGCGCCCCCTACAGGCGAATTCAAACCAAAAAAAAATAAAAATTTGCTTGCCATAGCCAAGAACTTAAAATTAAAATTTGGTTCAATTCTATGCATAACTTCATATACTTTTCGATGGTACAATTTTCAAAATCGCACAAAAATCGCTATTACAGCGCTCCCTAGCGGCGAATTTTTTCCAAATTAAGGGAGTACCTGCTTGCCACAGCCAAAAACTTAAAATAAAAATTTGGTTCAATTCAATGCATAACTTCATACACTTTTGGATGGTACAATATTCAAAATCGCACAAAAATCGCTATTACAGCGCCCCCTACCGGCGAATGCTTTCCAAATTCAGGCAGGATCTGCTTGGTACAAAAACATAAAATAAAAATTTGGTTCAATTCTATGCATAACTTCATACACTTTTGGATGGTAAAATAATTCAAAATCGCACAAAAATCTCTGTTACAGCGCCCCCTACTGGCGAATTTTTCCCAAATTGAACCTACCAATGAGAACCTACTTGCCATATCCAAAACTTAAAATAAAAATTTGGTCCAATTCTATGCATAACTTCATTCTCTTTTGGATGGTACAATATTCAAAATCGCTATTACAGCGTCCCCTACCGGCGATTTTTTTCCAAATTCAGGTAGGATCTGCTTGCCATAGCCAAAACTTAAAATAAAAATTTGGTTCAATTCTATGCATAACTTCATACACTTTTTGATTTTACAATGGCGACAGACAGACGGACACACGGACACACGGACAAAGGGACACACGGACAGACAGACATTTTCTATAAACATGTTTTTGGGGATCTCTGACCCCTAAAACGTGTAAATCTGTCGAAAACCGGAAGTCGAAAAAAATTTCGATTACACTAGTTTCTTCTATTGAAGATAGAAGAAAGTAAAAATAGGAGGAAAAATGAAAAAAAAAATAGAGAAATTAAAAAAATGATTGGACAGTGCACATTTTTCTTTTCTGTTGTAAATAAGACGCACAACGGATGTATTGCAATAATGTTGCAATGGGTAATTTTTCGTTGTACTCTAGAAAGGTTTGATAAATTAATGATAAATCATCTATTCACGACAAATTTCTTTTTCAGGTGAACTTCTTTTTCAGTTATAAATAAAACACAGAAGGCGAGTGTTACAACAATGTTGCAGTCTGTAACGTTTCGTTGCATTCTACTAATGTTTTGATAAGTTAGTGATAAATCATTAAGTTACGAAGAATGTTCCTTTCGAAGGAATTTCTTTTTCTGTTGTAAATAAAACACAGAATGCGTGTATTACAATAATGTTGCAAACTGTAATGTTTCCTTGCATTCTAGTAATGTTCTGATAAGTTAGTGATAAATCAATTAGTGACGACAAAATTCTTTTTCAAGGGATAAGAAGCCATGCAATTTTATCGTTGTTGTTTTTAGAGATGATTACATTTCTTAGTGGTAAATATTCATCCTTGCTACTTTTTTGTTTTTAATTTTTTAAATATTACACAGGTACTTTCTTTCGCTTTGATTTCGAAAGATAATTTTTTAGACTTGCTTTTGGTGTTATTAAGCTGCCTCAATTAACGAATATATCTGATTAAAAAATGATAAATCATTGTATATTCAAATTGACTTATTAGATTTGAGTGCAATAGAAGTAATTAAAGCTTATACATTTTAAAATGAAAATACGGTGGGATATTTAAATTCCATTATAGGAGCAAGAGTAACTTATTTTTTTTAAAATGGTTTTATTGTATATTAAAGACGGTATTTTACTGCTGAAAAGTAGTTGAAAAACTAATTAAATTGTTTTTATTGTTGGGTCATTCCATACAAAATGAGCAAATCACCTGTGGCAGACATGTCACAGATTTTAACGAAAATCATTTTGTAAGTAGATCATATCTATTTATGAGTAAATGTAAAATAATAGATTTTAGGATTGTTTATTTAAGTATGAAAATTTATATTAAAAGTGGATGCAAAATCGTGGTTTTGGCTACATGCTTGAAGTTTCAATTTTGGTTATTAGCCTTAAGTATGGAAAGACTATATTAAAAATTATTTATAATTAGGAATGAATAATAAGTAACAGATTGACGTAAGTTAGTAATTGTATTTTTATTCCTTAATGAGAAAAAAATTATTTTTGAAGAAAATTGAGGGGAAAATGCAACGTTTCTATTGAGATGAAGGACACCTCCTATAATATCAAAATTGCTTCACGTTATAGCTAAAAGTATATATATTAAATATTTAAACTTTCATTCTTGCCTTTTTTATACCTTAATGAGAAAAAAAATAAATAGTAAAAAATGTTGAGGATAAAATGCAATAATTCTATCACTTGTTTCGATCTGAAAGAAAGCTTTTTTAAACTTTTAATTCTTTTGATATTTTAGATAATAGTGTATATTTTAAATATAAAAACTTTTATACTTGCTTTCAGTTTATTTTTTCCTCAAGAAGATTTTTAAGTAAAGTAGAAAAAAAAGCTCAATTGAACAGAAAATTATATATTAATACCTAAACAGAAAATAGATGGCAGCACTAAATTTTTTCACCTTGAAATCGTGCAATATTTTAAGAAACGCGCGCGAATTTAAAAAAAATAGCTCGTGGAATGTAGTTAATATTGCCTTTTTTAACCCAATTTTGTGACGTTAGGAATGAAAAAGGCATGCTTGAAATTTTTTTAGCAGATTATGGACTTATTGATCTTTATGTCTGTGCAATAACTGTAATGTGGGACATTTCCTTCATTATTTTTTTTACCTATCAATAAGAGGAAAAATTACGATTTTGTCATTTTTTTAAAAGTTTCTAAATTTTTTTTAAAGTGAAGGAAATACATGGCAACCTAAAAACATTAGCAATTCGATCTTAATATGTAAAACTACATCAGGCATTAATTTCTCACATGTTTTTGAATTCCTTTAATTTTTATTACGTTTTTAATTTTCTCAAAATTTGCAAATTTTCAATTTTTACAACCAATTAAAGAATAATCATGGTGTTACCAGATTATTATTGCTCAATAAATAAGAAGATAATTTTTCAGAGGTTACATTATTAAAAAAAAAATTCATTTCAGTTAAATAGTTTTCAAGATACAGAACTTCAAACCTGCAACTTTGGACGATTGCACACATGTCAATCTTTATCACAAGTTTTTTAAATGTCCATAACTGCTAAAATAATTTATTTTTTGTGAAGATATTTTGCAGAGCTCTATTTGAATATGATTTGAACCTGTATATCAAATTTTATTAAAATCTGTTACTATGTGGCCACGACTTTTTTTAAATTTTTGCTCATCTTACGTGGAATGACCCTGTTTTGATACAATTTGGGATATAAATTCATTCTTTCAATGAGGAATTTCCTCGAGGCCCAGGGTCAAGTAAAGAGAGTTGGGAACTGTAGGCCCTGATCCTGCATGGATCGTACAGCCACAGGTTTAGTTTTTTTATGAGGAATTTCAACTTGAAGAAAACTTAAAACATGTTATAAAATATCTTAAAAATAGTTTATTTAGAAAATTTTAGTGTAACAAGACATGTTTTTGTTCCGTCTGATCACCCTGAATTTTATGTATATTTTACTTTATTAATTGCTGACTAATGTAAAAACTACGATGTAGTGTCATATAGCGCTTCTTAATGTAAAAAAAATGAATGAACAATTTTATATGAATGTTTTCTGATTCAAGGTATTCGTTTGATCACAATATGATAATTCACAGCCTGTAAGTTTGAATGGGTTACTCTTTTATAAATCATAGTTTAGAAAAGTTTTTTTCAAATCCTAATAGCTTTCAATCTTTTTTTTTTTTTTTTTTCATGCAGTGTTAATCAATCTGAAATATATATATATTTAAATACTATTAATTACATGAAAAAAAAAAAATAAGATTTAAATTTATATTCCAGAAGTGGCACATTTCGAGTTATAATATGCGCATATTTTCTTTTTAATCAATATGTCAGTAATAAAAGTATAATGCAACGAATACGAGCAGCGATAAGTAAAATGAGTTAAAAAATGGACTGGCAGTAGTTGTATTAACTTACATATTAGTAAACTCAAAATTAGACATAGTAGTGTTATAAAAAGAATAAAAATGGCCCTTCTTTACAATAATTGCATGAACAATTGTATTAAATAGAAATAAAACATTAAGTATACATAATAATACTTTTCTTCATTGCAAAATTGTATATTTTTTATAAATTACCAGGGGCTCTCCCCCCCTACGAGCTACACTCGCCAAACCTCGCTGCGATACCACAGGTTGTAAAAACACACTAAATTACTCCTTTTAAAAATAGTACAAAGACGGCTAAATTGCTGTGTAATGCGTTTGATCTTATAAGGGTTATTTAACTGAACATTCTTAACTGATTTCAACATTAAATAGCGCTTAAAATATTAAAAACTGTCTGCTTCAATATGTTTAAGCATACATTTTTCTATATAAAACTACCACTTGGCTTGTTTTTATATGCAGTAGTTTTTGCATTATAAGTCGAGAACGTGAAAAATCCCAACAAATACAAGTATGTCAGGATCAGTATTTGTAACATTTTTTAGAATACAGAGATATAGCTTAAATTCACCGAGCACATTCGATTTTACAAGATTTTCGAATTTATAGAGAAATACTAAAGATGAATTGTTCTTCAACTTCGGCCACATAACAACATGACTGATCCAAAAGTTTTCAGTGAAGATTTAATCATAAGAACATTTAGGGAACAACAAAAAATTGAATAAGAAATAAAATATTTGTGATCACACTGTATTGCGAATAGCTAGAAATGCACGTACCTTTTTCAAATGGTTTTACTTGCTATTTGCAATGTTTGTATACATTTTTGTAACAAGAGCACGTATATTTACCAAGATAAGAAATTTTCTTTTAAAGTTTTCGTTTATCCCTTACTTTTTTTATTATAACACGCAAAGCTCACAAAAAAAAAAAAAAAAAAAAAAAAAAAAAAAAAAAAAAAATACATAAAACTCGATAACATTCATGAAAAACTTTACACTGAATTTTGAAATTAATACATTGAATACTAGTTGAGGTATGAATTTTTTTAGAAAATAAATTTGAATTACACGTGCACGAAAGAAACCACTTATTTCTCACATAATTTGGTAGTTAACTAAAAATGGAAACTTAATTAAAGTTTCCAATTGAACTTGAGCTATATAGAGTATATCGGTCATTTTATTTTATTAAAAACTAGCTGACCCACCCGGCGTTGCACAGGCATATAATAATATTCTTAAATAAACCTTAAATTTCAAGAATGCATCTCATTTTATATCTGCTGCGCATGCACTGAAATTATGCGATGATACCGAAAGTATGCGGTCGAAGCACGCTAGTCTTTGTCATAATAATATATGCCATTCGGACTAACTGTGATATTTAATCAAAAGTAGTACCCTCCCCCCCCCCCCATCCCCATTTACACAAATCTAACAAATACGAATTATGCGATAGCAGGCAAAGCACGCTAGTCTTTGTCATATCTGTCATGCGGACTAACTGTGATATTTAATCAAAAGTAGTTCCCTCTCCCCCTCCCCATTTGCACAAATCTAACAAATACAAACGTTTCTTTATACAGGTAGGTTCCTTGAATAAACCTTAAATTTGCAAGATTTTATATCTGCTGCGCAACCACTAAAATTATGCGATAGCGAGCGACGCACGCTAGTATTTGTCATAATAATATCTGTCATACGGACTAACTGGGACATTTAATCAAAAGAAGTTTACCCCCCACCCCTTCCCCATTTAAACAATTCTAACGAATACAAACGTTTCTTTATACAGGTAGACCCATTGTCAAACAAATTATTTTTTTAAAAATAATTTTCAATTCCGCTAGAAGAATGCATCTCATTGCCTGCGAAAATGGTACACACGTGGTCTACTGTCATTGGAAAACCTATGCTCAAATGATTTATCAAACAGCTGCCAGATAAAAACACTCAAAAAATTAAAATTGTTAATTTATATTTCCTAATTGTTGTTGTATTTCAAAGAATATTTGGATTCGTCGTTAAAAAATACTCATAGATGTGTTAATTGCAGCTCGATAAAAGACATATTAAAAATATATATAACGTCCGTTAAAAACTCCTAGTGTACTTTGAAATGTAAGAACCGCTGAAACCGGAATCAAATCTATCCTTTTTCCTTCTGCAAACCTCTAACCTCAAAATGGGGTGCAATTCTAATCAGCCTTGCTAGCCTCGTAATGGGGTTCAATTCCAGGCAGCTTGTGGTTTTGAAGAAAGAAATACTTTTTAATTCGGCCACTTGATGAGAGTGAGTTGTGATTGTTAATTAATTACTCAGCTAATAATTAAAATTTTAAAATTCTGAGGATCAGGTGCATTAGAAGAGACCTTGAACTATCTTCACAAAAATTTTGAGCAGTAGATTGAGATTGCCGTAGATGAGCCGTGAGTACGTGGCGTAGATTTTGCTAGCCATCGCACACAGACAGACACACACAGAGACAGAGCGAAACTTACTTTTATTAGTATAGATCTACTTTTGAAACTCCTCAAAAATACTTTTCATTGAATTAAATTTCTATAAATTTTATCCCATCTTCAAAATGCACTTCAATTTAATAACATATGCTGTGAAAAAAAGATAAATGTTTCTTAATCTGCAAAAATATAATAGTGTGACTTCAAAAAATCTGGCATCAAAAACATCTCCCCCCCCCTTTTTTCACATTTCTAACTTATGGGAGAAAAAAAAAATAGCAATTGTTTACGAACTAAAAACTTTGAGGTCGAAAGCCTTGGATTCGCGTACAACTAGATCGGTGACTCTGTGCAAAATTGAACAGTCGATAATGCTGGTAGCAGCTTAGAAGGACAAGGAGCCTGCAACAGAAAAGGTATCACTGGAAAAATTCATACATATGACTGGAAAATTAGCATCTGCTTTAGCGAAACAAGATTGCATTTACGAAGTTTACGTGGCCTGTCTGAAAAGTGTCCGACCTTTGAGCGAAAAAAATTACCTGACGGGATTGGTACCGTAATCTCCTTCAAGGTAGGCCCCTTGCGCCTCCACACGCTTAATGCACAGTTTCTTCCGCTGCCGAAAATACTTCTGGAAGGCTTTTTTCGGAATAGTGTTAAACTCCACCGTCGCATTCTGCATATCTTATCTCTACTCTCAAGACTGGATACTTTCAATGGTGTCTTCAATTTCGGGGACAACCAAAAGTCGTGAGGAGTCATGTCTGAAAAGTAGGGAAGTTGGCGCACGACTGTAATTCCATGTTTTGGCAAGGAAGTCTGAATCAGGTGCGATGAATGAGCTTGTAATGTAGGAGACTATGGTATACTTTAACAATGAACACAGTTGATAAATGAAGAGGCCATCGGTTGGTTTTTCTTGATTTAATATCACATTCACAAGACACAAATTTACGAACACAAAACACAAAATATAATCGCGGTAACAATTTCTACTTTTTTAACTACATCACTCGTCGAGTCACCTTCACAACCAAAACAAAACAACACTCTGCGCTCACTTCCGCTTCTCGCTTTGGAGTTCGAAAAAACAGAACTATCTTCTATCCTCAGTTGACTACCGCCATCTATCGGTGGAAAAAATGTTAGTTTTCTGTAATGAATTAGTTCTTTACAGACTCCTCCCAACTTGGAGAAAACTTTTCACTGTCGACGGGGAAAAGTTTCTTTGTGAATTATTGCTTTCAAGCACCAGTTCCAAACAAAATTTAGTACCGTGAACCACAACTGACTTATTCCCACCATGAAAACATAAATATATAAAATACAAATAAAATTTATAAATATTCAAACATTATACTCAAGATACAAATGAAAAACAATTTACACATATTCAAAACAATAAATTCAAATTTAACTGTTATACAAATTATCATATTTACATATTAGCATTCTAATCAAACTTAGGCTTTTAGGGCTCGACTCAAACTGTCAGCATTCTGATGATGTTTTCCCTTTTTATGAACAATTTCATAATTAAAGGACTGTAAAAGTAAGACCCATCTTAAAAGTCTAGGATTAGTTCCGCTGTTTTTATCTAACCATACTAAGGGGTTGTGGTCCGTCTGGATCTGAAATTTTTGATGTCCATCCAAATAGCATCGTCGTTTTCGCACTGCAAACACAATAGCAGCACATTCTTTTTCGGTGGTACTAAAGTTTCGTTCGCTGCCTGAAAACTTTTTGCTCAGATACAATATAGAATGTTCTTCATGATTTTCATTCAGCTGGGATAACACTATACCAATTCCCAATTTTAAACCATTACACTGAAAGATGAAAAAAGTCAAGACTATATAGGATTTTCAGACCTCTGGTCAGATCTAAAACTGAAATATATTTAGCTGAAGACACTTTTTCTATTAACTGGTCAATGTTGGGCAAAGGATAAAATTTTGTGCGAGTCACTTTATTTAAACGGCGATAATCTATGCAAGGTCTCGCATCTCTGCCTGGAACTTCAACTAAAATTAACGGAGAGGCAAAGTCAGATTCACCTGGCTCAATGACTTCCAGTTTCAGCATTTTCTCGACTTCGGCCTTAAGGATTTCCGTTTGTCTAGGCGACATTTTATAAGGCCGGGCACAGATTGGTTTTTCTGATTCCAGCTCAATATCATGTTCAGCTAGATTCGTGCACCCTGGTTCAGTCGAAAAAGAGTCAGCATATTTTCCAATAAGTTGTCCTAATTCTTCTCGTTGACTTTCATTTAATCTGTTGTTTTTTTGTATGTCTTGCAATACTTCTAACAACGCATTATCATTATTTTCCTCATCCAATTTAGGAATTTCATCTTCTTCTTCATCATTAGAGGTTGTTTTTATAGTCAGTAAATTTATACTCTCAATTTTTCTTTGATGGTAGGGCTTTAACATATTTACGTGATACACTTGGGACTTCTTTCTCTCTGGATCGTACATAACATAGTTAGTTTCTGATAATCTCTTCATTACTTCTCCATGTCCTATCCAACTAACTGACAGTTTATTTGGTTTGGACGGGGCCACAATTAAAACTTTATCTCCCTCTTTAAACTCTTGTTTTCTGGCTTTTATATCATACCAGTATTTTTGGTTTTGTTTCTCTTTTTCCATATTTTCTGCAGCGAGCTCTTGGCATTTCTTCATTCTGTTCATTAAGTCAAATACATAGGATATCACACTATCTTCTTCTATCTCTTGCTCAGTCAATTTTTCATAGAATAGCATCATTGGAGTTCTTAAGTTCTGGCCATGGACTAATTCTGCTGGACTGAACCCAGTGCTATTGTGAGTTACAGTTCTTAATGCAAAAAGGGCAGGAGACAGTACTTTCTCCCAATCAGCTCCAGATTCTAAACAAAGTACTCTGAGTATCCGTTTCTAAGTCCTGTGCATTCTTTCAACTGGATTACTTTGTGGATGATAAACCGAACTTCGCACAACTCTAACTCCAAATTTCTCTAAGAATTCCGTTGTAAGTACACTCATAAATGACTTTCCTTGGTCAGTTTGTAGTATACGAGGAAATCCAAGTCTACTGAAAATTTGCAATAAAGCATCAATAATCGTCGTAGAATACAAATTAGGTGTAGGAACCGCGTCAGGATATTTCGAAGCTAAACAAATTACAGTTATTATGTATTTGTTCCCTAGTGTACTGACAGGTAAAGGTCCACAAGCATCAACATTTAGCTTTGTAAATATTTCTGAAATAACTGGAACAATCTGTAAAGGTGCTTTCTTTTTGTCTTGAGGCTTTCCAACTCGTTGACAGTAGTCGCAAGTTCTTACATAATCTTCGATATCTTTAAAGCAATTTGGCCAATAAAAAGTCTTAAACAAAGTATCTTTAGTTTTAGCTACCCCCAAATGAGTTGCAACAGTTTCATGACAAAATTTTTTTAACTGCTCAGGAAACCTTTCCGGGACAACTAATAATTTTCTTTCAGTACCATTCCTATCTTTTCTTTTATAAAAAAGCATATTTTTCTCCAAAATAAATTTGCTATCTTTGCTATTTTTCTTTTTAGCTTCTTCGATAAGAGGTTTTAGCTCTTTGCTCTTCTTTTGTTCTTCAGAAAATGTCTTAGGAGAAGTTTTTATAAGCTCTTGTACTGAGACAGTTTGACATACTGGCAAAATTGAGTCTTCTTGGTTTTCTAACTTCTCTTCTTCTGATTTATCTTTATCTTTTTTCGCTTCCATTTTTTTGTTTTCTCTTTCTATACTATTGCTATGATTCTTTTCTACAGTTTCATCAGAAATTTCGTGCATTTCAGGTTCTTCATGAGAAACCTTCTCTGCTTCCAGAATTTTCTTCTGAGTTCTGGTTTGAACAGCATTAATCATATGCTCTTTCACTGCCTTTTCTTCTTTACAATGTTCAAATAAAGCGGCTGTTTTATTTCCTAACAAATATCTTCCTAAATCTACAGAGTCTCTTGAGACAGAAGTTTTAGTTATCACATGTCCCATTTCACAGTCTAATTCAATCTCTGCAAGAGGTAAACAGAATAGACCATCGTGTAAGGGCACCCGTACCCACACTTTTTCGTTCAGATACATATGCGGTTTGACATACCTTTGTGCAATTAAATCTATTGTCGCACCGGTATTTCTCAAAATTTCCATTTGTACGCCGTTTACTTTCCCCACACTAAGATGAGGCGTTATTGACGAATCTTGTTCAACTTCCACCTTAACATGAAAAATGATTTCTGGCGATTTCTTAAGTTTATCACATTGAGGACGAAGATGAGTGCTTGATCCACATTCGTAACAACATAACGTTCTCTTCTTATCAAATTCTCTTTCTCTATGATTCCCAGTTAATGATTCTGATTTAATTGGCAATTTAGGCTTATTATCCTTACTTTCTTTCTTGTAGTCAAAGTTATTTGAATTTTTAAATTGGGATCGAAAATTAGACATGGTCTTTTTCGGAAGTTCTTTCTTTTTAAAACTTTCTTTGATACTTTCATAGTCATCCAATTTCTTAGCCAAATCTAAAGGCGTCACAAAATTTAACCAATTGTCTAGAAAATGTTCTTTTGTTTCCGCGGGCACTCGAAACTTTAACTGTTCTGTAATAATTAAATCTTTAAGTTGATCAAACTTTTCAACACCTAATTCAGTAATCCAGGCTGTAAAATAACTAGTGAGTTCCTGCGCATAATTCCTCCAAGATTTGTCTGGCGTTTTATGATGCCGATAAAAACATTGCTTCAGTTTCTGGCTATTCAACTTATATCTTTCTAATATAAGATTTTTAACAAAATCGTAGTTAATCGCATCTTCAGGCGATTCCCTAGCTAACATGTTTGTAACCTCTGTGGGCAAAACAGCTAACAAGTATGCAACCCATTCACTCTTCGAAGCTTTAGCCATCTCTGCTCTTCTCTCAAAATTAATTAAAAAGAGACCCATCTCATCAGATTTTTCGTCGAATTTCGGAACAATTTGTGCCAACTGTATTTTTGGTCCGACATCAGCCTTTCTTCCTGATCCATCGTTCTGTTCAGAAGTTCTTTGCAATTGCTCCAATTTTTTTAATTCTAGTTCATGTTCATGAGCTTCCTTAGCCATACGTTCTTCCCTTTCTTCTTGTCGAATTCTTTCTTCTTTTACTTTCTCTTTTTTCTCTCTCTCTTCTCTCGTTTTCCTATCTTCTATTACTCGGTCTAACATGAGTCTAACCTCTTCTTCCTTGTAAACTTCGCTTTCTACAATAATTTTCTTAATTTCTGGAATCTTTTTCGAAAGATCAACTTCCAATTCCAATTCATCACAAATTTCCAACAAGTCTGCTCTTCTAGCTTTTGCTAAATAAGCCATCTTAATTTTAGATAAACCGAAACAAAATCAGAATGCTTAATTTCTAATTAATAGAACTCAGAAGTCTCCTACTTAAACTAGCAACAAAACTTTTAAGCCGATATAATAAATTTTAATTAATAAAGCAATTCTAAAATCCACCTCTATCAAATTCTTAGTAAATTAAACACTGTGCAACTTTTTAAACAAATTAAATAAGTAAATATGTAATTGTGTCAAAAATACAATTAAGATGATAAAAGAATTTTTTTCAACATTCAGAACTGTATTTTTCAATAAACACACTTATTTCAAAAACAATAATTAAATTACGCAATTAAAATTAAACCAATCAAACTAAGTAAATACGAGAATTTTTCTTAATTCTCAACCCTTTTTATGCAAGCATAACAAATTACTCGCAAAAAAATATTTAAAATAACCCACTTAACATTTTCATTTTTTTACATGAAAAGAGTAAATTACAAAATATTCAACTCAATTTCTTTTTCCAAATGAAAATAACACTTTTATCTTTTACTCGATACTTATCAAGTTTTTATTTTTTTACATAAACTCAACAAACAAAACAGAATTATTTATTTTTCCGTTTTAAACTCAATAACTTTTTTCTTTAAAAATAACAAAAAAAATATCAAATCCACATTCACTTTTCAATCAGAAATCAAAGAACGAAAACCTCATCTATTCTATTTTTAGAATAAACTAAATAAACAAACAAATAAAGAAAAACAAAACAGAATTCATCTGCATTTCAACACTTTTTCTTTCGAACTTTGTAATTTTCGCATCGATCCAATTAACAGAATGGTAAGATTGGAAATTTTATTTTTTTCAAAATCTCGTTCCTTTAAAGAATGAAATGATACCATTTAATATTAAATCATTTTGATTCAAAAGAATTATCACCATCATAAGTATCCCCCAAAATATATAAATAAACTTTATTTATTATTATTTCAACTTTAAGAACAGATCTTAATATTTCTAAGATAAAATGCCTAAGAACACAATATTTTATAAAGAGAACAGCTTAATGAAATAATTTTCAATATTATTCAAATTTTTTATTTGATATGATGGGAATAAGTTCAGTATATATAAGTACTTGAAATATGCCCAATTAACCCGCGCTTTTTCTAAAGCTTGAAATTAATTTACGCAAGCAAATAAATCCAGTTAATCCAGATTAAAAGAAATTTAATCGATAACAGATGATTCAAGGTACTAATAAATACAAAAAAATATGGAACTGGCTTACTTGCTAGTTGCATCTTTACTTAAGAACACTGGTCATTTCACCATGGAATCGTACCGGGCTGCCACCATCTTTACTCGTCTGTAATGTAGGAGACTATGGTATACTTTAACAATGAACACAGTTGATAAATGAAGAGGCCATCGGTTGGGTTTTCTTGATTTAATATCACATTCACAAGACACAAATTTACGAACACAAAACACAAAATATAATCGCGGTAACAATTTCTACTTTTTTAACTACATCACTCGTCGAGTCACCTTCACAACCAAAACAAAACAACACTCTGCGCTCAGTTCCGCTTCTCGCTTCGGAGTTCGAAAAAACAGAACTATCTTCTATCCTCAGTTGACTACCGCCATCTATCGGTGGAAAAAATGTTAGTTTTCTGTAATGAATTAGTTCTTTACAAGCTGAAGAATTGATAAATCTTACGAATTGTTTCGCTTTGAAAATCACAAAGCTTTGACAAAATTTGATGCAGTACCTTTTCTCAACCCTTTCAGCCATCTTAAGAGAAATCAAAATGAGACGAACACGTATGACAGCACCTCACTCGGGGGCCTGCGGGCAACGACTGGCTCACTGGAGTTCGTGGAAAAAATTCAAGAATGCGCATTGAGCTGTCACCTTCTAATGCGCACAGTTGCGCCACCTTAGAATGGCTATTGCGCGCGGAAAGAATAAAGGTCGGATACTTATCAGACAGACCTCGTATATTCCTCACTTGTATAAAATCCAAGAAAAACTTATTAAAGATCGGCCGAAAAAATTTAAAACAAATAAAAGGGACATCGTTGTTTCGGAAGTTACACGAGAAAAAATGACTTCACTGTATATTAGAATTTGTTTTTGTATCAGAAAATATCAGTTAAAGTAAGTTTTTTTCTAAAATGTATAATTTTCTCTTTTTCTCACCGAAATTCTTCTTGGCTATGAATAACCTCTAACAATCCTAACTATAACAACCTCTAACAATTATAACCTCTTCAGTTCCGAAGCTAAAATAATAATACAAATGCTTATTCATAGGTTTTTTTCAAACAAAATGTCATTGGAAATGACAGACAAAATATCTTTTCTGAAATTGATCCTTTAGGTTTTAGGTAATTTTTAGGTAATTTAGGTTCAAAAATATGGATCTAAAACTACAAACCCCCTTAAAAACATCAATTTAATAACCATTAACCTCAATTAACGTAATCACAAATTTAAGATCTTTAAACAAGTATATAATCTACAAATCCTCAAAAAATTTTATTGAAAAAGATTTAAGTTAAATACTTACGAAAATTTCTCACTTTCTTGGTCATACTGTCTTTTGGTCATTTTAAGGAATTTTTTAAACTCAGATGAAAATAACATTTATTTTGTGTGGGAATCAGCTTAGATGCTGCCATTAATTCGTTTACTTTGAACGCAAAAAGCATTCAGCTATTAAGAAGTGATGTGGAAATGTAGAAAAAATCGGACATTTTAGTTTTTTATAAGGAAATGAACAGAGGTTCCCGTATGGGGACGCAGTGACCGAAGAGGTTAAATAAAGGCATCATTAAGAATATCGAAAATACTCTGAATATTCTTTCCGAAATCCGGCTTCGTCTCGGTCCCGACGATGCGGGATTTTCGATGTTATTCTGTATAACCGCGAACGAAAGTACATGGTAACTTCTTCAGAGTTACACTTGATTCCCTAAAGCTTTCATTGGTCACCTCAGAAGCTAATATTTTTTCGAGTTTTAAATAAAGACTTATTAAAACAAAGTTTCGTTTGCTGCCATTGATCTTCGGAAACGTTTCCAAGTAGTTTTTA
The DNA here is from genome assembly GCA_963932465.1 of Maratus speciosus. Classification (NCBI taxonomy): domain Eukaryota; kingdom Metazoa; phylum Arthropoda; class Arachnida; order Araneae; family Salticidae; genus Maratus; species Maratus speciosus. The sequence continues at coordinate 304,105,963 of OZ010800.1, forward strand.
TAGTATATTAATCAGATTTATCAAACAGGAATAACACCCTTATGATGCTATCAACACTCAATTAAACATTTTGAATTGCGTAACTGAAATTATACATGCAGTAATAACATTAATTTTAATGTTAATGTCAATATCGTTACTTAACCCGGGAGAACTCGCTAGTGAGAATTTCTCTCACGGTGCCCAATTGCTTTTATTTTACTTTACATTCGTTTATATAATTTTTTTTGCTTGGCTTAGTACTTTTACATACAAATAGGTAAAATAATTGAAATAACATTTTTAAATTTTAATTAAAATGGAAAATTGTTTAAATAAGAGTCTTAAAAAGTACGACGGTGAGAGAAAATCTCATGCAGCGAGTTCTCCCGGGTTAAGAATGCTTGCATGTAAAACATGCTTGTTGAACATAAAAATGTTTACTTGAGAAATGATATCATCTAAAATATCTATGTTCTGGGTTGAGAAAACTAATTAATACACTATAATAACTACTCGGTAACGGTTTCGGAAATCAGTGACAGCAAAAAAAACTTTGTTTTTACAGACTCTTCTTTAAATTTCAAAAATATGTATATTTTCAAGTTTTGTAAAGATGAAGAATACTTTTCGAAATCGTGTGTAACTCGGTAGAGGTTATTGTACATTTTCTTTCCTGGCATATTATATTTTCCTAGATTAAGAGGCATTTGTCTTTTTTTAACAGAGTAGATCCTAACATTTCCGAATACTTTTGCTTGATCCTGCGAAATAAATATTGTTATAGGAATTGATTTCAGTAGCAAACTTATTGTTGTCGACTGTTACATCAAAAGTCAATTTCTTGTGCATGAGATCTAAGGAAAGCTAACAAGGATTGACAGGCAGACGAACGGGTAGACTTAAAAATTTAATATATAAGCAAGTAGAATACTAAAATTTAGTTGAGGTTTTTTTCACATTTTAAACTATCCTTCTATTTTCAGGTGCGTTCGTAATTATGTAGCACCTATAGTCGTCGTCTGGTCTGTCTGTCCGTTTGTCCGCATATAACTGCGCAAAAACTAACAGAATGGTTTGAAATTTTGTATATATGTTACCGTTAAAGCGTGCAATCCGTTATTTCATAAAATAACTTGTTATTTCATGATATAACTAACAAAGTCGGTTAAAGTGTGCAAAATTATTGAATTATACGATTTAACTAGTTATTTTTATAGAATAACGATTGTATAACTTTAAAATATTACGGCATGATAAAGCTGTTTGAACCGATTGTAGTTTGTTTTAGTCAGTTTTGAATCGGTTATGGCTGTTTTTTAATCGGTGTGTATGCTGCATGTCTTAGACCTCTTTTTCGCTGCTAACTGACATTCGCAGTCCATGTTTTGTTGATATGTGCATTCAACTTGCATAAATTTGTAAGCCGTGTATTTATGATAGCGTTTTTCATTTGGAAATATTTACAAATATTTTTGAAACCCTTTTTTTTCAAACAGTGAGTTCTACAGGGATGAAAGATTAATAGGTAAATAAGAAAAACTTAATATCAGAGCTGTTGGAATCCTTTTTAAATAAGCGTGATGCAAATGTAAACAGTGGTATAATTACTCGTGAAAGATTATTAAATTCGATAGTAGAAGTAAAAAAAAAAAGTTAAAACAGCACCGACAAGATACCAGGTAGCTAATGGTTAATCCAGCATTATGATGTCTTTGAAGTTCAGGGAGTAGAAAAGTTAATTATGCCAGTAAAAGTTGTAAAACCTGGTGTCATATTTTATTTCTTAAGTGATATACTGTTTGATTTTTTTTATTAAATGCATATATCTACTCTACATGGTGTAGATCTATTTGATAAAAGAACTGAATCGTCGATATAAAAACGTTAAGCAGAATAGCATAAAGCTTTTTTTGTGTGTCAACAAAAACAAAATATAGGAAAGACAGAAATTGTGGGACTCATGGTGTTTTCTTATCTAAGTTCAAGATGTCCAGTAGATTTTATAGATTTCCAGTCTCAACCTAATCGGATATAATAATTTTAGTTTACCTATAAATTTATTTTAGTTTACCAAGATTATTGGACGAAGTTTGTAATTTTAAGACCTCTTCAAAGAAAGATAGCAGAAGATGTCACCCAACAGTTGCTCGATGTATTTCTATTATTTGGTGTATTCTTCTATCCGACAGCAGCTGGGAATTCAGCTACAAAATTATAGACAACTTGAAAATAACATTGCTGGAATTTGAGATCGAATATGGTAAACCCAGACATAGTCATAGTCCAGGGAGCGAGGGCTTTGATATCATGTTTACATGATATCAAAAATATGTTGAAAACTTGGATCTAAGAATACAAATCTGCTTCATGAAATCACAGCCTTAAATTTATTCAATTCATGAAAAAGATACCTTCATTTTGGTATAAAAAGAACGCCTTACGAAATTATGTGTGGCTGTGCTACTAGAGTTGGACTGTCCACAACTTTTATTCCAAGAGAAGTGTTTGATTCGGTAGAAGATGAACAACAATTTGAAAATGCATTAAATAGCTTGACTGCATTCTTTGATCTTGATGATGACACTATTTTTGAAAAAGAATTATCCTTGAATCCAACTGTGAAAGTGTCCTTTGAGCGTTATGATAATGCGGTTTCCATCGAAGATGCACCTTTGAATGAAACTGTAAAAATGTTTGCTGTTCGTTCAAAAAATTGCGACGACTGTTAAAATAAATAAAAAGAGGCAGACATAAAGGTGTGGATCGAATTGAGTATATTTGATACAAGAACAATTACACAAACATACTGAAAGAAAACAGAAAATTTACAGGTATTTATAGATTTTGCAAGGCCCATGGCAGAGAATTGGCGGCCGTGAAAGAAAGCTACTTTAAACAACCAATCACAAGAAACATAGTTGTACAAAAAGAAATTAATAAGAATTTAATGTAATGCTGTGATTATTTTCAACACCCGCCCATAATCTAGCATTACATCAGAAAACAAAGAAATTTCTTGAAATCAATCATTAATAATAATATGACACAATTTAAACATTACTTGTACAAACAACAAAGAAATAATAGTTCATAAAATTTAACTTTAGGTAATGCCTTTGTAAATAAATCAGCAATTTGCATATTCGTAGGAACATATTCAATTTTGATGTTATTTTCTTTTATAATATTGCGAACAAATTTCAATTTAATATCAATGTGTTTCATTCTACCATAATTACTCTCATTACTGATACATTTTATACATGATTGATTATCCTCATAAATTACTAAATCCTTAATATTTACAATTTCACTAGCAATATTTTTAAACCATAACAAGTCTTGCAAACTTTTAGTTAAAGCAATGACTTCAGCTTCAGTTGACGATAAGGCAACTGATTTTTGTTTATTACAACACCACAGAACAGGCATGTTACAAAACATTAAAATATAACCTGTTACTGATTTGCGGTCATTTGTGTTAGCTCCCCAATCAGCATCAACATACATGGATAACTTAGGATCAGAATTTTGCTTTTTATACACAAGTTTTAAAGACAATGTTTCTTTTAAATATCTTAAGATTTTCTTAAGTGCTTTCCATGCAATTTCAGTAGGATTTTCTTGCAATTGACTTAAACAGTTAATAGCATACAAAATATCAGGTCGAGAAATATAAGCTAAATATAATAAACAACCTACAAGTTCACGATATGGGCCATTAAAAGGTTTACCATTTTTGAAATCAGATGGGTTGGACTTAGGAGAAATAGGAATGTCACTGGGTTTACAATCTAGCATATTAAACTTACTTAACAATTTAATTATGTAAGACTCTTGATCCATTATTAAACTATCAGAATTGAATTTCATTTGAATACCTAGAAATTCTGAAACACTTTCCGATTTTGACATGTGAAACTCGTTATGTAATAGGGAAATAACTACATTAGTTTCATTTACATCTGAACCTGCAATTAACATATCATCTACATACAAAGCAATAATTATTTTATGATCATTATTATACCGAATAAAAATACAAGGTTCATTATCACAAGATTTAAAATTTAACTTTGAAATAAATTCATGAAACCTTTCAAACCATTGTCGTGGGGCTTGTTTTAAACCATATAAACTTCTTTTAAGTTTACACTTTCGCCCACTTTTATCATCATAGCCTTGCGGCTGATCCATAAAAACAAGTTCATTTAACTTACCATTCAGGAACGCTGTTTTAACATCTAACACAAATGCATATAAGTCTTCATTTAAAATCAAAATAAGAACCAAACGTAAAGCTGGCATACTTATTACAGGGGAAAAGGTTTCACTATAGTCTAGCCCTTCTTTTTGCATAAATCCACGAGCTACGAGTCTCGCCTTATGTCGACCATCTCTTTTGATGGTAAATACCCATTTGCAGGAAATAGGTCGTTTGTCAGGTGGTCATTTTTCAAGATCCCAGACATCGTTGATTTTCATACTTTCAATCTCCGCGTCCATAGCTTCTTTCCACAAGCGTTGTTCATCCCTAGGGAGGGATCTGATATCATCAAACGTTAATGTTTCTTGTTGGCAAAGTAATGCTTCGTAAACTTCAGGATCTGGATACCGTACAGGTTGCTTTTTAAATCTTTCAGATTTTATTGTTTTGTCTTCTTTCTCTTCAGGATCATCTAATTCATCACTCGTATTTTCTAGAACATCTGGATCAATTTCATTATCGACTGGTTCTGAATTTTCTAGAATGTATTGTTTCGACTGAACATTTTCCTTTTTCTCTTCGTCGAATTTCACATTTCTTGATACAGTTATGCGTTTCGTTTCAGGATCTAGTAATCTATATCCCATTGAAGAATAACCAATGAAGATCATTTGTTTAGACCTATCGTCAAGCTTCTTTCGATGAACGGAAGGAATTAACATGTAAGCACTGCATCCAAAAACACGTATGTGCTTGAAATCGGCTTCTTCTCCATATTTCAGGAAGTACGGAGTTTTGTTCTTAATAGTGCTGCTTGGCATTCGGTTTTTCAAGTAAGCTGCTGAAAGGATAGCTTGACCCCAAAAAGTCTTTGGTAAATTTGATTCAGCAATCAAAGCACGTCCTATATTCAGAAGCGACCTATTGCAGCGTTCAGCTACTCCATTCAAAGATTGCGTGTATGGAGGAACGGGATCTATCACTATACCAAGATCTCGAGTAAAATTCACTAAATCATTAGAAAAATATTCCTTCCCGTTATCACATCTAATTTTCTTCACTGTAGGGTTGGATTTTAAGACCATTTTTAATTCTTCTGAGACTTCACTTTTATGTTTCAGTAAACGTACTTCAGTAAAACGAGAAAAATCATCGATAAGAGTCATAAAATAGCACTCGCCAGAAAAGGTTGTCGGAAAAATAGGTCCACAAATGTCACTATGAATCAAAGTCATTGGCTTGGTTTCTCTTTTTCTTGGTCCTCTTCCCATTGGTGTTGCACTCTGTTTTGCCCGAGCACAAATATCACAAAAAGAATCAGGTACCGGAAGCTTCATATTTTTCAATACTTTGTCACTCGGATGACCAAGTCTGCGATGCCAGGTATCACAATGATTTTTCTTTGAAGTAAGAACGGTTTCGTAAACAGGGACAAAGTCACTTACGTATTGTCCATTCAAATCCCGTTCACCGAAGTAAAAACGGTTTCTTCCTTTTTCGATAAATACTTTTTGGTTCTTGAAAATAACTGTATAATTTGCACTTTCAATTTTTCTAACGGAAATGAGTTGCCCCTTTAAGTCTGGAACATAAAGGACATCCTTTAAAGTAATTTCCATTCCATTTGACAGTTTTCCATTAATATTTCCAATACCTTTGATTTCTAGATTCGTTGTTTTTGATGCGCATTTAATAGTTCCTGAAGAAGGTACTAAGGATGCGAAATAATTCTCATTAGAACACGTATGGGAAGTTGCTCCGGAATCTACTATAAATTCATTCCTTTTCCTGGAAGCATTTCCAGCAACGAAAGAAACAGCTGAAGAGGCAAATTTTTCTTCATTTGAATTTTTAACAGCTTTACAGTTACGTTTTATGTGTCCGAATTTTCCACAAGAATGGCAAGTAATTTTCTTTCTACAATATTTCGCTGTATGCCCTTTAGAGTTGCAAATTTTGCAAAAGAATTCTTTGCGAGTCGACACAAATGCAGTATTATCATGAGCAGCCTTAGTATATACTTTTTCTTTCTTTGAATCCAAAAGAAGTGCTTCAGCATCTAATAATCTTTGTGTCACGAAATCTAATGTCAAAACAGAATTCGGTTGGTTTTCTAAAGCAATCTTAACATTTTCAAATTCCTGAGGCAATGACATCAAATTATAAACAATAGTATCCGTTTCATTAACTTCTGTTCCAGACAGCTTAAGATCCGAAATTAATTTATTTATTTCATCAATGTGATTTCTCATAGAAACTGTACGATCTTTCTTAATCGTTGCCAATCTCTTCCGAATTAAAATTTGATTCACTGCACGCTTTGTATCATAAGTGCGTTCTAATTTCTTCCAAATTTTATGAGCTGTATTTTCATCTTGAAGTGATGCAAGAACATTATCACTTAATAATGATAATAATAAAGCGTAAGCCTTTTTTGCTTTCACGACATCGGCGGCATTGTCGGGAGCCGCTTCAATTTCCAAGAATTTTTCCAATTCTTTAGCAGCAAAAATTGCCATTACTCTTCGTTTCCATACCGAAAAAACTTTTCCATCACCTTCAAAAAGAGGGATGCCGTAAACATCCTTTGAAGAATCCATTCTGCTCGATAAAATATATAAAAAGTAAGATAAAATCTTTTTCACTCAAAATCCCAGCAGAAATGAAAAACAGAAAGATAACGGCGTCAGTATGTCTCGCAGCTCATTTCAACACTTGCTAGAACCAACGCTCTGCTGTTAAAATAAATAAAAAGAGGCAGACATAAAGGTGTGGATCGAATTGAGTATATTTGATACAAGAACAATTACACAAACATACTGAAAGAAAACAGAAAATTTACAGGTATTTATAGATTTTGCAAGGCCCATGGCAGAGAATTGGCGGCCGTGAAAGAAAGCTACTTTAAACAACCAATCACAAGAAACATAGTTGTACAAAAAGAAATTAATAAGAATTTAATGTAATGCTGTGATTATTTTCAACAACGACAACCTATTTTTCTGTAAATATGAGCAGCCTGTTCATGTTTCATGCTTAGAAATCGCTTACACGAAAGACAAAATGGTATAAAAGGTCTGCAGGTTGTATCTACAGAAAATAAATATCGAGAAAGAAATACAGGAAGCTAAAGATTGTTTAGAAATTCAAGCTACGAAAATAAAATTAATCTCTGACAAATCTTATTCTTAGGCATTTATATGCATTATAATCCGTGTTCCATTTTCTGAAGTTCACAGATTAAGAGGAGATGCTAGATCTGTTTTAGCTGTCGTCCTGGAAAAAACTAGCGATGGATTTTTTCGATTAGGAACACTAAATGCACGAAACGGCCGATTCAAGCAGCTGTACTCTAGGTCTCACTTCGGTATATGCGAGCAAGAATTAATTTCTATTAGCACGTTAAGCGCCGTGTCAGTCACTGTTGACTGACACTCAATTTTACGTTTAGAACGCGTCATTCACCCATGACTGACGGTCTAAAATATGTTATAAAGCTATACATATATATATATTGTTTTAAGTAATTACTGAAAATTTATTTAAAATTTACCAACCTTTTATTTATTACAGGATTATACTTTCTTAAAAATTACTTAAAAAATTGTAAGTTTTTCAGCTTCAGTGTCAGTCACCGTGCCACTCAATGTGTTAAAGAAATTCCAAATATTGAGGCAACGCTTCGATCTGTTGTAACAGCTCTAAAGTTTCGTCGCTGGATAACGATTTAAAAAGTGTTCGTGTAAAGCACTGTGTGTTAATAAAAACTGTGTCTGAATAAAAAATAATATGCGATGTAATTCTAAGTGCCATCACAGCAAACCTTGTTCTTATAAATAATGGAAAATAAAATAAAGGTATTTCATAATTTTTAAATTAATATGCTCTTGAATCATTAATTTTAAAAAAGTTTATGAAATGTTTTTATGAAATAACATAATTATTCCTGCATTACTTATATTTTGCATATTGGATAAATTTGTTTAAACTGCGTAAGATTTTTTGCCAACAGGACAAAGTGACTTAATAATTATGTAACTATAAGTTGTAAAATTTTAAATATAACTATTGCCGTACTACATTCTGTTATTTTTTATTTATTTTAACTATTATAAAAATAATATTGTACGATATATTCTATTTTTATATGATATTTATCAATTAATGCATTAATAATTTGAAATGCATTTTTTGAGTGACTTTAACTATTTGTCATCAATTATTTTATAAAACAACAGATTTGTTTTGATGTCAAATTGTTTATTTTAAACTTTAACGGTTAGTCAATGGTTATTCTATGAAATAACTAGTTAAATCATAGAATCGAATAAATTTACACACTTTAACGGACTTGGTTAGTTATTTCATGAAATAACTAGGTATTTATGAAATAACTGAATTATACACTTTAACAGTAACATACATATAATCGTTGCAGAATTTTGTCGAGGCATTTCAAATTTTATGAAAATCGAATAACGACTTAAAAATTTATTAATAAAAGTTTCATTCATTCTATTAAATCCTAACAATTCCCTTAATCCAATGATATCCCATGATAGGCAATGATTCTAAGTTCCCATGGTGGTGACGCCCTATTAAAGATGGAGTCCTATTACTTACGTATTACTGAATTTAATATACAGAATCGTAATACATTTGTATTCATGCATTTTGGCATAAAAGTGCAGCAGCTATTGCACTAACAAGGAAGGTCTCCTTACTGGGCATACTCAGAATATTTTGACAAAGATACCAATTAAACTACTTATGTATGTAATAAAGGACCAGTCAAATTTAGCGGCGGGATTACAGTAGAAAGTCTGTAAAAAAATAAAATACTTTCGAGTATTTGGCGCGAAAAGATGAAAGCGTCACGGGATTTGGCGATCAGTACTTTTCCTCGTCAAAAGCAAACGATTTTAATGCACCTGAAAATTGTTTGTTAATTGATTTTTAGAATGCTTGTAAAAAGTATTTAATGAATTTAAACATAAACAATGAGAGAGAGCTTAATAAATACATTTTTTTCGTATTACATATTTATGTTGCTTGTTATTTAAATTTATTACTTTAAAAACAATTTCTAAAAAATACTTTCATACATTTAAGTGTGTTCCAAATTAAAGGCAAGATTCATTTACCAGTTATTCATTTCAATTTCAATATCAAAGAATTCGTCGTTTCCATAGCAAGAAAATTGAATCGACTTCGACAGTGCTCAATTGGACTTAATTTAGAGATATTGAAACAATTTTAATTTATTTTAATTTTGTTTTAATTCATAAAATTTTATATTTAACTTTCAGTATAAATATATACATACATATATATATATATATATATATGACAAAGCTATGTTTAAATCAAACTAAAACTGACATAACTAAAGTTATTTACATTAAATTTATTTAAACAAGTTCAATATGAAACATTTTTTACGTTAAAGGGTATTCGACATAAAAAAGTATTTTTCGAAATTTCATTTCATCGCCAACCGATGATAAATCGCCAAATAAACGAAATTTTCATTATTTTTTACAACGAACGTTCTGCGAACGATCGAGGTTCCGCCAAAAATTTTTTTATAAACATATATATCCACATGAAAAGATCCACATGAAGAGACTCTGTAATTTTTTCAGATTTTTCTGAATATGCCCGTATGGAGACCTTCCTTGTAAGATCTGAATATTTATAAAACTAGATAGTACTAACGCACCTCATTTTCCACGTCTGACATACAATTTCCGACTTGTTAAAATTCAATATTTTCTAGTTTGTTGCATCTTTATTGGAAAAGCAATAAATTTTTAACCGTACGATTTCAAAATTAGTTTAAAATTTACTTATTAATTTAATGCGTTAAAATAATGGGGTTGTTTTTAAATTGAAAATTCTTACATCGAAAAGTTGGGAGTTTTCTAACTAATTTATTTTTAAATGGACATTTAACGATAAACTAATTTAAAACTGCAGAATTTAACTAAGCTGTGATGAATATATTTTTGGGGATGAAAAACATAAACCGCTTTTTAGTGATCAAATCTTTTCCAGCAGATTTTTTAAGGAAAATATTATTATAAAAAATATCAAACAGAAGATATCTTCGCACTTAATCGAATTTACGACTGCGGATCAGATTAATTTCATGCATGAACGATGCGCAGGAAGGACGCGGGGAACGGCAGATTACATGCATTTTTGCTACATGACGTATTTCAATTTATATTATAGGAAATAATGTTCAGATGTAAATTAGAATTTAAATATAAGAACGATTTAACCATTTGTTGCATAAAATCCACTATTAGACAATTTTTTTTCTTTCCAAAAAATGTGACTGCAGATTTAAATTTTACTTTATTACCTTATATTTCGTGTATTTTTAATTATTCGACACCCATTGCAAAACTCCGAACTTTTTAAAAAATGGCATCATTCTCTGCAGGTAAGTCAATATGAATGTTATTTTGTTTAACAGTATAAAGTGGAACAATGTGGAAAAATAAATTATTTGTATCAAAGTTTTTGCACACTGGAGAAAAGCACAGAATATTTTTAACGCGCTTGTGGCTTATAATTTGAAAATTATTTTGTATTATACAAGGGGATTCTAGATGAAACGAACTTCACGGGAACACACTGCAACAATCATATTTTATATAAGTGTTGCTTTTAAATTGTAAATTCTTAAATTGAATAAATGATATTAAAAGATTTTTAAATGCAGGAAATCGTATCAGTGACATTTAATATAAAAATAATTTAACAGTGCAGTACTTAACGTGACCGTAGTGAACATAATTTTAAAAGTACGAGAGCAATCAACAAAGTAAGTTGCGTTAATCGATTAAACAAAAGGAAACGATTATTAGAAAAAGTTTGATTGCATAATCAAGTACAATGTTTAAAATATTTTTTAACATAGTTGCCACCATTGTTGAAGCGTTTATTACAGCGGAACACGAGCTTTCGTATGCCTTCGTCGTAGAATGATTCCGCGTGCGATGCCAACCATATGGTAATAGCGTTTTGAACGAGAAATGTGAGAAAAATGCATCGACAGTGTCGTAATGGTGAATCTTCGGTCCTTCTTTATCTTCTCTTCAACTTCTGCGAGCAAATCATCATCAATCAGACAACCACCAACTTCGTTCTTCATCGTGAACGTTTTCACCTCCTTCAATGAGGCTTCGTACTCACCTCCTTACCATCGAATCACTCATCCGTTTGAGAGTAAACTTCACAAATTTGTCTCTGAATTTTCTTTGGTTTAGTGCTCCTTTCATTCAGAAAGCGGATGAGAGACCGCATGCGGCAAGTTGTACAATTTTTTAAACATTTTAAACGCTCAAAATGCAGCCGACGCAGTACTCAGCAATCTCCAAGTAACTTCAATTGTTTACCAATGACTCAGCAAAGCGGACGCGCATGCGTGAAATCGAGACCACAGCTATTCCGTGGCAAAAAACTGAAAACGGTACTTACTTAGTGGATTGCTCTTGTATAATATTCATGCCATTTTTTACTGTTAAAATCTTTGCTAATAGATTTTTTTTTTAACCATTTGGAAAAATGGTTATTGTCCTCTTCAGGGTAGGAAATTAAAAGCATATCTGAAGCTTTTTATTGGTTTAATTCGCATTTAATTCGTGTTCTGATGGGTCTATACAGTAATCTCTATTTCCTTTTACTTTCAACAGAGATGGATTACTTCTGTTGCCACTATGACAAAAAAGTAATAAAAACTACAAAAAAAATTAATAACTCAGAAACAAATTGAGATGCAGCTTTCAAACAAATTGCATTTAAAAGTACATTTTTTTCTCTATACGACGGTGTAAAAAGTAATAGTGTGGGATGTTTAGAAGTTTAAGAATAAAATTTCATTTAAAAATGGTCGTCAGATTTCTTGGACGATGGGGAAGCCTTTTCCCGAACAACCAATGAAAGGCTTGGATAATCCGTAAGTTTCAGGTATATAATTCGCAAGGTTTAAGAAATCTGACGGGTCTCAGGCGATTTTTGTCGCAATTTTTACGTGCAGTAACACTATTAATGTTTAATTCATTGCGTACGTAATGTAGGATCAACTCCATGCGATTTTTTATGTCTGAAATTTTAGTCTTCGAAAAAAATCATTTTCCAAATGGTCATTGTAGTTTGTTAAATTGCTTTTTTTTTTTTTTTTTTTTTTTGAGCAAGTTATTTTCTAAGTATCAAACAGGAGTTACTTCCGCACATAATGGAATTTGATACTACAATTAACCCTTAAATGCATAGTGATGTACATTTACATCACTCTATTTAACTTTTAATAAATAAATTAAGGTCTTACAGGGCTCCTACTCGTCCATTTTTTGAAAGCCAGTAATTTTTGAGAAAGAAATTTGTGGTAGGTTTCTGCACCAATTTCAAGAAAAACGCTTTTCCTGGTATGTTTCTACAAAATTTATAAAGAAGATTTTTTTTTTAATAAATGTGGTGCTCAAAAAGCGGACGGAGCCCTGGTCTTAAGAACCCCTATACTTGTACATAAATATTAATCCTGTAAAAAATTATTCCTGTAAAATAAATCCTGTAAATTAAGTTCTTAGCAACCACTATATTTATATAGAAATATTCATGCTGTTAATATTACAAAAATATGCTAGTAAATAAAGTTAAAAATCTATCTTAAAATTTCTGGGGCCTAATCCTTAATATAAGACTAAAAAACACAATTCTAAAAGACTAATTCATGCATTTAAGGGTTAAGATTAATTCATGCATGACAGATGCATAAGCAAATCTCAGTGAGAGGCATATTACATGCTTTTTGACTTCTTCATATTACATTTCAATTTAAAATAGTATTAAGAGAATTAAAGTTGGAATGTAAGACTTAATTAGAATTTAAATATAAGGAGTGTGACCATTTGTTGCCATATACACTATATTTTTAAAAATTTGGTTCGATATTTTACCAAAACATGGTTCTGTAAAGATGGTGTCGTAAAATAGCCACCTTAAGATGGTGAAATCTTGTTTCAACACGCGTCACTCCAATTGATGAATTGATAAAATTTTCAACTATGATCTAATAAATTGATGAACTGAACCTATAAATTTTTAACGACAAACTAGTAAAATAGGTGACTATGAAGTGGATATTATTACATTCTTTTATTTAACGCAATATATTATTGTATGTAAAGATGGAATTTTGTAATAAAATTTTCACTTGCTTGCTGATACGATAGAATTACAAAAATTATGTAAACACGTGTGTTCCCGATGAAAATAAATTTTTTTTAATATTTTTGGAATTTAATTATATGATAGAATTTTAAAGGATTTTTCTTTTAGCTCACCACAGGTGATAAATGGCGAAGAATATTTTATGGTTATAATTGTGTAAAAGTTGCAACATTGCATTTAATTACTCGTCAAGGCACGCTCGATAAAAACTGCAACAGTGAAATACTTTAAACTCTAAAATGTTGACAAAATGAATAACAAATAAAGAGTGTAACATGTATTTATTCAGTTAATCGTGCCAAAATAAATAAATTATGGTTATACATTCAGAAATCAATTTCGAAATTTTGAAAATGTAGTTTATATGCTCTTTTTTTCCCCTGTTGCCATACCTTAAATAAAAAACTTTTGAAAAATGATATATTTTTTTTAATGGACTATCTTTCGCTTTCTACCAAGCCTAACAAAAAAAAAATCGAATTTTATATAGTCAATTCGGTGGCCACGCCAAATTAACGGAATTATTTTGGAAAAATCATGAAATGCAGTCGTGAAATTAGGTTGATTTTCAAGATAAACATTGAATGCATACAAAAGTGTGTATTTAAAAAAAAACTATTTTTATTTTTATATTTATCAAACAAAAGTTAATCAGACTGGATACTCTATCTAAATTGGAATACAACACACCATGTACACTGGTGTCCAAATTTAAGGAACAATCACAAAATGCTAATTCTCAAGTACGCGAATACTCAAAAGGAAATAATATAATTCGAATAATTACTATATCTACAGCACAGCTAGTCCATACAACATCTAATTCATGTCACACATTAGGGCGTGTCAATTTGGAGGGCAAAAATAAAAATTCGTGATTTTTGTGAATGAGGGGGTCCAAAAGTTTGCCTTTTGATGCGTAATATCCTAATTTAAAAGATTTTTTCTTGTTCATAAAGATTTAGCTTGGTAAATTTGCGCTTGATTATAATCTGTATTGGAATTTCCGAAGAAAAGGGATAACTTAATATGAAAGGCAACAAAATTTGCCCAAAAAATGGTTTAATGAACTCAAACAATTTTATTTATATTTTGCCTTTATTATGAAACACTGAAAACAAATTGTCAAAAAAGTTAAAAGCTTCAACCAACAATATTCATCAAATCTTGCTTCGATTCATTCCTAAACATGATTCTTCTGCTTTCTTTCTGGCCTCTAATGAATCCTTCTCGTTTCTCATGAGTATATACTTTGCCAGATGCCTCTGTTACTTGTTTTACACACCTCTCTATGGACTGTCCATGACATGGCCACTTTGGAACTTGCATTGGCTCTTCAACAAACTTCTTTATTTCAGATATTTTAAGTTTACAAGTAAGTGGAGGTTCATATACTTTTTCCAACCAGTCTATCAGTTCCAAAAGGGATGTTGCATTTGGACTTACTGCAGGTGTTTTCCTAGGCCGTACAGATAAGTCACCTGGTGTATTATCATCTTCATTCCTTAATTCGATTATCTTCTGAACACCAGTTTTTCTTTCTTCTTGGTCTTCCGAGCATAAAAGTGTCTGAAGCACCATTTCACTAATTGCAAACCACGATGAACGTTGGATTGTTGGCAAAACAATATCAGCTACTGCTTTCTTCTGATATTTTAGGAGCTTCAATTGATAAAGAATGTGGCGAGGTCATTCCACCCAGGATCATTTCGATTTGATTGTAAACCAGCGGGGATAGTAAACACCAACAGTGTATTCCACAAGCAGTTGTAATTTCTTCATGTTGTTGCCTTTAAGGCCATGATTTGAAACCCATATGCGACAAATTCTATTTGCAGTTGTTAACCACTGAGAGTGACCAATTTCTAATAATGCCAGATCCCAGATCAGTTAGAAGTACACCTGTTCTTATGGCCTGAGTTATCCTGTAATCATAAGCCTGATCTGTAGAGAGATCTTTGACAACAGTGTAACTCAATGGAACCATAGATTCTGGAAAAAATATTCTGACAAATGAGGGATTGACTTCAAGTTCTTTTGCAGTATCACGCATATTGCCAATCTTACCACTCCACTTGTTGTTAGACAAAGTTTTTCCATCCGACTCAGTGATCATGTGCCGCAAAGGTAGCTCAAACCAACCAGATGAGTTTACGATTCAGCTTTGCCTTAACCCAATGCATGACTCCTCCTTCCCAACCAGTGTTAACGTTCATTGAGTCACCACCCATAGCCTGAAAACTTTTGTCAATGCTGTTTTAATTTAAAAAATCCACAAGATGGTTAGCAATAATTTCAGCAGGTTTCCTTTTCGTTAAGTCTTGGTCTGGAGTAAAATAGCAAAGATTTCTTCCTCCTGGCTCACTGCAAACAGTGTAATGCTCTTCTTTCACAATACTTGGAAACTGATGACTTGAGTTATCTGCTTGTAACCAAACTTTAGTGGAATCTTGGCGTCCATCAAAAAAGATACATTCAATATTGCCAGTACGGCATCGAACATGGAATTCTTCATCAAGTGATTTCATAACTTTTTCTTGCGCCCTTTTTACTTTATTGTGATTAACCACAAGTCTCTTGTCTCTTTCATTAATTAGTCCAGCATCCAAAAATGCTACTGTTGTAATGACAGCTGTAGCACGGAGACCGACACCATACCTAATACTTTGCAATGCAACATTACGCAATTGTAACGTATTATACAGACTTGTACTTGAAGTAGAAGGTACATCAGAATAATCACATGGGATGTGTAAATGATCTTCAGGTTCTTCATCTGTAAAATCAGTTAGCTCTTCATCGTCGTCGAAGAAAAGAACTTCATTTTTTTGTAATGTTAACTCTTCCTTCCTTTTCTGCTCATATTCAGAAATTCTTCTTAATTCGTCTTCTTGCCTCTTCTGTTTTTTAATTTGTCTCCTGTGCTCAGGTAGATCTGGTAATCCAATTTGATGCTGTCCAAGAGATCCCACTTTCTCTCTTTGACTATTTGTATGATATTAATAAAAATTAATCAAAATACATTCAACTGCAAATGAGTATTGCTAGTTTAAAAACTTTCACGAGTGGTATAAATTTTTTTACAGATGTTACAGCATTATATAAGCATATTCTTAACCTTAGAGCAGACGTAAGAAGCAGAAATAGTGATAAGAAAGCACTTCTTGAGAGATAACAGTTTGCTGCGATTTTTACTTGAAACAGGAAAATCTCACGAAATTGAAGTAGCTATTTACCAAGCAAACCATTGTAATTTCCAGTTCATGTAAATATATTGTGAATAGCTAACAAAACACAACTTTTTGACCCCCCTCATTTTTTGAAAAATGAAGTCGAAAAAATCGACACGCCCTAGTCACACATGGTCACAAGTGTCTCAGTCCCTACGGTGAAGCAAAAACATAGGAAATTCCATCTCATTGTGAGTCTCAAATGATCACTATATGTGACTCCACTGAGACGTCACTCTGATTGTTGCTTTGTGACGAGTCACCAGGTGACTTTACACTGTAGTTACATTGTGACTCTAATGTGGCTGTCATCTGTAGACTAAATTTCAAAGTCATTGTGAATACTGCATTGTGATAGATTACCAAATAATGCCACATTAAAGTCACATGATGACTTTCAGGTGACAGAGAGAATACTGTGAAGTCACCATTGTACTCTTTTGTGAAAAGTCACCATGTGACTGCAATGTGATATTATTTGGTGACTTATCATAATGCAACGTTCATGAAGACTTTGAAATTGAGTCTAAAAATGACAGTCACGTGAGAGCCACAATGTAACTACATTGTAAAGTCACCTGTTGACTCGTCAAAAAGCAGCAGTCACATTGACGTCTTAGTGGAGTCTCATGTAGTGATCATTTGAGACTCATAATGAGACGTGTGGAATTTGCTATTTTTTTTGTTTCACCGTAGTGACTGTGACACTTGTGACCCTGTGTGACATGAATTAGATGCTATATGGACTAGCAGTGCTGTAGTGATAGTAATTATTTACATTATATTATTTCCTTTTGAGTATTCGCTTACTTAAAAATTAGCATTTTGTGACTGGTCCTTAATTTTGGACACCAGCGTACATTAAAGCCAGAAGCAGAGTTAAAACCTGATACCGCTTGATCGGTGGCCGGTGTTCTAGACAAGCAAGAGAATATCATCATGCTCTAACGCAACATGCTGATAATGTATAGAACTACTTGTTCCGATTGGGTATTGCTGATTGCCAAAATATGATGAAAAGTTAAACCATTATTAACATTTTACAGTTAGTAGGAGATTTTTTAAATCAACTGCATCATGTTTTGGTGCTTCCGCTTTTTATCCACCATCAAAGGATTTAATGTTGAACGAAAACTTTACAACGTACAGATGAGAAAAATAGGTCATTTTTCTTTTGAAGAAATGTTTTTTGAAATTTAGTTTTTACAATATTTCTTTCCTCATTATAAGTTTGTTCAAATGTTACTCATAAACAGCCACTTTTTGAAAAAATGCAATATTTAACGAAGCCGTGGATGAAGATACTTTTTTAAAGAAAAAAATTTATACCATCTTTCATTGTTCGAATATTTCCCTACAGATATTTTAGGAAGGGATAAAATATCAAACAGAAGTTATCTTTCGACATAATCGAATTTGCGATTCCAGGTCAGATAAATTTCATGCATGAACGATGCATAGGAAAATCTCAGAGAGAGACAGATTACTTGCATTTTGGTTTCAAGATGGATGTGAATTTAAAATAATATTACAAGAATTAAAATTAATTTATAAATTTGAATTAGAATTTAAATATAAGGGGACTTCAAATATCTGTTACATCACATTTACTATGTTGAACAGTTTGTTTTTCGAACAAATCTTTTGTAAAATTAATTTAAACTATTATTATTTATGTATTATAAAAAATTGCTACTCATAAACGGTAACTCATTACAAAAACTCAAAACTAATTCCAAAATGTAAACCCAAAGGCGAAGCTTCGGACTTTTTACGACACTAGTATGTCGTTTAGTTATGACGTTTAGAAATATAAGATTTTTTTCTATTAATAATAATAAAGGTAGGTTAGATAAACATTAATACATATCAATAGAAAAAAATAAAATATCCAGAAATATATGTTTATAAAAGGTAAATATTAATTTCTAATGACGAAACAATACGAATATTTCAAAAAAAAATCCTAAAACATGATTAATGCATGAAGACAAAATTAGAAAATTTTTAATGTTCCGTACTTTTCGCAAAAATATTTACGCCAGGAAAAACATTCACAATGTACAACTTTTTCGTTTTGTATATTTTTTTACATGTTTTTTGTATTTATTAATATAATTTTTTGTCTTCATTTAAGTCTTCTCGATCGTCATTTGAGTATCAAATCTCAAGTAATTCTGCTAAATATTTAAAGTTTAAATATATAAAACAAAATAAACTCAGAGTAACACGTAGTAATTACAGTACTGCATAAATTAATCTTTAAAACGCAAAATAATTAATGAGTTTTGGAGATTGGGGATGAATATGGCATTTTCGCAAAAATATTTATTTTAAATATTTTCTTTAAATTATTATCAATATTATATATCACATTTCATACATTAGGTATTTGACAACATCTATGCACAATATTTAGCCTAGATTATTATCATACAGTAAAATATTATAAATTAAAAATAGTTCCTCTCTTTCCCAGTCATCCCCATAGCAGGGATGCATGGGACACTAATAGGGATGGATGGGACACAAATATTTTTCTCCCTGTATTCAATGTTACCTAATTAAAATTTATAATTATGCACTTATATGCAATTTATTACTAATATATGATCTTCTAATATGGCTATTATATCTCGGCGTTGCTAAACACCTCTTTTACTGCAGTTTTAACTTGTAATGCAAACTTCGGCTGTCTATCTGTTTCTTTTTCCCACTTAGGAGGCATTTTAGATATGAAACGAAAGTGAACAATGTCTTTGAAATACGGTATAGCTAATATTTTTCATTCACAGCTTATTAATTAATATTAATTAAATATACCTTAGATATCATGCACAAATGAAATTATGTTCGAGAGAGTGCGAGTGGAGATTTATTTAAGCACTAGTTCAAAATCCAATACAATTTCCCCCATCAGAACAAAAAACATATACTATTTTTTACAACTTTAACTATTTTGATAAAGTTTCAATTGCAAATTTTTGATGTTATTTAACCTTTACAATATAATACAATAATTAATATATAATAATTTATAATTTATAATACAATAATTAAGATTCAGTACAATTTTTAACAGTAAAGAACCTATATAATGGAAGTACTGTTTAATACTAATAATTAACATAAATTACTAATTTATAAACCTATATAATATTGTTTAGTTAATAAATAAATGTTTCAACATCTCTCGGGGTGAAGGAGACTGTCCCATTCATTCCCATTTGAAATGTCCCAATCATCAACATGATAGATAAATTCAATTGTCCTCTATTTTAACTCAGAAAATATTTTGTCACGATGGTTAATATTCATTCACTTTAATTACAAATATTGAACCTTAAAATAAATAATTACAACGTATATTATTTGTTTATATTGTGTAAGATATTTGACAACTTCAAATGTAAAAAAAAAAGTTACTTTTTAAACAGATAACAAATAATTACAACGTATCTTCTTTGTTTATATTGTGTAAGATATTTGACAACTTCAAATGTAAAAAAAAGTAACTTTTTAAACAGAGTTTCAGGAAATACAACTTTGCAAAAAAATGAAAACAGCCATGTGGTTTTGCTATTGGTTCTAAAGCACTTCATGGTAGTGCCATATATGAAAATAGAAAACAACTAAAAAAACATTTATTGCCTGATATATTGAGAATGTCCCATCCATCCCTTGTCCCATTCATCCCCAACTCCCCTATATCTATTTACTTTAAGAGAGCGAGCTTCATGAACTTTTTCTAAAGTCTCTTAAATCAGAATTAAACAAATTCATAAACAATTCTATCATGGAAATTGTAGGAAAGAAACGGATGTACGATTAGGAATGATCTTTTAGCGGTTTCGATACCATGTGTGAGAAAAGTGAAAAGAATACCGGACTTGTCGTAAAATTCGCTTTCGCGTGCCTGGTGGACGGTTAAGCCAGCATTAAAATTTTCCTTTTAGAGTTGTTTAGACCCTACTTTTAGTATTTAAAACGATTTAGGCTATTCAGGCACATGGAATTTCATTTCTTAGTAAATCGACTGTTTTCTATTTAACAATTTTCTATTTAACATTTTTTTCTCTACCTCCAGCTGTTGTCCAGATGGGATTATTAACATCCGTATTTCACCAGAAACGGCAACACGAATTGCCATTGTTTTGCCCATGCTCACTTACCTATTTGTAGACACAATTTTTATAAGTGTAATTACACCTGTTCACAAACGAAACCCCTGCGTAACATAGGGTAGACTGGGGCACGCGGTTTTTTTTTCAATGAATTTTCTAATATTTATGTTTTAACTTAGGAAATTTTAGACATTGTGGTTTTCTAAAGCAGTTGATAAAGTCAAAATTGTGTATTCAGATGTTGCCGTGCTTGTGTTTTTGACCGTAATTCTTTTTTTTTTATAGGTCCAAGTTTACGCATTAAGTGGGGCACGTTTACGCATATTATAAGTGATACCAAGGAAGGTGAAATAAATATTTAATCAAATTGAAATGCTTTATTTATAACTTAAAACACTGTTAAAAAATAAAAAAATAAAGAGAATAAATTAAAGAACATTTTATAGGCTAAACTGAAAACATAAGGATTATTGCTAATTAAAAAACAGAAACTACTTAGTCATCTTCAGCATCACTGTTACAGTTTTTATAAACAAAAAATGAAGTATTTCCTTTTGCACACTTGTCCTGGGACCACCTTTTGCATCTAAGACATTGAACCCAGTCTTGTCCTTTTTTGGATTGGTTGTATGATTTCAAACAATAAATAGACACACAGTTTTCATCTTCGTCATCAGATTCATTCACTATTTTCTTTTTTCTAGAGTGTACCAACTTTTTCCCTTTTGCAGTTTTTGGTTTCATACATTTCCTTTGCTGTCTTCTTGATCTGCTTTCATAGAAACTAGTAAATTTTTACGTAATTTCTTCTTTTTGTTTTGTTGTGCCATCATTTTCTTCTTTTTTCGCTTCTAACTGCTCTTGTCTGAGGGCTTCTTTAACCGCGGAGTATCAGTTAGGATTGCGGACTTCCTCTTTTTCTTCCCTTTTTTGGTGCCAAGTCTTGGTCCTGTCTTTTCAAATGGTCTCAGTTGTTCAGGTGTTGAGTAGTCCACATGTGACGAAGTGGATCAGGCATGAAGACAGAACTATATGATTATAAGCTATAACAGACGAATCTGTTACTCAATTAAACATTAAATGAGGATCTACAAAACTAAATAGCCTGAAAATACTAAAAAGGTTTTAGGCAGTACGGGGCAAAAAAGTTTCAGGGGCACATTTACGCAGTAAGAACATGCATAAAGGTGCTCCGATGTCAATGCGTAAACATGCCACGTCGCCATGTTAGGATTTATTTTTAACGTGCAACGAAAATTAATAACATTTCTGTTCATACAAATACAGTACTCAAAAAAGGATAAAATTCTGCTAATGTTTATATATTTTTTATCCTTAACTAACAAGGAGAGGACCAACCTTGGTAATCACACATTTTTTTATTATTTTAATATATGTTTAGGGCCGAGACCCCTTAGTCTCAGGTTCAGCGGATTTTATACAACGCTCTTTAGTTCTTGAGAAACCAGGGGGTCTAATATTAGTACACAACTTAAATACTTATTTTGTAACAAAAAGGACAGGTTGGTCGTAGCTCAGTTGGTACGGCGTTTGCTGGCTGATCCGCGGGCTGGGGTTCGATACCCGAACGCGCTACATTTCTTTTTCTCATTTTTTTTAAATAAATATACTTGTAATTATAATTTAATAATCTCAATTGAAAATTTTAAAATCGTACATTAATTATAATGTCAACAAATTTAAATTTTAATTCATCATTTTTTTTAAACTATTATTTTTCATCCTTTAAAGAGATTTAAAAAGAGATTGGATCTATAATTGAATAATAAATATTCCAAAATAGTTACAAAATCTGTCGTGGCGCCATCTAGTTATGGTAAAATAAAACATATTCAAATAAAATAAAAGTAAAAGCAGAAAGAATATAAAGTGGAAAGCAAAATAATTGAAAGCGCAAGCATACGTATTACAAATTTAAAAAATCGGTTGTAATTTAATCCTGATGCCATTTTTTAATATAATTATGCTTGTTACTTTAAAAACAGAGTAACCGTATCATCATAATGACTTCCCGTGTTAAAGCAATGCATAAATGATGTTTCTTTAAGTCACGAATTGACACAATTGTTCAATATCATTACATGGATAAAGAATATATGAAATGCATTTTAAAAGTAATTTAAAAATAATAATAGCTGTTTTATGATGTTTTATGCAACTATTTAGTTAAAAGTAAAATATTAAATAGGTTAAAATTATAATTTATGTACAATATTATAAATTTTAATTGACAATGAGATTATTAAGTTATAATTACAAGTATATTTATAAAACAAAAAATGAGAAAAACAAATGTACCTCGTTCGGGTACCGAATCCGAGCCCGCGGATCAGCCATCAAACGCCATACCAACTGAGCTACGACTAACTTGTCATTTTGTAACAAAGTAAGTATCTAAGTTGTGTACTAATATTAGACCCCACCCCCCTGTTTCTCAAGACTATGGAGCGTTGTATTGGTTCACAATAAGTTTCAATAAGTTCAACACAAAATTTAGTCACCTTGACAGAAAACAGATTATCCTTTCCGCATGCTAGACCGAAGCTCGACTGACGCTCAAAAACGTTTGAGTATACCCACTAGGGAGCAGCATCAATCTCTCATGACTGGTGGCGCGACAATTATAACTCGCTTCGGAAAAAGTGCACTGCGTAAACGTGCCCCGGTCTACCCTACGCTTACTACTCTGTAAAGTGAGTACCGAAAATATGACTTCATCTTGATTAATTCTCTTTAAAATTTTTATAAAACTTGTTTTTATGAAGTATTTAGAAAAAATTATAACAAAACTGTGAATATTGAGAAGAGAATATTAGTGAAAGTACATTATATATTTTTCAGAGGTTTTACCTGCTGTGAGGTATTGAAAACCAGTACTCCGACCTGGCCCTTTTCTTTCCATAGGAGAGAACTGTTAAGGCCTGTTTCTTTTGCTCTTTTGGCATCCCCATCCGGAGACAGAGATATAAGGGCTGTCCTTCATCTTCCCCTGGTTTCCTCTGGCTCAGCAATTCTGCAGAGAATAAAGAAAAAATTACATATCAAAAGTTTAATGCATTTTTTTTTCAAATTTGAAATATTTGTTAAAACACAAGCATACAAAATAATAGATTTTAATTAATTTAGTTTCGTTTCAGTTTTTTTTTTTTTATTTATCTTTTCAATATGCCGAGTTAAAAAAAAAAAAAATAGAAAAGTAAAACTGGATTTTTTTAAATGCACTCTTTTAAAAGCAGTCAATGTTTATCTTGAAAATCACGTCTGATTTCCCGACTGGAACTCATGAATTTTCCAAAAATAAATAGTTACAATACGTTAATTTGGTGTCGGCACCGAACCCGGGTATGGAAAATTCTCTGCTTTTTCTTTACGCTTGGTAGAAAGTGCAAAGTGGTGAATTATTAAAAAATAATAATTTTTACTCCGATTCTTTTTAAAATATGATAACAGGAATCGAAAATAAGTATTATTTAAACGTTGGTATTTAGGCTTTTTAAATTGATTTGCCAATCCAAAATTACAGCTTATTCCGCTAGGTAGTTTTGGAGTTATAGTTAAAAAAAATTCCCGCAATGCAATCTGTTATTAAATGATTGCAAATGAATTTACCATTAAGAGCTCCAAAATTTAAATCTTTATAATTTCTAAACTACTTGATCGAATGCGTTCCGGTCTAGTATTCTAAGGTAAATTTTGTGAAAACAGCCAAATATGATGTCAAAATTTAGTTTTCATTTCGAAAATTTTTGAGTTTGTTACAATTTCAACATGAAATCAAATCCTAAGTTTACTTTTTTTAAACATAAATAAAAAAGAAACGTTCTATAAAGTTCTATTCGAATAGCTATTTCCATTTTTTTCTTTGGCACAATTTGGTAATTAAAAAAGTCCTTCCGGCCAGTGCCGGGAGGAAGAGGTAGCTTTCATATTCCTTATTTTAAAAAAGCCAACTTATATTATTCAAACACACGAAGATCAATTAAGTGGAAACCGAATGTAGGAGATTCAATACTATTTTTTATCAGCACTAAATCATTATGAACGAGAATTTCGCGAAATTAGTCAGCTTTATCCAAGCTGCTTTTATTTAAAGTTATATTTGGCTGCCAAATTCGGCGATTTCTTAAAGTGCCTGCCATTTTAAGACAACATGGTGGATGAAGCTAACCAGTGAACTTGGTCGAGACCTTAGTAATTACTGTGCACATGCTCACTCACATCGGAATCGGTTGATATATACGAGTGCTGTCGCAGGCAAAAAAGCAGATTTTTCAAAATGTCACTCACGTTAGAAATTGAAACTACTATATCTGAGCCATTTTTTAAGATAAAGACAAACAAAAAATGCTCCTGAATCCTTATATCAAGGTCAAATACTTAAGAAAGAAACCTTTTTCAATTTCTAATTTTTTTGCACCTCACTTTAAATATAATTTTTTTTTAATTTAATGGCCGCCATTTTGAAACAAGATGGCTGATGAAGCTGGCCAGCGAACTTGGTCGAGATATTGATGTATACTATCCACATGCCTTCTTCCATCGAAATAGCCGAATACGTGTGGTATCGCGTGACAAATACAAGATCGTTTCAAAGTGTTAGCCATGATAGAAATTCAAAGTGCTATAATTCAACCACTTTTTAAGATATAAACAAAAGAACCAATTTTCAGAAACAAAAACTGCTCCGGAATCTTTGTATCAAGGTCAAACACATAAAAAAAATCTTTTTCATTTTCCAATTTTTTAATACCTCATTTTAAATTTTAAATTACATTTTTTTTAAAAATGGCAACCCTTTTGAAACAAGATGGCGAATGAAGCTGGCCAACGAACTCAGTCGAGACATTTGTATGTACTATGAACAGACCAAGTTACATTCAAATCGGTTCATAAATACGCCTGTTATCGCGTGACAAAAATCAGGTCGTTTTAAAATGTCAGCTACAATAGAAATTCAAAATGTTATAACTCAGCCATTTTTTTAGATATAGACGAAAGAAAACCTGTTCCGGAATCTTCGTATTAAGGTCAAACACATACGAAAAAAATCTTTTTCATTTTCCAATTTTTTGGTATCTCATTTTAAATTTAAATTTTTGAAAAAAAATTTAAATGGCCGCCATTTTGAAACAAGATGGTGGATGAAGCTGGCCAACGAACTCGGTTGAGTTATTTGTATGTACTATGTACACACCAAGGTACATCCAAATCGGTTCATAAATACGTCTGTTATCACGTGGCAAAAATAAGGGCGTTTCAAAATGTCAGCCACGCTAGAAATTCAAAATGCTATAACTCAGCCATTTTTTAAGATATAGACGAAACAAAAACTGCTCCCGAATCTTTTTATCAAGGTCAAACACATAAGAAAAAAATATTTTTTCAATCTTCAATTTTTTGATACCACATTTCAA
Organism: Maratus speciosus; assembly: GCA_963932465.1. NCBI lineage: Eukaryota > Metazoa > Arthropoda > Arachnida > Araneae > Salticidae > Maratus > Maratus speciosus. The sequence continues at coordinate 304,132,184 of OZ010800.1, forward strand.
ATTTAAATTTTTCTTAAAATTTTAAATGGCCGCCATTTTTAAACAAGATGGCGGATGAAGCTGGCCAACGAACTCGGTCGAGACATTGGTCTGTACTATGTATAAACGAAGTTAAATCCAAATCGGTTCATAAATACGCCTTTTATCGCCTGACAAAATTCAGGACATTTCAAAATGTCAGCTTCGCTAGAAATTCAAAATGCTATAACTCAGCCATTTTTTAAGGTATAAACGAAACAAAAACTGCTACGGAGTCTTTGTATAAAGGTCAAATGCATAAGAAAAAGATATTTTTCCATTTTTAATTTTTTGGTACCACATTTCAAATTTTAATTTTTTTAAAAGGTCGCCATTTTGAAACAAAATGGCGGAGGAAGCTGGCCAACGAACTCGGTCGAGACATTGGTATGTACTATGTACACACCGAATTACATCCAAATCGGTTCATAAATACGAGAGTTACAGTGTGACATAGGTCAGATATATATATATATATATATATCAATTTTGAACGGAGTGTGGTTTCGGGGTCTGAGGGTCATGATCGATGAAAATATACCAAAATTTTTTGAAATCGCTTTCCTCCGAACGGCTGCAATAGGTAGCTTTTTGTAAAGAAAGCTACCTAATATATGGGATGTTGGTCTGTTTTTTTTTTTTATAGTTATGAAAAAATTTCAAATTTACCAACAAGACGGAATTCGATCTTTCTTAAAACGGCATATGAAAGAATTTTTCAATTATTTCTTCTGAAATCAAACATAAAAACATATAACTTCCTTAGTTTAATATTTCATTGTAAGTCTCTGTTACATTAAACGTCTGAGGAAAGCATTCGTACTCTGAATTATAAAGACACTTTACTAACATTCTTTTTTAATAGTGACGCTCTGCCTTACTAAACAAGGTTCTATGGGGAATGAACATTACTACACTATCAAGATCTTTACGATTCCAAAGTTATGATTGAATTCTCTAGAGAGTAGGTTTTTATTAAAAATACGTTGTATGCTAATGCAGTTTCAGAAAGTGGCTGTTTTACTGTTATTTGTGGTAAGGATTTCGCTGAGATATTCGATCCAGAAAGTTATAGTGTTATTACGCGTAAAAATTGCAAGCGACAAAAATCGCCTGCGACTCGTCAGATTTCCTGAAACTTGCGTATTATCCAAGCATTTCATTGGCTGTTCGAGAAAAGGCTTTTCCATCGTCAGATTTCCAGGCATTTAATTGGCTGTTACTGGCGACTCGCTTCGTTTCAGGCGTCAAAGAAGCTTGCTTTCGAAGCGACTCCCATGGACATTGAGCCATACGATAACATGGAGACGCTTAGAATTTGAAGCGACTTTGACCCCTCGTGTAATAGCACTTTTATCCGGTGTTAGTGACTTCTTCTTGTTAAGGAGTTGAAACGTTACACTCCAAAATAACGGACATTTTACGGAACCCGTTATCATTTATAAATTGATATTTGACCGTTTTTTCTGATTTAGATATTTAAAAAAAAAAAAAATCTTGATTTGCGCTAGATATTTGCGAAATTGAAAAATGTTATAGTCAAGTTAAAAGTTAGTTTTCCTCAAAATATAAATAGGGGATTTTCGAAAGATTTAAAAACGCGTGTTATTTTTCAGTTAAATTTATATATTTAGTGGTTTAATCTGCAAACATGAATAATAAAGTTATCAGAAATATACTTTGCTTATGTATTGTGGTGCTTCCTTTTACTTACCCATCATACGTAATATAGGGTAAGTCTTGTAATCGTTTTGAAAATCGAAAAAAAAATTTTTGACTGATTTACACGTTTCATACACTGGAGATTCCGAAAAACATATTTTTATAAAAAAAATTTGTTCGTCAGTCTGCATGTGTGTGTGTCTGTAACCGCTCTATCTCCCGAACAAATTAAGATAGAGATTTAAAATTCGGTGTGTACGTAGGGAGTAATAATGGAAAAAAGCCTATTGAATATCAGTAACCTTGATTAACCGGAACAATTTTTTTCGGACTTTTGAAATATTCGTTCTGATAAAAGGTATACAAAAATTTTCGAAATTGTTTATTTGAAGGAAAAAATATAAAAGAATAAGAAAACATAAATTTTGCATCGTGAATGAACTCGATCGGACAATTAGTTGCCGATATATTTGTAATTCTATTTTTCACACTCTTCGATTTTCCATGACCCTGTATTTCATTCAAATTTCAATTCAAAGATATATTTTAATTGGAAATGAGACGCTTAATCCGATGCAGTAAACTGTTAGTTAATAAGATTATAATTTTTCGAGTTATAAGGATGTTTCTTTTACGCAATTCGGTACTGCTCAATTATCCCGCCGACCAAAAAACTATTGTCAAACTATAAGATTAAATACCGATAATGGCTTATCGTAAATGTCAAGCATTTAATGCCTCACCATACCTATAAGGGGTGTTTACCATAGGGGGGCCCTGTTCTGTAGCCAAATACCGCCAAGTTTGTCGCCAACTTGGCGGTATATCGCCAAATTTGGGGGTCAAAATGAGTCGCCAAAAGTTACTCCAAATTTGCGGTATCTCTAATATTTCGCCAAATTTGCGGTATCTCTAATATTTCGCCAAATTCCCATAGGCTTCCATTGTAAACCAATACTTGCTTACAAAAAATCAACAAATTGAGATATTTTAATGCAACAAAAAGTAATATTAGCTTAAGGGGTTATGTTAATTATGGCACAGATGTCATATATGCTCCATATTGGCGCGATTTCCAATTTGGCGAAAACTTCAAAAGCATAAACAACATCATCCGGGTTACCATATCAAGCAAAATAACGACACTTTGGCGCCAGTTAAGTACCCGTTGCGTATATGACATTGGCGTCATAAACAAATCGCGCCAATATGGGGCGTATATGACATCTGTGCTTTAATTATATTTAAGCGAGTCCAAATAAATTAAATTATGAATAAAAGTAACATGGTACAATGCTTAGAAAATATCACATGTTTTATTTTCATATTTTATATTATCTATATCCATGATGGGTAAGTATTACGGTGCCCCCCAACGACTAGTTTACAGCGGATCTCGAGGATGAATCACCAAGCTACCTTCATATATAATATATATGACATTTACTGACGCATATGTCCATGCTGTAGTCATATATAACGCAAATATAATGTATATCTACAAAAAATGTATATATGAATAAACATATATCGTTGGAAGTGTCACATTTACCTTGAACCATATCGAAATAAAATTAATGAAAAACATGCTTAAAAGGTGCGTTTAATATAAAAGATGTCACAAATATATAAAAGATGTTATTACATAATATATAATTTTAAAGACTTAAAAACTTTCACAGTTTTCCTGCTGAGCGCATTCGATCTGACCTTGATCGTCATCAGGGCAACTTTGCGTATTGACTCTGATGCCAGTACGCAAAGTTTTTAAGTTTTAAAAAATTATATTATGTAATTACATCTTTTATATGTTTGTGACATCTTTTATATTAAATGCACATTTTAAACAAGTTTTTCTTTAATTTTATTTCGATGATGTATGTATATGACATGTGTATAAGATGTAGTATCTAGATATAGATGATATAGCTATGACATATAAGACGCAAATATTACGTGTAAATGGCGCATATATGAGCGTTTGGAGTACTCATGTATGCCTATATATGATACACACATAAGCTTGGCGATGAGCACGGTGAAATCATATAACTGCAATTTTGCCATAATCGTAATTGTACTGGCCGCTATAACAAGGCCTTTATTATTAGGTTGATTTATAAGTTTGTAGCCTTTTCTTTGTTGTGACAATACTGGAGTGTTATGGGTAACATCCCCCCCCCCCGTCCCGTTTAAGGTTTTTCTAGATTTGTTTTTTGTTTTTTTAATCAGGCGTTTTATAAAAATGCATTTAAGCCAAAATATTATACATATATTAAAGTAGAAAACTGTATTTTGTTAGTTAATATATTACAAAAGAGATGTCTTCACAACTGTTAGGCGGGAGCGCTTCAAAAAAGAGGGTCAAACGATGGACACGATAACTTATGGTAGACTTGAACAATGAACAACAAAAAAAAAATGCATTCTTAGAGAAATGACATTTATTCAAAGCAAAATGTAAATTCTGAACCAATATTTTTCTAACTTAAAGATACACTGGCAAGTGAGACATCAAAATTTCAAAAGAATCCCCTTGAAAATACGCGACGCTTAATTTTCGAAAATATGAAGTTGATCAACCTAAAGTTAGCGGTGCTAAAGTGTCTGACAAAAGTTTTTCTGAAAAAAAAAGTACTTGTTCCCGTTACCCTGTGGCGCACTCTACTTCTATAGCTAAAAATTTCTGTGATATCAATTTGAAAATAATAAAATATGATTTGATTTTCGTGTATATAAAGAGTACTTTAGCAATAGAAAGAAGGAAATTTTTTCTCAAGTTTTATGAAAATAATTTACACCAGAATTTTTATTTAAATCTGTTTAATTAATTTACTTAACTTTTTTTTCTTTGTTTCTTTTAAACTTAATTCATATAAAAATTCCTGGTTCAAACCGAAATATATTCATTTGGTGCGGGCCAAAATGGCCCCTCACCGACATTCCAGTGTTAAACGCCTAGTGTTAAACGCTTAGTGTGAAACGTTAAACGTTCTAGTGTTAAACTTTTTTTATGACTAGTGTGAAAATTTAAACGTTCTAGTGTTAAACATTTTTTTACGACTATTGCGAAACGTTAAACGTTTTTTAGAAAAAATTAAGCTTTGAAACTGTCAAAGTGGTGTTATCGCTTAAAGGTTCGTTTATCTGCCGTCATCTATCATTCGTCATTTGGAGAGTTGGACATGTAAATATTTATTGAATTTCTTAGATTTATGGAATTTGCATGTGTTTTTTCACATGAGTAATAAAGTATAAGCTATTTTATGTATAACTAGCAGAACTAGCCTCCGTGTCAATTATGAGGGACCTTCCGGGTAAAATATATTAAAATGATATAATACGGCAATAATAACTAAGATTTGTGCATTCCCGTCCAAAATCGTTATAAAGACAATCAGGAAACATGACGTTATTGCATCTTAACCATAGTAAAATCACCCAGCTTTAAATATCGAAATGCTTGCGGGTGTCACAGAAAAATATATGATTTTTCTAATTATTCGAAGGAAAAAAAATCAACCAATTGGCGTAGTATTTAGTAAAATTCTCGTTGGTATAGCATATATATACATTATAAAGTAAAAATATGTTAGTGAGTAACGCTGACATCATACTGATGGTGTGTTCCTTTACTGTAATTTTTCTTGACTTCTACACATGCACAATTTCATTTATTACACTGAATAGTAAAAAGTACTTTCAAATGAAATTTGTTTAAAAATTATATCCCAATTTTAAGATTTTAATTGGTTCTGATTTTAATACTGATCATTAAAAATCATAAAACTGAGATACAGTTTTTTGAATTTAATGAATTTTAAATTAGTTTTCAAGCATGGATCTTTTTAAATTTACAACCCAAAATTACGAACCTATTTGCTCTGAATACAATATTATAAGGAAAAAGCATGTCCATGAATAGCGGTGGCATCATATTTTTGGTGGCAATGACCTAACTCATAAATTTTGCTTTTACTGCAATTTGTTTAACCTCTAACACCACACATTCAATTTTTTTAACGTCTAATGGAAAACAAAAATTATATTCAATGCTATTTGTTTGAAAAGTGATTCTCAATTTCTAATTTTTTATGTATTTTATAGTAATTTTTAAGCAAGACTATTTTTTAAATATTCGTGTAACCCAACTGAAAAAGATGATCCCGAAACCAATGTAAATAATTCATAATTTGGGAGTTTTTTTGTTCAATGCTCCATAAATAAGTCGGAAACGAAATGAAAACCCCGCAAAAAAATAAAATACGAATTTAACAGATTTGAAATCGAAATATTCAAAATTATCAGATTAATGAAGGTTGCCATAAATAGTAAAAAAAAAAAAAAAATCACGATTGAGCGCTTGTTAAGAGCCATTATTGTGAAATTCAGACAAAAAAGTGATATTTTGATAGTTGTATTTTTTTATTTGCTTGATATTTTTTTAGGTTGAAGTAGATCACATTTAATGAATAAAGTGCAATTTTGAAGCCCTGAAATTTTTTTCCCTTCTCTGTAGAAAATGTCAAAGTTCAAGGTTGTGACCGTCATTTTTCATGAAAAGTGAAATGCGAGTATGTTTGCAATGCTAAAGCAACGACATCCCAAAATTCTTTTGTGATGAAATATTAGTATAACACTACCTGCTTAGTAAACTATATTCGTTTCCATAGGGCATTGTTATTTTACATTGTTATGTTGCCTCAAAATGCAATGAAAATGACGTTTTTGTCCGTTTCCGATCGTATTTTATTATTTAAGTAATAGTACCACAAACTTTTTCTTATAGAATATCGAAGTGTAGTACTATTACAATCTAAATCATATAACACTTTACCGGGATATTACTGCTTTTAGAAGAAATAGTCTGTTAAATATTCAAAAATTTCAAAATCGGCAACATTTCAATTATTCTTTTCTCAAAACAGCGTCACGGTTCAATAAAAAAAAAGTGTATCACGTAGTATTTGAAAATATGTACAAACACATGGAAAAGAAAAAAAAGTGGGGCCTCGTCATATTTTTAGAAAAAAATAACAAATTTTACAAAAATACACAGTCAAAATATCCCGTTTAAATTTCCTTTTTCTCCATTTAGAACAAGGAAGGGGAAAGAAAAAGGGATATTTCCTTTTCTCATAGGAAAAAACATAGCTAGAGGAAAGAGAAACGGGATGTTTCGTTTTCTGATAGGGAAAAAGTATGATAAATGACAGTTTTTTTTGTGACTTTTGACATTTTTTTTTTCTAAAAATATGACGAGGCCCCGCTTTTTTTCTTTTCCATGTGTTTGTACATACTTCCAACTACTACGTGATATATTTTGTTTTATTGAACCTTGACGCTGTTTTGAGAAAAGACTAATTGAAATGCTGCCTATTTTGAAATTTTTGAATATTTAACAGTCTATTCCTGCTAACAGCAGCAATATTCCTGTAAAGTTTTATATTATTTAGCTTGTCCTAGTAGTACATTTTGATATTCTATAATAAAAAGTTTGGGGTACAATTGCTTAAATAAGAAAATATGTTCGGAAAACGGACAAAAACGTCATTTTCATTGCATTTTGAGGCAACATAACAATGTAAAATAACAATACCCCATGGAAATTAATACAGTTTACTAAGCAGGTAGTGTTTTACTAACATATCACCACAAAAGAATTTTGGGATGTCGTTTCTTTCCCAAGCTATAGCACTGCAAACATACCCGCAATTCACTTTTCATGAAAAATGATGGTCACAACCTTGAACTTTGACATTTTTTACAGTGAAGGGAAAATTTTTTCAGGGCTTTAAAACTGCACATTATTCATTAAATGTGATCTACTTCCACATAAAAAAATATCAAGCAAATCAAAAAATACAACTATCAAGCAAATCTAAAAATACAACACTTTGTCTGATTTTCAAAATAATGGCTCTTAATATGAAAGTACTAAAAATGCTTTTTTGGTGTAGCTGTTGGGGATTCTAAAAATATAGTAAATGTAAAAAATCTTTTAGTGTTTTAAATTAATAATGATATATTCTTTATATTCTGTGAACGGCCGACGAAACCTTTAACCACGAATATTCCAGGCTGGATTGGCTGATTATTTTTAACCGGAGACTTTCATACATAAAATTAAATCTACAGCGAATAACCTAAAAATGACATCAAATTCTAGAAGCTTTCAGTCCTGATGCCACTCTTAAAGCTTTCTTAAAAAAAGAAAAAAAAAACCTAACTCTTAGAAAACATTTGCTCTGTTTCATTTTCTATTTCATATAAATCGTAGAAAAATCATATTTTATGTAATTGTATTTAATATAAATAGCAGAACGTTATCAGGGATTGTACTTTTTCTGAAGTTTCAAGACCAGGAAATTCTTCGGTACCAGTATTTTCTTGTAGAAAATCTTTTCTTAATTAAGGCGAAATTTCGAGCGTTTAACCTAGATTTATTTTCTTATAAAAAATACTTATATCTGTCCTGAAAAATTCCCTGAAGCGTACGACCCGTGTGTTATCATTGCATTTAAGGGACTAAAACACTTAGCTAAATAGTATAATCAAAGATATAGCATGCCAAAAAAATAAGAGATAAAATGTAGCAACCGTTTTTTTAAAATAAGATTGACGTCATATTTATTAAAATTGACAACATACTTATAGAACATAACGCTATATTTAGTGAATAGTTTCCTGATATTTTTTCATCAAATAGAAATACCTATGTTATAGTAAACGTTTTAACTTCAAAATACATTTAAATGAAGTTTTTACGTCTTTTCAAAGCACTTATGGTTAAAGTTTTAATTTAAATATGAAAAATTCAGTAGTTCAATTACATTACCTATTAATCTAATTTCGCTACAGAAATTTAAAAAAAAAAGGGCTGAACATTTTTTATCTTTGTAAATGCAAATAGGTTAATGTTCGATAATCAGGCTGTACGCTATTTGGGGTACTTTAACAAATGTGACTTATACCATTTCTGGAACCTTTTGTTTACAAAAGTATTGCACCATTCATGTTTTTAGCAAATTTTTGACATGTAACTCGATTACCGAATATTAACATGCAATAATGCTTAACCTGACGTTTGTGAAAAGCCTCAATTTTTTTAAACTTAATTTTAAAACTCGCAAAATTGAATTTAAAAAAAAAGTCATTTTGACGTAACTATTAAAAAGTGTTCCAGCTTTTAAAATCAAAATGCATGTTTTCTTCAGCAAATGTAAAATAAGTGTACGATTTCAGTAACAATTCGTGGAAAAAGCAATATATACATCTAAATGACCTAGTATTTACTGAAATTTTATTTCGCGGGCTTTAAAAATAAATGTTTCACTTTATGGAAAATAAGGATTAATTTCAGAAGATCAAGAGTCTCCCTTCAGAATAAAACATCATTAAAAAGTGATATCAGTTAAACAGAAATTGACGTCATATGTAGCAAACAATTTTTTTCATTATTGTTTTTATCTTTTTCCAAATTTGTTTCCTTGAAATTGAAACGCCTGCATTGAACAGGATATTTTAAGGGGATCCGGGGCTAAAATTTCTCAAAAAGAATGCAATTTTTTTAATTATTGGCTTAAAAAAATACTGAGTTTTTAGCGCTAAATACCGCAAACCGCATGCTTTTAACTTCATTAGGTCCGGAGATATAGCACTTTTTTGCCTTGAGATGCGATGCATCAGTTGCCCGCTGACGAGAGCTTTAGCTCCATTTATCTCAGAATGAATTTTTTCACGATTTGTCAACTTTAAAAGAATATACTTAAAGTTCCTTTCAAGATATTTGTATGAAATTTTTAACAGCGATTTTATGCTATATTTCCAACAAATTATTTTTAGGATTTTTAATTTTGTGTGATAATTGTGAAAATATGCTAATTAATGCAAAACTCACTCATAAGAAAACTTCATTTTTTTACTTAATTTTGACCCATTATTTTCTCATGAGCAAATCAATAATTTTTCAAATTTCTTATATATTACACGTATATAGCAATTTTATTTTGATAACTGATTGTATAACGAAAATATTGATATATAAAATTTTATTCAATGTTCAATATTTAAAAAATAAAAAATCATTTTGTAAAAAGTCTGTCATCACTCCCTAGTCTCCCCTACACAATTATTTTCCAAATGCTGTTGGAAGATAATGGAATCACGTCATATTTAAGTAAACATGCTTGAAGTATATGTTAAAAATACATGGTTAATACCTTGTGTTTTCGCATTTTTGCCTTGATGATCTCCTTGATTCTGTAAATCACTGACTTAGCAAGGTCTTTGCACTTATTTCGATCTATAGATACTCAGGCTTTTTGCATACAGTCTTTTAGTTCCTGTGCTGAATATTGCTGGGGCTTAAATACCATTTTCTCAAAATGTACCATATATACTCAATAGGTTTAATGTCTGGACTGGATGCTGGCCACTCCATTCAAGTAATATTATTTTTAGAAAGAAATTGTTTCACTGCCCGGAACTGTTTTTTATTATTTGTGTTGAACAAACAATACAAGATGATTTGGAGTTTTTGCCCTTGAAAAATATTTTATACCCTACTATAGTGTATTTGAACAGTTTGGGGTAATTTAAATTTTTTTAGTGGCAACACTGAATGTGTTTGTAAACAACTGTTTTCGTGTGTAAATTTTAACTCTCCAAACTTTCTATAGCGAAACAATCTCGATAAGAGTTACAAATAAGGTAAGTGTCAAAATGTTATATTTAGTAACCTGTAGGGGAGACTGGGGATGAAAGGGACACTAAAAATTTCAGGGAGAAAATAAAATGTACAAAGTTTCAACTGTGGCTCATTCGATGACGATATTTGTTCTGTCTTAATAATCTTTATAACTAGCATCAGCAATTGTAGCGTTGTAGGTGATGAAAGCAAAACCTGTTTTTGATATAAAAAAGTAAATTTTGATGTTGGTTTTCTTTTTTTCTCTAAAAAAGTAATACTGTGTTTAGCATTATAACATTTAGCAATGTAAAGTATGCACTTTATGTAAATATCAGTATATTTTGTTAGCTAAAAACTCTTTTGCATGAATACATTTTTAATTTTGCTAGGTGGATATGAGGTTGAAAGGGACAGAAACAGAGGGGTTGAAAGGTACACTCTAACAAGCTTCCTTTGGTGCAGCTCAATAAAAAGAGTTAGCTTCATATTTGCTCCAAACATCAAATATCAACTATAGTTTGACAATTGTGCATATGAGTTCAATTACCTTTGAACACTCCAAATATGTCCCTATCTTTGCAAACAAAGAAGTCAGCTGGATTTGATTGGTTCCAAGATTTTATCAACGAAACTCGTTACTTTCTCTTAAAAATCCTATAGCCATTAGTTTAACAATTACAAATTTCAACAAAGCTAATGCTGATATTTTTTTTTAAACCTTCAGTTAGTTATGGATCGCTATAAATTTACACGGAACATAATGTATAACTGTGATAAAACAGGTTTAATGACAGAGCACAAACAACCTAATATAGTAACTAAACGTAGTGAAAAACAATTTTCTCACGTAACATTAGCTGAACGTGGTAAACTTTTTACACTTTTGTGTTTTGTTTCTGCATCAGGTATCTCTGTACAACAGTATTTGTTTTCCCAAAGAAAAATTCTCAAATTCAGAGATTCCCAAATCTCTTAAAACATGTTTTAAGTAACATTTTTTTCAAATGTTACTATAGCAAAATGTTACATTAATTGTTTTTGTTCCAGTTGCTGAGGATAATATGACGAAAACTGTTTGTCGTTTGTTCAATATTAACAATTGGTTTATTGTGTTTAAATGTTTAAAAAAAAACATTTGTTAATCGAGTTTTCAGTGTTAATTTATTAGCAAATGCTATTGCAAGGGGGTTTAAATAAAACTGTATTCATTTATGTCTAAAATGTATTCATTTTATATGAAACTAAGTGATTGGACCAAAGGATCCCCAGCAGGGGCTACTTTGTTCCAAAACTTTAAAAATAGTTAAAAAATAAGAAAATAAAAAAAATTCCTATTTAAAACCATACAGTTTGTTTCATTGTTTCATGTTAATTATTTACAACACCATTTTGACATTGAAAAGTTACATATAATATTTTTTTTATAATCGAAATGTGAGTGGAACCAGAAAAAAGTGACCCAAAGTAGCCCGATTGACGGTATGCAATTTTCTTAAGCTAACATTTTAAATCTGTTTTTAATTTGTACTGATTTTAATCAATACTTTATACTCTAGAATTAAAAATATGATTAAATAAAAAATATATTTATCTAAATATGTATTTATATATTCATTGATCATATGTATTATTCACATGTATTTATTTATTCATGTAATAAAAGATATCATAAAATTTATTTTTTGTCACAATACAGAAAAGGCCAGCCTCAAACGTATATTACAACTTATGCCTCTCTCTGACTTGATTAGGGCCTCTAAAAAATGCGCAGAATGTATTAATTTCTGTATACTAATTACTTTGGATAAAAATTTATTATCACAATCAGTAAAACCCAACGAAATTTTGATAATCTAAACAGCATTCGTCACGTATATTTAAGTTTTATTAATAGTTCTTTTCTGATGTAGACATGTTTGTAAATACTTTTCATATTATTGATATATGCATATAACAAACACAACACTAGATTTCATGGAAATTAAGTAAAAAATTCTATAAAAATATATTTTGTCAACTCAAACTGGTGAAAATAAAATATTACTTTTCCACAAAATAAAACTTCAAAGACCACTATTCAGACTACGCGTTCGTAAAACATTTAGAATGTCAAGCCAAAACCGCACAAAAATGAAATAGAATAAAATATATCTACACAAACATAATACTGAAAAGATAAAATGTCAACAAAGGCCCCATATTTTTTCTCTTCTTTCCATCTGTGATCTACAACATCCAAATAATTCTACTAAAGAAAATACAGAATTTAAAGAGTCAAAGATCTATTGCGCAAAACACATAAATTTAAACTTTAAGAAATCTGGAAAAGGCATTCGAAGAGAAAAAAAAAAAAACAAAAAACATAAGAACTTTTCAGTGTTTACGACATAGGGATTCTAGACTGGATTTTGAATTTATATTTCTGTTGCCAAAGGGAATTTTCTATTATATTTTAAATCCGGAATCTGGGTTGGCAGTTATTATTTTTTTGTTGTTTCGTCTTCAAAATCATAGCGGAAACTGTGGAACTCCTGTGTTATGTTTCTGCTGGAATAAAAATGTTAGAAAATACAAATAAACCAGAATGAAAAAATCTGATTTAGGGGAGACTGGGGGAAATGACGACACCTTAAGGGAATTTAAATTTTTTCACCTTAAAAAAAAATGTTTATTTTTTAATAGTAAAAATTCTAAAGCTGAATCATGACCTTTAGTATCTATATAAATTTAACCGTAATCATAACTGTAAAGTAAGCACACGTAAAAAAAACTTTCCTTCAACCTCTGTACAGTGGCGGGATTACCCAGGATACTGGGGTAAATCCACCACTGTATCGGGGTAATGACGCCACTCTTTAATGACCTAGTAAATACATAAAATGGATACTAAGAAACACATAACCTACTGAAAATATTTAGAAAGCAATAATTTATTAAAAGAATGACTAATTACAATATTCCTTAAACTAAATTTATTAATGTGCTAAGCTTACAGTTTAACTCAAATTGAAAAAGTCACCCTTTGCCATGGCTGTGGCATTACTCCGAGAGGATAATATAGTGGAAATCCCCCAGCAAAGCCGAAAGAAGAACCGAGCTTGTTCAACAAATTGCATCAAAATGTCGGCGAATGCATGTAGATTACGGGTAATATTATCTTAAGTACTAATGTTACAAACACTAACGTTAAAAGGTGTTTACCTCTACTCATTTGAAGCTGCAAAATATGAAACAACTAAATGAAAACTAAATGTTTCACTAGAACAAGCGAACAATGTACAGCAAAATCATTCTCACTCTAAGGCACTGTTTCTACTGTTAGCCGCTATAGTGCAGGCGCATTCACTATCTCAAATTGCCGTTAGTTTTTAAACTAGTCGGGGTGGCGGCATAATCCGAGTTGCGCCATTCCCCCGGTCTCCCTACTGGAAGATTTTATTTACGCGCTAGAGTATTTAAGATAAATAAGTACTATTTAATTTTAAAATTATATTTATTTTAAATAGTGCAGAATATTTTCTGTTTGTTACAAAAGGTGCCTGTGTCCTCCAAGTAACATGATTTTAGGATAAGTTTTTGTAGATGGGCGTATAATATATTTGTCAATGTTGATCATAAGGATTTGTTTGTAGCTCGCCTCACGAATATCGCAACAATTCCAAAATGACAGTCGCAAAACAAAACAACAACAACAAGAAAAAACAAGTTGGAAATTGCACGCCAAACGTGGCAAATGAGGTGCGTTCTTACTATAACTAGCTTTATAAATATTTTTTGCACCTCATATTGTACTGAATGTATATTTTAGTGCACTTCATAAGTGCATATCAATTTCATTCTGTTCGAAAGCCTGTAACATCATGAAAATGCACTTGAAATAATTTATTCCCATTGGCCGTTTTTTAACGGAAAACTTTAACTGTCCCTGTAATAAAACTATAAAATCGATTTTCATAAAATTTGAAATGACAGAATTTTGATAAAATTATATATTTAATATTTCAGACTATTCGGTTGGGAAATTTTTGCTCTGTTATATGTGGACAGGCAGACAGACAGTCGGATGGACAGACAGAGAACTGAACGACGACTATAGGTGCTACGTATTTATATAATTACGAACGCACCTAAAAAGAGAACACCCATACATTTTAATCTTCAAATTGTCACTAAAAACGGAAATAGCCATTCTGCTGAAAATTCTGTCTTCTATCAATTTATGTTAAAAAAAAAAATAAATAAATAAAAAAGCTTTTAGTATTTATAATGAAACTGTACAAAACTTTGAAATTTTGAATACGAACACTCAATTTTAACATCATATTTTGATTTTGATTAAAATTTTACCTCGGGATACCTAATGAAAAGCCATTTGGTCAAGTAGTTTACGAATTATGAAGATTTAAAGTTTGGAACTCTTAATGTTAAATTCGTTTCTAATAATTGCAAAAACAGATAGCAATGAGGTAGTTATCAAATATAAAACAAAAAATACTTTTAGAAATGTGCTGTAATTTTAGATTCGCATATTGGAAGTTTCTAGAAATCAATTTACGATGAAAAACTAGCAGGTTACGATTAATATATTTTTTTAATTCGTTCAATGGAAATTACGTTAAAAGCATAATCCTTTTTTACCATGATCGGAGTTTAAAATGTATAATATATAAAACAAAATAAAAGTAACAGTAGCTAATGATCAATCTTTGTTAATCCAGATGCTTAACGCAACAATCCCTACAATAAGGGAATTTATAAGAAATGTCACGACTTTTTCCGACGTTTGAATACAAAAACTACTCTACTGCATATGAAGTCTTACTTCTAATACAAGTTCCATTTTCGTAGGTAAGTTCTTCAAAACTAATATCTTAATTAAAATTTTAATTATTTTAATGATTAAAGATAAATTTAAAACTGACACATCTCAAAAGAGTATGAGTTTAAGAAAAAGCTAAAAACATTTTCAAGCATTATTTTGTAAAAAATCCATGAATCTAAGTTTCACTGTTAAAATATATATTACTTCATTTATATTGATACGCCGTAGAAAAGTGTATTATTTACAACCATGCGAGATTCAAAAATGTGTTTTAGCACCAATGAACTTTTAAATATAGGGGAGATGGGGAATGAATGGGACATTTTCAGAAAAATGTTTATTTTAAATACTTTTTAACCATTTGGAAATATGATTATTATCCTCTGTCAGGGTAGGAAATCTAAAACATATCTGAAGCGTTTTATTAGTATAATCCCGCATTTTATTCGTTTTCTGATGGGTCTATACAGTAATCTGTATTTTCCCTTTACTTTCAACAGAGATGGATATTTCTGTTGCCACTATGACAAAAAAGTAATAAAAACTACAAAAAAAAATAATAACTCAGAAACAAATAGAGATACAGCTTTCAAACAAATTGGATTTAAAAGTACATTTTTTTCTCTATACGACGGTGTAAAAAGTAATATTGTGGGATGTTTAGAAGTTTACGAATAAAATTTCATTTAAAATGGGTCCAGGAATATTAATGTTTAATCCATGTCGTACGTAATGTATGACCAGCTCCATAGAAGTTTAAAAATTTACAGTACCGAAAAATGTAATCCATGGCGTACGTAATGTATGATCAACTCCGTGCAATTTTTTATGTCTTAAATTTTAGTCTTTGAAAAAATCAATTTCCAATTGGTCGTTGTAATTTGTTAAAATTCATTTTTTAAAACTTATTATCAATATTATAGATCACATTTCATACATTAAGTATTTTACTACATCTATGCACAATATTTATTATAGGTTATTATTATACATTAAAATATTATAGAATAAAAAACAAGTTTCTGTCTGTCCCAATCATTCCCATAGCTCCCCATGATGCATATATTCAATTGTCAGCCATTTTGCCTCAGACATTATTATGGCACAATAGTTATAATATTCATTCATTCCATCAATATTGAGAATGTCCCATCCATCCCTTGTCCGATTCATCCCCCCCCAGGTCCCCTACCTATTCTTAGGGGATGGGGGATGAAATTTGAGTTATTGTGAATGTGACATGATTGAGGGGACCAGACAGGGGCGTCGCCATGGGGGGTATGGGGGGGATCCCCCCCCCCAATATATGTGAAGTTGGGAGTTTTGAGCTTAGAGTTGGGAAATTCTAGATTTTTGAGACATTTTCTTTTTTTAAAGTAATAGTAAAATTACGAAATATTTATTGTTTTGGTGATTATTTTGAGTACTGCAACAGTAAACAAGTTCAATTATCAAAAGAAATACAAAAAGAAATCAGCCACACTCAATCTATCATTGCATTTTCCAGTTCTACAAAAATATTGTACAACTACCAGACCTAAATTTCTCTACTCCTGTCCATCAATAACTGACAAACCAGTTCCTTTATTTCCTCCAAAACTTTTTTCCTTTCTCAAAAATTTCACCCTACCTCCCCTTCTCCTTCCAAAAGAGATTCCATCTATTTTAATCCAAAGGGATTGCAGCTTCTTTTGAAAATTCGAGATCACTTGTAGCACAACAGAAAGGAATGTAGTAACCTACTTGAAACACAGCTATGGGCAAGAAGATTTGATGAGTTTTCACAACTTTTTTGACTAATTTTGCGATTTTTGGACAATATTTTACACATTCTCATGATTT
The DNA here is from genome assembly GCA_963932465.1 of Maratus speciosus. Classification (NCBI taxonomy): domain Eukaryota; kingdom Metazoa; phylum Arthropoda; class Arachnida; order Araneae; family Salticidae; genus Maratus; species Maratus speciosus. The sequence continues at coordinate 304,149,220 of OZ010800.1, forward strand.
TTTTGCCACAGAAATTAGTTAACCCTTCGCTGTCAAGTAAAAAGCATTATATGAGCAAATGCGGATATAAGAAGTCGTTAGTTTAGATAAATTTGTCACATTTTACTTTTATTTGTGTGCGGAAATATATATCAGTCCTGTTCGTTCATATTCATATGTGTTTATAAAATCTTAAACGAAAAGTCCAGTGTTCTGTGTTTAAAGCTGTTCTAAAAAGTTACTATAAATCTCAGCACGAAGAAACCCTTCATAATAGGAAAAGAGTTTTCGTGCAAGATTTTGGAGCATCTAAAAATCCATTCGAGGATGAAAAAGGTAAAAAATGGACGATTTTAATTTGGAACAGAAATATGACGATGAAAGCAGTCCATCAACTGAAGAAAAAATCGACATGCACTGTAACACTGACACGTTGCACTTGAATAAAATTTTGAAGAAAAAAGATTTCCTTACAGACAAGCTCACAAACAATTATGAATATTAAGATGTGACTGGAGAAGCTGAGTTCCGAAAGCACCGTAGGAAAACGGTTTCACTAAAGGCAATAGATAAAAATAATAGCACAGCAATGGACATTGATACACATAAGTTTTACAGTAAAGAATTATAAGAAATACAAGAAAATTTCAGGAATTTAGTAATGGGCTTAAATGACAATGTTCCCTATATCAAGAGAATATTGCAGCAATGCATTCCATATTTAAATTACAATTGTGCAAGGGAAAAGCTAATAATGTTTCCCCTGGATATGAGAAACCGGATGTACATGACTTGCAGAGTCAAATAGAAATAAACCAAATCTCAACTCCCTTAACAAACCTTTTACTCATGCCATGAAATTCAAAGACTATTTGGGTCACGCCGTCAAACTATATACTCGTACCTTAACATTCACAGCAACTTATCTTTATGGCGTTGCATCTAATAAAAGAATCTTTTGTCAAATAAAAATTTTAAAAATATATATTGCAAGCTACAATGAGGGATGACAGACTTGACAGCCTAATGCTTTTAAAATATGAAAGTGAAATAGGGAATTTTATTAAACTAAGCGATGTTATTAACATGTGGGCTTCTTTGAAGACCACAAGAATTAATATTAAGTAAAAAGTAGTCGGATGTGACAATCCCAAAATTTTCTTCTACTCCATACATGTTAATGCCTCAAAATTTGCAATCACAGTGCCAAAATTAAATAACAATTCTTTGCCTATAATAACAAACTCTAAAGGTATAGATTTGTCGAATTGTGTGCATTTAAAAAGGAGATATAAGAATAGCATTTTTCAAACAAATCATTGAATTTTGGCACCCAGCCTCTTAGATGTCTGGAACCAAAATTCCTTACTCAAAGTGCACAAAAGCGATAGCTTTGGACAGTATAAACCCAAGCCTAATAAGGATCTATTTATGTGGAAGTGCTACTTATGTGAAATATGAAGTTTGACTAAATTCCGTGCATTAGTTTTTGAGATACAGCTATCGCAAAATCGTGAAAAATGCTGTATAGCAGCACCACCTGCTATATGATATACATAAAAAGCTAATCGGCATCAAATTAGATCAAGGTTTAACAGAATATGACGTTTGATCAAATTGCGTGCAATAGTTTTTGAGATATAATTATCGCTAAAATCATGTAAATTGTGAAAAATGCCGCATAGCAGTGCCACCTGTTGGACGATTTACACCAAAAACAAATCAGCACCAATTTTTATCAAGGTACAGTCAAACCTCGTTAACACGAACTGTTTCCGATTGCCTCGTCCAGTTGTATGTAATGTAGTTAAGTTCCGATAACACGAACTACTTTTAATACAAAATAAAAGTGTTTCCCCTTGAGTGTTCGTGTTAACGAGGTTCGACTGTATAAGTGAATCTCTAAAGTTTTATTAAATTTCATGCATTAGTTCTTGTGTTAGAGTGCCCACAAAATTTGTATCGCATATAGTCAGACAGATATTTTCTAAAAATAGTCGAATCGTGTTCAGGATTTACTAAAACGTATAAATCAGTCTAAAACCGGAAGTCGAATTTTTTCACGAATCCAATACTTTCTTCTTGTAAAGATAGAAGAAAGTAAAAAGCGTATTTGTTTTTTTAGTAAACAAACCCATAATTAGAACTTTTATGTTTTCAATTTCAGAATTTTTCTTTGGAAAGGAATTTTTTATGCAAAAGTATCATTATAATTATTACACATATTGTGCATATCATTTTAGTCGAAAATTGGAGCAATTTGTTTCAAGTTGGGAAATTTTCGAATTTCCCCCCCCCCCCCGAAAAAATATCTGTGGCTACGCCCCTGGGGCCAGATGTTCCAGTATATGAAAAACCTTTCTAGACTACAACTTTTTTTTTACAACAATGTCCCAAGCAGTCAAAGAATTGCAGATAAGACAAAAATATTTGAGCGAAAACTGGAATAGAGGATGGAAATCGATTATGAACGATAGAGGTGCCAGGAAGACAGATACATACTGCTTGCAGCCACAGAAGAGTTACAATGCAACAAACTGCAGTGCGATATATCTCAGGATAAACGCAAAGCGTGTCTATTTACTCTACTGGATGGGTCTACAAACATATCTTTAGAATATCCGTTTAAGAGAAAACATGTTATTAGTACTGCATAACAGGTGTTCCTAATATTAAACATGTTGGACTATATATGCGAATTTTTTCACATTGTTAACTAAGCGTAAAACAAGTTGAAAATTGCACGTCAAACATGGAAAATGAGGTTCGTTCGTTCTATAACTAGCTTTATAAATATTGTTTTCACCGCATATTGTACTGGATATATATTTTAGTGCACTTCAAAAGTGCATATCAATTTCATTCTTTTTGAAAGGCTGCAACATCATTAAGATGCACTTGAAATATTTTTTCCCATTGGCCGTAATGTAACGGAAAACTTTTGACTATCCCTGTCATTAAACTATACATGACCATTCAGTTGGGTAGATTTTTGCTCTGTTATATGCGGACGGACGGACGGAAAGACAGACAGACGAATCGGACGACGACTATAGGTGCTACGTATTTATATAATTACGATCGCACCTAAAAACAGAGTGAAAAATATCGAGGCCGGGAATCGAACCCGGATTCTTGGAATAGCGCTTTATCATTAAGCTTGGCTTCACCATTAAGCTCCGAGGACGATACTGTTGGTTTACGCTTAGTTAGCAGTGTGCGAAGTTTACCGTATTTAATATACTATTATTTCGGGCGTAATTTCTCTTCTGAAAATTAATTGAAAAAATTAATTAAAATTATACTTGTATGTGCTCACGTATGCTGGACTTTGTTTCGTCTCATGTTTGTCGCAGGGTTGTGCGCTCACGAGGACTATTCCATGTTGTGCTGCGGTTGTAGCTTACCGACATTTAAGAGTGAGAGATGCCAATCTGGGTATCGTCCTTGTAACTTAATGGTAGAACATTGGTTCGTTATTCCAAGGATCCGGGTTGACACATTACAAACCAACAAAACTTAAAAGTGTGTAAAGATCTGAACTATATCAGATTCACCATATAGAAAGTACTAATGCATTTCTAAAACAGAGTAAAAATATGTTAAAGTCCACTAAGACGCACGGCAAGATGAACTAAAATACTCAGTCACCATCAATCTTGGACATTTGACAATCGGTGACAGTTTGCTAATGCAAAAAAAAACAGGCGGAACTCTTGTGAACTTTAGCGTGAGAAAATATCTCTCAGACCTTCTCACATGAACAGATGTTTAGAGAGTGCGTGTGCAAAAAAGAGGAGTTTCTTAAGGTGCCCATTCAGGGGAGAGCAAAAAAGATTCCCTGGGAGGTTCTTGAAAAGAACGGACAGTTAGTGGCTGAGAAACTCACTATTGTTTTTAGAGGAAGATAATTGAGATATATAGACGAGAGGAGGATGAGGAGGAGAGGAGATTTTGGCTGGAGTTGGAAGAGCGACTTTTGGAGTGGAAGATTTTGAAGGCGGAAAGGGCCGGACTTTACGATCCCTAGTACCGGGGAATGATACCCGAATCAGCGGTGACAGGGCACCAGGGGCATCTCACTTTCAATTATTTTGCTTTCACCTTTATCTTCTTTCTGCTTTTATTTTTATTTTATTTGAATATTCTTTTATTTTATTATAACTAGGTGGCACCACAACAGATTTTGTCACGATTTTGGAATTTTTATCATTCAATAATAGATCCAATTTCTTTTTAAACCTCTTTAAAGGATGAGAAATAATCGTTTAAAAATAAAAAAATGATAAATTTAAATTTATTAACATTACAATTAATGTATGACATTAAAATTTGTAATTGAAATTATTAAATTATATTTGCAAGTATATTTATAAAACAAAAAATGAGAAAAACAAATGTAGCGCGTTCGGGTACCGAACCAACTCAGCTACGACCAACCTATCATTGCGGTTGCAATATAAGTATTTAAGTTGTGTACTATTATTAGACCCCCCGGTTTCTCAAGAACTAAGGAGCGTTGGATAAAATCCGTTGAACCTGACACTAAGGGGTCTCTACCCTACAACATGTATTAAAATACTCAAAATCTGTGCTTAACAAAGTTGGCCCTCTCCTTGTAAGTTGGACACTGTTAAAATTAGCTTTTACTTGTCGCATTAATCAACGAATAGATTTGTCAAAAATTACACTGCTTTAATTCCTCTAACTGATGTCGAATAGCAGTATTACCTCGATATACATATGAGTGCATACATAAAGAGGCATAAAGTTTAATAAACTTATTTTGAGCGTACCCGACTGTATACGCACATCTTCATAAACCTTTTATTTAAATTTATTCGAATTTATGAAGCTTATATAGGCTTTTACATTAACTGTTCAGTCTAAAATGATTAAAATGAAAAACAACATTTTTTAAATAAGAATTTGAAAAGAAAATTCATATGTTGAATTATTTGGAGACAATTCAAATATAAATTCACATTAAGGAATAACTAAGTAACGCCACATAAACAAACTTCAAAGGTCAACAAATCCCATGTTTTTTCTCTATTTAGTTATAGTTTTGTTTATTCGAAAAAGTTTGGCAAAGAAAATGTTTTTTCGAGAGTCAGACACATATTATATAAGACACAAATTTCAAAGAAGTAAGATAAAAAGTGAATTACATCAAACAAAAGTTTATAATCTTTTTTCAATAAGAAGAAATGTGTTTTTGGTTTACATTTATTTTCTGTAGGCCAAATATACAGAATAAAATTTTATTTTGAATAAAGTAGATTGACAATTTTTAATATTTTCCTAAGCAACTAAAACGTGTTTAGACTTTACCTGGACGGTACATGCGTCTACTAATGTACTTTTTAGAAGTGCTATATTAGTGCTATATTAAGGGGGCATACGACCCTTTAAACAGATGAAAAATTTGATTTTGGAGACAAATATTGGTGACAGGCTACATGCACTCATTTTTGCACTAATAACCTCAGTTTTTTTTTCGTTAATAGTATAATATGTTCTTCATGCAATATAATATATAATTTGCATTAAACACTGTATAATTAATTCATAATAAGTATACGTTAATGTACGCTTTTTTAAAAATAATGATAATGTATATATAAAAATAGCAAATAAGGCCTTTGTGCAACAATACTAAAAAGCTGAAAAACTAACGTTTAAAATGCGCAAATAATATATGAAAAGTAGCAAACAGCTATTTCGAATCTACTAGCGAGATTCTTCTTCAGTGCAAGATAGGGAAATAGGAACAGCGTGCTAGAAAAAGCAAGGCTGGGCAAAATGATAGACAGAGACGCGCTGGCTTATATACCCCGTGCGGGTAGCGAAGGCGCTAAAACAACCAATGAGAGAGAAGCAGTAGAAACGACTGGGTGGACAAGTAGTGACACCTACCGGAGAAGGAGAGAAAAAGAAACCAAAAAAGGGGGAATTAAATTAATACTTTCCAAATACTTGGAAAATCTGGAGTACTAGATAAATCATTGACTAAAGAGTGAGAATTTTTAATGATATGGTAAGCTTCCCAAAAATCAAGATCAAGGTCAGAAGAACATTTTTGGATAATGATGGCTGAGGAAAAATCGAACCTATGTTGAGAGTTGATAATGTATATAGCTTGCACACATGATTTAAAAATATGTATACCCTCTAGAACTTTGAAACTTTTAATATAAGTTTATATACAAGAATATTACAAAAATAAAATGGACTAAAATGTAAAGAATAACCAAACAATTTCTAAAGTTTTTCGATTTTTAAAATAAAAATATAAAAATTTTGATAATTTTTGTCACTCGAACACCCATACATTCAATATTTTTCGTTAAATTTCTTGCATTTTAGTTCAATTTGAAGAAAATGATCTAGTAAAGATAAAGTTTCGAATCATCACCTTTAATACATTTGGAGTTATCGTGCAAGCAAATTAAAAACTATCGATTTTGAGAAAAATTAATTTAAACATAAATGTTTCGCTTGAAAGAGATCAAGGCTAATTAAAATGTTTTACTATAACGAGCGCAATTTTACGAATATTTTGATGTGGTTTGTGGCAAATTGTTCAGAAAAACATTAGCTGTCAAATGAATTAAAAAAACAAACAATCGATTTTTTAAAAATTTAAAAGGTTCGTATGTCCCTTAATCAAAACATACTTTTGTGTACACCACTGTAAAATTTTCTGTGAAATAGCGTAGAATATACTGATTATCTTAACAATCTTACCTAAAGTTATAGGAGCTGAAAACAGAAATTCTATTACAAGACAGGGAGACTAGTCTTTCAATTTACAGTTCACTTTATAACTTAACATGCATTGAAGACTCGAAATTTCAAAGAATGGATATAACGAAGAGTTTAACGATTAACTGTTGAAACTATCAGTAATACGGAACACATTGTTTTCGGGTGCGTTTACGGAAAATTGTAAGTGAAAGTTATTTAAGGGGACCGGGAAAGCCCTATCTCCGCCATGTTAAATTCACCAACTTTATGTACCTTTTTCTCAGAAATGGTGAAAGATAGACGTCTAGACTTTTTAGAGTAGTTAAAATAACATGATTTACGTATTTTAACAAACCATTTTCTTTCTAAGTGAAACTCAAAATTTAATTATTTATTGAAAGTCATTTTTAAATTAGCATTTTTGGTAAGATTTCACTGCCTAAAATAAATAATTCTCAACAAATCATTAAATCGCTATGTTAAAGTATACAATAGATAATAATATAAGTATTAAATAAAAATCTCAGTTCTTAAGTTTAATAGATATTGAAAAAATGGAACATAAACATGAAAAATTCAAATTTTCAGAAAAAGTCAATTAAAGATTTAAATGCCCATTAAACTGGGAAGTACTCTCAGAAAGAATGATTAATTTCAACACTTCTTTTTTTTATATACAGGGTTGTTATAATTAAATTTCGCCTATTCAGAAGGCTCTAGAGCCGATTCTATAGCTCCAAACGAAACAAAATTTCACTAGTACGTAGTTGAAGAGATGCGCTCTGCGAAAATCGAAAAAAAATTTAGTTAAAAATTTTGTCAATAGGTGGCGCTGCGCCAATATTTAAGCCGATATTTGCAGATTCCTTTATTTTGTAAAAAACAAAATCCAGGAAATTTTATTTCACAGTTGGTAAAAGTAAACTTTTTCAGATTCGTTATATCAATTTCGGTCAATCTAGATGAAACACACAAAATCACAAAATTTCACCCAACGCTTGAAAAAAGATCACATTTTATTAAAATTTTCGACGAACGACGTCAAAGTGATGTCGCAACTTCGAAAACTTGAAATACCTTTCTAACCACCTGACGATTTAAAACTTGCTGATAAAGTGTGTCTGTGATTTTTTTTAACACTGGAACAGCGTTTGTCTGGTTTCACTGGAAAAGCGCTTTTTCTGAAAAGCATTTGAATCTACGCTTTGTGGAGAATGGTAACTTTGAAAGAAAAGGCACTTCTTGTAAAGTTATTTCATCAAAATAACAGCAACACAGCTGCAGCTCTTCGAGAATTCCGGAAACTAAAAGATGTTAGACGTGGACCAATGTAGGATCGTGGAGTTCACAAAATGATTAAAATGTTCGAGGAAACAGGAAAACTCGACATTCTTCCTGGCAGAGGACGAAAAAAGGTAGACTTTCTGGCATTGAAGATATTGCTACTGCTGCCGTGGATTTAGCAAGCCAGTCATTTGGTAATGCAAGTGTGCCAGCTATTGCGAATAAGGTCGATATGCCGATTTCAACTGTGAGAAAAGTGATGCGTCAAATTTTGCGCTACTATCCATACAAGATTCAGAGGGTGCAACAACTAATACAGGGTGATACCGAAAGTCGGCTATCATTTTCACTACAGTTTGTTGCACGAATGAATGTGGACAATTCTTGGCCCTGGAATATTCTATGGACTGATGAAGCGCATTTTTATTTAAACAGACAAGTGAACACACACAACTGTCGAATTTAGGCGAAAGATAATCCTAATGTTGTCCAAGTAGTTCCACTGCATGCAGCTGAAGTAACGGTGTGGTGCGGTTTCACAGCTACGTTTATGATAGGGCCATATTTTTTTGAGGAACTAACATCCACAGGACCCATTACATGTTCCGTAAACGGGAGAAGGTATCTCAATATGTTGTCAAATTTTCTGATTCCCGAGCTGCAACAGCGAGGCTGCTTTCTAAATATCGTGTTTATGCAAGACGGTGCACCACCGCACTTTACTAGAGTAGTTTTGACTTTATTAACAAGCCATTTTACAGAAGACCGCGTCATAAGTTGTTATTTTCAAACAGTCTGGCCACCACGATTGCCTGATCTAACACCATGCGATTTTTGGTTGTGGGGATTTTTGAAAGATTCTGTACCTAAAGACAGATGTCAGACAATCTCGGATCTGAAAGACAGTATTAGACTTCATATTAGCACAATCTCACACGACAGTTTATGCAATGCTGTAGAAAGCACAATTCTGAGAATGGAATGCGTTATTGAAAATGGTGGAGGATTCATTGAGAATGATTAATGTTATTCTTCGTTATTTCCTCGTTGCCGAGCGACATGTTTCATTTTTGTTGATGCAGATTGCATCACATTAAATTATATTCATTTTTCTGTATTGTTTGGAGTCATAGGTCAGGCTCTAGAGCTGTCTGATTAGGTGAACTTTAATTATAACAATTCGCAGTTCCTCGAAGTTAGTTGAAATTTTTAAATTTATGTGCTTCATCTGGATTGACTGAAATTGATATAATGAATCTGCAAACATCGCCTTAAATATTGGCGCAGCGCCACCTACTGACGAAATATGTAACTAATTTTTTTTTCGATTTTCGCAGAACGCATCTCTTCAACTACGTACTAGTGAAATTTTGTTTCGTTTGGAGCCATAGAGCCGGCTCTAGAGCCTTCTGAATAGGCGAACTTTAATTATAACAATCCTGTATAAACATGTGATCGTTGGAGAGATAAAAGTTTAAACTATTTAATGATATAAAAAAGTAGAAATCAATTTTTTAGTTGAATTTTGCTTTCCCGGTCCACTTAAGGGTCTCGGGACTCTTAAAATTGGAAAATAGAAAAAAAAATGACTATTTCAAACATTTAATGTCTTAAAATGTATATCATCTTAAAATTTTTTTTTATTGGGATGAAAGATATAAGTATGTTCTTTCATTTCATGTATTTATAAATTTGCAAGATGCAGAATTAGCGTTTATAGGGGGCTCCAAATTGTCAGACATTTGACGAGCAGAAAATTGGTATAACAGATTACGCGCAATATTACAAAATAAATTTCGCAACTAGATTGAAAATTTTGGTGCCTATTTATACTTCATATTGTAATAATTACTCTGAACCTATATAAATTTGTTTTTAAAGCATTTTTAGGAGCGTTCGTAATTATATAAATACGTAGCACCTATAGTCGTCGTTCGGTCCGTCTGTCCGTCCGTCCGTCTGCATATAACAGAGCAAAAACTATCAAACCGAATGGTCTGAAATTTTAAATATATGATTGTTGCACAATTTTGTCGAGCCATTTCAAATTTTATGAAAATCGGATGTAAGTTTTAATTACAGGGACATTCAAAAGTTTTTCTTTACATTATGGCCAATGGGAAAAAATTATTGCAAGTGCATTTTAATGATGTTACAGTCTTCCGAATGGTCTGAAATTTTAAATATATAATTGTTGCAAAACTTTTTTGAGCCATTTCAGATTTTATGAAAATTGGATGTATAGTTTAATGACAGGGACAGTCAAAAGTTTTCCGTTACATTACGGGCAATGGGAAAAAAATTATTGCAAGTGCATTTTAATGATGTTACAGACCATGCACTTAGGAAGTGCAAAAAAATATACATTCAGTACAATATGGAGTGCAAAAAATATTTGTAAAACTAGTTATAGTACGAACACACCTCATTTGCCACGTTTGATGAGCAATTTCCTACTTGTTATATTTTTAATGCAATGTTGTGTTTAGCCAATGCAAAAGTTTGAAAATTTCAACAGTATAATTACCTAAAAAAATATTTTTTTGAACAATAAAAAGGAAATTTTAGGTTCTGTTTATACAGACTAACACGAAACAAGTGTTTCGAAAATTTCATGAAAAAATATTCAGAAGTTTTCTAGGTATCGTGCGCGTTATGCCCAAAAACGTCATTTGGAGAAAAATAAATTAAAAGTTTCGCAAACGCCGCTTTAGCTATTGAGCGGGTATAATTCTCAAAGTCATAACTTCTGTTCCAATGAGAATTTCCAGAAAACATTTATATCAAAATGCTCAGAAAAAATTGTAGTTTAACATCTAAAAAAATTAAAATTTTGAAAATTTTGAAGCTTTAAGAGTCCTGAGACCCCTTAAAATCTTACCATAAATATTCATCTATCTAGATACAAAGCAAATTTAATTGGATTGCAATTGCTGTTTTACTCAACACAAAATTTCAGGTATAAACACGCATTTTTTATTTTTTTTCCGTGAATATATAAAAAATGTATTATTGCGTTATCCAGAACTAACCGAGAACGAGTTTAAATTACTGAAAATCTCAGCTTCTTTTGTATGTTTTTTATAGAGATGTTAAAAGTGTATACTGAACCATCAATAAAAAAAAATACTCGAGTTTTGATATAATTCTTTTTCTTTTTTCTTTTTTTTTTTTTTATGATACTCTCTAAATGTTGTTAAATTAAAAAAAAATACAATAAACACACTGATGTTCTAAAATTGGAACAGTGACCGGATGCTTTCGATTGCACACGTTTTGTGGAATATCTACTAAATTTCTTGAAGAATTGTCCTTCAACTTCGAGGGCATAAAGCCATGTTTGAGTTCACATTTTTCAGTGAAGATTTAGTAGCGAGGACAATTAGGGGTCAACAATAAATTTAATAATGAAATAATGTTTGCGACCACCCACGTAACAGAAAATGTTTAAAGAGGTCTGTCACTGTAGCAAATGACTACGTGGGTCCTGTTTAACGTTTGTGTGCATTTGTGTAACCATAGCATCCATATTCATAAATGTGTTAACGTTTCTGCAAAAAATATTTTTGTTGTTGTTGTTGACAGAATGCAGAGTTTTCAACCAAATTTAAAACCACTTTCCTAAAACCTGAAAAGAACGGTAGAAAAAACATACTGCAATTAAAACATGAATAAATTGAATATTTGATGAGTTATGGGCATTGCACAAAATACCTTTTAACTGTGTATGCGTCAAAGATTCCACAATTTTTATTTTATAATTTGGCAGTCAGCTATTTAGGCCAACATATATTAAAAATCCAGTCAAATATCACTAAACTTCAGAATGATAGTGGCAATATAGTGAGCTCTTTCCTGAAAGCAGCTTTATTATGAGGGATTTTCCACAATTTGGCAATCAGTTCAATGTATCTTTCTGCGTTTTTGCAATATTTGATTGGATGTTATATAAGTAGCCCTAAACAGTTGACTACCAAATTATGAAATACAAATTTTGGAATTTTTCATGCATGCGCAGTTAAAAGTATTTTCGTAAAAATGCCCTTATCTCACCAAATATTCAAGTTTTTATTGCAGTGTACTGTTTCTACTTTTCTTTTTCAAGTTTTCGGAAAGTAGTGTTAAATTTGATTGAAAACGCTGTATGCTATAAGGAAAAACATTTAAATTTCTTAAAGAAATGTCAACACCTTCACGAAGATGAGTGCTATGCTTACACAAATGCACACAAACCTTAAACTGACCAACATAGTCATTTTCTACAGGGACAGGCAATATTGAATATTTTCTCTTACATGGGTGATCGTAAGCATTGTTTTATTAGACCCCGGTATGCTATTTTTGTCTCCCGGCTATTAAAATGTCGTCTCCAGAAAATAACGTTCCGTTGTATGAGCCGAGCCAGCCGTAAGACAAATCAGATGTCTCATTGTACTGTTAAATACTGTACTGCATTTTTTTATACTTCTAAGCATCGCACATTTTCAATTTTTATGCAGTCATATTGGGAAAAAAGTACTTTTAAATGCATTTTGTTTGAAAACTGCATCTCCATTTATTTTTGAGATATTAAGTTTTTGTAGAATTTTGTACCTTTTGTTTTTTATTGGCAACTCAAGTACTCCATTTCTGTGGAAAGTAAAGAAAAAAATAGCTGAAAAATAGTAATTATATCTTTTTGTTGTCATTTTCCCATAACAACTGAAAGAAATAATGTAATTAAAATAAGTGCTATTTTGAAAAAAAAGTAAATGAATGATTTCAGATAAAACATGGAGGTATTATAAACTAAATTTAATTTTAATTGTATATATTGATATTACCAACAAATGATAGCATATGAATCATAGATAACCGATTTTTTACGAGTTTCTTGAAGGACGACATCTCTTTCTTGAATTTGTGTATTATTTAGTGATAGTGACATCGTATGCATACTTTACTATAGATGTTGTTCAATACTAGATCGTAAATGAGGAATTCTTCCTCCGGATGAAAATGACGTTATTTTATATAAAGTAAAATCGTGTGTTTCAAGTGATAATACTGAAATATGTGTTGTACTATCTATCTCTCTCTCTCTCTCTATATATATATATATATATATATATTCATCGGGGCCGACACTAAATTCTGAAAAAGCAGAATTCCTGTTTTCTAGTATTTGTTCTTTTATTTTAGTACTTATTTTTATTGATTTAAAAAAAGGTAGGTTAAAGTCTGTAATTTTCAAAAGTTATATTTTTATTAAATGTTTTGTTGGCCCTGTAATTGTGTTTCCGACTAAATCTTCACTGAAAATATGAAGTCAAACATGTTTTTTATATCCTCAATGTTCAAGGACATTTCGTCGATAATTTCAGTAGATATTCGACAAAACGTGTACTATCAAAAGCGTCCTGTCACCACCCCTTCAGGGGTCTCAGGACTCTTAAAATTGGGAAAAATGAGAAAAAAAGGCCCGTTTTCGACATTTAATATCTTAAAATGTATATGATTTAAAAACACGATTTTTATTCGGATAAAAGATATAAGTATGTTCTTTCATTTCATGTATTTAAAAAATTGCAAAGATACAGAATTAGTATTTATAGGGCGCTCCAAACTATCAAACATTTGTCGAGCAGAAAACTGGCATAACAGATTACGCGCGAGGTTACAAAATAAATTTTGTATCTATCGAGTTTCCGCCGAAATCTTTTTTATAAACATATCTATCCTCATAAGTAGAACATTCTATAATTTTTTTAGATTTTTCGGAGTATGCCCGTATGGAGACCTTCCTTGTGAGTATTTATAACTTATATTTTTTAATAGCACGCATCTTTTTCTTTTCTATTTTTATCAGAATTTCGGATGAACGGAATTTTTTGTAATCCGAACTGGCACCGTTCCCAATTAGTTCGGATTAGCGGGGTTCTACTGTATTGTGATCTACTGTAAAATGCTGAAATGTTTGAATGACACCAGAATTTAAAAACAAATTTATTTCAAAATAAGTTAAGCGTTTCTTCACGTAGTTAAAAAAAAAAGTAAATTTTTATTACAAAATTCTGGTGTCAATGTGGCAATTCACAGTTGAAATTAAGCGGGATATATTATATCCCACCGCCTTTCAAGGGGTAAGAAACATTTGTTCTTTTTCCAGTGAATGTGATATCTAGCATAAAAGTAATTTGAATATTAAGGGATCAGGTACCCTTTAAAGCGTCCAAAAATCGACTTTTTAAAAATACCTTATAATTAAATAGGTTTTATTAGGAACATTTAAAAGCAAACCCCATGCAAAAATTCGCATTAGAAGAGAAATTATGTGTAAAACACTTTCAGCTTTTCTTATATGATCAAAGAGTGATTTAATCTTTAAACTCAATTTTCGTAAAACAGCGATTTTGATCACTGCGCGCACGATTTATGAAAAACGGTTACCCAGAATTATATGAAATTTTCGGTGAATGTATTAAACGTACAGAAGCACAAAATGACCTATTATTATGTTTCTCAAGTAAGAAGTTTAGATTACACGACTATTTTTGTATAAAAGAAATCTCGATATTTCGAATTTCAAAAAAAAAAAAAAAAATCTCGGGATCTTGTAGGTCATTTTGAAAACACTTTATATGTGTACCCATTAAAAAAATCTTGGCTTGTTTCAGCCATTCAAATGGGAAAAATCATGCGCGCAATGCATGCCAGAATAATTCTTTCGTAAAAATTGTATTATCTTTAAAAATAAATTAAAGAAAATTATATATGTGTATACCTTTTTTAACAACTTTAATTGATAAGATAAATTGTTCCTAATATGTATTTTCAATTTCATAATTAAAAGTCAGTTAAAGAGAGACGGAATTCTTATAGAGGTCACTTTTCCATGCATTTTATTGGTTCAAAGGGTACCCCTTAGAAGGTATTAATTATCAATCTTAACTGCTCTGATTCATAAATATAAACTACCAATAAGGCAGTATTTTTTATTCTTTTTAACTCTTTCTAACAGAGTAGTAGAAAAGTGTTCGTGAATTCGATTTGTCCGTCCATTAATTCTCGCCATAAAGTCCGCTATAATTCTCGTAAATATACCCGGATTACTTTGTAATTTTAATTATTCACATTTACTATAGCATGATCACTATTGAAAAGGAAGACAGTACCATCCATAGTTCATTTACAGGGATAGACAAGATTCTTCCGTTATATTTCGGTCAATAAAAAAAAGTTTCAGATGCATTTTAATCATATTGCACCTTTTCAAGAATAATGAAATCGAGATGAATTTATAAAGTGCACTAATACATGCATTCTGTGTAATATGGGGTGCAAAGAATTTATTATTTATTTACAGTGCTACACAAAAGAATTCCGTTACGCAATGGTCTACGGGGTTAAGCTGTTTACACTATTTCAGATTTACTGCAAATTGATATACATTACTGAGATTTTCTACTGCAATCTATTTGCTGTAGAATACGATGTGCGTATGATTTATCCTTCATTTACATGAATACATGAAATATTTCGGATACAGTAGTGTATCCGAAGTAATGTCTATTAGCGATAATTGCTAGAAATGCGTTTTTAAGTATAACTAAATTTTGCATATTACCGGTATGTATAAATACCATACATCGTACACAGGGCTACATAAAAAAATTCGTAAGCATTACTGAATATAAGCCTGAATTTCTTAAAGGTTTTTTTTAAATTGAATTATGCATTTTCAAGAAGAACTATATTGAACATACTAAAAGATATTTGTAGAATATAAATAAAATCATATGCAGGGTCACACAAAGAACTGGATAAATGACCGAGCATCGATGTCAATTTCTAAAAGCGTGATTTCAATACTTTTTACCTGAATTAAATTGTAGCTTAACATGGGGCGTGTATAGGTAATATACAGATCTGTACAAAAGAATTCAAGTATTTTTCCCCAAAAGAATTGAAGTCCATTTCCGGCTGTGGCGGTATTTAAAGAATCCTGTTTTCCAAATTCGTTATGCGTTTTTTAAAACGATTAGTTAGGTATCTTATTTACCTTGTTAAACAGCGAAGTATTATTAAAGAATTCTGGAAGTTTTGGAAAGTTTTCATGATCTATATTTGACGCATGATTTATCATTCTTGCTTAATATTTCATTTTACTTATTTTTTTCATTTTTAAATCTATTTTTTTAAAGCAAACACAAAATATAAAACACGTGTTATAATAATTTGACTACATAAAGTGATAAGCAGATATTTATTTTAATTTAAACAAAACAATATGATAGGATACGAAATAACTTGTAGGTTTTCTTCCTCATTGACTCCCTTGTTCCGTTGTTTCACCTATCATATGATGTACACCGCACTCAGATGCGGTGTGTACATAATTTTTTTATTATACATTAAAGTTCCTCTTTTCACCTATGTTTAGAGGAAACACTTAAATAGCGGGGAAACTATAAAACATTCGGAAAAGTGGAAATCAATAAGTTTTCAATTGAAATGGTTTCAATAGCTTGAAAGCCCTTCTGTAACATTAAATAAAAGAAATTTAATGGAATATCACTTACAGATATTTATCGTCCGAAGTACGTTTTAGTGAGATTTATAACTTTTTAAACTGAATGTAAGTGGTCTTTTGAGAGTTTATGAATAACTTTAGAAAGATTTTTATATGGTCTCTTGAAAATTATTTATAGATGAGAAGTACCGGACACAAAGTAATGTTTTATGGTCAGCACAGCATGTTAGGAAAAAAAAAGAAGTTAATTTATCATATATGTGCATCTATTTCTCGTTTTTAACACATTCCAACATATGTGAAAAGAGTTTATGCATTCGGTTTGTCTGGCCGTCTGGCCCTGCCTCAACTTACGTAAATATACTCGGAATGTTATTTAATTAATATATGTTATTGGAATTTACTTTGGACTGTTCATATTGAAAATTAAGTGTATAGCATTTATAGTTCGTTTACAGGGCACTCAAAAGTATACCGTTACATTATGGTCTAGAGGGAAAAATCGTTTCAAATGCATTTTAATAATGTTACACTATTTCAAACATATTGAAACTGATATACTTCACTGAGGTGCACTAAGAGATGTTTACTGTAGAATATATAGTGTACAAAGCATTTATCGTTCATTTACAGAAATACATAAAATATTTCTGATAGATTATTGTCAATGAGTAATAATGTTATGGTATATGTCTTTAAGTATAACTAATTTTTGCATATTACTTATATATAAGTTCTATAGATCATATACATGATTGCACAATCGAATTCATTTCCGTTTATTATCAGAAATTGCTGAAGCGTTATTTTCAGTTGTTTTATGCGTTTCCTAATCTAACTAATTTTTAGCATACATATAAATCCATAGATCATATACAGGGCATCACAAAAGAATTTGAATACTTTGTCGAATATAACTGGTAATTGCTAAATTTGTATTTTCAGATATATTATGCTTATTTTAATAACATCTTCCCCCTTTTAAAACGGGGAAGTTTTGTTACAGTATTCTGATTCGCTGTAAAATGTTTCATAATCTATGCTTGAAGCATGATTTTTATTTCTTGTTTATTTACAAAATGGGATCGAAAATTACCTCAAATGTATCATTTTCAATTCATTTAGTTTAATTTGAAATAAGTGTTTAATATTTGATATAAATTCATATAAAAAGCACAAATAAATGTACTAATATTACTTTCAGGTGCATACCTATAATATAAAATTAATTAAAATACATTAAAACCATTAAAAAACACAAAACGTTTTCATGAATTACTCGGCCGTCATCAGTGGTGATTTAAATGTTTAAATGTTGTTATTATTTTCCTTTGTGCTTTAAAAGCTCGTTTTGTTGGAAATTTGAAAACCTTTATCTGGAATCTCATCTGACGTACAACTTTTTAATTACAACGATTTCTTTTAGATAATTCTGGAATAAGCGCAAAGGAAAATAATAACAACATTTAAATCCCCACTGATGACGGACGTGTAATGGCTGAAAACGTTTTGGGGTTTTTTATTGGTTTTTAGGGATTTTAAGATATTTTTTATGTATTTAAAATAATTTTATATTATATGTATGCATCTGAAAGTCATTTTTGTACATTTATTTGTGCTTTTTATAAGAATTTTAATTATTTAACTCAAGGTGAGTTTTAGCACTAGAATTTCAATTTTCATTTACTCAAACTTTGACTTAAAATTTTGAATATCTTTCACGTCAGATTAGGAAAGCACCAATTAATATGACAAACTTTTGCTCCTTGAATTTTTTGCATCTGCAGTTTTTCAATCAACGAATGTCAAGGATTTCAAAAAGCAAGTGTTATATGCAATACGTTTCTCTAAATCAGGTCTCCTAACATTCAAGGTAGCTGGGGTGCAGCTCAGCAAACAGAGAGGGACACGATTATTCTCAATGGCTCAAAACATGTAACAAACGAGTTTTACAGGAAACTTTTTATAAAAGACGGAAATTTCTTAATATAAGAGAATGTACTAATGTAACCATTAATGGAAATACACAATAACTTCTTTCGAGATACCGAAGATTCTGAAAATCGCTCTTTACCATTAAAAACCCTAGAAAACAATATATTTTCGAGATTTAAAGAATGATAAAAGCAAAGGTTCGTTTGCTATGTGTATGCAGAGGCGTCGCTATGGGGGGGCTATGAGGGGGAATCTCCCCTTCCAATATTTGTGAACTTGGATAATTTGAGCTTAGAGTTGGGAAATTCTAGTTTTTTGAAAGACTTTAAAAAATAGCAGTAAAATAAATATGAGTTTTTTATTGTCTTAGTGACTCCATGTCTGAGAGCTGTAACTGTAAATAAATTAAATAATCAAAAGAAACATAAAAAGAAAGCAGCCAGATTCAGTCTGTCATTGTATTTCTCCGTTCTATGAAAATATTATACATGCACCAGAACTTTATTTATATTTATTTATTTTATTTATTTTTATTATTTTTATTTTTACCAATATGTGCTTCATGTTAGTCTGTATTAACTGAACCTAACATTTTGTTTTTATTGTTCAAAAAAATATTTTTAGAGGTGATTATATTGTTGAAATTTTCTTAAATTTTAAATTAGCTAAATACAACTTTGTATTAAAATTATAAAAATACTTTAAATACAAATCTATTTAGATTCAGGGTAATAATTACGATCTGAAGCATAAGTAGGCACCAAAATTTTCCTTCTAGTTGCAAAATTTATTTTGCAATCCTGCGCGTAATCTGTTATGCCAATTTTCTGCTCGTTAAATGTCTGACAGTTTGGAGCCCCCTGTAAATGCTAATTCCGCATCTTGCAATTTTTAAATACATGAAATGAAATAACATACTTATATCTTTTATCCCAATTAAAATTCGGTCTTAAAATCCAATACATTTTAAGATATTAAATGTTGAAAATTGTCTTTTTTTTTTTTTCAATTTTTCTAATTTAAAGAGTCCTGAAACCCCTTAAATTTATTTGAAGTCAGACGTATAATTCACTTAAGTTGTCTAGTATTCATTCATTTTTACTTTTATGACTTTTATAAATTACTTGCATAATACCTTCTAAATCAATCTCTGCAGTTGAATAAAACATTATAAGGTAAATTTAAAGAAAAAAACCTGTCCTGTTATTTTGACTTTACGAATTTAATAATTTTCAGAAGAATACCAAAATGTTTTAATTTTAAAATAGTATTAACTAAATTAAGCTTCTATAAAAATCTATTAAAACATTTTCGACCAGCAGTATTTATAAGTCTGGGTTTTTAAAATGGTATAAGTTCTTCTCTGTTCTTTAGTCTTTCGTAAATGGGTTTTCTAGATAGATTTCTCAAATTTATAAATCAGTAAATGTCTTTCAATATACGGATTTAAATAAACGTGTCTAGCAATATGAAACACATATTGACATTATGATATAAATGCATTTTCTGTAAGGTATAAACCTTAAGGCAAAGATATTTCGTTAAATAAAAACAAGAATTCTCGTTCCGGATCTGAAATGTGTTAAAAATAAATTTCGAAATCATTGGTAAACTATAATATATTACTATAACTATCCATTTCCAATTTTTTGTATTTCACGCAATCATTTATCATGAAAATCACGTGCTAAAACTTTTAACTTGTTTGAATTTTAAAAGTTGCGAGAATCCTCTTTTCTTTGACTTCTAGCGGAAAAGAGAATAAATTCTTGGAAAGTTGTCTAGAACAAGTCTAAGTAGGGAAGACTGGAGAACAAGAAAACAAAAGATCGATCATTCTCATATGAAAGAAGCGACAAAGATCAATACATTTATTGGTAAAGAGAATGTAGCAGACAGGGGAAAGATTTTGAAAAAGGGTATAAAATTAGCATTTTACTGTGGATATAAAACTGAAATATTGCGGTTAATTTTTTAAGGAATGAAACTGCTTATAGTACAAACTAAGTATATACATTGTGAAAAAAGACAAATCTTGCTTAACATTACTTCTACTGGCGTCAAATGACAGCTTTTTAAAGTTTTGATTTTTTATTTTGCTCGTAGTTTTTGAATGTAATAAGCATAAAAAAGTCTTCAATGCATTAAAAAAATTATTTATATATCTTTCAATCTAAAAATTACAAATCAAATACCATAAGTCGAAGCCGTTTAACAGGTGTCATTTGACACTGGTAGAAATAGTGTTAATCTAGAAAAATATGATATACGAACAAAAATATATAATAACCTTTTCTGAGTTACCCACAATTTCGAAAAGCGTTCTTTATCTTTAGAATCTCAGAAGCCAATATATTTTCGAAATTTGAAAGAAACACTAAAAATAGAAATTTGAAAGAAACACTGCTTTTCGGAAAAGTTTCCAAGTCGTTTCTGTAGTGTTTCTCAGTGTCGTTTTTATACTCTTTCTAGTGTTTCCTAGTTTTCTCCGTCCGAAATATGGGTCAATTTTCAAGTAACTATTTACATGTATAACAAACATTTTTTATAGACAAATATGGTACATTCTTCAACTCTCGTACATACATTAATTTCTAAGGTTTCTAAAGATAAAGAACACTTTTCGAAATGGTGGGTAACTCGGAAGATGCTATTCTATATTTTCGTATGTCATTATATTACATTTCCGCAGATAAGGAAATATTTGTCTTTTTTAACTGTGCAGTATTGCATAACATTATTATCATCTAATGTACAGGATTTAGAAAAAATGAAAAGAAAAATAACCCGTTTGGAAAAAATAAATCGCAAATCAACATAGGATCGCAATTCCCTTATTTAATCAAAAATATAGAATGTTTCATTCCTAGACCAATCTCAATATTCTTTTATAATTTTACGATTAAAGATACTAAATGACATACTAAATGATATACCTAACTTTCTTTAAAATATAAATAAAATCACGATAACTACTAGAAATGGCGACTACGGGTGAAAGGAGAACGCTAAGTTAGATGCTATATATTTGGCAGTGTAGCTGACATTATGAACGATGTTATTAGTCGAGTTACTGTATATCTAATGTCGCAGCATTTCACGCAAAACAAACTAAATCTGTTGAAAATATCGTCACAAATTCTTCATTATTGTTGCAGTTATGAATGAATATTCGGGTTTGACTTGTCCTGAGCTACCCGATATTTGAGTTGTGGAAATCATTGCAGAAGGCAGAAAGTGGATAAGAATTGCAAGAAAAGCGAAGTGAAATATAAAAATATTTCAAATAGCATGTGATATGGAAGATTCAGCAATCTCTTATTTAAATGCATATCTGTAGCCAAAATCTGAAATGAAATGAAATCCTATCGCATTTATTGTACTATTTAACCTTATTAAACAGGTGGTTCAAGTATCGGAAAGAAGGCATTGTTTCTAAATTAACAGGAAAAGTTTAAACATCTACAAGCGCTTCTTGCCATCTGAGATATTTTTAGCCTGTGTTGCTGGATAAGAAGTAAGGGTTATTCTAAAGGCACATCTGTAATAGGAGAAATCAGTTATGCACATGAATGTAACAAAGTCATCCACTGATTATTATTGAACTCAAAAACATTTTTGCTGAAAATAAAGAATTAGGTAAGTGGACCTCGTAAGACTCCCAGTTTTATAAGCATTCATATGGCCTGAAGCAACTGTCTTATAAAGATTAACTAGATATTTCTGTAAGTACATATATACAAATGTACTTCTACACATGTACTGACTTTCTGAATAACGACTCTAAGGATTTCGCTGAAAATCAGGAATTAGGGATCTCTGAAATTGAATTTTACACATTGGACACTCTGCCAAGCAGTTGACATTTGACGTCCACCGAAGTGGAGATTGCTTTGGGGCCTTAGCTACAATGGCTGTCGCCTCGAATGATCCTTGTTATACATAGAAACCACAACAAGTCACAACAATTTTTATTTCTATTACATTACATATATTTATATAACTACAAAGGGACATTCACAATTACATCCATGTCTTACCCAGGGACTCGAACCCGGTCCCTCGGGGTGACAGCAGCCTCCGCTTACTGACCACGCCATTGGGCGACTGCCAAGCAGTTACTATATTTTTTATTACACTTGACTGAATATTTATAAAAGGACATGCAAATTACTTACTGTCTAACTGCTCAAAGATCTCTGGCTTCTCTTCCACCAAGTTCTGGTAGCCAACCACTTGTGGCTCCTTCTGTGAGTCTTTCGTGTGTTCCGCTTGAGATGACTCCAGCTCCTCCCTGATCTCTTCTTTGAGGACTTCCTCCTCCGATGCCCTACCAGAGAACAAAGAGCCAGAGAAGTCGACAAAGGATTTTGGCGAAGAAGTCAGGATTCGAGAAATGGAGGTGATGGATTCCATGGGATAAGAAAGGCGTTTCAGCATGCGCTCTCGGCGACTCTCGGCGGGGGTGTTTTGGGTCTGGAGAGTAAAATTGGAAAATAAATACCTACATTAAATACATTTTGGAAATTTAAGAATACACGCGCATGTTTATGGAATGTAATAAACTAGTAGAAAGAGATTTCACTTAGTTGGGTTAAGAGGAATTCGATTTTTATCTACAATCTGTGCATCTTTAAAGTGTATTAAATATGTGCCTGGGATGATTTTGAATTATTCTAATTATTTTTCTAGTTACCGCCTGGGTTGCCAGCTTGGCCTCTACTTCAATTTAAAAACTTCTAATCGATATCAGAAATTCTGAAAAAAGAATTTTTATTTTAGTTAATCACGAAACGTCTGCCATTCAATAACGAAAACAATACCATACATAATTTATGGCGTGAATGTAAAATTTCAGAATTAAAAAAAGGCCAAATATGGCAACCGTGTCAAATATGGCAATACTGTCTATTGAATAAAACCGAGCATGTGCTGACTTTTCATAAAATGAAACTTTAAACACGTTTTTCTCCAAATCATATTTTTCAATAGACGATGCATCATAGCTTCGAAATGATAAACAGATGAAAAAACAATCGTCGAGATTGAAAGATAATCGACTTTTGGTATGCATGAGCTTATTTCATGTTAAAAATTAACTGTTAAATATTTTTCCAAGACATTAAAATTTAATAAAAAACATGAAATTCATAGGCCGATTTTGAAAATAAGGCCATTTTGTTTTCTGTAGGTCAATTTCAAGGAAAATAAGTTCATGGTCCCGAACATTTAATTGGCTTTAAATAAACGATA
Organism: Maratus speciosus; assembly: GCA_963932465.1. Lineage (NCBI taxonomy): Eukaryota > Metazoa > Arthropoda > Arachnida > Araneae > Salticidae > Maratus > Maratus speciosus. The sequence goes on from OZ010800.1 coordinate 304,172,933, forward strand.
TCGAATTTGTGTTTCAGATGATTCTACGAATCGCAATCCTGCACCGTGCAAAGTTGTGCACGCTATGCACATGCGTTTTAAAATAATGATACAGGCACACCTTTTATATTTTTTACTCAAAACTCTTGTCAAATTAAAGACAAATATTCTGCTTTAGTGCAAAAAATTCCGATTTCGCTTTATTGATCTTTGATTATCAAAAATTCTTAAAAAATTAAAACATACATTTTCGACCTTACATAAAGAAATCGTCCCTTAAAACGTCTTAAAGTTAAATTCTTTATGCCAATTTTTAAATATTAATTCCAATTCTGCCACTGCATACTGGATAATCCGCCACTTTTTCGCCCCAACAATTATTACACTGAGAGATTAATTTCAACCCAGCTTTGAAGTTAAAAGTGAAATTAAATGCAATTCAAAATTTTCCGCATTTTAGTAGTTCACCAGAGTTCTTCCGACATTATCCTTACGGTATATATCTTGCCCGAACATCAAACAAGAACTTTCAAGACATTTAAGGGTAAGTTTAACACAATCTCCGCCTTGTCGTTGTGGAAAGTTGAATTAAAAGTTCACCATTAAAAGTCGCGAACTAAACAACGTAGATTGTTTGGGAGAATGGCTGTATGTAAAGCCCTACGTCTTGGGGCATCCGAATAACAACGGAGCTCGAATCCATGTATCTCTGCAAAAGAAATAAAGAAATTCGTTCAACAACCAGGTCTTTACTTTTGAGGGCATGTAGAAAACATGATAAGAACCGTATAGTCACATAGAAAAGATTTCTTTTATGCAGAGAAATAACAATAACTTACATAGCATATTAATAAATTGTAAATAATTACCTTTATTAAACTGTAATGAAATGCTGCTTTAAAAGTGGAGGGTGTTAATCCTCCCTTGTTTTCTCTGGTCATTGGCTATGAGGTGAAGGGATATTCGCCTTTCAAGAATATTCTGTGTGTGCGAATATCGGTGAAAAATAACATTAAAGTGGTTTTATGTGCATTGCACTTTCCTATCGAATGCTTTAACTTTCGAAAATGACAATGCCGGGCTGAAATGCTTCGTTACGGATTTTAAGCTTTAACAGCAACTTACTAAAGCATAATTAAAACATTTCTACAGTGAAGGCGTATTTCTATTCAGCGCTACAGCTAGCCAAACATCCAGTTGTTGTGCGAGTTAAGCCTGAAAGCATCATTTATATTTATATAAAGCCTTTGAGCATCATTTATATTTATATAATATGAAGGAGGAATCGTCGATAAGTGTGTTATATAAAAAATTTAAAGGTAATGAATTCGTTTAAGGAGCATAAATCCCAGAACATTTTTTCCCTTGCTTTGATTTGTAATAAACATATGTTTCGTTTTACATCTTTCTTATTGTGATAGAATCAGAGGAGTACGCAAGAAAGTTTTTCTTAGATTTGCGTTAACCGATCACGGGCAGTTACAAAACTCTAACAGCAAGCTTTCCTCGTTTATGTGCTAACCTTGGTAAGCTAAGCATAGCCAAATAACTTTCTTCTGAGTGTGCATCAATGAATGATAAGTGGAACAAAGCGTTGGCGTAAAGTTCTATTTCAAGCTAAAAACCCCCTATTTTTTGTACAAAACACCAATAGCATCATTTATATTATGTTTTACAAGCAGCCTATCCGCGTCTATAAGCTGAGGCGTTCAACTGACTAAACTACAAGTATTACTATATACAAATATGCCGACAATGAAATAAATTTCCAGGTTTTCTCGTGCATTCATTTTAGATTCGGAGCGACATCCTGAAGGTTAATTTTCCATAGGCCTACAGACAAAAATCATGAAATATTAATTTACATTTTAAAGAAATTTCAGACATTGTTCTAAAAAGTCTAAAGAAAAGCTTTAATTATGAATTCCCTAACATTTTTATTTTGTGCCTCAAAAAATTTTAATTCATTTAAAACTGATAAGCGTAACTCAGAAGAAACAACAATGGTGGCTGTAGAGTAGAGACATTTTGATCATATGAATGCTTCTTTAAAATATTTTAATCTTTTAATTGGGTAAAAAGTCATATTCGAGTTCACAGCTAATTGGCGTATTCTAGCGTGTAAGTTCTGCCATAAAAAATAAGATTGTTATCTTAACAATATTTTTTTTAATTTAAATGTTTTGTTTTGTAAAATATCGAAAGGTGATTTACTCACCCACTACAACGTTTGATTTTCAAATGAGTTGCCTTGTATTTCTGCCTTACTTACCTTCAAATTTGTTCATTATCATTACTGTTTACACAAAGTTCTCTCTTTCTCTGGAATTATTCCGAAATCGGGACCACAGACGAGGTTGGCATCAAAGATTTGCGAACAAATAAACATTTATGTTACATTAAAATATTTCTCACAAGCACACAAAAAATAAACCTGATTATAATAACGTGCAAAACATTGTCGCTATAATAGGCCAATTGCCTTCATGATCGGGTCCGCTGATTTCAGAGTAGTGACCAGATGTACAAACGCTTATACCACTAATGATGTTAAGCTGGATGCTACTGAAACCGGTATACAATATTTGACGACAAATCTGATATCATTTTTCAAACCTAATTATCAAAGTCTAATAAAAGCTTTGGGGAAATATTTGAACCGGTATAAATGTCGTCATCTTTAAAGAAAAACAAGCGTTTGGCGCAATGTACTACTAGGCCAAATTACGTATTCATAACTTGAACGCAGCAGTTAGCTGGTGTTTATGAAATGGATAGAACTTATCGTACAAGTACTGAAAGTTGTTCTTGAGAGATTACCGAAAACAGAAAAAAGTACTTTATAAAAATAAAGACTACAATTAAATTTCATTTCTAAATTATTTACTTCTTCGTGAAATTACAGATTCATATAGGCACTGTGGCAAAGCCTAGGTAGACTATTGAAGACTGTTGCGAAGATAACCCGACAACAAAAAAGTCCAACGAAAAAATTGTAAAACGATTTTCCACGGTAAAAGAGATAAAAACTCAAAAACTCTTGTTTGCAATTTTGTGGTGTGTAATAGATTAACGACAGAAGCGGCTTCTTGATTATTAATTTATCAATGCCTAGTCCGATTACGGAAGAGTGTAGCACATAGAGTTTGCATTGGGACTTTAAACTTTAATTACTCAAGCGACAAATCTAATTTTAACAATTGGGTCAGTTTATTACCTCTGTTTCACTAACATCTACGTTTCTAGAAAGTTACATTGTAATTGATCAAGCCATTGATGAGAAATCATGTCAAGTTAGAATGGATACAAAGGGAGCTGCGCTCAATTTCGGCTTGCTGTGCGTTATTAACTGTATTGAATGAATTTGTTCATTCGATTTTCCATAATAGATGTTTTAAGATTAAAGGTTCTACTATCTTACTCTTATAAAAATCCCAATAGTAGTATAAAAAATGTATTTTGAAACAAATACCAATTTTTTACTATAAGCAGTGGTGGAAAAGATGCAGAGCAGTGGGCAGGAGATTTGCTTATTTTCTGCGGAAATAGGACATTAAAAAAATATTTTATATTAAAGATGTCAATTATTCTGCATTTAAAAAATCAAATAAAAAGGATTATTGAAAATCTACATACTTAAATAACATACAAATACTATATGCCTTTTTTCGGTTATAATTCACCTATGTACAAAGTTTAAAAGCAAGTAATGCTACCATTTTAATGAAACTAAATTTTTGATGTTGTCATACACTATGTGGCCACAGATGACCCGTCACTTGCGATTTTAGACATTTTTTTTTTTTAATTTCTAGAAAAATACATGGGGAAATATCCTGAAACTCCAGGTGTGTAAACAGAATAGTACAGGTAATGTATAATATTTCCGTGAAGATTTTTTCTCGAAACCCCATAGGGGGCCGCCAGCAAATTGAAAAAAGATCGAATATTTTTTGGATAACCTTGTCAAAACTAATACAGCAAATCGTTCAAACTGTAGATTATGATTAAGTGGCTTATTGTAATAATTTGTGTTCATTTTTATGAGGATAGCATGTATACTCGAAGAGAAATTCAGGTTTTCATAAAAACAGTTTGAAATAAATTTTGGCAAGATTTTTTGCTTATAATTTGCAGAGTTCTTAATAGGAAAAAAGTTCTTTTCAGAAAATATGACAAACAGCATTGTACACAATACCCTGCAATCAGAATTAAAACCTTTTCCGAGATACCCGCGAATCCGAAAGACGTTCGGTATCTTTAGAAACCTCAAAAATCAATATATTTTCTAGAATTAAACGAGCATTTATAAAACACAAAGCTTCTTTTACTGCCACAGATTTTTGGAAACATTTCCGAGTAGTTTTTATACTGTGTTAATCAGTTTTCTCAAACCGGAATATATGATTTCAGGATGCTATCCTTTCCCAACTAAACATTACCATGTTCAACAAACATGTTTTACAGACAAACATGCTAAACTACCAGACAAATATTCCAGATATCGACATTAAAAAAAATCTTACGTATTTCACTTGAAAAATATGTGACAATACATTTTTTAAAAAGATAGTTATAAACTGATTAAAAATTGGTGAAATTAGAGTGACTATCCATAACTTAAATTTTTTTTTCTAAAAAAAAAAAAAAAAAAAAAAAAAAACGCGATTAAAGTAATTGTTACTGGTTACTCGATATAACGCGCTCTACTCTGTAGCACAGAAATTGCTTTTTCACTCTCGATCGATTTCTAGCTAATAAACCCTGATTTACATGCATACTTTAAGCAAAAATAAAAATGAATCAGTCAGATTGGTGTTGCTCTTAAATTAAGTTTGATTGCAATTCTTTCGCAGTTCACTTAAGGTTTAAGTTTGAAGCTAGTTTAAGCATTGTTTATATGGAGTGAAATTAGATAAATAAAGTAAAATCTGAACAATAGAGTAATAAACAAATAGTACGTAACTAACTTATCCAAACTATCTAAACTCAACTAAATGAAGCTCTAACTCCGACTAAATTAAATGAAGCTCTAACTATAACTAAACTAAAGGAAAACTACCTGATTTTCTACGCCAGCAAACGCATCGCTTACTTCAGCATCTATACTGTCAACTGAATCTGTTGATGTGGGAATAGGGACTGGGCTGTGTACTACATCTGTAAAAGAAATTTTAAAAATGAGAAAACATACTATAAATGTTTAAAACATTATAATATTAAATTATTTCAAATAACATCACACAATAAAAAAATATATTGCTTTCGTTTTTTACTTCCACATATACAGTGAGCGGTCAAAGTATTATGACCACTCCTCGCTGAAACTTATATTCTTAAGATCGGTTTTAAGATCCATCTAGTACAGGTTGCTTTGCGATGATTCTGAGTATTGCGGTAAAATGTGTTATGTTATAGCTTTTCTGTTGCTGCAAATTATAAGTGTCAGGGACCTGGGACATCTATTGTTCACAAGAAATTTTCGCCCAGAATTCCACATTTCACAAGAAATTTTATAGCTTAAATGCAATTCTCTGAAGAGGGAATATTTCGTTATGCGAAAAAACAAAATAGCGGTTTCTGATATACTAGGAATTGGCTTTCCTGGCGCCCACAATCGTGTCTCGTTGAAAGTTACTTAAATGTCTTTTTGCCTCACGAATAGGTAAAATCACAGTTCATTGGTACTTCAGAGCTTCCGACCAAGAGGAAATAGACCGGGAGGCTTTTTCAGAAGGCTCACGTTTTCAGCACCAGCCTTGGCGAATTGGCGAAAGCGAGAACGTTCAGCCAGCTCTAACGCCAATCGTCGTCCTGTGTTTTGTTTTGAACCGAAATGTCGGAAGACGAACTAGCATATTTCCTATTAACTTCTAATCGCAATTAAATTAAAAACAATTAATTTTTAATGAATTATTTCAGTGAAAATATGTTTTATTAATGCAATCAACACATCACACAAATATGCCGCTTAATAATAAAAAAATAAACTAAATTAATTCAGTAGTAATGCTGATAAAACTAAATTCAATTGTGTCATTAAAAAAAAAAAAAAAAAAAAAAAAAAAAAAAAAAAAAATATGATCAACAGAATTATATTTATTACAAGAAATTAATGAAATAAATGAATATTATTGAATTGAAAAAATAACTTATGTTTGAATTATATGTATTGTGAAATTAAAAATTATTTTAATCCGAAAAAGCTTTTTGTTTTAAGAAAGGGTTTAATTGTAAACCACGGTGAAATAACATTTCATCTAGCTTTTTACATTTGCGGAAAAAGAAATGAGAAAAAAGGCCCATCTCTTCCTCTCAGCAAAGGAATGGGGTTGCTGTTCGCTACGCGTATAACGTCCCGAACGGGTGCGTGGCGTTGAATTCATCCCCGCGCCAACCGTTACTCTGGCGATAAGGTGCTCAAAACGTGAGCCTTCTTGAAAAAGCGACCGGGAGAAGGCAGCACAGACAATCACCTCATCGAGTTCACGGATGAAATTCTAGGATTCGTTAAATCTTGTTTCGCATATTAAAACGCAATCAGTCCGCCAAGTCCTATCTTGGTGGAAAACACCCGAAAACCCGATTTTAGCGGCTGAATCGTAAGTTTACCATTGTGTTTTCCTGCACTAAAAGGTATGAAAACACGGAGGACTGGGAGCAGGAAAAAACAATGGTAAACCTACGATTCAGCCGCTAAAATTGTGTTTTCATGTGTTTGCACCAAGATATGACTTGGCAGACCGATTGTGATTTAATATGCGAATCAAGATTTAACGAATCCTAGAATTTCATCCGTGAACTCGATGAGGTGATAGTCTGTGTTGCCATCTCCCGGTCTAAAACTTTTTATCAGATAATCCAGTTTATTACATTAGGGCACATGCTACACAGTCGAGTCCAAGTTTCTGTGAGGAGTGGCTGTAATATTTCTGCCACTCAGTATATAAAAGCAAGAAAAACTCATTAACCTTATAGCACCATGACCAAAAGGTGACCAAAATTTGATTACATAAATCAATTATTTGTATTTACAAATTTACAAGTTTATTCACTCGTTTTATCAGTCTGTCTGTGAGTTCTTTAACGAACGTTAAATATACTGGAATCGCCATGAAATTGATATATGTTATTAAGATTTACTGTAGCATGAAAGGTATTGAAAATGCTATTATTTCCCCAACATCGGTGTTCTTAAATGATGTTATTATGATGAATGGTATAGGAAAATGTTACCTGATGATGTTATATGATGTTTAAATGATGATATATCTACGAGGTACATTACAAGACGCTTATTTTATATTATGGTGTGCATAACATTCATAGTTCTTTTACAGAAACAATCAAAAGAATTCTGCTAAATTTCAGTCGATGGGAAAAAATAGTTTGCGTATATTTTAATGATGTTACACTATTTCAACTATATTGAAATCGATTTATGTCTTTGAGATTCACTGCATGATGCTTACTATAGAATATGGTGTGCATAACATTCATCGTTAATATATAGAGATACACAAAATAATTTGATTATAGCACTGTCTATGAACAATAATTGTTGAAAATGCGTTTTCAGTTGTGGTAAGCGTTTTAAAATTTAACATTTTTTTTTTTTTAGATCATGTACAGGACTGCACAAAACATCTGGAGAACATTTCCGTAAATTGTTGGAAAATGCTGAAGTAGAATTTTCAACTATTCTATGCGCTTCCTAAATGAACAAAAATTTTAGCATACTGTGTAGTATATCGCAAATCTATAAATCATATACATGGCTGCACAAAAGAATTCATATAGCTTTTCGAATTATTGGTGGTTATTGTTGAAATTGTGTTTTCAAATATATTATGCGTTTTACTAATTGGTTGTATAGATAAGACCTTTCAACTTATTAAACTGTGAAGTTTTGTTATTATATTCTGAATGTATTTCGCAAACTATGCTTAACGCATGATTATTTCTAAAAGCTTGTAGCTTCGTTAAATATTCATGAAATTAATATTATGATTGGGTATTTTTGTTATTATATGAACATTACATTAATAAAAACACACTTTGTTAACAGTAAAATAGAATAAGAGGTAAACAGTTTCGTGCAATGCAACACGCATATATCTTAGAGCGTTACTGCATGTAATCTAATATATAAAAATGAAAATTTGTCTATTTGTCTGTAATTCTATACAAAGTTACAGTTTGAAAGCCAGAAATGTGAATGTTACGTACATTGTATTAAAATACGGCCGAGGCAACTAAAGTAATCCGGAAATAATTTAAAGTTAATATTTAATTAATAAAAACCACCAATATAGCAGCAATTTCCTATCAAATGTAAACATCATTCGTCATAGCAGTTGCCAACAAATGAAAATCCGCTATAAAATTCTTACTACAACAGTTACTTTTCTATTGCAAGATTTCCGCGAAATGAAAAATGAAAATGAAAGAAATAGTTTGATGAATAAAAAAAAAAGTGAATATTACGTCATAACTTTTAAGTTGCAAGATTTCCACGTGAAAAATGAAAATGAAATAAATAGTTTGACGAATTTTTTTTTAAAGTGAATATTACGTTATATTGGAAATATGACGGACGTCAGCAGGTGAATATACGACGTCATATGAGTTTGAAAAAACGTATTGAAACAGGATAAAAACCTGATTATGGAAATTAGGCATATTTTAACATTTTGAGGTTCTCTAAATTTGTTTTCGCCATTTTTGAATCTATTCCATACATATACGTGTGTGTATGCGTGTATCTTAGAATTTTCACAAAGGTTTTGGTCCCTAGAGCTCATTCTTAGTGAAGAACTGAAATAAAGATTTCAGATTTTTTTTAAAGTAAAATTCCTAAATTTTTGAACTTGCCATTTTTCTTTAATCGTACAAAAATTATTTAAATAAAAAAAACTCGGAAACAATTTTTCATCAAAAGGTTTCATTCTCTGTCTCAATCTAGATTATTACTGAAATTAAGTAGGTAATTTGTGGTCCGGATTAAATAAAAAAAAGAGTGAAAATTACGTAAATTAACACGCAATCGTTGATTTTTCAAAATTTATTTTTCGAAACAAACATTCTTAAAGTTCCGAACAACGCCGGGTACTTTAGCTAGTTCTATATATAATGAAGGACTTTTGTGTCTTTATATGGTTATTGATATGGTTGACTTTTACAATTTACAAGAGGAAAACATTAAAGTTATTTTACGAAAAAAAAACAAAAAAACTTTTTTAAATTAAACGACGAACATATTCGTCGTTTTCTTTCTTAATCAAATCACATGCTCACTTCTAAAATTTTATAATATAATTCGCGTTCGAACAACATATTAAAAAAAAGAATAAAAAATAATATTTGTCCGTTTAGTACTCTTATCATATTCGATAAGGTGGAGAGATGCCAATAATGTTCTAAATGTATGTTGAATAGCACAACTTTTCCAAATAAAATGATTTAATATTGAGTAATTCCAAAAGCAAACCTTATCTTATGGTGTCCCCAAGTAGATACTTTAATTTCACTAAAATCTTTTTTTTTTCTTTTTTAATCTTTCAAAATTAAATAGCTGGATGGAAGTCTTTGTTAACTTCTTCTAGTTAATTATCGAGTTTAGATCAAAGAAATTCGCCTTTGGAATTCTAATTAATAGTTGTTTGGCCGCGAGCCAAATGTTTATGTAACTGCGTTAACGAGTATTATCTATTAAAAATAACGGTTGAAAGTTTCAAGCAGAAAACTTAAAAAAAAATGTGTTCTAAATAAAGTGAAGCCATCAAAATTAAAACGCTTCCGAAAGCACTTCATTTTGTAAGAATTCTGATGATTTATTTTTTATTTTTATTAAAATTCTAAATTTTTAAAGAGTTTTTAACACACTTTATGAATAGTCATAATTTATTATTTGATTTCCATGTAAATTTAACAATAAAATTAATTTATATTTTTGATATATTCGATGAAAACTGAACGTTCAAAAGCTTAGATTTTTGTGCTTCTGTTTTTAGCACTTTCCAACATGGTTCTTAATTATTTTCAAAATAAATCAAATGTGTTTAAGAATTTTATTTGTCTATCTGCCTATCTACCGTCTTGCCATCTGGCAGTTCGTGATCTGAGTATTGTACATATACTCGGATCAACATGTAATTGATATATGTTACTGAAATTTACTACGGTATATTTGTTATTGAAACTAGAGTTTCTAGCAATTATAGTTCGTTTACAGAGACATTCAAAAGAGTACTGTTACACTATGTTTTATGGAAAATAATCTTTTGCCTTTTCTTTTATGGATGTTACACTATTTCAGACATAATGAAATCCATATGCATTTTAGAGTTTACATGCTTTCCGTAGAATATGGAATGCCATCAAACATTCACAGAGTCACATTCGGTTATATAACGGTTACAGGGAAAAAAGGTTTGCAACGTATTTTAATTATGTTACACTAAAACATACTGAAATTCATACACAAATAGTTTACTGCAGAATATGAAGTGAATAAGAGTAACAGTTTTGTACATTTAAAGAGACATAAAAAAGATTTCGGTTACAGAACTGTATCAAAGCAATAAATGCTAGAAAGGAATTTTTATTTGTGGTGTGCTTTTTTACGTTAAACTAAATTTTTGCATACTACAACCCAGTTAGCATGCACATTAACAGCAAGTTTGATTTTTTCCTGATATTTTTTTGCCGTGACAAATTTGACTTGACAAATTCGCAGCAAATCTCCCGCAAGGTATACCATCACCCACTTGCCTGCGTAGTTTGTGGTGAAACTGGTGCAAGACTGCAGTGTCTGATTTAAAGCGGGGCATTCGGAGCACGGACCCAGGGCTCTGATTTTTAGAGGCCCCCAAAAAGCTACTTATTATTGTCTAAAATTGTCTAAAATTATTATCAATTATTGTCTAAAATTTGATGAAATTTTAACTATTAAAAAAAGGCAATATCGAAAAATGTGTATTCTTTTTTTTATTTAAAAATAAGTTTTTAACACATGCTGCATGACACATAAAGAAAGGGTATGTACATGTTTACTAACAAACACTCCTCTTATACTACATTTTTGCTTTAACGGTCTATCATCTCTGGAATCGCCATGGCGACATAGCCCAATCGTATTGTAGGCTTGTTAATCGTAGACCAATCAGATCACATAAATGCTTGTGTACAGTAGTAGTTTTAAAGGTGAACAGGCAACCTATGGCAGCGTTCCCTAGTTACTTTAAGGGGCACTGCTGTAGGTTGCCTGTAGTACTTTTACCCAAAGTGATGTCAACGCTTAGAATCAGCGTAGTGGGTGGAGCTTTGAATATGTTTCGGTGAATGCACCCAATCATGGCCTTGCTTGGTACTATTTTTTAAAAGTGCTATATAAATGAAGTGAAATGAACAGAACAGAGTTGTTACTTGAATACTGTTCTTTTCGCTACAAATTTCAACGTGGTTTGCCGAATTATCATAGTTCAAAAATGAATCGATCGTATCTTTCTGGAGCGCAAAAAAGAAAATTAAAAGAGAAGAAAGAGCGGTAAACAAAACGCATGAAATCCATGCTGTTGAATTATACAGTTAAAGTAGATTCGACTTCCAAGATTGAAAATACTAGTGAAATAGAACATAAAGTAAATTCGACTTCCAAGAATGAAAATGCTTGTGAAATAGAAGATAAAGTAAATTCGACTTCCCATAATGAAAATACTAGTGAAATAGAAGATAAAGTACATTCGACTCCCAAGAATGAAAATGCTAATGAAATAGAAGATAAAGTAGATTCGACTTCCAAGAGTGAAAATACTAGCAAAGAAATTGCTACTCCAACTGAAATAATTAAATGGAAATTCCTCAAGTGATTCTTTAAATGATAAAATCCCAGTCGATTTAGTTGTGGTTGCAGAAAATGGATTTATAGGGGATCCCACTTTGTGGGAAAATATTACTGAAGGGATGCGTGAATATTTTATACAAGAACCAGCACATCAAAATATGCACCTTGTTGGAGAGACTTAAAGATTTATAGGAAATAAAAAACGAACTCTGACTGAGGCTCATTTTTATAGGCTAAAAGTTAACCCTTTAGTGCACAGCTTTGCATATATGCAAACAACAGTGTTTTGAATTTAATAGATTTTTTTTAATTCGTATATGTCTAATTCACACCAGAAAATTAAAGTAGCAATATTTGCTTTAATTAATATCAGACATTCCGTATTTAAATAAAGCGAAATTAACCATTGAAACTTTCTGGTGTAAAGTCAGATTCTCAGAATTACGTAATTTCTAGAACGTATTCTATTATGGGAATTAAAGGGTTAAAGGTTAAGTTTTATAATAAATAAATAATTATATTAAATAGAGTATTTGGAGACATACATATTAAAAGATTTACTAATTTGCAATATTTTAGAGTAAAGCAGCCACATGACAGTAGCTTTTACTTGTATTGCAGACGTGCAACAGCAGAAAAGATTGACGTATTATATGAAAAATGTATCTCTGGTTTTTTTTTCATTATTTTTCCTTTGTAATAAACCTTTCAGAGAATCATATATAATTTTTTCGAAACAAAATAAAGAATCGCGCATTTAAGGGTTAACGGGGAAAAAGTAAAAAGAAATTGGCTTATATTGTATCCATCTGCCTTTTCGCTTTATTGTTAAATTTGCAAATTGTTTTTCCCAACAGTAACAATGTTATGTTTATCTACTACTGGTTTTAATGATTGGAAACCCACCAAAGAAAGGCTGCATGTGCATGAAAATTCATACTGTCATAGAGCAGATGTGTGCATTATGATCCAACGAAAGAACACGTCTAGTCGTATCGACTCTACTCTAGTTGAGCAATATTATTGTGAAAGCAAATACTAGTTTGAAGTTCTGTGTCGAGTTGTAGCAGTTACAAAATTTTTATCCATTCGTGTACTGCCATCTTTTGGACAGAATGAGACCATTGGGTCTTTTTCTTGGGTATTTAGAACTTTTAACTGAATTTGATTCCTTCCTAATAAATCCCTAACTTGATCCCTTCTTAATAACAATAAATGAGTTCATTCACCTCATGGCAAAAAGTATTCAATATCATTATTTCAGAAATTAAATATGCTAAGATTTTTCCTATAATTCTGGATTCAACACCACATATATCTCACATTGATCAGTTGACTTCTGTAGTGTGTTATGTATCCTCTGATTGTGAACCAATTGAACGGTTTTTAACATTTATTCCAATACAAGTCCATTCATCTGCACATTTAGAAGAGACTGTTGTGAAATATCTAGAAAGCGTAGAATTGAGCATTGCTGACTGGCGTGGACACAGCTTTGATAATGCCAGTAATATGGAAGGAAAATGTTCTGGCTTGCAATCGCGGATCAAAATGTTAAATCCTTTCGCAGATTTCATACCCTGTGCTGCACACTTTCTGAATTTAATTGTTGTAAAACCTGTAGAAGGAGAGAGTGTTGGTTTTTTCACTTTTTTACAAGAACTATATAATTTTTTGTCCAGTTCCAATCAACGATGGAGTCTGTTATGTAGTAAAATTGATGAGAAGGGCAGTTCTCCAACTTTGAAGTCCAGATCTGAAACCAGATGGTGTGCTAATGCTGCTGCGACCAAAACAGTTAAAGATAATTATAAGGAAATTTCTGATATGCTTTTGGCAATTACTAATAATTTGAAGGAATCCCCATTAGCAAGAAATGAAGCAAATTCACTATTTAAAAAAATGCAAAAATTTGGAACATCAATATGTGCTACTATGTGGGATCCGGTGCTCCAGAGAATCAATAGTGTAAGTAAATGTCTGCAGTATCCTTCTCTAGATATTTCAAACATTTCTGAGTATTTTTCTCCACTAATTGACTACGTTAATTTTGTGCGGGATAAATTTGAAATGTATGAAGAAAATTCATGTCTATTAGCAGGTCATAGAAATTATTCTATGAAAAGACAAAAGAAATCTTTCTACGATGGACAATGCTCAGAAACACAGTTCAATAATGGAGATAATTTCAAGATTTCGTGTTTTTACGCTGTGTGTGATACCTTAATTACACATTTAAAATTAAGGATGCCTGTGCATGCTAACATTTCAAAAAAGTTTTCATGTTTATTTGACAGTGCAAAAGAAACAACCTATGAAAATGCCAAGTATCTGCAAACTGCGTATTCGTCTGATTTGGAAAAAGAATTTACAGATGAATTTATTCACATTCATTCAATTATTAAAAATGAATCTTCAGTAATAGATAAATTTAAAAAAAATCATGAATTTGGAATAATAGATGCATTTGCTAATGTCGAAACTGCCCTAAAGTTATTTTTAACTCTGCCCATCTCAAACTGTACAGTAGAAAGAGCATTTCTTTGCTAAAAAGAATTAAATCTCCTCTACGAAATTTAATGACTGATAGTAAGCTATCTTCTCTAGCTCTATTGTCAATGAAAGGAGATATAACTTTAAAGATTGACTATGAAGATGTTATAAAAACATTTACTGCTGCTAAAAAATTGAGAAGAAAAGTTACAAAAAATCATTAAATATGTATAAGGATCATTCTTCTGTCCTTCTGTTTTTTTTTTCCTCTTTTAATGTCTTGAACCTTAACAGTAAGGAAATCTTGAACTATTATCTTGTACTTAATCATAGAATGTTATATTTAGTTAGGATTGAAATTCTTAAATTTAAAATAGCCATTATGGAGGAGATGTGCCAATAATATATACCCTTAAGGAATTCCTTTAAAACTTATTTTTTAATTAATAGTTATAATTATTACATTCCAATTTTTTTTTATGTTATATTAATTTAACAACAATATTTAACCATTCTCAGAGTCTCATTTCCTAATCTGAATAAAAATTACATTGTAAATAACAAATAAATCAAAACACCCAAGATCTTCACTGAAAAACAGCACAATCTATTAAACATCATTTTTCTGCTTCCTGATTGATTTGATTAAAAGTGTCAACAACAACCCACATTATAAAACTTGCAAAGAGGGGTAATTAATAAAACCTAAATTTTTATAAGCTATTTTTTTTTTTATAAACCCAAAACTTTGAACGGTATGGCACATCTATCTTATTTGCTAAAATTTTGCAGGAATTCTGCATTTCATTCTGCATTCTATTGTGTTTGCATTGTATTTATTTTATGATTCTGAAGTATTTTATTTTATCTTTTTCATTTAAAAAATATATTTTATTTATAATTCTTATTTAACCGTGTTCTCTTCATATTATTATACACCAAAGGTAAATTGATTTCTTTGTAACTGTTTTAATTATAAAAGCTAAATATTTCACAACTGTGCTATTATGGATATGTCTTAACAGATTGATGATAAATGCAAACCTAATTAATATATTCAATTATCCAGTAATTTTATCGTATTCTACACATACATTCTCTTTGCACTTATACATCTTTTTTTTATATTTGTATAAACTTAGTTAATATTTTTTCAATGAAGAGTTGTATTTGAAAGAAAGAGTTATCTAATTGATTACTGGAATATGCTATCTCTCTATTTTAAAAAAAAGTAACTAATGCTGCTGTAAATGGATTTTTTGAGACCCGCGTTTTTTCTTGGTTAATATTAAAAAAACTATTGCATATGAAATGTTTAAAAAATATGATTGAATATGATACCATTTTTGCAGGAATGTACTTGACAAACTTATAATGTGAAGTGTGCAATTATTTTTTTAGTTTGACTATTTTTATTCTTCTAATTTTATTATTTCAGTAGAAGTTTATTTCATATCTAGAAAAGACCATTTGTTTAAGTTTTTACCAAATTGTAAAAACTGCAAAAATATTTTTTTACCTAAAATATTGTATATTACACTTGACTATTAAAAATAGAAAGAAAACTTTGAAATATTAATTAAATGATCATGTGTTAAAAGCAGGAAATTGGGAAAATTATGCCATAAAATGTATTTACGTATGAGTATTTTACGTATTTTTTTTTAAAAAGGAAGAAAACCTTAAAATTAAATTATTACATAATAAAGAAATATAATGGTGAAAATTACGTCATGTATTAAAACAATTTTTTATGGTCAATATTCATGTGACGTCACAGTGGGAATCACATAGAGTAAGTTTTTTTTTTATATATATTTCATTACTTGATGCAGCATAAATATAGGTAAATGCATACATAAAGTAGTACTTTAAATTTATGTTCTACGAATTCCTATTTGATAACTACATATTAAAAAATTCATACATACTTAATTATTAAAAGGTACAGTATACATTTTAAAAACAACATAAAAAATATGTATAAAGGCACATTAAACTAGCAATAAGAATTATACAAAAGCTATTCCTGATCATGAAAATATCTAAAATTCTATATAAACAAAGTACAAAAATATTATTTTAAACACAGTGCTTTTTAATGCCGAGTTTCTGAATGCTATTCACATACAGATTTTTGTAGTCTATAATGTAATTCTAAAAGTCGAAATGCCAGTGATGATTTTACTTGTCCATTTTATACAATCTTATTTTCAAATGTGCAATTGGTCTTTCATGTAAATTCCGAAATCAGCTGTCGCAACAGCGATCACAAAGTGCCTCAGTTAAATGAAAAAGCATGGCAACCCGATTACAGAAGATTGTTGCCATTTGTGGCATAATGGTTTAATCTTTCTTAAGGGTGTTCTCAAATCCAAAAGAGCAACTCTATGACATAAATTTTAATTCAATTTTGTTTTTAAAATGAATAGTTTAAAATAATTATTTAAAAGTAAATTAATGATTATCGAATTTAATTTTATTTAATTTTAGATATTTTAAAGTAATTATTAAAGTCAATAGTGGTTATCTTTCTTAGTATTTTTTCGATATATTTTTTCCTTAAGATCCTGTAAGCATCAGTGCAGGGGGGACCCAGTTAGAATCTGTGCCCAGGACCCCCGTAAACATCTGTGCCAGGGCCCCCAAATTTGTAAACAGTCCTTTCAAGACTGTCTTTAATTCACCAAAGTGACGAAAGCAAAAAATCCCTTTGTTGAGAGAATAGACAATCAGCACATACGCAGAAATTACAGAAATTGGATGTTACTCAAAGGCAAGACACACACATCATTGTTACTGTTATGGAATCTCATTTTCATTGATTGGTTAAGTTAAGGAATACAGAAAATGGTATTTATTATTTTAACTGCTCAAATGTAGTTATTTTTTTGTAAAGTAACATTTTATCTATTATCTAAACTTTTTCATATAAAAATTCTTACAAATGAAAAAGTTATATTTACATCTTTGGCCATTTTAAATTTATAGTGAAAATTTTAATTTTTAAATGAATTTTCCTCAATATTATTGGATTTTTCTAAAATATCGTTTTAATTGATATTTATTTATTTATTTATTTTTGCCTTTAACTCCATTCGAGTCTATGATTTTAACCCTTTCGAGACTGCATCCCTTACGCAAATTTTATTCGGTTGGCACCGCTTTTTATTTAAACGCTATACTTACCAAATACCAAAACAGATTCGAATTTAATAGTGCAAGTATTACCTTTATTTGTTAATGGTGATAAAAACGATGCATGCCCTTTCTGGCGGTGCGTATGCGTCAATACATCTAAAGAGGTATTACACTATACCATAACAGTTGTAAATAGTTAGTGTGGCATAACAAGATTACTACTTTGCAATAAGTTTGAAGTATTTTTGATAAGACAAAGCCAAATTTTCAACTAGTTTGCAAAGAATTGTAAGTACTTTAGTTTTGACAGAACTAAATTTTCTATTTGTTTGCCGTTAATTTGCAATAAATTTGATACAGCAAGAATTTAACTTGCAGGACAATAAGTTAGCTGCAAGTTCAAAGTGTGGTGACTTCGGCGTTTGCGTTATCTTGCTGCAGTCTTGTTATGAGCTTCCAATCTTGTCATGCTGAACTTGCTGCAACTTTGCAAGTTTGCAAAGCAAGACTGCTGCAAATTTTCTGAAAACTAAAATTACTATGTGGGAAAATCTCTATAGTAAATTCATTTTTAACATATACAGGGCAATACAAAACAATTCGTAAGCATTACTGTGAATGAATATGGATTTCTTAATAGTGTTTTTGAATTGATTTATCATTTTCCAGCTGAACTATATTCAGCATGTTAAAAGATGTTTGTAGAATATAAATGAATTCATATGAAAAGAACTGGATATCCGTCGTCGGATGGTAATTTATGAAAGTGTGATTTCTGTTCTGTTATGTGTTTTTTTTTCCTGAATTAAATTTGAAATTATTTTGAGGCGTGTATAAGAATCTGTGGATATATACCGGGTTGTACGAAATTATTCGAGTTTATTTCCGTCTACGGACGGAATTTTTGACTATCTGAACATCCCAGTAAGGATATTCAAACGAATTGTTCTACCTTTCCGGCTATATACAGTAATTGTCAAAGTATAGTTTTCAAAAGTTTTTTGTAAGTTTTTTACTTATATATATAACTTCTTTTGCTTTTTTAAACGGCGAAGTTTCGTTTGAGTATTCTGAAAATGTGGTAGAGCTTTTTGTAACATATACTTGATGGATGATTTCTTTTTCTTGTCTTAATTTTCGAAAGAGCTGGATGATGAAAAAATATTCATATGCATTTGATTATGCGTCGGTAAACTGGCGTGTAATCTTGTGTGTAAACCTAAAACCTGTGTCATTATTTGTCCCATTTTTGCCAAATTTCGCAAGGAAAGCGCTTTTTTTTTTTTTTTTTTTTTTTTTTTTTTTTTTTTTTTAATTAGTAACTGGCATTTTTGTTTTCCTAATATTGTGTATAAACGGCTTATAGTTCATCACAGGAAAAGACAATAACGTAATTCAGTTCGAAAGCAAACGTATCTGTTTTGTTTCTTAACAAAGATAAAAGCTCATTCATAATTCTCTAATGTGGCGCTTCGCGTTCGAACAACATATTCAATAGAGGTATAACGTACCAGGTAACGATATAGGGGCCATCAACCTATATATTGTAGGAAACGATCTCGGGCCAACAAATGGCGGCATATATGGGGCAATCTCACAATCTTTTAACTTTTAAGTCCCTGAATAATTATTTTTATTTTAGTACATATTCTTGTGTGTGTGTTTTTTTATTTCATATACTGAGGAACATCGCATTGTATGACTGTATAATAATATTAACGAGATAAATAAGTTTTGGACGATGTTGGGGGTCCAAATATTCCAGGAAATTCCTATACCGTCCCGTGTCCCTGATGCTGATCTTTAATTTTGGAGCTGTCTGTATAAAATAGTTTCAATAAAAGTAATTCGATGAAAATTTTCCGAAATTGGGACTAATGTTTTATATAAATACTAGAAAGGTAGCCCGTCAAAAATGACGAAATTTAGATATAAAGATATGTAAAACTCATGTGCAAGAATATGAGTTTTCTCGTTTGTTCCGCAGTGATAGATGAAAATAACACATTTTAAGAACGAAACACATTTATAAAAAACTGTGTACAGTAGAAGACCACTAATCTGCACAGTTTGGTTCCAAGTGTTATGAAGATTTGAGGCTTTTTGCGGTCATGTCTATTCAATCTTTGTTTACATTTTTTTTAAATTCATATATTGGACAATTTAGATTGTTAAGCCTTAAAAATAAATAAATTACACACTTGAAGTAAGGTAAAAACTATTAAATTATCGTACACGATTTCATGAAATGGTATTATATGTGTGTGCTTCACGATCTTGGTTACGACTTCGGCGAAATTGGCTGCAGCTTATCATAATTCTAATAGTGTGGGCCTCTATAACAAAAAAGTAACCAGTTTTTAGTAAAATTTCTGATATAAAGTAATTTTCAAAAACTTGTGTAAAATTGCAGGCTCATGTTATGCCAGTCCTAGGAATAATATTTCTAACACTGAAGAGTTTCCATGTATATGTGGAATTTAGAAAAGCTTCTCCAAAAGAAAGGTCCTGATATGACATTGTAATTCCTCTAACTTCAAAGTTTAATCGGGCCCTGGTGTTGCTTACTGAAATCTAATACAGTTATTTTGAATATTATAACAGAATTAAACAGCTAAACTTATTTAACTTAAACTCACTGTTACTTCCCGATGTTATTTTTTAGTATTAAGAAAGAAAATTATTTAAATTTTTCAAATCATGCACATTTATAATTTTTTTTCAGTCTTTAATAACTAAATAATGAAAAAATATGCTCTTGTTCTGAGCTCATAAATATGACAATAAAATAATGTAACTATAAGAGACACTGCAAAATTAAATCTTTGTGATTTCAAACCATAAACAAATGATACCGCCACCATTTTACCTACTATGACGTCATTAGAATATTGTCCATTGATTGTTGGAGAACTTACTTTGTGAATGATTACCTCCATGATTTAATATTTTTTACGGTTCACGATGAATGAATCACTTGTGTTTGTTTAGGTTATTGAATGAGATATTAAGCCGTGAACCTAATTTCAACTAAAGTTATCCAAGGATATATGTATTTTTAATCGAAATTAAAAACAATGCTTTGATCTCGAAATAAAAAGTTTTAGTTTGTATTATTTGTTTATTTCTGTTAATTATTTATTTAGGTACTTTTCCATTATAGCGCATTTTTAAAAAAAGCTTGGCGTAATTCGGCCATCAGAAAGTGAGATATGTTGCCAAAATATATAAACAGCTATGAAAACAAATCTAATGAACTTTTATTTTTGCTTATATATGCACTTATATACATAGAAAAATCGTTTCTAAATATATATAATATTTTTATATATACAAATTACGGCACAGATTTCAGATATGAACCGGGATACCTAACTGGCGCTAAAATGGTGTTATTTTGCCTGCTATGGTAACCCGGCTATTGTTTTTTATTTATTAATAAATTGTTTATTTACTTTTATTTTCTGTTTTTAAATTATATAAACTGCTTTGTTCTATAGTTATTATTCAAAATTTTATTTATTTATAGTTATTTCCTTTTCAAAATGATAGCAAATAATTTAAAAATATATAAGTAACTGGTACTCGAAAGCGAGATTTCTACCGAATTGGCGTCAGAGAAGAATCACGCCAACCCCGATGCATGTATGACATCTGTGCAAAAATTACTTCTGTTTCTTTATAAAAATGGGTAAATAGCTTTTTTTTACATTAAATAAATTGTATACCTATGCAAAAAATTGCTTGTGAGTATGAAGCAGTAAATAGGTTGTCAGAAAATACGTTGGCAAACTTCTTTCTCGCCAAGAAACTTTTCTCCGAAGTATTGTACATAAGCAATGATTGCTAGAAATGAATTTTTAATTATGATATGCGCTTTTATGTTTCACTACATTTATGCATACTATACCGTGTGTATAAATGCCACAGTTCATATGCAGGGCTACACAAAAGAATTCGTAAGGGTTACCGAGTATGAGAATAAATTGCTTAAAGGTGGTTTTTAAAGGAGTTATGCAGTTTTACGCTGAACTGCATTTAGTTTACTAAGAAATGTTTGTAGAATATAGATAAAATTATATACAGGGTCACGCAAAGAATTGAATACATAACCGTTTATGGATGATAATATCTGGAAATGTGATTTCAGTGGCTTTAAGAGTAGTTTAAATTAAATTTTAGCTAAATAGTGGCATGTAATAACGGTACTATTGGCTATGGACGGTAACTGCTGAAATCAATTTTTAAAATTTTTTGAGTTTTCTAAAATGTTTACTTAGTTATCTTATTTCCTTAAATAACGAAGTTTTGTTAAAGCATTCTGGATGTGTTGGAAAGTGTTTCATATTCTATGCTTAACGCATGATTTTTCTTTCTTCTTTAGTCTTATTTTGCATTTATTTTATTCTTAATTTTTTAGTCTTATACTGCTTTATAGAAACTTTGGCACCGTTGTCATATATACCCCATATTGGAGCGATTTTTTTTCCGACGCCAATTTGGCGAAAACATCAACAGCATAAACAACATTTGGGTTACCATATCAAGCAAAATAACGACACTTTGGCGACAGTTAAGTACCCGTTGTGTATATGACATTGGCGTCAGAAAAAAATCGCGCCAACATGGGGCGTATATGACATCTGTGCCGAAACTTTAATATTTAATGTTTAAACTCTTCGCTCCACTCACCTTGCATATAGTATAAACTATAACACAGATAGCGCAAAATAATAGACAGATAGATACTTTTCCACTGTAGGGGCTTTGGCGTTTTTTAAAAAAAGCTTGGTGTAATTTGGGCATCAGAAAGTGAGATTTGGGTACTTTTCCATTATACGGATACCATTGGCGCAATTGGCGCAAAATGAAAATCATGTGAATTGAGGCATTTGAAAAATAAACGAAAAAATATTGTCGATACTAAAGTGAGCATTTAAAAACCATAACATTTGAAAATTCCAGACTTTTACGAACTATTTCATTAAATCATAAATATATACTTAAAATAATTGAGCAAATAACTGTTGTAAAATGAAGCAATAAAATAAAACTCGTATTAAACTGCTGGCATAAAATTACAAATATCTTTTAGCATTTTGAAATAATTGGCGCATTAGCATACATTTTGGCAAAGTGTCCGTATAACGGAAAAATATTGAGATTTGTTGTCAAATCACATAAACAGCTATGAAAACAAACTTGATGAACGTTTTTGTTTTTTTTATATGTTTATTTTATATGTATATTATTCATGCTTTTATGTATAAATTACATCTGTTTCTATATAAAATTAGAGAAACGGCTTTTTTTATGTTAAATAAATCGTATAAATATCGAAAAAAAATGCGTGTGTATATAAAATGAAACAGTGGATAGGTTCCCGGAAAATATGTTGCCAAATTTCCTTTTTCGCCAAGGCACCTATACTGGAAAAGTACCTAAATCACATTAAAATCGTACAGTTAGGAGCTCATACAGTACAGCGTCGTCTATTGGCGGTTATTTTATTAGTAGCATCGGGAGGAAGATGTAAAGATGTACTTTAAATTCTCACCCATAGATTTTGAAAAAATATCTTAAAAGAGCGGAGTTTAAATTAAATGTTGGTGACTTCCTTTATGAAAGATTAATGGTTTTAAATGGGAATTTTGCCAAATCAGCCAGCTATCGCCAAGTTGGCCAACATTTGGCGCTACTGTGGTAACCCTGCATTAGTATTTTTCAACAATTACTCATTTCAATGAGGTGGTCCTACCGGAATCGTGAGGGACACACAGAGAATTGGATTTTATATAAATAGATGTAGCAAAAAATTAACCTGCACACATTTTTACGGTTGTTATTATTTTTTAAACTCTGTCCCTGGGTTTTAGAATCCTTACCGTCCCTCTTGCTAAGATTATACAGAAAATCACATCAGATGCAGCCACAGAATTTGTTTCAACTTTTTTCTCATGCTAGAGAAAGAATGGCTAAAATTCTTTGACAGGAAATTTACTTCAGAATTTAAATATCAATTTCAAGCATCGTGTTTTATTGGTAGTCTTACCGTCCCCAAGGTTTATTCATGCACTTTTCGAGGTAAATTAATTATTTTTTTAATTTAATCCAATGTAAATAACTGTTTCTAAAAATCAATGAACATTGTGGTTATCACTTAGTCTTAACATGATTTCCCTAAAAATAAGTGGTAATTTACCTTACCGTCTCATCCTTACTATCCCTTTTTTTCCCCTTACCGTCTTTTTTTCCTATACCGTCCCCTTTTTCTTCCTTACCGTCCCTTCTTTAACACCCCTTTCAGACAATGTTATACAAAAATTTTATACTAAAAATAGTACATTGTTATTATTTCTTATTTGAATGTCCTGTGGGTACTATGCAAATTCATTATAAGTAAAAATTTAGAAGAAAATAAAAAGTTATAGTGGTAAAATGGAAAGGAAAATTAAACTCGAAAGTTTAACTTAAACCTCAATTAAATAAATTAAAAATAATAATAATAATAATAATAAATAAAAAAAAATTCGCTGTTAACCATTTTTTCTTTATTTTGAATCATTAAGATACTCATCTATAAGATTAAAATGTTATTTTAGCAAGTTTAATTTCACCAGATTATTATTCCTGGAAGTCAAAAGATTGTGAGAATGCCCATATCTGAAATATTATATGTCCTTGGCATGTGCGGATATTTTCGAACACAACCGATACCGGCTTCGTCGTCGTTTTCAGATCACGCAATCTTTAAACACGCCGCGTTAAAAACAACAAGTAAACGTTCGTTGGAAATCATCGTAAATTATTTCTTGAATTTTACAATGTTCGAGACAATTTAACGATCTTTTAGAATGTATATTGAAATATTGTGTATCTTTAATTCTGTTTGTGTTTGAAAATAAAATATGTGAAAATCCCTAATAATTCCAAGTAGTATAAGGCTTGGTACTTTTAAAAGACACTTCTTTTTCATCGCATATTACCAAACCAAATTAAACGCTGTCAATATTTGTATGAAACTATGGGATCTATCAAAGCGATGGAAAAGAGAAGTTAATAGAGTGAAATAACTAAATGGAATCAGCAGTTTTGGCTGTTCGAAACGCATTCCCTGTAAAAGGAGCAGTCATGGAACCTTGTTTTACAATGAAAAATCTTTATTTTGTTACATTTTGGTGTAATACCTGAAAGATATGTGTTAATTAAATTTAAATCACGCATTAAAATTTATGACTTTATTTGAAAAGATTGCTCCTATTTGTCACTCTCCAGACCACAATTGGACACCAACATCTGTATCTAGGATTAACTATTGTAAAACTATGTATAAATATAACGTCCAACAACGATTAAAATGTTGACATTGCTTTAACACAGTCTATTGTGATTTCAAACCTTAACGTGTCTTATTTGGTTCAAGTACTTTGTAAAAAAATACTTGTTCCTATAGCACTCTTATCATGTTTGATAAAGTTGAAGAGATGCTAATAACGTTTTAAATGTATGTTGAATAACTCTACTTTTCCAAATAAAATTATTTACTATTGAGTAATTACGAAAGCAAATCTAATCTTATAGACCACCCAAGTAAGTACGTTACTTTCTATGAAATTGTTTTTTATCTTGTTAAGTTAAACAGCTGGAAATCTTTGTTAACTTCTTCTAGTTAATTATAAAGTTTAGATAAAAGAAATTCTAATTAAAAATCATTTGGACGAGAGCCAAACCTTCGAATAACTTTGTTAACAAACATTATTGAAAAAATAACTGTTGATGTTTTCAAGCAGGAAACGTTTTAAAGTGCTTCCGAAAATACTTTATTTTATGAGATACTACAGATTTAAGATTTTTATTTATTATTTTTTTTTAATTTAGTACAATGGTCATCTTACAACTCAATTATATATATATACGCGCATAATTATAGAAAAGTTGCATGTTTCTAAGGAAATCCATAATTTTATTATTAAAAGCCTCTTTAATAAATCTTTTTTTAAGGTGCGTTCCTAATTATATAAGTACGTAGCACCTATAGTCGTCGTTTAGCCCGTCTGTCTGTCCGTCCGCCCGTCGGCATAAAACAGAGCAAAAACTACCCAACCGAATGGTCTGAAATTTTAAATATAGAATTGTTGCAAAATTTTGTCGAGTCATTTCAAATTTTATGAAAATCGGATGTATAGTTTAATTACAGGGACAGTCAAAAGTTTTCCGTTACATTATGGCCAATGGAGAAAAAAAAATATTTCAAGTGCATTTTAATGATGTTACAGACTTTCGAACAGAATGAAATTGATATGCATTTATGAAGTGCATTAGAATATACATTCATTACAATGTGCGGTGCAAAAAATATTTATAAAACTAGCTATAGTACGAACGCATCTCATTTGCCACGTTTGACGAACAATTTCCAACTTGTTTTAAATAGTTCTTGGTCAACGTCATATACGTTAATATTTTCAATTTTCAAATGGTTTTTAATAGATTTCTCAAAGATACACTTAAAGAAATTTAACAGGTTTCCTAGATTTTCAATAACAAAAAAAACAGTATTCTCTTATAGAAAAACTCGACTCATGTCATCGTGCGATTGCATAAGGAGAGCTTTTTTTCCAAGTAAATACTGGTATTTGTCTGACCTGAAGTCAGAGAAACTCCCTGATCTGTAGGAACCATCTTTAACTTTTCATTAGCACCCGGTATGCTATTTCTTTCGGGCAACAAATAAATTGCCGTCCCTAAAAAATAACGATCTGTTACATAAGACAGCCATAAAGTGAAGCAGATGTATCATGGTACGGTTAAATACTGATAATCTCTACTGAAATATTTTAAACTTCTAAGTATAGCACATTTTTAATTTTTGCACCGTCGAAAAGGGGAAAAAAAGTAATTTTAAATGCAGTTGGTTTGAAAACTGCATCTCAATTTAGTTTTGAAATATTAATTTTTCTGTAGTTTTAAACACCATTTCTGTAATGGTGTCAATTGCTGAAAGTAAAGAGAAAATAGTTGGAAAATAGCAGATTACTAGATCTTTTTGTTGCCGTTTTCTTATAAGAACTGAAAAAAAAAAATTGGAATTAAAATACGTGTTGTTTTGGAAAAACATAAATGAATGATTTATGATAAAACATGGAGCTAGTATAAACTATATTTAATTTTAATTATTCATATTAATGTTACAAACAAATGAAGACATATGAATCATTAGATAGCAGATTATTTTTGTCAAGTTTCTTGAATGACGACATCGCTTTTTGCTGGATTTGTGTATTAATTCGCAAAAGTGGCGTCATATGCATACTTTTCTGTAGATGTTGTTTAACCCTTTCGGGTCCGATTTGTTTTCAACTTTATGAAAATAAATTACGTTTATGTTAATAATGTTAATGGTAGCTATCCAATTAGAGTTAGTGAAGTTTAAAGAACAAGTTACTATCTGAAATCTAACGAATGTAGTAATTTTGCCTACTATTCTATTCATATGCATATGACAACAGACTAAGGAAGAGTTTTTAGAGACGTTTGGAAATTGCCGTATTGCAACATGATTTAACAGATATTATAACTTACTTATATTTTTTGCGCTTTATCACACATGGTAATCGGCATTTTAAATTTAAAGAGTGAAATATGTGTTTAAAATAAAAGAATCGCCAACGGTGCAAAGAGAATTAGGTAAAGTTTTATTATTATTAAATGTCAAAATATCAATGACGTCATAATAAGAAATATATAGACATATACTATCATTACTACATGCAGATAACAACAAAAGTAATGGTTAAAATAAAATAATACCCAATGAAAAGACGTGTACTACTAATAGCACACCAGACACGAAAGGGTTAAGGCTGGATCGTAAATGTGGAATTCTTCACCGGATGCGAAAGACGTCTTTTTATATAAAATGAAAGCGCGTGTTAAAACTGGTAATTTCTTTTGTACTATCTATATCTATCTACCTATATATTTTTTTCATTGGTGGCAAAACTAAATTCTGAAAAAGCAGAATTATTTTTTTGTAGTTTATGTTTTTGAAATGGATAACGCATAGCGTTCAAAAATATAAACTTTTTTGCACCTGTTTTCATGATTTTCTTGAAAAGACCTTGTGGCTCAATAAAATATTTATATGTTACTGCAAAAGTCCGAAGTTTGGTAAATCCTTTGGTTTCATCGGTATATCCTAGCATTTATCAAAGTGAGTTGGTAAAAAACCCGAAATATGCTCCTTAACACTTCTAATTCGGGATTTTACCAAACGATTTCGGTAAATCTGAGCATAATATTTAATCTGCAACTAAAAAATGTAAATTTATTAAGAAAATAAAAGTAAATCATTAGATTTCAGAAAATAAAATCCTTTCAAAAGTGTCTTTATGAATGTAGATCATTCTTTATTTCACAACATATTTTTTTAAGAAAAGTTTTCCGCTCGAAAATTCCAACTGTGATTTTTAAAAATAATACATATTCTTTAACTCAGTCACGCTAAGTTATAGCTCGTGTCTAAATAATTATTAATTAAAATTCCAAGAGCGAATTCCTTTGATCTAAACTTGATGAGTAACTAGAAGAAGTTAGCAAAGATTCCAGCTATTTAACATTAGAAGATAAAAAAGAATTTTACTGAAATTAAAGTACCTACTTGGAGGTACTATAAGACAAGGTTTACTTCTGGAATTACTCAATATTACATGATTTTATTCGGAAAAGTTGAGTTATTCAACATACATTTAGAACACTACTGGCACCTCTCCAACTTATTGAATATGACAAAAGTGCTAAAGGGACAACTATTTTTTTCTTTCTTATTTAAATGTTTTGTTCTAATGCGAAATATGACTTTAAAGTTTCAGAAATGATTCTGGAGTGTTATTAAGAAATAAAAGAGACACGTTTGTTGTTTAGTTTAAATAAATTGTTTAATGTTTCGAAATAACTGTAAGCCGTTTGTCTACTACATTACAAAAGATAAAACATACCGAATACTATCTCAAAATAAATCGTTATACATAGTATGTGATAAATAATGGCACAAATTATAGGATTATGTAAAAATTGAATTAAACTAAATGACTTTACTTTGCTTTTATTTTGCCGATGAAAAACTTGCATGATTTGTTTATTGCAGATGTAATTTGGTGTCAATTAATTTGGTACAATAAACCACCGGGTTCGATTCCTGGCTCCGGCTAATTTATCACTCCAGTTGGGTTTATTGTATTTATTGTGTGTATGTCTGTATAATATTTATATATACCTTTAACTGTTGAATGCAGGCGTTATTTATGTGTGTATGTGTGTTTTAATATATATTGTAGTATGTGTGTTTATTATATTTATCGTAGATCGATGCAATAGTAAAATCTATTCATCGTTGTCCTGTCATCCAAGGCTGTCGTATAGATAGCTGGTGACTTCCCCAACATGGTTTATTAGTGAGAAATTGCAGACTCAGGCATCGGCCGGAGTAGCTCAGTGGTTAGAGCAGCAGACTTGTATACTGTGGTCCCGCGTTCGATTCCTGGCTCTAGCTAATTTTTTACTCCATTTGGGTTTATTGTATTTATTGTGTGTATGTCTGTATAATATTTATATATACCTTTATAAATTCACCGTTCGTCAAAATATAAAAATAAAAAGTAGATATAAGTACCATTTTGAAAACAAAAAAATCTAGTTTTTTATTTTTTAAGTTATTTTTCCGAACGATCAATTTACAGTTTATCTACCGCCAAAACCATTAAAAAGTATTGAAATCCTTTCAGTAGTTCTCGAGGAAAAGCTGCTTCAATGTCAGGTTCTTACACAACTGTTGCCGACTCTTTAAAATAGCTTTATTTTAGAGTAAGTATAAAAACAATAAGTTTTAACTTTATATAACTTTACACATTTTAATCGGTAAATTTTAACATCTACGGAAATAGTTTTGTAGAAGCATTTAAAAACATATTTCAGGATTTTATCAACTCACTATGGTAAATACTAGGATTTACGGGTAAAAACGAGTATTTACCAGACTAGTTACAGTACCAGACTGGGCCAGTAATTACAGTAATTTACATTCAAATTTATGATTAGGGCATCTCTTTCTTTCTTTTTTTACTATTACTAATACCAGATTACGTCTGAAATAAACAAATCACGCAAGTTTTCCTTTGGATAAATAAAAGAGAAAAAAAGTCCTTTATTTTATCTTTAACCGGATGGCCCGGATTTTTCCGTTTCTAGAAATCGTGTTAAAATGGCTGTGGACAAAACTATTCTACACAGAATTTAATTTTGAACTATATATACGAGGATGGTTCAATAATTATTGCCCCTAGTGTATATAAAATATTTGTACTGCGATGGTTGTTGTGGAATATCGAAGCCTAATGTCTTAGATGCCTATATGCTCAATTTCAGAACCGTAGCTGCTATATTCACATAGTTTTGGAGGGAGGAGTGAAAGGGGGGGGTGGGGGTGAAAGGCTAATTTTTAGCTTATGGGGCTAGATTTGTGACAGTGGATGAGACGAAACTACTGTCGTTTGGACTCGGGATCATAGTGATGTAGCCACACCTCATCCACTGTCACAAATGTAGCCTTATAAGCTCCAAACCAGTATTTCACCCTCACCCTCCCTCCTTAAAAACTCCACCAAAAATAGGTCTTTAAAATTTCACCCCTCCCTCGAAAAATATATTAATATAGCAGCTACGGTTCTGAAATTGAGCATATAGGCATTTAAGAGATTAGGCTTCGATATTCCACATCAACCATTGCAGTACATATATTTTATATACATTAGGGACAATAATTATTGAGCCATCCACGTAGAAAGAAGTGATATTAAAGATATTATAGCAACAAACTGCCATTAATAAATATTTTTATCCTGGAATGTCGAAGCATTCTTATAAAAATACAGGAAAACCCTCGGATGGTGAAAGGGTTAATGCAATTGTTATATAATCATATAATTTGTGCCATTATTTATCACGTTCTATGCACAAGGATGTGTTTTGAGATAGTATTCGGTATGTTTTATCTTTTCTAATGTAGTAGACAAATGGCTTACAGTTATTTCGAAAAATTAAACAACTTATTTAAACCAAACAAAAAATGTATCCCTTTTATTTCTTAATAACAATTCAGAATCATTCCTAAAACTTTAAAGTCACCTTCCGCGTTAGAATAGCACATTTAAATGAGAAAGGAAAAAAAATAATTGCCCCTTTAGACCTTTTATCATATTCGATAAGTTGGAGAGATGCCAGTAATGTTATAAATGTATGTTGAATAACACAACTTTTCCGAATAAAATCATGTAATATTGAGTAATTCCAAAAGCAAACCTTGTCTTACAGTATGTCCAAGTAGGTACTTTAATTTTAGTAAAGTCGTTTTTTATCGTTTAAAGTTAAATAGCTGGAAGTCTTTGCTAACTTCTTCTAGTTACGGAACAAGTTTAGATCAAAGGAATTCGTTCTTGGAATTTTAATTAATAATTATTTGGACACGAGCTTCACCTTAGCATGACTGATTAAACGAATATGTATTATAGTTAAAAAAGACGGTTGGAATTTTCAAGCGGAAAACTTTTCTTAAAAAAATAGGTTGTGAAATAAAGAATTATGCACATTCATAAAGACACTTTCGGAAGGATTTTGTTTTCTAAAATCTAATGATTTACTTTTATTTTCTAACAAAATTTACATTTTTTAGTTGCAGTGGAAATGTTATGCTCAAATTCAGTTTTTAAAAAATATACTTTAATTATAGTACTAGGACAAAAGAAAAAAAAAAGAAATTCGGAGACTGCTGATAACTCCAACCGTGATTCAAGGAGAAGTGAACTATTTTCCCTTTGCGTAGAGGTACATGAATTGAGATGTGTGTAGGAAGGTGAATAGCGGATGGGGACAGCTTAATGCAACAATGTTAAAAAAACGACTGCGTTATAGAAGAAGGGATAAGGAAATCTCGTAGGGCTTTCTTTAAACCTGGTTTGAAGCAAATGGAAAAAATAAACTTTTGCATTAATACTGGAGTCACCTGTCCAAAATAGTTGAAAATAATATTAAAAACAAAATCTTTATAACATAATCTTTCCAACACTGTAGAAGTATATAAATAAGTAAACACATATCTACAAACTTTTACTTTTAAAATTTAAAAGTATCTTTTATGCCATAATAATGATATTTAATACTTAACTCATTACATATAAATAAATTGATAAGGAAATGTATGTAGCGTTTCAACTGCTTTAAGGCTATAACAAATTAGTCTCCAAGGGAAAAATATAAATTATTATTTCTTATCTTAAGCTAAATCTTTTGACTTCCGCCAGTCAAGGCTTTAGTAAGCAATAATTATGATTTAACTAACATATACTTCTATAATTAAAATAGACATAATTTAATACTTGTTTCCTGAGTATCATTATGTAGATGTAACTATTATTATATATAGTACGTCAATGTGGCTTCAGATTTTTTTTAATTACCTTAGAAAGGTTTAAATGCTATTACGATCTGTTTTCTTTTTGTTTTTAATATAAAATGTTACTTTGTTCTATATATGATAAAAATCCCAATTGATAGGCACAGTTAATTTGTTTAAATTAACTTGAACATTGAACTAAACATATTTTAATTTTATGATTACGTCAGTTCCTATTTTCTAGCAAATTTATAATGAGAGCATCTCATAATGCTTTTAACATTGGAATATTAATAATTATAATGCATGATTTTTATGTATTGATATCTTATATTATAATAATAACAATAATAGAAATAAAAGTATGAGAAAAATAAAATATAAGCACACAATAAAATATAAAGCACGTGGACAAGTACCAAGTACAAACGAACATCAACACCAACAAAATAACGTGCCGAAACCGGCTAGGGATTTTTGATTTTTTCCCCATATCGTTATGCAGTCGAAGTTTTAACATTGTTGCATTAAGCTGTCCCTATCCGCTACTAGGAAGGAGTGTATCCATATGCAGGTTTTTACAGACAATGAGTGACACTGAATTATAGTCATTCGGTTTGATTGAAGGAGTTATGTTGGTTAAAGAGCGACAATTGTATATAAAATTCTACTAACTTTAGGAGAAATCGCCGACAGAAATGTACATGTTGCAGCAGGTGTCAATGCAGTGACGAAACTAGGGCGGAGGGGAGGGGGCTAAAAATTGGCAATTATATAAAGCTTTAAAACAAATTCAAATCAAATTGCGCAATGTAAAGTTATTGCTATATTTTACTTTGCATAACTATCGAAATTTAATTTCGTCGAATCAGATTTAGAAATAAAAGGAGGAAGTAAGCTGTTTCTTTACAACTGCGATCGCTCACCACGTAGACAAAGACAAGAACTTCACATCACCATACCAAGATGACCAGATTAGGCACTTTGAGACCAATTAGATTATTAACATTAATGTTTGCCGGAAAAAAATTTCAGTTATAAACAGCGGTCATTTTAGACTATTAAGTTTTCAGGTTACAATTTTCGGGGTGAAATTATTTTCTGGGAAAATAAGAGTACGTATTTTTAATGCTATCAAAGAAATCGAGTCCATGTGGTGTACATTTACTTCTGATGAAAATAAGGATCAATTAGCCCAATCAATTTAGCCCAAATGTCAAAATTTATTAGCATGCAAAAAGGAGTGAAAGTAGTCCTAAAATAACCGAAGGTTTCATTTTTTATCAATGTCATCAAGAATACTGGAAGATAAACCATATTTAAGTATTGCGCGGCAGCGCAATATTTATTTATTTCCAGTGTCACTTCTCAATGTTAATTTAACATGGAAAAGCCTATGGAGATCATAACTTTTTCATTTTTTCTTCCCACCTTTTTGTCCCTGATGCCACTCATTTTTTATTCTTTATTAATTCTAATGATATTATAAATTTAAAGTGTAAAAACGTTTGGCTGACGTCAGGGTCAAAACGAATAGTAAAATGTCTTTGCATATGGGTGAATTATAACCCGGAGAGAAACATGGGCCAATGTTTTTTTACATTATTCAAATATTTTTCTTAATAATTCCAATTTTCGCTTTTTTTCATTGAAAATCAACGGACATTTTTTCATAGAAAATGTAACATTTTTACTTCATTGTTGCAAAAATTTCAAAAGCCGTAATAATAATTTATTTTTACTTCATTGTTGCAAAAATTTCAAAAGCCGTAATAATAATTTATTTCTTTTTAGCTGAAAGATTTTCACGTGAAATAATAAATTGAGCTAGATTTTTTTTTTTTTCAAAAATTAAAAAGGTGAATATGGCGTCATAGTGGAAATAAAAAGGATATTTTCAGAATAAATTTTTGCTTTGGTCAAGTTTATATTTCAGTAAAAAGTTTGTAGTGGATAGCTATTTTTACGCAGGTATCGAACTTAGTGGGAAATTACATAACTTAAATTTTAAAATGTATTTTTTTCCGATATGAGAACTATTTATACCCTAAATTAAACCTAGGTAATAATTTTGTGATGTGTTTACATCACCCCGTGGGAGTGAATAAGGTTTAAAAATTTAAGTAAAACTTTTATTTTTTATTTTTTACTGTATCACAGCTATAATATTGTTAAATATTATCAGTAAAGATTCAACACAATTTACATTTACATTCGTAGCGTTCCTGAGTGAAAAAATGGGGTATCTAAACTTAAGTGAAGTTAATTTTTTATGTTTTGATTATAGATTTTTTGCGTTCAGATTAGAAGTCTTTGTCCAAACTACCGCAACCTGCATTATGGTGAAACACAAAACATTATGCACAATGGTGAAACATTTTGAATTACACATTGGTAAACTGCATCCCACATTGTTATGCAATACCGCATACATCAAAGCCTGATGATGATACTCTCTATTAATTTTGAAATGCGTTCGTCTGAGTGCATTAGTTATTAAAAAACTTGACATATTAAACAAAAACATAATTTGAAGAACAAATTAAAAAAACAAAATTTATTTCCTACATTGTTTAATCCCGAGAAGGGACAGATAATAGTTATTTCATTCAATTAGTTCTACATTTAATGTTAAATTTTTGTAACAAATTAGTTAAGCCAATTGAAGATTAAAAAATAAAAATAAAATTCGTACAATATGATACTTAAAACACCCTAAAATATTAGATTCCGTTCAAATGAAATCGAAATAAATCTTAGACTTTTTTTTAAAGTTTTGTATTTTGCATGCATCTTATCATTTTATGCATAATTGTCATATACATAATAGAAAATCTGCAATACAAATATTTTTAATTAAAAATGGAAGAAGTCTAAGATTTATTTCGATTTCATTTGAACGGAATCTAATTTTTTAGGGTATTTTAAGTATCATATTGTATGAATTTTATTTTTATTTTTTAATCTTCAATTGGCTTAACTAATTTGTTACAAAAATTTAACATTAAATGTAGAACTAATTGAATGAAATAACTTATTATCTGTCCCTTCTCGGGCTTAAACAATGCAGGAAATAAATTTTGTTTTTTTAATTTATTCTTCAAATTATTTTTTTGTTTAATCTACTATCTTGCCTGACAAGGAAGGTCTCCATACTGGGCATACTCAGAATATGTTGAAAAAAATGCTAGTGAAAGTACTCACGTATGTAATAAAGGATCAGTTAAAATTAGAGGCGGAATTACAGTAGAAAATCTGTAAAAAAATAAAATACTTTCGAATAATTGGCATGAAAAGATGAAAGCGGCAAGCAATTTGGCGAGCAGCACTTTTCCTCGCCAAAAGCAAACGATTTTAATGAATCTGAAAATTGTTTGTTAATTGATTTTGAGAATATGCGGTATTTAATGAATTTAAACGTAAATCATGAAAGAATTTATTATTATTATTATTATTACATTTTGTATTACACTTGTTGCTTGTTGCCGATTTGAACGAAATTTTGCCATTGTTTTATTCTCCAATCCACATTTTTTTTTTTAATTTAAACGACTTTATCGGTTATAAAAATAACTTTTAACGCCAGATGAATAATGCTGCTGTAATACATTTCCATACCGAAGATGTTTCCATAGCAACTAAGTTGAATCGACAGTGCTCGATGGGGCATATTTTTGAGTTTGGAACAATTTTAATCAATTTAAATTTTGTTTTAACTCGTAAAATATGATAGTTAAAATTCGTTACAAGTACATATAAATATGTATGACAAAACTATAGTTTAAACAAACTAAAAATGACAAAGCTAAAGTTATTTAAATTAAACTTATTTAAACAAATTCAACACCAAAAGTTTTTTCCTTAAAGAGTATTCGACAAGCGTATATTTTTTAATCTAATTTCTTCGCCAAACGGTGATAAGTTGCCAAATAAGCGAAATTTTCATTATTTTTTTACGGTCGTTCTACCGAGGTTCCGCCAAATTTTTTTTATAAACATATATACCCATGGAAGAAGAACATTCTGTATTTTTTTCAGATTTTTCTGAGTTTGCCCGTATGGAGACCTTCCTTGTGAGTAAGATATACAATAACAATTTTGTCTAGTTTCGTCACTGGATCAATGTGTCCTGACATTTTCAAAAAATAGTGTAAGAAAGTGGTGTCATTTTGATTAAACGAAAAGGAGATATGATTTTGGCTTCTCACTACCATATAGATGTAGATTTTGAGATGGCTTGAAGGTGAGCCGAATGTGTTATCGGCACAAAAGCAAAAGCGAATAAAAGGTTGAATTTTCCAAAATAATTTTTCGATTATTGAAAACATATTACTTTCACGTATTTTTTTTAACGATGATATATAGGATCGGGTGGATTTTATCTATTAAAATCGCC
The DNA here is from genome assembly GCA_963932465.1 of Maratus speciosus. Taxonomy (NCBI): domain Eukaryota; kingdom Metazoa; phylum Arthropoda; class Arachnida; order Araneae; family Salticidae; genus Maratus; species Maratus speciosus. The sequence continues at coordinate 304,209,233 of OZ010800.1, forward strand.
TCTTTTTGTGATATTGTGGCACCCGAACAGGGACGCATGACCTTATTAATGGATGACTTATGACAGGGACGCATGATCTTATTAATGGAAAAGCGAACTGTCGGAACTTTAAAAGAATAAATATGGAACCTTTAAAAATGAAAAGAATGCCTCTGAGAAGACTTTTAAGAAGCCTTTTAATTCTTTGAAGGAAATTCTAGAGGATTAAGACCCATATGTTAATATGATAGAAAAATTATTATATCAACTCGTTGATAAAGGTACAAGATTACGTGCATATAATCAAATTCTCAACTTTATGTTGGTGAATAGTTTTTCAGAAATGTACTTTACGAAAGAATTTGACGCTTGTGAAGAATAAAATGAAAATTAATATCAATCAAGCAAAAAATGAAGCAATTTTTTGTTAAACCTGCCAAAGAGCTTGTTTCACAGAATGTCATTGAAGTTTAAAGAACAGAATTCCGACAGGTTCGATTACCTGAAACAAGCCGTTGTCGTTTGATGGAGATTCGAAATCAGGGTTAACATTCTGGAATAGATTTAAGGGGTCTTGTACCTTCTAAATGCGGAGGGGGGCATAGCTCAGTGGTAGAGCATTCGACTGAAGATCGAGAGGTCCTCGGCTCAAACCCGAGCGCCCCCCTCCGCCCGCAGACGAATAGGGGATGTGTGTAAGCATTCGACTACAGATCGAGAGGTCCTCGGCTCAAACCCGAGTGCTCCCTTCTTAAAATACTATTTGCCCACCAGTGGCCGAGAGGTTCTGCTCTCGAAGCTGGTAGACGGGAGGTGCTGGGTTCGATCCCAATCGCGCCCGTCGGCCTAATCGTTCGGAGTTTTCGTGGTTTTCTTCGAGCCGTGGATTTTCCATGCGTAAATACGGATTAGGTTCCCTTAGAAAAACCCCCACGGAGGGCACTCCCCCCGGGCCTATATCCCTCGTGAAGATAATCGGCCGTCAAAAATCAACCCAACCCAAACCAACCTTTTAAATGCGTCGAAAATTAACGAAAAAATTTAAAGTTTGAATTAGTCTATCTTCAAAACCCTTTTATGTATAAACATGAAATTTTGACTATTGATTAAACAGATTTTGTGCTTTATAATAAGCTAGCATTAGAAATTTATTAGACTTTTATAGAATTTGTGTATAGTTGAAATCAAAATAGCTTTTTACTCCATAAGCCATTGAGCGCATGATATCTTGAGAAAGTATGCATGATCACGTATATTCCAAATGGGAAAGTCAAAACATATATTAAAATATTTATTTGCTTAAAACACGTTATTAAAAACACATTAAAAGTAAATTAAAAATCTATACTGACATGTTTCAACTCCTTCACTGAGTCGTCATCAGAATGTATAACAGAAATTACAAATACAATGCATAGGAAAACTGGAAAAAAAATCATCGAATAGAAACAAGTAAACATTTAACGCCCCTCCATTTTCGCTATCGCATGTGTTCATTCTATGCCGCGACTCCGCAAGTTGTCCAACTACTCAATCCATATATTCGGGATATTACAAACTCCTAAACCTCTTAAATAAATTTCAATGAACTCTCTTATAAATAATTGTAAATAAAAATTAGACCTGTAGATTAATCTACTCTCGTTAAAAAGTATGTTAATGTTCTCTGATTGATTCAGCCAAAGGAAAAACTGCAAAAACAACTCATATTAGTTTCGCAAGCGTCAAAGAACTGATTAATTAAAGTTATGCCTATTACAGTAGATAATATCCCATTTGAATTCCACAATTAAGCAATATTACTATACAAAGTCATAATATGGACATGACATTCAACTGACGTTCAGTGTTGCCAAATTGGGGACTTTTTCTACCCCAGATTGTTGATTGTCACCTTTTTTTTTAAACAGAAACTAGGGGGCTCTGCCCCTACGAGCTACGCTCGTCAACCCCCGTTCAGACACCGTAGGCTCTAAAAGTACGCTAATTTGATCGGCTTTAAAAAGATTTCGGAAGATTGAATTATAATTTAAAAAACAGTGGCGATCTCCCTATAAACGGATTTCTATTCATTTCTCTTTGAATGGGGAATTTTAAGGCCAAATCCGCTGCGGTACTACTTGATTAACCCGTCGACCAATTTCGCCAAATTATATAAATCGCCAAAGCACTCGCCAAATTATATAAATTGACATCATTTTTATTTTAAATAAAGAAAGAACAAATAAATTAGTGCAACATTAATAAAAATACAAATAAAACGTCGAAATAAAAATAACTTGAGGACGTAGACACGTGTAACTTGCTTAAAATCAAGTTAGTGTGACATTTACGATCAACCATTATTGGCATTTATTTTTATAGTTTGGCGAATAATAGATTTTTGGTCGACGGGATAACTAAGTAGTACCAAAAATACATATGTCAATCGCTGTTTTCGTCTTTGATTAACTAAAATAAGTTAAACATTTCAAAATAAGCTAATATAAAAGGAATTAAGTAAACATAATCTTTGTCTCCCGGTATTTTTTAACAAGGCGTAAAGAAAGTTCTTTTAAATAAGACATTTTAAATTAATCGTTTTTAATCTGACGTAATTTTGACCTAACTATTCTTTCTCTTTTTAATATTCACGTGAAAATACCTGTGTTAGAAATGAAATATTATTTGCGCTTTCCTAACAAAAATAGTTGAAAAGTATCCTCTCAAAATATCAAATAAATATCTAGCGCAATTTCTAAATTTAAACCGTTTGCAATATTATTTTGTGTTCATTTTATGTAATAACTGTAATGTGACGTAAATATGACGTAATTTCTCCTATTTAAGACTTCTAACGCATGTTAATAAATTTATTATTTTACAAGCTCCTTTCTCTCTTAAAATTCACGTGTAATTATAGTTTTTATGACGTAATTTTTAATAAGTTCCTGCTTTTTGTACATAATTATTTAATTCTAATTCCAAATGTTTTTTTCTGTTTATAATAGTCACGTGTAAATAAATTTTTAATTTATTTACACGTATAATTTTTTTTTTGAAGCAAACATTATTGTTTCCGCTGTTTATACAGTTGGCAACAGTTTAAATTAATATCACTTTCTAAAATCTGTAAAAAATATCTCTAGAAATGCTGAAAATTTGAATTTAAAATTGAAATAAAACCTCAAAAAATGAGTCAAATTAAAAAAAGAAACACAATCTGCACACCGAGAACTTCAAACGCATAAAATAATCTAAAAATGATTAAATTCCCATGAATAGTTTTTGCGCCTATAAAACTTTTTTAGTGGAACGATTTTGTCCAACTTTAGCATTCAATGTCTCTTAAAATAATTCTTCGATTTCAAAACTGTCTGCATCAGCGTATTTATCAAACATTTCTGTATAATACTACCGATTTTCATATTTTTGTATGCATTATTTTTCTTAATATTAACGAAGAAAAACCTCCGGTCACAAAAAATTCAAAACCGGCGGCGGCGGTGACAGCGGTAGTTACTTTTTTTTAGAATAGAGAGATAATCGGTCTGTTTAAAAATAGATTAAAAATTCTGAAAAATAGAGCAAATTATACTATTTAAAAAAAGTGGTGACAGTCAAATAATCTGAATTTAAAAAGTTCTCAATCTGGCAACACTGCTGACGTTACATCTTTGGTCTTATTAAACGCATACACTTACAGGGCTGCTACAGGTTACTGTTTTCATATTCTGTTCGCACCATTATTTTAAATAAAAGCATTTTGTAGTATATTTCTCTTGCAAATGTTGTCAAAGCGTATGTAAAAGAAGTTTGTTTTTAAAAAGTGGTGCGATATAGAATTAAAAAAATAGTCGCCTGTGGCAGCCCTGTATTTACCGTTGCAACCACAGGTAAAGGTCTTATCCTCTTTAAAAACCTAAGTTGTGCCACATTTGAATCTAGTTCCGTCAAAAAATGTTTCATAAATACAATGTACTAAAAGAAATTTAATGTTTGACTCCCTTACAAATATTTCTTTCATTTTTAGCTGACATGCTACCAAAGCCTGAGATCTAATGCTCCCGCAGATTCTGTATGTAACGTATGTATATACGTATGTACGTAACGCAATAACTCTTTACAGAAATATACGATTTGCTTCAAAAAAATTTTCTAAGTTCATTTTGATAAGTCGCTTCCATGATTAGTTTTGAGAGTTCATTTGTTAAGTAAAAAGGGGGGGGGGGTGGAACGGGGGACCAGCTCCCCTTAATTTAGATAAATGGGTTTTTTAAGCAGAATTATCAGATTTTCTTTAAATTTGGTATACCGGTTAATTCTGATAACGTGCTTCCCTGATTAGATTTGACGATTCATTGTTTAAGTAAAAGGGGGGAACGGGGGGCTAATACTCCTTAAATTTAGATAAATGGTTTTTCTATTCGATTTGCTTCAAATTTAGTATACCGGTTTATTCTAATAAGGCGCTTCCCTGATTAGATTTGAAGTATAAAGGGGGTATATTTTTTTAAGTATAAAGGGGGAACGGGGGGTAATACCCCCTTTATTTATATAACTGGGTTTTTCTATTCAATTTGCTTCAAATTTGGTACACCGGTTTATTCTGATAAGGTAATTCCTTGATGCGATTTCAATTCTCATTGGTTAAGTATACAGGTCAGAAACAGAGTGTGTGTGGGGGGGGGGAGGGGTAATCCCCCTTTAATTTATTTTTCAAGGGGCATCGTTAGTTGAAATAAGTGTATAATATACAATTGGTGTGAATAATCTATGAACTAAATGCCACCAGTTTAACTGGCACTTTTCGTTTTATTTATTAATTTTTCTCCTACCTGCTTAATAGCTCAATATTTTGAATATTTATTATTCATTTACAGGGCCACACAAAAGAAATCCTTTACATAATCGTATAGGGGGAAACATTGTTTGGGAAGTATTTTAATTATGTTCAATTATTTCACACATAATGAAATTGATATACGCTACTGAGGTTTACTACAAGTTACTTCCTGTATAATAGAAAGTGCATAGTATTTACAGGGACAAACAAAAGATTTCTGATACTATACTGTATCCGAAGTACAGTATATTAGCGATGATTTCTGGAAGTGGATTTTTAGCTGTGATATGAGATTTTAAGTTTATCTAAATTTTTGCATATTACGTTGCGTGCATAAATCCTGTAGATCATATACAGGGTCACGCAAAAGAATTCGTAAGGATTACTGAGTATGAACTAAAATAGCTTAAAGGTGGTTTTTAAATGAGTTATGCATTTTTACGATGAACAACATTTATTATACTAAGATATGCTTGTAGAATATACATAAAATGGTATACAGAGATACGCAAAGAATTGGATGCATGGTAGTTTATGGATGATAATCTCTTGGAGTATTGTGGTTTTAAGCGTGTTTTAGTTTTAATTAAATTTTAGCTAAATATTTGCGTGCATATAAAGATAGTAGGTAATATACAAGGTTGTACACGGGTAAGTATTGAAGTATGATTCCGTCTATTGGTATAAATTGCTGAAAGTGAAATTTCAACCTATTATGCGTTTTTAACACTTTCCGACATAGTTGAAAAGTGCTTATGAATTAGGTTTATCTGTCTGTCTGTCCTTCTGTCTGTCATAAATCTAACTTGCGTCAATATAGTTGGATTGCTCTTTAATTGATATATGTTATTGAAATTTACTATGCCATGTTCGGTATTGAAAATAAAGTATGTAGCGTTCATAGTTTATTTAAACAGTCACACAAAAGTAATCCATTAAATTATAGTCTATGGGGAAATGTCGTTATTATATAAATACGTAGCCTCTATAGTCGTAGTATGGTTGTCCCTGTGTCTGTCCGTTTGTCCGCATATTTGGAGCAAAAACTACCCTACCGAATGGTTTGAAATTTAATATATGTAATCGTTGCAGAATTTTGTCGCGTCATTTCGAATTTCATCAAAATCTAATCAAAACTTAAAAAGGTATGAATAAATGTTTTCTTCGTTCTATTAAAACCTTAATTAATTTAATGATATCCATTGATATGTAATGATTCTAGTTTGTTATGGTGATTACGTCAGATTTAAGATGGAGTCATATTTTTTTAATATTGCAGAATTTAATATATATGATCGTAACAAGTTTTGTATTCATGCATTTTTGCATAAGAGTGCAACAGCTATTGCAGCATGATCTGAATTTTAATAAAACTAGTTATAGTACGAACGCACCCCATTTGCCACGTTTGACGTACAATTTCCGACTCGTTTATTTATTTATTTATTTATTTATTTATTTAACTACTGAATTCACTAGAAAATGTTCTGTTGTCTGTATATGTGTTTTTGCTTCTTTTAGTCAACAAATATTCTGCACAAACTTTGGGCATTTTAACAATGTTATGAACTTTTATTTCCTGGAATCATTAGGTGTTTACCGTCAAAGTTTGGTGGTACTATAAAAATGACTGATTATCATTAGTGTTATGGATATTGTTTTGCATTTTTTTTTACTCAGGATGTCAATTAAATTGATTATAGAATTTTTGAAATCCTCACCTTTGGAAGAAGTGCCAAATCGTTTTGAAAGTACACAATACGATAAGACACAGAAGATGTTTGCTGCTTATACTGAGCAATCTAGGAAGAGATGCGGAATCTGCTGGTAAAATGTTTAAGTAATCAGGAAAAGAAATTTTCTATATATGTATATTATTAAAAGTAAAAAAAAAAAAATCGCTTCCTTAAAACTATAGAGAACTCTAATTTTTAAGTTACTCAAACAAGTACTTAATTTCGTTATCTCACTGATAGCGAATTTATCTTCGAAACTTAAATAGCTGTAAATTTTTGGTAACTGTATTTCTTCATAATTATGAATAGTAGATCAGAGGAATTTATGGATCCAATCTTTATTCATAATTATTTGGCCATGAGACAAATCTTTGTGTGACTGTGTGAATAGAAAGTTTCTACAACGTACGTGGTCGAAATAATAGAAATATCCAGAAACAAAAGAAAATATTTTTTTCATGCGGCTTAAAGTCACCTTTATGACGTAATATGGACAGATTTCACTTGGAATTGAATTGTAAAATCTCTAGAAAATGGTAATGGTATGTCATACCATTCCTGATGGAGATTTTGTAAAACTTCCCATAGTGGAGATAATCGGCTCCGGATTCTGTTCTCATAAAGAAACCACATTAGCCCAATTGTAGTGATTCGGGGGATAGTAAGAATCAGGTGATACATTGGACTTCATCATCACTCTCCTCAAATCATGACTTGAAAAATATAGCTGCATGGAATAAAAACAGTTATGAACCTTGAAAGACGTTATTGACCGCATAAAATAATTTTTGGAAAATTCGATAAACATTGTTTTTGAAGTTTTAAGCCAGTGATTCACAGTTACTCTCTATTAGCGGGTAACCGTACTTTCTGCTGTGAAACCAGGGATTCTCGAATTACAACAGATCCGCCTCTATGCTATACAGTTGGCAGGTGACAGTCCGGATCAGGCTTGCCACGGTGTTCTCCAGACGTAAACACGTCATATAAGGGCGAATACTATGAATGAAAAATCCGGTGATTGCATTGCTCTGTATCACGTATCTTTCGAGCATGATATAGGCTTGTAATAATATGCAACATACGTTTTTCATTGATATCTGTAACGAGAGGTTTTGGCTAATTTTCTCATGATACTCAATTTTGTAGACGCTGATTGAGCTCTAATATCATTTTGACAACGGTAATTTTCTCTTTTGCTTACAAGCTTTTTTTATACTTCAATCCACTGTTTTTCTGAGGAGTCTGTCTCTTCTACTCAATATGTCAGTATGAATTTAGGGAACATAGCTCAAGAAGCATACAATACTCTATCGGTTGCAGCGACCGAAGCTCCAGTGGACGCGCACCATCAATTTAGCATGGTTGAAAGTAAAACAACTTATACCATATACGCAAAACCAGAACGGCTAGAATTTCTTGCTACCCCTTTGATCTTAAAAAATTATATACCTTCTTTGCGTGGAAAAAATAATAAACCGGTAGCCAGTCTCGTTTTTCTTGAATAGGAAACATATTCATTAATGGCTTACATCAATGGCTTACAATAGTCATAAATTTGGAAAGATCGATTTTTTGCAATTTGCAAATTTAGAGGTTTTATCAACTGAAGAAGGACTACTTGTTTGTCCTATAATAAACGATTTTATATGAGGAACAATTGTAATAAGTATAGTACTGTAATTATAATATAAAAATTCGAACTGGCTTTTCTAAAAAATGTTTTTTTCAAATCAGTAACAACAATTAATAACTACTGAATCGATTCGATTCTAATTTTGCCAGCTCTTTTCATATAAAATTAATGAGAGACGGAACAGAAGATTTTTAAAATTAATTTTTATTTTTTTAATTTTCAAAAAACAGACTTTTTTTTTAAATTGAGCTTTCACTTCAGAAAGTAACCATTTTGAAAAAAAAAGTAGAGTTTTTTGTAAATTTTCCCAAAGTGTCTTTTCATTATTTAAGAAAACAGATGATAAAATTATAAATAAATTGTTTATATAGTTTTGAAGTAATTGTGGTCACCATTTTGGAAAATGCATTTTTGAGGAAAACGAATTTTGTGTCATAATTACAGTATTATACTTATTATTTTTTTACCTATTTAGTATTACCTATTCCAGCACATAAAGTTGTCGCTCTTTAGTTGATTATGCTTCGAAAACTGCTGCTATCAAGGAACTTATTTTTCTAAATTTCCGACTAACTTGTTACCATTTAACAACACTCATATGATTCCCATTTCTGTTATTTCGATCCCTAATTATAATTATTTTTTAAAAATATGAATCAAACTGAATTACATGTTTTCAAACTTTTTTTTTTTTTACTTTATACTTGAACTCGGAATTTTGCATAATGGCAGAGCTATCAATCCTACGAAATTTGGGAAAGAAGTAATTTTAAATTGCAACTTTTGTCTCATTTAATCGCAGAACTTTTCTATTAAATAAAACGAACTTTTTTGTAACACATTGATGATATTCGTAAATCCAAAAGGTTGAAGCTATGCGTAACGGATGTTTATAATTTTTTATTAACTTCAGCACATTTAGATACTGCTACAAACAATTAAACACAACACAACACGGGCTTTTGCGCCATAGATCACGTCGGTTAAGAAGCTACAGACATTGCCTAATGTTTATTTCACTACAGAAAAAACAAATGTCTTTTTAATCTACGAAAATATAATATTATCATTCACGAAAATATATAATAATCACTTCTGTGTTACCCACGATTCGAAACAGAGATCTTTATCTCAGAAACCTGAGAAAACAATATATTTTCAAGTTTTAAAGGGAGATTTATAAAATTGTTTTTACTGCTGCTGATTTTAGCAAACATTTCCAAGTAATTTTTATAGTGTATTAATCAGTTTTCTCAACCCGGGATATCGGTTTTTAGGATGCCATCAAGTCTCACTTAAATTTTTTCAGCTGTGGAACTAAATTTATACATGTCAGAGCAATAGAATAATATTAAATTAAAGTTAATGTTATTAATTCATCATGTTTATCTGCGTAAACCATGTTTGTTGAAGATGAAAATGTCTGCTTGAAAATTGATGGTATCCTATAAACGAATATTCTAGTTTTGAAAGGAAATTTATGAATACACAATAAAACTACTCGTACACGTTTCCGAAAGATTGTGGTAGAAGAAAAGGCTTTGCTTTTCTAAATGCTTATTTAAATGTTGCAAATATGTTTGTTTGGGAAGTTTCAAAAGCTAAAAGACGTTTGTCGGCATCGTGGATAACTCATAGAAGGGTATTGTATATTTTTATTCTTACAAAGAAGGTCTACATAAGCGCATACTCGGGAACATTTTAAAAAATACAGAATGTTCTTCTCATGAGGATGTATATGTTTATAAAAAATTACGGCGGAACCTCGATAGAGCGCCCGTAAAACAATAATGAAAGTTTCATTCTTTGCGATTTATTGCTGGTTGACGACACAATATTTTTTTTCTTTTTAAATACTCTTTTATGATAAATATGATCTTTAAAAAAAAATTCGACTTTTTATATTGAACTCGTTTAACTAATTTTTACTTAAATAAATACACTTTTATAAATACGGACTTGTCATATATGTATTTATATGTATCTATAATGAAATTTAACGATCGTTTATCGCCGGTTTCGAACAAAATTTAATTTAATTAAAATTAATTCAAACTCTACATTAAGTCTGATTTTGAGCACTGTCAATTTGACTTCGATATTGTTATAGTTGGAGACAATAAGAGAATAATATTATTGCATGGAAACAACGACTTATTCAATATCGAAATCAGTGGCGTGGCGTCCGGTCATCGCTGGATGCGGCGATGACCAAGCAATATTTTAAAACTCTTAATAAGCTTTTAAAACTCTACGATCCAGTTTTAGCAGAACATTTGGAGTTCATGTATAAGTGAAGGTAAGATTTAAAGTTTCTTTTTTGAACATTCAACCATTGAATTTTAGAGTTAATAATTTTTCACCACAAACTTAAATAATTGCGATGACCACCGATAATTTTCACGCCACGCCACTGATCGAAATGTATAAGAAGAGCTTTCTTAATTGAAAATTTACTTTAAAAATACATTTAAATCTTATCTAGTCGGTGAAACCGTGTAAAATTAAATAACTGCAGAAACACGCAACTTATATACACTGGTGAAAACAATTAAAGGGACAAACGGTTTTTTAAAAAAAACGAAACAAAATAAGTTATCCCTATACACAAATAAGGTATCAGATGATAGTTAAGCTCGTCGCGGACACACCTGCCACGCAAGTGGCATGTGTTGTCATAAGAAAGTGGCGCTGTGATCGCATTTGTGCAGAGGTGCCTCATTTAACCGCCGAAGCTTGTAGCGGAAGGTCGTTTTGAAGCATCGTAGCATAACCCAATCCTTGTTTTTTTTAATTTCTTTGTTTACCCATCGTTGGTATGGCTAGTCGACATCGTCTAGATGATGCCACAAGATGGCAGATTGTTGGAAGGCTCGAGGTCGGCCAATTACAGGCTACCTGTTCTAAGGACCTCGGTGTTCCGTGAAATGTGGTGTCTACTCTGTGGAAACAGTTCACAGAGACCAAAACAGTAATCCCCAGACCTGGTCAAGCCCTAAAAAGGGCAACAACGCCCGCTGAAGACCATTATTTGAGACTTTTAACCAAAAGGGATGGGTCCGTGACAGCGAAACAACTGTCTCGTCTCCTGTATAATGCTACAGGAACAACCATTTCACGGAAAACAGTCACCCAGAGACTTAATGCAGGTGGCCTGTATGCTAGGTGCCTTGTAGTCTGCATCACTTTGGCTGTGAACAACAAAAAGTCCCGTCTAGTATGGTACCGAGAACACCTGTTTTGGCCAGAGGATAGTTTGGGGCGGTTGTGTACAGTGATGAGTCACGATTCAGTCTGGACAGCGACTCGAGACGTGTTCTCGTCTGGAGAGAACCCGAGAGTCGATATCAGCCCTCTAACATTGTCGAAAATGATCCCTATGCTAGAGGTGGTCTGATGGCCTGGCAGGCATCAAGGTATACTGGCGTACCGACCATAATGTGTTTGATAGAGGTACTCTGACAGGTCAGCGGTACAGGGCGAGATTCTTGCACCCTCTTTGAGACTTTTCCGCGGAGCATATGGACCAAACAATACCGAATACAATTTTTATGGACGATAACGCCCGTCCACATCGGGATCAGTTGGTGGACGAATACCTTGAATCGCAGGATGTTCAACGAATGGAGTGACCTGCGATGTCCCCTGACCTTAATCTCATCGAACACATATGGGACGCCCTTGGACGATCAATTGCAACTCGAAGACCAGCTCCAAGGACCATAGATGAACTCAAGGGTGCCTTGGTGCAAAAGTGGGTGCAGTTGCCATAGAAATTGATAAGGACCCTGGTAAGCAGTATGAAATGCCGATGCGAGAGTTGTGTAGTTGTTACAGATGATTATACACTCTATTAGACATGTTTTTCTCTGACTGACAGGGTGTCGGTCAGCTGCTGTACTGGACACGTGACCAGTTACCTTATTTAGGGTGCAGGTTGTGCCCATTTTTGTTTTCCCATATATTAGTATTATGTAGAATGATATTTTGGCCAAGTTTGGTTTTATTTGCTTTGTTATTTTTTTTTATTGCAAAAAAACCATTTGTCCCTTTAATTGTTTTCACCAGTGTATCATACAAGCTTATAGAAATAATAATAAACTATTTCACCATTAAGTTTGAATACATTAAGTACAGCGCATTTAAACACTCAGTTAACAAGGATTTTTCAACTGCAGTAATATCGCTTGCATTTGGCATTGCTCGCCAAACGACTTGAAGCATTTGTCTTTTCGCGCCAAATATTCGAAAGGATTTTATTTTTTTACAGACTTTCTATTGGGTTACCGCCGCTAAATTTGACTGATCCTTTATTACCTGAATAAACCCATTAACAATTTTTTTTCTCCAAAATATACTCAGTATGCGCTTTAAGGAGATTTTCCTTGTTAGTTATGTTATATTTTCGTAGATTAAAAAGAATTTGTCTCTGTGTGCAGTGCATGAATGCAATAGATGTGTTTCAATATAAAATACTATACGAAGTATATTTAAGTCTTTAACAAAATAAATCGCAATACATTTGAATATTTAATTACGTTAATGAAAATAAAAAAATAATAATGTGTGATAGAACGACCACCTCCAAAAGAAAAGTTACGTACATGAGAAACATGTCTAAATTTCGCACCAATTCAAGCCATTATATAAAGAATTGAACATTTTATAAATATAATTAAAATGTCAATTAAATGACTTTAAAAAAAATTTTTAAATGTTTAGTAATATGTAGAACATATTTTTCTTTAATGTTTCCTGAAACGTCTTTTATATTCGAAAGTTAAATAGATGAAATCTTTGTAATTACGTTTCTGGTTAATTATCAAATTTAGATCAAAGAAACCTGCCTTTGAATTCTAATTAACAACTATCTGGATGTGAGCCAAATCTTTACGTAACTGAGTTAACAGAAATTTCCTGAACATAGTTGAACCACCGTTTAAGCATTTTTGGAGAAAACCTTTTTTCTGCAAAAATGTAATGCGTACTTATAAAAACAAAAACATAAACAAATTCTTTTAGAAAATAATTCATTTTTTCAAATTTTTAATGTTGTATTTTTCTATTTTTTCTGATTTTGTGTTTTTAAATCTTTAATGACAAACTCCAGTTTTAGGTAGCTTTCTTTACAAAAGCTACCAATTGCAGCCGTTCGGAGGAAAGCGATTTCAAAAAATTTTGGTATATTTTCATCGATCATGACCCCCAGACCCCGAAACCACCCTCCGTTCAAAATTGATATATATATATCAATATATATATATATATATATCTGACCTATGTCACACTGTAACTCTCGTATTTATGAACCGATTTGGATGTAATTCGGTGTGTACATAGTACATACCAATGTCTCGACCGAGTTCGTTGGCCAGCTTCATCCGCCATTTTGTTTCAAAATGGCGGCCATTTAAAAATTTTAAAAAAAATTTTAATTTAAAATGTGGTACCAAAAAATTGAAAATAGAAAAATATTTTTTTCTTATGTATTTGACCTTTATACAAAGACTCCGTAGCAGTTTTTGTTTCGTCTATATCTTAAAAAATCGCTGTGTTATAGCATTTTGAATTTCTAGCGAAGCATTTTGAAACGTCCTGAATTTTGTCACGCGATAAAAGGCGTATTTATGAACCGATTTGGATGTAACTTCGTTTATACATAGTACAGACCAATGTCTCGACCGAGTTCGTTGGCCAGCTTCATCCGCCATTTTGTTTAAAAATGGCGGCCATTTAAAATTTTAAGAAAAATTTAAATTTGAAATGTGGTACCAAAAAATTGAAAATTGAAAAAATATTTTTTCTTATGTGTTTGACTTCGATAAAAAGATTCGGGAGCAGTTTTTGTTTCGTCTATATCTTAAAAAATGGCTGAGTTATAGCATTTTGAATTTCTAGCGTGGCTGACATTTTGAAACGCCCTGATTTTTGTCACGCGATAACAGGCGTATTTATGAACCGATTTGAATGTAACTTGGTCTGTACATAGTACATACCAATGTTTCGACCGAGTTTGTTGGCCAGCTTCATTCGCCATCTTGTTTCAAAAGGGTTGCCATTTAAAAAAAATGTAATTTAAAATTTAAAATGAGGTATTAAAAAATTGGAAAATGAAAAAGATTTTTTTTATGTGTTTGGCCTTGATACAAAGATTCTGGAGCAGTTTTTGTTTCTGAAAAATTGTTCTTTTGTTTATATCTTAAAAAGTGGTTGAATTATAGCACTTTGAATTTCTATCATGGCTAACACTTTGAAACGACCTTGTATTTGTCTCGCGATACCACACGTATTCGCCTATTTCGATGTAAGAAGGCATGTGGATAGTATACATCAATATCTCGACCATGTTTGCTGGCCAGCTTCATCAGCCATCTTGTTTCAAAATGGCGGCCATTAAATTAAAAATATATATATTTAAAGTGAGGTGCAAAAAAATTAGAAATTGAAAAAGGTTTCTTTCTTAAGTATTTGACCTTGATATAAGGATTCAGGAGCATTTTTTGTTTGTCTTTATCTTAAAAAATGGCTCAGATATAGCAGTTTCAATTTCTAACGTGGGTGACATTTTGAAAAATCTGATTTTTTGCCTGCGACAGCACTCGTATATATCAATCGATTCCGATGTGAGTGAGCATGTGCACAGCAATTACTAAGGTCTCGGCCAAGTTCACTGGTTAGCCTCATCCACCATGTTGTCTTAAAATGGCAGGCACTTTAAGAAATCGCCGAATTTGGCAGCGAAATATAAGTTACTTTAAATAAAAGCAGCTTGGATAAAGCTGACTAATTTTGCCAAATTCTCATTCATAATGATTTAGTATTGATAAAAATTAGTATTGAATCTCCTACATTCGGTTTCCACTTAATTGAGCTTCGTGTGTTTGAATAATATATGTTGGCTTTTTTAAAATAAGGAATATGAAAGCTACCTCTTCCTCCCGGCACTGGCCGGAAGGACTTTTTATTTTCTTCTGTCTTTATAACAAGAAGATATTGGATTCGTGAAAATTTTCGAATTCCAGTTTTCGACGGAGTTACACGTTTTAGGGGTCAGAGATCTCGAAAAACATGTTTTTACAAAATGTTTGTCTGTGAGTCTGTCTGTCACTCTGTGAGTCTGTATGTGACACAAATTTTGCGGGGGCTCTATTTGAAGAACTAATGAACGAAATTTAATAAAATTTTAGATTTGGTTAGTTCCTGATATAAATTGCTGCTAACTACTTTTGGTGTAAATCGCCCAACAGGTGGCACTGCTATGCTGCATTTTTCACAATTTCTGCAAAAGCTAGATCTCAAGAACTAACGCACGGATTTTCACAAAACTTCAGAATAAGTTAGTCCTTGATATAATTTGATGCTGATTACTTTTTGGTGTAAATTGTCCGACAGATAGCGCTGCTATGCTGCATTATTCACGATTATCGCAATATCTCTATCTCAAGATCTAATGCACGAATTTTTATCGAACTTCAGATTCAATTAGTCCCTGATATAAATTGATGCTGTTAAGTTTTTGGTGCAATTTGCCCAACAGGTGGTGCTCCTATGCAGAATTTTTATGATTTCCGCAATAGCCTCTATCCGACCCATTTGCACTACTATATAAATATTTCAGCATTTGTTCTTCTGATAATATTCGATAGCGAAAACTTCGTCAGTAAGTAAATAAATAAATAAAATTAAATAAATTGAATACAAATTTAATAGATATGTCGAACTACACGCTTAAACCCTCAAATAAGCAGAATAAAAAAGGTATAAACATTGAAATCTTTAGCGATTTCTTTCTCTATTAACTCATGGCTTTAGGCTAATGTTAAAGTATCGCTTTTAATCATTTTAAAAACTTATTTGAATAATTGGTAAATTTCATATAAAATTGCTTTTTGGTGCTTTTATGGACTACAACTAAATATATAGATTAAATGTAAAAAATAGATTAGAATTTTCAATTAAAAAATATTTTCACCTATGTTCTGTATACTCTTCTGTAATCCGAGAATTTCGGATTAGATCCATTGTGTTTTGAAGTTCTATTAATAGGGTTAGTAATCATTTTTTTAAATGTTGCTTTCTAAGATATTTATTATACAGTGAGTCTCAAAAGTATCGGTGAATTTCATGATTTTTTACCCGCGATTGATTGAAATTTGCGATATCTTCCCATGAAAAACTGGTGAATTTACATATTTTCCCCTCACGAGTTACTGGCGCAACTTTTTTTTTTTTTTTTTTCAATCGATGGATGAATTTCGCATTTTTTTCCACGTAACTGACAGGCGATTTTTTTTTCACGCGACTGAATAACGAAATTTACGATTTATTTCTCGCGATCAATTACAGTGCGTCTCAAAAGTATACGGACAGGCGATTTTTTGCAATAACAGTTCAAAAAATAAAGCCATAATCACGAAAAAAATAATAAGCATATGGAATTATAATACAAGTTTATGACAACAAAGAAATGCAGTATAGGTTATACAGAATTTTTGTAAAAAAATAAAAATCAAAATTGGCTGTCTCAAAAATATATGGACTTTTCAAGTGTTTTGAAAACCGTATCAAGTAAGTTTCAAACTAGTGTTTGGAGAATGTGTGGCTGTAAAGAGAACCAATTCTGCTCTACGTTTTGCTTTAATTCCTGAGTAGTAGAAAATTGACCACCATGAGCATATACATCTCGTTCAACTGCTCCCCAAAGGTTTTTAATTGGATTTTGGTCTGGACTGATAGCTGGCCAGTCTATAACAGTTACTTGAATCTGCGTAAACCAAGCTGTCGTTGAATGACAGATGTGAATCGACGCATTGTCCTCTTGGAATTTTCAGTTATCCCTTCCAAAAATGTTTCCAAATGGAAGTAGATTGCTTTTAAGGACATTTTTATAATCCTCAGAGAACTGTTGACAATTAAGAGAAGCAATATCCGTTGTTCCATTGAAACAAATCGCGTCCCACACCATGAGAGAATCCCCTCCTTGTTGTCGACTAATGAACTCCCGAGATTCTCGTCGCAGATCATGCCGATAGTATGCCCAGCCATCAGGGCCATCCAAATTGGCTTTGTTTTCGTCACTGAAGAAACACTTAACAATTCATCTTCCCAAGGTTTGTGTTTTTTAGTTCAAAGAACGCGTCCATTTCTATGGTGCACTTACAACATAGATTCAGCGCTCATTCTGTGATATTTATGAAATTTTCTTGTGATGTATGCAACGGTGAACAGTAGTTCTCGTAATAGGAAGAGCTAAAGTCTTCGAAATTTCACGAACAAACTTCTTTTGGGTTGAAACTGCTCGAAAAATCTATCTGTCTTGTCGTGTAGAGTTCCTTTTTTGGTCGACCTGAAGGTTATTTTGCAATTGCATTGTCACTTTTTGATAAAATTTCATAAAGTCCGGATCTGCTACTCTTTATTTGTTTAGCAATATCAGAAATTTTAACATTTGAGTCTTTAAATGCCAAATTTTAGTTATATCAGCAACAGAGAATTGAACGTTGCGAGGCATTTTCCCACTATTCGATAATTGAAGAATAAGCAGTGATTTTATATTTTGCAGTGGGTACTTCACATGTGCAGAACGCAGAAAATGCAAATTTTTTTGATAAGTTGGGCATAAAAGCAATTCTCTTCATTGTCCATATATTTTTGGGACAGCTTAACTTGAATTTAGATTTTTTACAAAAATTCTGTAAAACATATACTGTATTTCGTTGTTGTAACAAACATACATTATGATTCTATATGCTTATTATTTTTTTCGTGATTATGGCTTCATATTTTGAGCTGCTATTTCAAAAAATCGCTTGTCCATATACTTATGAGACGCACTATACTAGTTCAATTAAAAATATTTACCTACGGGTGAATATTGCAAAATGTGAGATTTTGAAAACAAAAATTTTGAAAATTTAAATCGCTTAAAAGCTTCTGATTTGTTTTTAAACGTTGGTTCAACAGATGAATAAAGGAATTTATATGTAAAATTGTTAAAGTCTGAAGAGCCTAAGTTCATTTTCATGTAATTATAATTATGTGAATTATAATTATGTGTCATTTTCTTGGCATACGTATGCGAGGATAATGACAATTTCATTCTAAAATATTTTTCACATTCCTGTTTTTATTTATTTTTTTAGATCTAGCATTTTAATTTTGTTTAAAGGAACATGTTTCCTCTATAGTACCTCAATTTCAGTGTAATGTTCAGTTTTATTTGTAATTTATAGAAGCCAGGAAAATGACATAGTACAAGCCTACTCAATTTGTACAAAGCCTTTAAACACATTATTTTCAAACAAGTATCTGAAATATCTTACTGGCAAAATTATTTTATTACTTCTCACTTGAACTATGTCAAGAACAAGAAGAATTACTCTGCAGCGCCATCTTTATACCTCATAAAGGACTAAAATGAACAGGCCAGGGAAATGACATTCATTTTCAGTGACAATCATATTTTAATTATGGAAAATTATTTGTAAAGTACAAAACTTGTTACCTTTCTCATATATGTGTTATATAAGGTATAATTATTAATTAGAAATTAAAAAAAAACTAGAAAAAGATATTTCTACAGTATAGCAGAAAGCCTTTTACTTTACACACATCACAATGTAACATACCAGGAAAATGACAATCTGATATTTTAAATATTTTAATTGCTTTATTTTTGTGTTATTATGAATATAATATTTCTTGAAAATACTTCTAAGAAGATTTATTATTAGAATGTAAAAATGAAAATTACATTATGTACCATTAAATAGAAATTTTATTGTGCGGACTGTAATTTTCGTATTTTGTGATATTTCCCCTTATATGCAATTAATCGCAATTTTCTACGGAATGTAACTTTTTTTTTTATCATAGCAAAGTATACTAGCTTTTTAATGTTTAAGAATTCTTGATATGTTTACAAATTTATAGAACATCATATTATTTAATGTCAGATATATCCTCTTTTATCTTCGGAATTTAAAAAGCTGAAGTCTCTGTAAACTGCATTTTTAATTAATTATCAAGTTGAGATTAAAAGAATTCACTGCTGGAATCCTAATTAATAATTATTTGGACGAGAGCGAAGCCCTTACGCAACCGAGTTAACAAACGTTTTCTAAAAAAAAAATCAGAAAAAAAACAAGAGAACAGGAATAAAAACATAAAAACACAAGCGAAGCATTCTTGTAAAAACATTTTTCTAAACACATACAAACAAAAGCCAACATAAGTAAATTGCTTTAAAAAGTAGTTAATTTTGTGAGCATTCTAATGAAGTACTTTTCTTTCTTCTTAATACTGCGTTTCAAAGTTTTTAATGAGAAACTTCAATTTTTAACAAAGACTTGAAACGATGGTTATTGATAACGTGTGTTTACACGAAAAGTTTTTCAGTCAAATTTTCTTGGGGATTTACTACCCTCATGTCCAAAATTAAGGTCACAAACATAAAATCTGTGAAAACTGATGAACTATTCATTGTGTTGCCACGAAATTTGGCAAAGAGGTATGTTACAATAGGAGAAAGAATATAGCAACATAAAAAATATGGGAAAAATTTTAATTGTGAATACAGATACAGGGTATATCGAAAAGTGGTAAATCATGAATCAGAGATAAAGCATTTAGCTCGGGAAAAGTCTGTGTAACATAGAGTGTAACCAATGTGCGCTGCTATACAAGCCTCACAACGAGCTCTTATACTGTTTATGAGGGTGCCAATAAATGTTTGTGGCAACAAATCCTATTCTTCCAAAAGCGTGGCTTTTAACTCCTGGCGGGTTTTGGGAGGCTGGTTACGCTAAGCGGTGGCTCTTCCAAGATCATTCCAAGCATGTTCAATAGGAGTGAGGTATGGAGATCTCGAGGGCCAATGGACTTTACCCATGTTACGTCAGCTGCAGGTTTATAGAAGAAAAACACCAATCAGAGAGAAGGAAATTTTAACACTGCTTCCCCTTCGTCCAATAAACAGTGTTCTTTGGAGTGCATATACCTACAGAGGCGTGGTCGTGGGTAAAGTCCATTCATACGGTGGATATCCACTTCTTCAAGAAAATCACAACATTATGAGCTCTGTGTGGCTTCGCATTATCGCCCATAAGCATAAGCCTGGTCCTAGAGCACCCCGGAACAACCTAACATAGACTTCGAGGACTTCATCCCTATAGCGATGTGCATTGACAGTACACGCATCGAAGACGTGCAGTGGTGTACGAATGCCAAACATTACGCGGCCTCAGACAAGCATTCCTTTGCCAACAAATCTGTCGATTTCTTTTACATAGGAGGGATGGTAGTGAGCTCCATGTTCTCTCCAGATGAAGATTAGACGAGAATCACTCTGCTTGGTGAATCTCGACTGATCACTGAAAAGAACACACCCCGATTCTTGTTGCGTTCAAGACTGATGTCTTCGGCTCCACAACAACCGGCTCTCCTGTTGGATGCAGTGAAACGGACACACGAGTGGACACTGGTCGATAGGGATGAGGTCCTTGAAGCCTATGTAAGGTTGTTCCGGGTTGCTGTAGGCCTGGACTTCATGTTTATGGACGATAATACAAAGACGTACAGAGCTCACATTGTTAATGATTTTATTGAAGAAGAGGATATTCGCTGTATGAATTAGACCTCGACGTCTCCGGACGTTAATCCTATTGAACATGTTTGGGATGGTCTAGAAAGAGCCATTGCACAGTGTAACCCCCTCCCAAGACCTGCCATTAGTTAAAAGCCACGCTTTTGGAAGAATGATATTTGTTGACACAAACATTTATTGACACTCTCATAAACAGTATAAAAGCTCGTTGTGAGGCTTGTATAATAGTACACAGTGGTCATACTCCATATTAGACAGACTTTTCCCAAGATAAATGCTTTATCTCTCATTTATGATTTACCACTTTTTGATATAGCCTGTATCTTAATTCACAATTAAAATCTTTTCCATATTTTTATGTAGCTATATTCTTTCTCCCATTGTAATATACCTCTGTGCCAAATTTCGTGACAACACAGTGAATACTTCATCAGTTTTCTCATATTTTATGTTTGTGACCTTAATTTTGGACATGAGTGTAGATCAATGACAGGTGAAAGTACCATTCAATAAGTATCTATCAAGTATTTTATATAGAAAAAGAAGTTTTTACTCGTAATTCGATTCGTTTTCAACATTTTCGTTACATGAATCTATTATATGCATGTGTGAAGGCTTTGATTAATCCCAATAATCATGTGTTTCCCTTAGAAATTATTTAAGGGGCCCGAAATTGAGATAACAGGTGGCCCCAAATTTTATATTGAATTAATTCTATTTCAAAATTCTATCTAATTTCTTTTCAAATTATTAACTTATATATATATGTATATATATATATGCATATGTGTGTGTATATATATAATACCTTCGAATCAAAATTTATCTTACAATATATGTATATATATATATAATGTTTTATAAAAAGTACCAGTCATAACAAATAAATTTTTCTTGTAATAGATCAGCTTTAACCACATGATCACAATTCTCCATTTTGTCCCTTATTTTAGATTGATGTTTATTTTACATATTGGATTTAGATATTACTGAATTTGGCTTGGATGCACAACATAAAATATTAATAATTTAAGCTATTTCCAAAATTGAAAGAAGTGTTTCAAAATATTGATATTTTATGTTGTGCATACATTCTGAATTGCATCTTTTTATCCAAATTACATTTTTATGCTAATACCGGTCAACATCATTTTTGCTTAGTTTTCTTGGTTGTATCCAATTTTTGTGTAGAGGAAACATTAAAAAAAAGCTGTTTAATGAAATATATGTGAACTAAGCTGAGCCACTCTTTGGAGAAATATTGGTGAGTTTCCGGGTATGTCGAATTTAGAAAACTATTCTGGAAAGAAAAGGGGTCCCGAAATGACACTATGCTTCCAACAGCTTGAGAGATTAATAGGGCCCTGCATGTGTGTGGTGTATGCAGATGGGCAAATTGTTACATGTGACACAGTCCACTCATTCTATAGAATGTCTTTAGAAATTCTCATAAATGAAACTCTTTTTCATGTACGTTCCAATGTGTTGCAAAAAATATAACAAGAAATCTAAAGCATGCGTCAAGCATAGATTCTGAACCACTTTCCAATACTTTACCAATACTTCGCTGTTTAATTAAATAAATAAAATACCTAAATAATCATTTTAGAAAATCCATAACGTATTTGAAAAATAGTATTCTGCAATTATCGCCCACAACCGGAAAAGCAATTCAATTCTTTTATGAAAAAACACTTGAATTCTTCTGTTAAGACCTGTATATTACCCGCAGGTATTTACACACGCACGTATTTATCTAAAATTCAATTCAGATAAAACGCGCTTATACTTGTTACTTATTAAACTCCTTATACTTGTATTATGTTGCCAAAACTTGAATGAAAACTCAGTTGAACGTGGTTTTTGTCCCTCATGTTTAGATGGCGGCACTCGTGGTTTCTTAAATCGACCTTTTGATTCATTTGTTCTCAGTTCATTAATAATTATTTATTTTCACTAGATGGCAACACTACATTTTTTAATTCAAATCATTGGTCAAGTTTCAAATAATTATCTCTTGCATGGGAAGCTTTCGTCTCTGAACTTTGAGTCTTTTTACCATCATATTTTCCTGAAGACGGCTGTAGAAACAGCTCGAAACGTAGAAGTTAACTTTTAACTTATTAAAGTTCGTGTTTTGTGAACTATTAAGCAAGATTGTGTCTTTATTATTTAAGTCTTGTTACAATAAAGTGAAACCAGTCGAATAAAGAAATTTTTTATTTCGTTTATGTACATTTTTTTCATGTATGTATCTGAATACACATTTGTTTGCGCGAAGCTATCACAAGTCGTAGATTTTCACAAATATATTAAATTTATTTTGGAAATACGTCTAACTTTGACATTTTGATACCTTACTTTTTTTTACATGTCTACGTGTATTTATCGTTTTCGCCAACAAAGATGTTTAAAGTATCTACTCCAAATTAAGAAAATGAATATATTTTTTTTTTTTCAAAGTAAAATTATATTATAAATAAGTACATGATATGTTCAATTATAAATAATAACAAATAACAATACTTACAAATAAACTTGTTAATAGATTAAAATATGATCTCTCATTACTCCATTTTGTATATTATGCATTTTAAGTAAAATTGTTTAATATTCTACAAGTACAATTCATAAATATTTTGAATAGTTTGAAAAATGAAAATTGAGCACATGAAAGTTAAGAGCCTACACTCCCCAGCTAGTGTTAACCTATCAGAACGTTCTTTTCTAATTTCGTGTTCCCTTACTATATATTTAAAGGCTTTGTTTCACAGGATAGCTGAAATTGATCTCTGACCGGGTTCTTTTTAACCTTTTCGATTTTGATTGTAGATGTTTTTAAGAGTTCACTTTCTATTTCGGAACAGGTTTGTCAGTAGTGAAAGTACCTTCATGAAAAAACTTGTATAAAAAATAAATAAATAAAAGAACCAGGTTAGAGAAATTTCCTCGAAGATCTTATGCAATAAACTAATTTTAAAATACAGAAATGCAAACGAGAAATTTGAAAAGGACGCTTCTATAGGATTAATATTAGCTTATGAGTTTTGCTGTGTGACTAGCGTACGCTTTTATTCCTTTTGCGACGGACGCCCTTTACAGAGTTAGTAATCTTTTATCTCCAGTTTTTTAAATTAGAAATTTTTTCGTAATTTAAACGCAGAAATGCTTTGATTAAATTATGCAAAAATTTTAATTAAAAATTACTGCTATGGATAATCAAGGATTCAGATTTTTTTATGCGACACGTATATGTGACACTCCTCTAGAAGTGTTTAAGAAATTATTCGTTATCGCAGTTTCATGGATTTCGTGAGTCGCTTTTATATCGAATTTCTTATGGTACAGTGATTCACCATGGACGCAATATTAGAAGCGAAGTCATGTGGGATATTACAGACAAATATATACACAAAAATCTGGTTTATTTTTTTTAATTTTAAATTAATTACTTCGAACTATCATGAGCCAAAAAAGATTTTTTATTATATTTAAGAAAACATATTTAATAATGTGAATCTTTTATATAATTACAAATTGAAGGATCATTCTTTTTTTCTTTTCATTAATACTGTCCAGACTGTAACAAGTAATATAAAAAATTTGTTTTTAAAGTCAATTCCTACTTAGGTCATCAAAGAAAAATTTAATTTAATCCCTTAAGCTAATATTAGTTTTTGTTGCATTAAAATATCTCAATTTGTTGATTTTCTATAAGCCAGTAAACCCTATTGGTTTACAATGGAAGTCTATGGGAATTTGGAGAAATATTAGAGATATCGCCAAGTTGGCGTCACTTTTGGCGACTCATTTTGTTCGCCAAATTTGGCGATATATCGCCAAGTTGGCGATAAAGTTGGTGGCAAAACAGGGTCCCTCCTATGGTAACCCCCTTATTGATATGAAGATGCATTAAATGCTGTTCAATAACCAATGGCCGCCATTTTGTCTCCCATATAAAACTAAAATTAATTAATTAAAGTTTAATTAATCAATTAATATTTGAAAAAACTATATTAACATCAATTGTCATCCAGTACAAGTTTGAAAAAATTTATTTCAACTTAAGTGGATGAATAATAAGCATTTTATTAAAGATTGAAAATTTGAACAAGATATGTAAATAAATATAGGGAGAGAGTGAACTAATAGTAGGAATTGAAAAAAGATAAATATTTTTTTAATACAGAGAAATATAATGTAACTACCAACGAAAATATACAATAAACTTTTCCGAGTTACCCACTATTCCGAAAAGCGTTCATTATCAATATAAAAAAAACTCAGAAACCAATCTATTTTTACGATTTAAAGAAGCACTTTAAAAAACACGTTTCTTTAGCTGGCATTGATTTTCGGAAATGTTTCCGAGAAGTTTTTACAATGTACCAATCACTTTTCTGAGCCGGGACCATAGGTTTTTTAATGCTATCCATTTTCATGTAAATATTTTCATGTTCAAGAAGCATATTTCACAGACAAACGTGATAAATGAAAATCATTAACATTAGCATTAAAATTAATATAATGGTGCTACTCTTGCATTTATAAATTGAATTACGCAGCTCAAATGCTTAATTGAAAGTGCACAGCTTTCTAAACACCGATATTTTGGTTTAAGAACTGATTCATTACACTATAAAAACTACTCGGAAATGTTTCCAAAAATCAGTGGAAGCAAAATAGACTTTAACTTTATAAACTTATATATTTAAGAGACAAGGCTGTTGTTTCAGTCATCTGGCCTCAGCTTTCTACTGAACCGATTTTGATAATTATTTTTTTAAGCTCTTTATATGTAGATGTGCCCACCCTTGCTTTTTTTTTTTTAATAATCACATTTTTATATTTATATTTTTATTTTAAAAGTACTTTATGAAATTTCTTCACGTTGCTGGCAATCGGATTACTTCCATTGTTGAAGAAAGCAAGGAAACAAAGGGAATTAAAATATCATTCCGGATGCCATTTTCGTATTAGAACAATGTCAGACGGGCTTCTTTTTTGCTGCTTTTTTGCTTAAGTATTATCCTATCACAATTCTATAGCATTGTGAATGGAATTTAGAATTAAATTATAATTAAAATAACTTTTTCAGAATTTTTGAACAGAAAATGTCGTCATGATTTAAAATAACGCATTATTATTCATAAAGCTGTTACATTTCAATATTTTGTTTTTCATTTCGCTGATATTGAGATTGAGACGTTGATATTAGAGAGCTTAAGCGTGTGAAATGATGTGGGGAAAAATGAAATGAGTATTTCATTTGCTAAAACTAAATATTTTACTACGAATGTGTCTAAAATTAAATTTCTGTATTTCGCAGGCACTCTGATTAGAACCTCAAGTAAAGAATGGGAATGTTTACATGCAGAAAATTGTAACTGGCAAACGTGAAACCAAGTTTGGGAATATATTTATTAATAATCCGTTGCATGGATTATTCCATGGATAATCCAGTATTTTTAAAATAGTGAATATGAATATGAAAAATATACATGTAAATTTTGCGACGGTGAATAAGATGTTATTTTTGGATTTTGTTGAAAACAAAAATTATAATTCTGTCAAAGTGGCGCAATTTTCTTTGATTTTTCGTTATGCAATACCAAATATCAAAGCCTCAATTAATAACTTCATAATTTCATTATCTTAATTGCATATTTTGCTGATTACTTATAGAAAAAAGTTTAATTTTTCAATAATTTGAAAAGTGGAAATTAAACTTCAGTTAAAAATAACATTTGTTTTAAGAGTTAGGCTAGCCAATATAATATTGATTAATTATTGTAACTATTTCTGTTATTTTTTATAAATTCAGTCAATCAGTTCTTTTAAATATTTTTGTTCGTCGAATTCGACGGGTTTCCACTCATGATTCTTTAAATATGGAAAATACATTGTTTTTTTGATGTTTTTAATAAAGAAGAACAATTTTCGGAATCATGTGTAGCTCGGAAGAAGTTATTGCTTTTTTCGTTAGTGGTTATATTATATTTTTGTAGATTAAGACACATTTGTATTATGTTATAGTGCAGGTCATGCTTCATCTTCGAAAGTTAAATAGTTTAGATCTTTGCTAATTGCTGTTTAATTATTTAGATTTAAAAAAAAAATAATCCTAATAAATAATTATTTGGAGCTTTCCAGTCTCTACAGAAAGGACACTTTCTAAAAATAAAAAAAAAATGTTTTTGAAACATTCTCACATCAAACTTTAAAAAATATCTTTAAAAAATCCCTTAGCCAAATGCTTTTCAAAGCAATTCATTTAGTGAAAATTCTAATGATGTATTTTTTATTTTCTGCTTGACTTTGCGTTTTTAAATTTTTAATGACAAACTACTGTTTTTAACTATGAATTGAAAAGTTGGTCGTTGTTAACATATGTTTACTCAAAAAGTTAGAATTTTTTCCACGAACTTTTTCTTGGCTTGAGTTGAAATTAATGACATATGACAGAGTTTTTCAAGAAACTTTTAAGACATCTTTTAAAAAGAACAAGTTTATAAGGTTTATAGCTTTTCTTTACAAGTACCAACATTCATGTGTTTGTGTGTATGCAGAATCTATAGATGACAGTAATTTACCAAATTTAACAATATATTATAAATATGTAAAATATGTTGTTTTCTGGAGTTTCTAATAAAAAAGAATGCTTTTTGGAATCATGTGTAGATCGGAAGAAGTTATCGCTTCTTTCGTTCGTGGTTATATTAGATTTTTGTAGATTAATATGCATTTGTATTGTTTTATAGATTAAGACACATTTGTACAATTTTATAGTTCAGATCATCCTTTATCTTCAAAAGTTAACTAGTTTAACTAGTTTAATGGGTCCGGGACACAGAAATCTTCAAATTTTCTTAAAAACTTTTATTGCATTACAAATTTCTCTGTTTTTGATTGCTTAAAATGACGTTTAAATCATGTTTATATCTTAATTAAAACAGGAAATATTATTTTTTTCTCTTTGGTTTGTTTTCAAAATTTAGCTTTCAAGTAATGCCTGTTTTGGAAACGACTTCTTGTGAAAATGCATTTTTCTTCATGGTGTTTTTTTTTCACCTTTTCTCGTATTCAAATTGTTATACGTCATGAACCGTTAAAGCTAAATGTTTCAAACTTGGAATATGTCTTTTTCAATTGTTTTAGTTTAATTTTGATTTAGGAAAAAAAATAGTTACTTTTGAAAATATGATTATTTTTTTTTAAGTTACGTAATTTTTTTATTTACTTTAAATATTTTTAATTTTTTTAATAAATTGTTTTTAAAAGGCTGAATCAAAATTAAAACTTATACATTTCTGTTTATTTAAATGAGAACAAATTGAAATTTTACAAATAATATTTCGAGTTATAACGATTTTAAATTACACCCCTTTTTTAATAAATTTTTAATTTAAATAATAAATGAGAATAGTAAATGAATAATAAATAAATGAGAAATTTTATCACGTGATTTTGTTTACAAATGATATGGTTAAACATTACAAAAAAAAAAGTAAAAAAATTAACTCAATGAATAAAAATTACTTTAAAGTGTGTCCCGGACCCTCTGAAGTCTTTGCTAATTGCTGTTTAATTATTTAGGTTTTAAAAAAATTAGAATCCTAATAAATAACTATTTGGAGCTTTCCAGTTTCTACAGAAAGGGCAAAGGAAAAATAAAAAAAACTGATTTTGAAACATTCTAGCATCAAACTTTAAAAAATATCTTAAAAAAAAAAAAAAAAAAAAACCCTTAGCAAAATGCTTTTCAAAGCAATTCATTTTGTGAGAATTCTAACGATGTATTTTTTATTTTCTGTTTGATTTTCCGTTTTAAATTTTTAATAACAAACTACTGTTTTTAACAATGAATTAAAATGACAGTCGTTGTTAACGTATGTTTACTCAAAAAGTTTGAATTGTTTTCCATGAAGTGTTTCTTGGCTTGAGTTGAAATTAATAACATATGACAGAGTTTTTCAAGAAACTTTTAAGAAATCTTTTAAAAAGAACAAGTTTATAACTTTATACGTTTATAACTTTTCGTTACAAGTACCAACATTCATATGCATGTGTGTGTGTGCAAAATAAATGAATGACAGTGATTTACCAAAATTAACAAATGAAGCACGTTTGTAGTTACAAAATTTAAGACAAATATTAATGTATGTTTAAATAGTTTTCACCATTATGAGTTTGTTGACGTTAGCAGAAAAAACAAGTTAGAAATTATACGTAAAACGTGGCAAATGAGGTGCGTTCATTCTGTAACTATGTTTATAAATATTTTTTGCACCGCATATTGTACTGAATGTATATTGTAGTGTACTTCATAAGTGCATAGCAATTTCATTCTGTTCGAAAGGCTGTCACATCATTAAAATGCACTAGAAATATTTTTTTCCCATTGGCCATAATGTAACTGAAAACTTGTGACTGTCCCTGTAATTAAACTATACATCCAATTTTCATAAAATTTGAAATGGCTCGACAAAATTTTACAACAATAATATATTTAAAATTTCAGACCATTCGGTTGTGTAGTTTTTGCTCTGTTATATGCGGACGGACGGACAGACAGTCAGACGGACCGGACGACAACTATAGGTGCTACGTATTTATATAATTACGAACGTACCTAAAAACTAATTTATCCAATATTTTAATTTTAATTAAACCTTTTTTATGTGACTATAAAATTCATATATCATAGTAATAATGAGTATAGAATGTCTGCATAATTTTAAAAAGTGCAAATTTTACGTAAAAGGTTGTTTTTGCTTTACATCGGCGGAAATTCGTCCTGTATTTCATGATAAAAGTATGTCGATCATTACTAAAGGAGCTATTCCATATACTTCGATCATGTTAAGCGATTGTCACTTGTCACTGTTGTAGCGATTGCTGTATTGTGGCTTGCGATTAAAAAAAAACCTTCCTCATTTAAGGTCACACACCTTCGGATGAGATTTTTTGAAATTGTCTCTTTATACCAATATTTTATGAAGACATTTAAGTTAAAACTTTATATCTAAATATTTTAGCAATTACATAAAAATAATTTTTTTAAAGTGTCAAAATTATGTGAAAAATTGACATTTCCGCAAAACATGATAACTCAAAAACAAACCAATGTATTTTGCATAATACAGAGAATAACTTTCTCTAGGACTTAAACTATTCTCATTATAATAACATCTATATCTTAGATGTTGTTGCAGTTGAAATACTGATGTATTGAAAAAAATTGTAGAATTAGTTGAAACTTTGTCACTTATACCAATGTAAATATAAAACTAATTAGTATATTATCATAAGCGTAATCTATTCCCTCAATAAACATTCATAAAAGAAGCACACAAAAGTTCAAGGCATTTCATGCATTATTTTTTACTATAGGATTTTTTGCATATACTAAGAATTTGAAAAACTTCATTTTGAGAAAAAGCAAAAAATAACTTTTAAACGCAGTTCAAAAGCTGTAATAGATGTAACTCCAAAATAGCTTAACTCAGGTTCTAATTAAGATACAGACTCAATTTAAGCATAATTTGACAGTTAAAAGATACGATTTTAAATATTATTACAAAAATGAAAAATCGCTATTTTGATCGAAAATGACGTTTCAAAGATGTGTGGATACCTTAATTATCACTACTTTTATTTGCTGAAAAAAGTGTTGTTATATCCATTCTGCGTATTAAAAGTTGTACATAAAAATAGATTTAAATATATGATGAATGCATGAAATTATATAAACAAAGAAAACATGGAGAAATAATAGTTAGTACACTGTGAAAGAAATCTATTAATTTTGTAGGAAAAGCTGTCAGCCAAGACGCTAATAAAAATCTGTTTGCTTTACGGAAATAAGCTGTATTTATTACAAAATTTCCGTTATTTTAACTGATTTTGTATGTTCGTAATTAAGACATATTATTTCTTTAAAATAAACAGTAATTTACTGGCGTATTGACTGACAGTTTTTCTCTGTAAATTCAAAAGTTCTGTTTTTGTTTTTTTACAATGTAAGAAAACGTAATCATAGATTATTCAGCATACAAATAAAGGTAAAATTAACATTTTTTATTTAATTAAAATCCTGCTATTAAGATAGAATTTTCATTCCTGTTTACATATTTTATAATTTTTGAAAAAAATCGCTTATGTTTATATTTGCAAATCTAGTCATTGCTCTGAGAAAGCACATCGTAATTCATATCACTCCTGTATTCCCTTATCATAAAAATCACGTTTCCTCGCTTGTTGAGTTAAATAAATTAAATATATTTAATAGAAAAGGGATTCCCTCAAGTCTCTCTGTTTCAGCTAATTTACACATTTCCTGGGATTTCTAGATGAATCCAAATAGCATAAATTCCAACAGAAAAAAAAAGAATGACATTAATTTTTTGAGGATAGTTAAGAATGTAGATAGGATAAAGCGTGCATATTTACTTTTATAATATTACATAGCTGCCAACTCTTACGCTTTTTTGTACCACAAAAAATTATACGTAAATTTTACTTTTTTTAATTGTCGTAATCCGCCGATAGAATAAGGCAATAATTTGTATTAAATTTTTCTGGTAAAAAAATAAAAGAGTTGTAGAGCGTAAGAGTTGGCAGCTATGATATTATTTTTTAAGTTAACTAGATAACAATGTTTACATTTTTGCGTGGCGTATTTGTTTATTGATTTTGATCGCTGTAAAAACTAGGGCTGCGATGGTGGAGAAAATGGCGGACTCCGACTTCGGGATATTTTAACGACTCCGACTCCCTATTCCGACTCCGGGCTGGCAATACTAGTACTCGGGCTGTGGTACTAGCGTTGCCTGTTGGTTAAAAATAATGATGGAATATAAGAAAAATAAAGCTAAAATCTCACTATTTCGGCATTGATTATCATTTTAGAGCTTCAAAAATAAAACAAGGAAAAAAAATTAAATTTTCCACTTTATTAATTTTGCGCCGCAAACTCGAAAAATCCAACTATCGAATTCTAAAGAATACGAAACGAAATGTTACTATTTTGGATCTGCGGACTGAGAAGAAAAAGTGAAATCGTTACAATTTAGTTGTTATTTTGCTCGGCCAGACTCGAAAAACTTATATGGAAAGGAGGAAAAATAAAGATGAAAATTTTATTATTTTGGAAATAATTCGGATTCTGTGGCCTCAAGTAGTCCATAATTAACAATAATAATTCATTTTATAGATTCAAAATTACATATAATTAGTTTAATTTCACTTTTAAAAAAAATCTGAAGTAGGAGTCGGCTTGTTTTTCTAGCGACTCCAACTCTTTTGCTCAAAAATGGGTCTGACTACGTCTCCGACTCCGCAGCCCTGGTGAAAACGCACTGCAATTTGTTATACAAGCACCCGGTTTACAGGAAGGACCCATTGCTTCAGCAACTACAATGTTGTTCATTAAGATTAAAGATTTCTCATTCGACAAGATTAGTTTAATTTGTTGAAAAAAGATATGCATGTAAATTTTGCGTATTAAAACTTGATACCGGGAAAGTGGATCTATTGAACAAATAATTTCTATTGAGTAGATTTTAAAGTAGTATTTACATTGGTAATTAGATAACTTTGGAAGTAAAGTTTTAGTTTGTTGAATATCGTTATGTGGTGCTTCCTTATGGCTATATTTGTGAATCACATTATAGGAAAATTCTGGAACTAACATATTAGCAATTGAAAATGACAGACATATTTTAACGCAGAGCCTCAATCACTGGCTCTAATATTATGAAATTTTGAAGGTAAGTGCTTTTTTAAACGTAGGTTCCCACAATGAATAGATTTTGTAGAAAATGTAAAATAAAGGCGAATTAAAAAGTCTTTATTTATCCCAACCATTCTTGCATTTAAATCAAAACTGCTTATAAAGTTTATTTTATTCATTTTTACATTTAGTGTGGTTTTTTAAAATCTCTTTCTTTTTTTATTACATTAAAATTGGCTACTCAAATTTGAGAGATAAAACAAGTAAATAAAAGTTCGTGGAAATTGGCAGATTTTGTAACGTTTTGGCTACAATGCAATTCAAGCATTAATAGTTGCTAGACAATGATAGTTGATCTTCCAAATAAAAAAATACAAGCTGTCAAAAAAGTGTTAAATTTCTCAATTAATGTATCAGTGAAATGTAATTATTACTTTGGTTTCTTTATAGATTAAATATTTGTAAATAGTTTTATAAACAATTTTTTTAATTTATTAATTTATTTTTACAAAATTGCCAATAATAAAAAAAAGCACAAAGCTGATACTCCGTGGAAAATAAATTGCCAATCCCCATGTTTATTTAAATTATCTTTTAATTTTGAATGACGTATAAATTAAATAACTGCTGTTGGAAAGAGTACTATAATTGAAAGGTATTGGGAAAAACAATTATTTCATTCACTTTTGGAGTTTTGAAGCACAGTACAAAAACCGAATGCTAATTCTTCACTCTATGAAGTGGTTGAAACAGTTAACATTAAAAACAACAGATGGCAGCACAATGACTAGTTTCTATGAGAATTCTATAACTTGCATAAAAACTTTCTAACTTTCAAAACTGAATATCTCCATTCATACTCATACTTAATGTGGGCTACCATTGCTCTTCTGCATACCCTTCAATACGTTAATATTCCTTTATCATGGAAATCACGTTTCTTTGTTTGTCGACATAAATAATTTAAACAAATTTAATGCGAATAGCATTTCCTAAAACGTCCTTTCTAAGATAATTCAAGCAGGGACTCCTGAGATCCCGAGCTGAAAGCAAACAGCGTAGCTCCCAACAGGAGAAAATTAATCGTTCAGATCTTTGTGGAGAACGAAGAATGCAGAAAGGCTAACGCATTTAAATGCTTTTGTAATGTGATTATAAAACAAAGTTAACTAGAATAAAATGTTCAAAATTTAATATTTTATTATTATAGGAAGGTATGCGATTTTATATGCGATTTGTTGGTAGGTGAATTCCATATGTTAAAAAGGTTTTAAAAAGTAATGATAAAATGCTTTTTCTTTTTAGAAGTGTACTTTCAGAGAGATTAAAACTGAAATCTGACTTTTTGTATGAAATTTCGTAGCTAATTATCTGAGAGTATGACGAATTGTGAGCGGAAACTGAGCATCCTTAGTCGTAAAAATAAGAATATACTGACTGTCAAACTTTCGAAATTTCAATTAATTTACAAAAAATGATTTTTGTAATGAAGTGGAATAAATTCAAACGGCAGAAAGTGGGCTATTTCACACATGTTCCAAAAACAAGTAAGGGGGAAATGATAGAGATAATTTTTATTGATACTATCTGCTCACATAAATTTAAATGAAAAATTTTTTAATATATATTTAAATATTTGGTGCTTAAGGTTGTTCTCCCGAGACTTAAATGGGCATTGGTTTCGCGGATAAAAATCACACATTAAAAAGTATTGTCACTCATGCAAATTTAATTAATTGAATCACCAGAATTTTTCTATGGCTGCTTGAAAAGGACTCCATTTTTAAATGCTTGATCATTACACCAGCTGCAAAATTACGAACCAAACCTTCAAAAGGATAAACGCTTTAACATGAAGTTAAAAGGATTACAGACGTGTATTTTGATTGAGGAAACTTCCTTTCATCATAAAATACATCAAGCTAACGTAATTGTCAAAAATTAATATTCGTAATTTTCATCTAACATGAAATGGCAATATTATTTATAACTTATAAAAGTTTAATATTATAAATATTTCCTAAGTATCGAATAACCTTACATTTTATTTCTTTTCGAAATCAAAGGATCTGAAGCAGAGCAAATGCAACAGATCAGATTTCCACTTATTACTTGAATTCATTATCTTATTAAATGGAGAACAACAAGCTACAAATTATTCACTACAAAATGCAACAAACTGTACCGAAAGAAAACTTGACATAAAATTGACTGAACCGTTAAAATAAAACAAGTTGGTAAGTGTGATCACAGATCGCACAGAGGATTTCGTTTAATATTCATTTCAAAACACTTTATCTTTTTGCAAAATCTGTTAGTTTCACATTTCGCAATCAGGGGACGCACTCTATTCTATACAAACCTCTATCTGAACGAAACTCCGTTTTACAACTTATCCATAGATATATTAATCGAGGGCATCGGGCCCGCAGCACCCAAGTTAGGTAGGCGTCCCTGGCGGTAAAAAGTGGAACTAAAATATGCAAGGCTATGTGCATAATATAAAAGAGTGGTCAAAGGGGGGTCGGCAGAAGTTAGAAAAGTACCCACCGCGTGCAATGTAGGGAGTTTAGAAAAATTGCTTAAAATACACAAGTTAGAGCCCGGAGGTGTAAATAATATAAGATTTTTTGAAAATTTTATGATTTTTCGTGTGATCGCAAGTGTTTTGCTATAAGTATGCAAAATTTCAAATCTGTACCTTAATTAGGGGCTGAGTTAGAAAAAAAAGATTAAAATACACAAGTTAGAACCCAGAGGGTTAAATATAAGAATTTTTCAAAATTTTATGATTTGCCGTTTGAAGTAAGGTGTTCAGCTATAAGTATGCAAAATTTCAAGTCTTCAAATTAAATAGGGACTCAGCTAGAAAAAAATAGCTTAAAATACACAAGTTAGAGCCCAGAAGGATAAATACAAGACTTTTTGAAAATTTTATTATTTGTCGTTTGATGAGAGGTGTTCAGCTATAAGATGCAAAATTTCAAGTCTCCAACATATATAGTTTCTGAGAACGGGCCCTGTGACGGACAGACAGAGAGACAAAAGAGTGAGACGAATAGGGTTTCGTCAGATGAACGAAACACTAAAAAATAAGGATATAGGGAAAACAACCTTGGGCGTCCAGACCATGGCTTTATATAGGGTATAATATCAGTAATTGTAGGAGGAAAACAATATTTACGGTTGCTTTGTTAAGATTCTATGACGTGGTACAATATAGAAAATGTTGACAGTATTTATATGTTATTCGTATATAATCACATACACTGCTTAAAAAACTTAAAAAATAATATTAGTTTTCCATGAGAAAAATGATATAATCTAGTATGTTTAAAAAAATGGAAGATATAATTCGTATTTTCCAAACGTTGGAATATGCACATTTTGCCTGTTCTCTTTATTGTTCAGTGCAGATTGAGCCAATAGATCTTTACACATTTTAAAATTAAAATTTGAAAAAATCCACTAGTCGGGGTACGAATGCACAGTTTAGTTGAAAATGCTTATTTGATCGAAAGTTCTGTTGAAGCAAATTAAAATAATCACTTTAAAAAATTTCACATAGACAGCACAAGAAAATCCAAAATGGAAAAGAAATACTAGTCAGATGTGCCAATCCCAAAACTTTCTTCTATCTCATACATGTTAATGCTTAAAAATTCGCTATCACATTACCAAAATTAAATGACAATCTATGCTCAACGTGAAGATAAGATTCCATCCATTAGTTCTTGAAATATGACTATCGCTAAAATCGTATAAATTGCGAAAAATGCATCATAGCAGTGACACACGTTGGATTATTCACACCAAAACCTAATCAACAGCAACTTATGTCAAAGTCTAACTGAATCTGAAATTTGATGAAAATCCGTGCATTAGTTCTTGAGATAGCGCAATTGCGAGGATCTTGGAAAACTCAGCCTAGCAGCGCCACCTATTTGGCGATTTACACCAAAACCTAATCAGCACTAATTAATATCAAGATATACCTGAAACTGAAGTTTGATGAAAATCCGTACATTCGTTCATGGGATAGAACTATTGCGGTATTCGTAAAAAATGCAGTATAGCAGCGCCACCTGTTGGGCTATTTGTACAAAAAGCTAATCAACACCAACTTATATCAAGGTACAATTGAATCTAAAGTTTTGTTAAATTCTGGGCATTAGTTCTTGAGATAGAGCGCCCACAAAATTTTTGTCACATACAGGCAGACAGACATTTCCTAAAAACAGTCAAATCGCATTCAAGACCTTCTAAAACGTATAAATCCGTCAAAAACCGTGAGTTAAATTTTCTTACGAATCCAATACTTTCTTCTTGTAAAGATAGAAGAAAGTAATAATAATAAACTCAAAATAAAGTCATTACAGGCTATTTATTTTGCACACTCTACTACCATGTGCACCATTTGTAGCTCGAGCCACATACAAAATGTTCTCAATTTCCTTCCAGTTGATAAATATGGTAATAAATTGCACAAAATAAATGGTCTGTAGTTTCTTATCAAGCATTTTGGAAGCATTTTTGCGATTTTGAGTGTATAGCATCGTATAAGGTGAAATTTTTAACTCAATTTATTTATTTGTTTAGATGAAACTTTCGCCCGCGAGAAAAATTTCCTTCCAAATAGAAATCTTACACTCCAATTACTTGGTATTTTTTTATTATTGAATTTAAAATGTTTCAAAGACTTTTTGCACATCCTGTATATTTAGCTATGTAAGAGCATCCTTTTATAAAGGTTCCTTTTTTAAATTAGTTTAGATCCGTGTTTCTCAAGCTCATGGCGCACTTAAACCCATGGTCAAACTTTCACGGCACACAAAAATTATTACCATAGAAAGTTATCATTTAAAAATATAAGTGTCATTTCTAGTGTATTTACTAGCGCACAGAAAATACTCTATCAGAGATAAAAAGGCCAAAATAATTTATTATAATTTATAGAATTATATAACACAAGTCCTTTACTATCATTGAAATAAGGTACGTATGATAAAAATGGTTACAGTAAACATTAACTTAAGGAAAAAAAAACAACTTTTAATAAAAAACATCCTGGTTAATTTCATACCTGTAATAACAGTGACATTGTCAATATCTGTAATGATAAATAATATAATCACGCAAATAATATAATTTTGCATAACATTTGACATATGCTATTGATAAACAAACATCACAAGATATCAGGTATCACGAAAGCAGGTGCTTATATAAAACTGATCATCTATCAACGTGATTATAATGCGTTAAAATTATATATATTATAAGTTATTTATTACATTATTTTTATGTATTATACATTATATAGTATTATATTATTTTATTATATATTATATTATTATTTATTATGTATTATTTCATTATTTCATTATTCACTATATATTATCATATAATTTATCATATATTATACCATGTTACACGTTAGAATAATTTGTTAAAAATCTTATAAACTAATTTTACAATAACTTTTATGTTTACTTATTTTACTTTTCAAAGAATGTGAAAATACTGATATACTTATAAACTGATTTTCCAACGCTTACTTCTGCTTCATTTTACTTACAAATTACATTGCTATTATTTTACTTACATACTCTGCTTCATTACACTTTACTTTCAAATTACTTATCATTTTACTTACCATCATACGTAGTGTAGGGTAAGTCTTGTAATCGTTTTAAAAATCGAAAAAAAAATTTGACGGATTTACACGTTACAGACACTGGAGATTCCGAAAAACATATTTTTAGAAAAAAAAATTTGTCCGTCCGTCTGTATATGTAAACACTCTATCTCCCGAACAAATTGAAATAGAGACTTCAAATTCGGTGTGTACTTAGGGAGTAATAATGGGAAGAAGACTATTAAATATCAGTAACCTCGATTAACCGGAATTTATTTTTTCGGACTCTTGAAATATTCGTTCTGATAAAAGGTATACAAAAATTTTCGAAATTGTTTATTTGAAAGAGTGAATATAAAAGACAATAAAAAAAAAAATTCATCATGAATGAGCTCGATCGGATAATGAGTTGCCCAGATATTTGTAATTCTATTTTTCACACTCTTCAATTTTTCATGATCCTGTATTTCATTCAAATTTCAATTCAAAGATATATTTTAATTGGAAATGAGACGCTTAATCCGACGCAGTAAACTGTTAGTTAATAGGATTATAATTTTTCAAGTTATAAGGATGTTTCTTTTACGCAATTCGGTACTACTCGATTATCCCGCCGACCCAAAAACTATCGCCAAACTATAAGATTAAATACCAATAATGGCTTATCGTAAATGTCAAGTATTTAATGCATTCCATACCTATAAGGGGTTTACCATAGGGGGGACCTTGTTCTGTCACCAAATTCCGCCAAGTTTGTCTCCAACTTGGCGGTATATTGCCAAATTTGGCGGTCAAAATGAGTCGCCCAAAGTAACGCCAAATTGGCGGTATCTCTAATATTTCGCCAAATTCCCATAGACTTTCATTGTAAACTAATAGCGTTTACTTGCTTACAGAAAATCAACAAATTGAGATATTTTGATGCAACAAAAAGTAATATTAGCTTAAGGGTTTATATTAATTATATCTAAGGAAGTCCAAATAAATTAAATTATGAATAAAAGTAACATGGTACAATGATTTTTTCATATTTTATATTATCTATATCCATGATGGGTAAGTATTACAGTGGCCCCCAACGACTAGTTTTACAGTGTAACCCTTTCACTTCAGTAGGTTTAGTTTTCTCTGAAAAATTAAATTTATCTGATGATATGAAACTATTTTCACGATTTCCTTTCACATACTTATGAAGAGTTTACAAACAGAGAAATAAATTTCCAAATAATTCAACGTTATGACCCAACATCAAATTTCGAAATAAATCGAATAATATAAAATATAAAATATTAAATATTAATGAAGTAATAATATGAAATATTAAATATCAATTTGTATGTTACTTATTAAAATCTTGATACAACTTGACTTAAAAATTTCGAGGCACACTCAAGGACTCACACAGCGCACGTGGGACACCGGTTGAGAACCATTGGTTTAGACAGTGAGACAAGGGATTTCGAATTGAATATAAGCAGTATGCTTTCTTAAATGAACAATGTAATTCATTTAAATCTGGGAAGAGAATGGAAAATGCAGAGAGCGACCAACTCATTTAAGAACTTTTACAATGCGAATTTAAATTCAAAATTAAATTTCAGAGTGAACTTTAGTAAAATATTTAAATTGTAAAGTCTTATTTAAACTAAGAAGTTATTTGCTTTTATCATACATTTTAACGTTAAGGTAATTCTTTTCATTAAAATCTAAGAAATAATAGTATTTGTTTATGGTAATGCTATGTTTAGTGCAGCTAATAATTTTATGCTAACGGAGATTTTCCATACTCGAATTATGATAGATCATTTTCTCTTATAAAAAATTACAAGGTTTAATATTTATATTCTTGAGCACACAGATATTTTGTTAGAAACAATGTTAACTTAAGTAGAGTGCATAAATCTAAATATCTTACTTAAGTTAAGAATATATTTACATTCTTTACGCATATTTATCATTTGGCCCATTATTCACTATTAGAACGTAAATCATTTGCATGTCGTTTTTTTTTTTTTTTTTTTTTTTTTTTTTTTTTTTTTTAAAGATCCGAATGGAATGGATTTGTTTTCAACAGTCTGATATTTAAGAGCTAGCTGATTGTAGCAATAAAAAAATTCTTAAAGTGCGGTGATATAATGAAAAAAGAAAATACAAAAGGCGTGGATATTACCGAAACTCTAAGAAAAGAAACAAACTCAATACATATATGTAATCACAAACATAAAAAAAGCATCCACTCCTTGCTGTTTTGAGCAGCATTTATAGTAGAGGAAAAGAAAGATACCAATCCATACGGATTAATGTCTACTATTAAGCTTTGAGGGCCGCCTACATATTAAAATTTTAATTAATTGTGAAATTTTTAATAGCAGCATCCAGTTTTGATTAAATATTTTTAATATGCGTTGTAATTTATGCACAGAAACAAAATCTCAGGTCATATGGTTATGGATGTTGAAATTAGAATTTTAAAACATTTTTTATTTTACTTTTAAATTACTTTTACATATTTTTTATATATTTCCTAAAACAATAATCTTTTGTATTAAAAAACTTGTTAAGAACCCAAACACAATGTATCTCATTTTTTGAATGACCATAATATTGTGAAAAGAAATATGAATTATTAAATTAACATAAAAAATATAAATTACAAATATAACAACTTTGATCCCATTCAATTGATAAATGCTTCCTATACGCGTATACAAAATGTTATCTTTTTATTAGTGTAGCTTTCCAGTGGCAGAGATGTTTTTTCTCGCAGCTGGTAGACGGGGGGTGCTGGGTTCGAACCCAATCGCTCCCGTCGGCCTAATCGTTCGAAGTTTTCTGTGGTTTCTTCGAACCTTGGATTTCCTTGCGTAAATACGTATTAGGTTCACTTAGAAAGACATCCACGGAGGGCATCCCCTCCCTTTCGGGCCTATATCCCTCGTGTAGATAATTGGCCGTCATAAACAACACCATTAGCATAGCTTTTTAGTTATCCTTAAAAAACACTCACGATATGGGCTTAGGGAATATTTTAAGTATGCTCAACTCGATGCTCGTATAACCGCAGGGCCGAAACTAGGGGGGGGGGGGGAGGGGGTATGTGCCCCGGGCGCCAGAATGAAGGGCCGCTAAATGAAGGATTATACCTTTGGAATGGACCACTTTCTTCTGATGGGCTAATGTCTTCCATTATTATGAAGCAGCCTTTATAAATGAAGTACAGTGGAATCCGCTTAAGACGCTCACGGTTAATACGCGATCCCGCTTAATACGCGCATTTTTTTCCGGTCCCCTGAATATCGCCCATAAGGCTAATGCTGCAATATCACGTTTAATACGCGAACGGGTTAATACGCGATCCCGCTTAATACGCGAGAGATTTTCGGTCCTTTGAAGCAAAAAATTACGCTTAAGACACGAATTCATTGATCAAGATGCGAATTCCTTGTCTTTTCTTCAATGTTGCCAATTTACCAGATTCTTTTTTTAATTCGAATAAAACGCACTGCTCACAAATAGTAATATTTATTTTATTTAATAACAGATTAATTAAGGCGAACATTACTAATCGGAAATAGTGCCAGATATTTGAATTTAAAAAAAAACCCTAAATTAGAAACACTACAATTCTTGTTTGATCCCGCGTCCTAACATTTTTTGTCTCTCGCTTGGTGTACGTTTTTACGGTAGTATAGAGAGATAGACGAATTGAGGATACTCAGATATGTCATGAAATTATAATGATTAAAGATTAGTATACCTATTGTTAGTGAGATTTTAAATCTACGTTATATCCCTACTATGTTTCATGATACATATTATAAGCAAATAATTAAACTCGTAAAGAGTAAATAAATACGACTGCGGTTGTTTACTTCTTTTATGTTTTCTTTGCTTATTTTTTTTATAAGCTAACAGTGTTACTATTAAAAAGGATAGATTTTTTTCTTAAAATGAAAAGATGGACAGATTATAATTGTACTCATTATCACAAGTACTAAATATGATTTTAACAAGTGCTTCAAAGGTTTAATATTTTTTTACCTCTGTTAAAAAAATTAGTCTAGCAGGAAATTATTATTCTTATTTTTGGTTGCAACATATGAATCTATAATAAAGCCGTTTGAATTCACTTTTTATTTTCAGTTATTATTCCATTTGG
Source organism: Maratus speciosus (assembly GCA_963932465.1). Classification (NCBI taxonomy): domain Eukaryota; kingdom Metazoa; phylum Arthropoda; class Arachnida; order Araneae; family Salticidae; genus Maratus; species Maratus speciosus. Next base: position 304,251,544 of record OZ010800.1, read on the forward strand.
TTCTATAAAAAGAACCAATGAGTTAAATTGAAATCTAAATATATCTAAAAGATACAATTTTCTACCGTAAACATATAAATGAAAGTTCTAAAGTTCATTTAGACGATTACATGTTGTAAATAAGCCCATTTCCAAATACAAATACAAATACCATACCATATGCATTATACAAATCACGTTTAATACGCGATCCCGCTTAATACGCGACTTTTGCCCACTCCCTTGAAACGCGTCCTAACCGGGTTCGACTGTATTAGGTGAAGATGAAAAAGCAGTCGTAAAAAGTTAGAGCTCTGATTTTCTGGTCAGAAAGGGGAAAAAAAATTATGGCCATTTTTTTCCCATTCTGACCAGAAAATCAGAGTTCTAACTTTTTACGACTGCTCTTTCATCTTCACCTAACACTTCATTTATAAAGGCTGCTTCATAATAATGGAAGACATTAGGGCATCAGAATAAAATAACTCGGTGAAAGCAGAATCTCAGTTAAGCGGGACTCTGATAATCGGGACTCTACTGTATATTTATGTATGTATATACTGTCATATATATATTCTATGTATATACCATTTTTTTTTCAAAAGAAATTATGGTCATTTCCCCCCCCCCCATTTACATCCCATACCATTATATATATATACCATTAAAAAAAAAAAAAAAAAAAATGGCCATTTTTCCACCCATTCTGACCATAAAATCAGAGTTCTAACTTTTTACGGCTGCTCTTTCATCTTCACCTAACATTTCATTTATAAAGGCTGCTTCATAATAATGGAAGACATTACTCCATCAGAAGAAAATAACTCGGTGAAAGCGGAAGCTCGGTTAAGCGGGACTTGGATAATCGGGACTCTACTGTATATTTCATTTTAAAAATGATCTTTAGAATATTATTTTGTGTGTTCAGAGGGGAGTCATGACCCTCGTGACCTCCCGTTGGATCCGCCATTGTAGATTACGTAGTTCAGTATTACATATTTTATGATTACATATTTTAAATTTTAAAATAAGTCGGTTATTAGAAAATTAGTAAATTTCTCTTTGTAAATACACTTTGCGGAAGAGGGGGGTGGGGACGCCAAAATCCATGTTTGCCCCGGGTGCAAAAAAGGCTAGTTTCGGCCCTGTACAACCGATATAAATATGAGATTTCAATTTCGAGAGAATATTGAAAATTTTCTCTTTATGAAAGAGTTAATAACTCTGAAAATAACCCTAGAAACTGAGTGAAAATTTATTTTGGGCTAATTAAAGAGTGTAGATTTTTTGTTGAATGAAATTGGGAGGTTCTTCTTTAAAAACTTAAAATTCGTGTTCATTTTAATATACAGATAAAATGCTTTAACAACACAAAATATATTATATGAACTTTAAAAAGTTCACTGTTTTACTTAAAAGGTGACTAAAATAATAAAAGAGATGTTACAAGTTAAAAATATGAACTTTATTTAAAACTTCTTAGTACTTTCAAGCTTTTCTTAGCTCTTCATCAGAGAATATTTTAATAACTAATTTATGTTTATTTATACAAATACGTAACTTCGTTTTGAAAATGAGCGAGCCAATAATTCAGAGATTTGAAAGTAAAAGTAGCAGTTTCATGGATTGAACTTAATTAGAGAAAATATCTCGGACACTTGATCTCTCTGATTGATGATCTCTGCATTCTCTGAAGAAGAGCTTAGAAAAGCTTGAAAGTATAAATTCTCTGATGAAGAGCTTTGAAAAGCTTGAAAGTACTAAATTCTCTGATGAAGAGCTTAGAAAAGCTTGAAAGTACTAAGAAGTTTAAAATAAGAATGTTTATTTTTAACTTGTAACATAATTATCTGATGAAGAGTTTAGAAAAGCTTGGAAGTACTAAGAAGTTTTAAATAAAATATATATTTTTAACTTTTAATATCTCTTTTATTATTTTAGACAACTTTTAAAACAGTGATTTTTTTAAAGTTCATACAACATATTTTATGTTTGAATCAAGGTGAAGTATTTCGTTTCGGCTTATGAAATTATTTGCTTTAACAACTTTTTTTAAACTTTTAAAAATATGAAAAAAAAGCAGCTCTTATGTACAATCGATTTACACCTTCATTTTCTTTTGCAACAAATACTGCTGAAATCAGGTATTGCGTTTTTAATGTAATTATGCGATATTTTAATCATTAAAAATGTCAGAAATACCTGTTTAATCTACCTCATATTATAGTTTTACCCGTAAAAAAGACAAATTCTTCTTAATCTACGAAAATATCATATAAACATGAGAGAAAATTTATAATAACCTCTTCCAAGTTACTCATGATTCCGAAAAGCGTTCCTTATCATTAAAAGCCCCAGAAACAAATGTGTATTCGAGATTTAAAGAAGCAATTGTAAAAACAAATCATTGTTTCTCTTAAAAGCATTGTTTCTCTTAAGGGGGTCCGGGACACAAAATTCTTAAAATTTTGCAATTTTTTTTTATTTCGTTAAAATTTTCTCTGCTTTTTCCTGCTTAAAATGACATTTAAATCATGTTTCTGTCTGAATTAGAACAAAAAATATTATTTTTTTCGTTTTGGTTTGTTTTCAAAATCTAGCTTTCAAGCAATGGCTGTCATGGAAACGACTTCTTGTAAAAATGCATTTTTCTTCATGATAGGTTTTTCCGCCATTTCTCGTATTTAAATTCTTACTCGAGAAGCATTAAAGATAACGGGTTCAAACTTGGAACATATCTTTTTCAATTGATTTACTTTAATTTTGAAAAAAAATATTTACTTTTGAAAACATGATTTTTTTTTTTTTAAAGTTATACCACTTCTTTTTTATAATGTTTTCGTTAAATATTTTTAATTTTTTTTTTATAAATTAATATTTTTTAAAATGCTGAATCAAAATTAAAACTTATATATGTTTGTTTAGTTAAATGAAAAAAAATTGAAATTCTATAAGTAATATTCCGAGTTATAACGATTTTAATTTACCCCACTTTTTTAATAAATTTGAAATTTGAAATTTTTTAAAAAAAATTATGAGAAGTTTTATAAAGTGATTTTGTTTACAAATGATAAAGTTAACCATAACAAAAAAATTCAGAATTTTGACTCAATAAATAAAAATTATTTTAAAATGTGTCCCGGACCTCCTTAAAAGCATTGTTTCTCTTGCTGCTACAGATTTTCGGAAAAACTTCTGAGTAGCTTTTATATAATGTATTAATCAATTTTCTCAAACCAGAATACCGGTTTTTACGTTGCTATCAATTCTCGGTTAATCATTTTTTTCTGCGTAATTAGATTTATACCTGCAAGAGTAAGAAAATAATATTAATTTTAATGTTAATGTTAATGCTGTCATTTTATCTTCTTTGTCTGTAAAACGTGTTTCTTGAACTTGAAAATATTTTCTTTGGAAGGGATAGCAACCGAAAAACCTATATTCCGGGTTCAAACTGATTAACTACTATTATTGAACTATAAAAACGAATCGGAAATGTTTCCGAAAATCAGTGGCCTGAAAAGAAACTTGGTTTTTATAAACGCTCTTTTCAATCTCGAAAATACAGTCGGACCTCGTTTACCCGACACCCGGTTTTCACGTCACTCCGCTTATCACGTCAGTTTTTCAAAGTTCCGATTTCCTGTATATGATTTTAATGTAAATAAACTCCGGATTTTACGTCGTTGAATAATTTTAAACTCCGGATATCCCGACGGTTTAGGAAAATTGTCCATTTTTCATAATCCATCTTATAAGCACGAAAATAGTGGTAAGAAATGCCTTAGCCAAACTTTTCACAAAAGTGTCTAAAATACACATTGAGATAAATGAGAAATTTTAATTTAATCCTTTATCTGAATAAATAACTCCACAGACAGACAGACCCACTTAAGCGCCAGATAGACATATCAGTCTATACTCGCATTGTTTTTGTTCTGGTCAGGCGGCTCTTTCTTGTGGTTACACGGCGTTTTTCATCCGACTAAAACCGAAGCATTGCATTGCATTGAAACGATCAGAAATTATCTAAGATCCATTTCTGAAACAACGAATATTGATTACAATTCACTGTATAATATTGAAAACAGAATTGTAGGAAGCACATCTAGGTATAAGCAAATCTTAATTCATCAATATTTAATGTAACAATAAAAAAACGAGTCATCATAAATCTGATTTTTTACCCGACTACGGCAAAGCCAAAGGAGGGTTATGATTTTGACAGGCTATGTATGTATGTATGTATGTATGTATGTATGTATGTATGTATGTATGTTCATCTGTTCCCTCGTAACTTCTAAACCACTAATCAGAATTCGACAAATGACATATCATTAGAAGCGTCTTAATTGTCCGCTGGTTATAGGCTATATAGATTTTCACCAAATTCAATGTGGCGCCTTCTAGCGGACAAAATATACAGAGTAAAAAAATAAAGTTAAGCTAGATATGCCGTGTTTGGTATCATTTTAAAGCGCTTCACTTCAAAACCATAGAGGGTTTGTTTATAAGTGCCTTGGATCATAATAAGTTGCTTAAAAATCCACATGACAGTCAATCGTTAGCAGAATTAGATAGATTAAGAAATCTTCCTAGGTCATCTTAATACATGAAACCTTCAATCTACATTACACATTTACACATTACACTAACGACCTCATCCACTAATCGGTCCATTACCCATTTGCTGCCATCGACGGATATGTGCGTCACTACTACCAAATACTGGAAGCGTCATACGTCAAAAAATAAAGTTAAGATAAATATGCCGTGTTTGGTATCATTCAAAAGCGCTTTACTTGTACATTTTGAATATATCTATATATTACTAGCATTTGCTTGTGACTTTACCTGTATTCATGGGGTACTTTTATACTTTTTCAGCGTAGTTTTTTGTCGTAGTTGGGTTTTAGTTTTTTTACTTTATCTTGTATTCTTTTCAATTTTGTTTTGAGTTTATTTTGTTTAATAATAATGTTTTATTGCTTAAAACTGCAAAATCAGTTATTAATTTAAAATTGTCCTAAATTAATTATAAATACAGCTTTTTATAAAGAAATTTTTCCAACTCCGGTTACCGCGACACTCCGCTTATGGCGATACTTTTTTCTGGACATTAGGGTGTCGGGATAGCGAGGTTCGACTGTATATTGATTTTTTAGGTTTCTAAAGATAAAGGATGATTTTAGGAATTGTGGGTAACTTGGAAGATGTTATTGTATGTTTTCGTTCGTGGTTATTTTATATTTTTGTATAAAAAGAAATATTTGAATTTTTTTTATGTAACGTAGGGTATTTATATAGTTTGAGCTCTTGACACTGCCAGCGTGGAGACATTTTGTACTGTATTATGTTATTTTTAGAGTGTTAGAAATTGTGCGGTTTCTTCATGGCAAGCAAACATGTTAAGCATCAATTACAATTGAATCGGCAATAATACCTAAAATTGCGTAAAACAAGTCCTTTATTATAAAAAGCTAAAATCTTAAACAACGATTTTACGCACAAATAACGATAAAAAATACCCATACGATCGTTTCGAGGATTCCTCGATCCCCTTTATTCTCATTTCATATTTAACACTTTCCAACAAAGTGGAAAAGTGTTTATGCATTCGGTTTGTCAGTCCGTCTGCCTACGCTCTAACTCCCGTAAATTTACTCGGATTTTCATGCAATTGATAAACATTGTTTAGGGTCACGTCTGCATGTTTGGTATTGTATACGAAGTATGTGGGATTAATAGTTCATATACAGGGGCACCCAAAAGAGTTCCATTGCATTGTGGTATATGGGGAAAAATATGACATTACGATATTTTATTACAAGATAATTACTCTAGAATAGGGTACTCATAGCATTTGTCTTCTCTTTACAGGGACACACAAAAGAAATCGGTTACAGTACTGTCTTTGAGTAATAATTGCTGGAAGTGCGTTTTCAATTTCGGCATGCGCTTTTAAATTTAACTTTTTTTTTTTTTTTTTTTTTTTTTTTTTGCATGTTACTTATTGTATATAGATTCTATACCTCATATACAGGGCAGCACAAAAAAATTCACATACCATTCTACTTATTAGCGGATGCTGAAGGGGAAATTTCAACTAAACTATATATGTATTTCTTAACTGACCTAAATTTTGGAATGCATGTAGTTAATAGATACAAATCTATATATCGTATTCATACTGCTCAAAGAATGCAGATAATTTTCCAATTGTACATGGGAAAATCTGAAATTGAGTTTTCAAACGTGTTATGCGTTTCCATATGTTTGAATTAGACATAATATTTTAACATATTAAACGATTAAGTTTCGTTACATTATTTTGAATGTGTTGGAAAGTGTTTCATAATCTTTGTTTGACGCGTGATTTTATTCTTTCTTGTTGAATTTTGAAATATGTTTTTTGTGAAATTCACGTAATACATGAATTTCGTACTTTTTTTCTGTGCCAAAACTTTCTTTTTCTCTGATTTTTTTTTTTTTTTTTTTTTTTTTTAACCATTTGGAAAAATGGTTATTGTCCTCATCAGGGTAGGAAATCAAAAGCATATGTGGCGCTTTTTATTGGTTAAATCCGCATTTTATTCGTTTTTTGATTGGTATATACAGTAATCTGTATTTCCCTTTACTTTCAACAGAGATGGATACTTCTGTTACCACTATGACAAAAAAGTAATATAAAAAAAAAAAAAAAAAAAAATTAATAACTCAGAAACAAATTGAGATACAGCTTTCAAACAAATTGCATTTAAAAGTAAATTTTTTTCTCTATACGACTGTGTAAAAAGTAATATTGTGGGATGTTTAAAAGTTTAAGAATGAAATTTCATTTAAAATGGGTCGTCAGATTTCTTGGAAATCTGTCGATGGAAAAGACTTTTCCCGAACAGCCAACAAAATACTTGGATAATACGTATGTTTCAGGTGGATAATACGTAAGTTTCAGGAAATCTGACGAGTCGCAGGCGATTTTTGTAGCTTGCAATTTTTACGTGTAATAACACTATTAATGTTTCATTTATGGCGTACGTAATGTATGATCAACTCCGTGCGATTTTTTGTGTCTTAAATTTTAGTCTTCGAAAAAATTATTTTCCAAATGGTCGTTGTAATTGTTAAATTGCTTTTTTTTTTTTTTTTTTTTTTTTGTATCTTTTGCTTATGAAAAAAAAAAAAACATTATTTATACTTTTGAAAAAATAAATTAAACAGCTTTTATAACAACAGCTCTTACATGAATCTTTCTCTTTGAACTAAGTTAGACGACCACTCCTGTGCTGAATTTTGAGCTGAATGTCAGCAGTGCGGCTTCCACAAAGAGGAACCTAATTCATTTATCTCTTGGAGAAGAATAAGTAATTCAAAGAGAACTCATTTAAGTACCCTTAGAATGTTATTATACCTTTAAAGTTAACTGAAGTAAAATGTTTAAATTTAAATTTTTATTCAAAGTAAAATGTTATTTGCTTATGTCAACATTTTAGCTTGAAGGTAAATTAAAAGTTGTGTTTATAATTTAAGAATTAATGTTTTTAAATTTAAATGTAATGATTATAAATATTTAAAATGCAAATGTTTTAAGTCATCGTAAGCATAATGTTAATACGTTAATTTATTATACGAAAAGATATGTTTATAAATCTAAAAAATTGATGCTTATAAATTTAAGATTATATTTGCTGTTGGTAGTGCCGAAATAACTATTTTAATGCTCATGAGAATTTCCTACATTCGCACTTAGTAGATCTCTTGAATTTTTACAGTAGTAATTACACAAATAAATTTGGAATTTTAATATGAAGCAATGTTAATTTAAGGAAATTGTATAAGTCTGAAAATTTTATTTAATTAAATAAATATTTGTATTTATTATGCTTTTGTCGCAATTTGTTATACATTATGTCGAAAGGAAAGCTACTGATGAGACATAACTTCATATGCAGCAGAGTGAGTAATAGCATATGCGCACAAATTAATTTAGCGTCAGCTGCTGATAGATATATTCTACTATAAATGCTTTTATTCGAACTTTGCATATGCAAAAGAGGGCACAAAAAACTCCCGGATCAAAGATCAAAGACGATTGTTTCTTGAATGCCTACGTGGGGCGTAGTGTCCACGTTTACTTCACATCTATATGAGAACCGCCTATGCAGGAAGCATCAGGATTTTCTCTAAGATAGAAAGTTCATCTCGCAGCAGACTGCGGTAGAATGAAGCTGATGGTGACAAGAATTTTCTGTAGATGTGCTTTGATCATTGTCAGATAGTCAAGAAAGGTGAGCTATAATAGGGAAGAAGGTGTGGGAAATGGGCCAAAACAGAGCAATACATTTTTCTATTTTTTTTTCTTTTTTCTAAGATATGATGCATAAGCAATTTTTAATATGATATATGATGCAAACAGTTTAGAATAAGGTACAAGTACAATAAAAAGTTAAAAAGGCACAACTAAGAATTTTTTTTTTCTAACAATAAAAAACATGAAGCTAAGAAGGAAAGTTAACGGAACCCGATGCCAAAGGCAAGGCTGGAAGACGTCCTAATAAAATTAATGGTAATAAGTCAAATAAGATGTGATACATTAAATTTAGAATTTGGAATTCCACAACGATGCGTTTAAGGTGGATCCCTCCTGCTTCTTTTGGAAGGCGGTGCAAGGTCGTCATCTCTGCTCAAAATGGCAAGCGGCCTTTTCCTTCCACGAGCACTATTTATACTGTATAGTTGGATGGACCACAATGCTTCGTTGGATATCAGAATGCGTTCTCTGTGGAAATTTTGAGCAAGTTTCTTTATAAATTGTGAGATAGGCCTAATCTTGAGATCAGCGTGAATGACGTGATTCTGGACAAACCGTTGTCGCCTTACAAATCTTACGTAATACAAAATTTTTGCAGGTTTGAATTTTCTGCATCTGAGTTTCACAGATCGAAACACAAACAACTGACCCGTAAGTCATGGTTGATCTGATGAATGATTTATTTAGTTATAATTTATTTGAAAGTGACAGACGGCTGTGTTAAGCCAGTAGAGATTTAAGGTATCCTTGAGTTTTGGCTGATTTGACTAATATGTCCTGAATCTGCCTAACCCAGGCTAATTTTGAGTCTCGATAAATACCTAGATATTTATAATTGGTGACCCAGGGTATGCCATCATCCATAAGAGAAAGGTTCACGACTGGCGAGATAGAATTGTTGGAAAAAATCCTGGCGGCACTTTTTGCTGCATTGACTTTTATACGAAAACTCCCGGAATGAGAACGCTTTGTGTGAGGCTTCCCTATCACGCATTCCTCCCGCTACCCTCATAGCATGCATGGTCACGGTGACGTCGTTGTGACGTCACTGTGAGTCACTGTGGTCACGTCACATCTGTGACCAAAATGCCACCACTCAGTGATATCACATTGTGACTGAGATGTGAACTTCTTAGAAAACTTTAAAAAATTTCAAAAAATATTCAAAACATGTTATTTATGTAAAATTATGTTTTCTGGCAATTAAAAAAAAAAATTGTGACGTCAATGTTATGTCACTGCATGTAACGTACGTCATGTCACATATGTGACGAAAAAAACCACCATATTGTAAGTCACAGTGTGACAAAAATATGAGCATAAAAAATCTTTGAAAATGAACAGAAATATTTTAAACATGCCCGAGTTACAGCAACATAAGGAATGAAAACATATTAGTGGATAGGAAATAGTAAATTTGGACACAAAAAGAGGTGGGGGGGGGGCATAAAAAGGAAAATGCACGGTACAAGTATCAACAAACTAGATTTTATGCTATATTTTATCAATTTGTTATCTAAGACAGTGAAAGTATACTTTTTTTATGATTTCAATTTTATCTACCATTGCAATTTAATCCTTCACTGATTGTTATTAATATAAAAGTGTTTCTCGGAAAAATGGTACGTACTGGCGCAATTTGGATAACATATTCAGAATTAGGAATTTTAAATCTGTACACTTTACATATTTAGTTTGCGAAGAAGAAGTTTTTTTTTTTTTTTTTTTTTTTTTTTTTTGTCGACTAGTGGCATTCAAAACACTTCTGTGGTTTCAAACTAAAATTTTCTATCACAGTTAAGTCTGTAGCTTTTAATGAGCACGTAGAAAGAGTATTCAGAGTTTAGTCATATATGCATTTCTTGCTTTAGAATTTGCATTCAAGTCATATTTTTTCCTGTTAGTGTTTAACTATTTTAAATAACTATTTTTTAAAAAAAATTCTACTTCTTTCAGTCTTTTTAAATAAAATTAGCATTTTACGAAAAAATATTTATACAAATTTTATACAAAACCCATGATATAATGATTCGTATTTTAAATTCGTATTTTAGAGATACGACTTTAAAAAAAGCTATTTTACAAATTGTTTTATTCTACAGAAAATGAATATAAAAAAATGACAGATTGACAAAGAAAATTTTTTTATCCTGTATACTCTCTTTTCATTTATTAAGAAGATGCCTAATTTTTATTTATTACGTGTAAAACAAACTTTACTTTAAAAAAAAAAAAAAAAGAAAAGAAAAGAAAAAGAAAAAAGGCAGGTGTTTCATTCAAATAGAAAATTTTCATTACACTCACATAAAGATAAAATGATTGCGCATTTAAACTCTAAAAATCTGTTGTCTACAAAAAAAATTATAATAATACAGTATAAGCACCTGCTTGCCAATATCGTCTGCGCTCGATTAAACCGCAAAATGAAATAAGGATCAGAACTTTTGACGCGGGAAGTATGTCTGACAATTTTGTCATTTTGTCAGAAATATGTCTGACAATTTAGGATAAAACACGGATATTATTAAGCTATTTATGAAACTTAAAAGGTATGTCTTATTTAATTTAATTTTTTTATTTCCGTTTGATAGATTATTATCACGAGTTAAATAGTTGTAGTATGTTATATGCAATGAGACTGATCTGAAATTCTTTTCCGATTCGATGCTTTAAAATATCTTAATCTGCCATCGCTAGAAGAAAGAAAAAAGCTGATGCAGAGACTGATTCTAACACAGTCTTTATCGTCATTAATATTTTGGAGTTAAATATGATATTCGATTATAATGATATTAGGAAACTGTTTCAATTTTGAAATTAACATTATACTGGGAAAAAGTCTTTACTTTTGAAAGAATTTTTTTTCATTGCTAATAATATTTTAAATTAGTATTTAAAATCTTAAATCTTCATACTAATGTTTTCAGATTTAACATTCGCCAAAATTATAAAATAATAGGAATTCCTTATAACATATGGAAAGATTTTTGAGAAATTGTTAAATGCATTTAATTCATCTATTGTAGTTTGTTGTTGTTTAATAATACAATTATAAACACTAATTATTTAGTGTTTTTCAAATTGATATATTTATTTTTTTAATTGTATTTAAGCATTTTTTTTTGCTGTTTGTGATTTTAATCATACATTTAATTGTAGACATTCAGAATCAGCTATTAAATTTTCTTTGATTGTAAACTTATTTTCTACGTTTTCGATACATTTATTTTATTGGCATTAAAAAAAAAAAAAAAAAATAACATTTAAGCATCGAAATAAAGTGTTTTTCAGGCCCGATAAAGTTGAAAAGTGTTTATGACTTCGGTTTGTCTGGCCGTCTGTCCGCGCTCTAACTCACGTAAATATACTCGGATTGACCTGAAACTTTTGGATGTTATTGACGTTTACCATAGCAAGGTCCCTATTTGTAATGAAGTTTGTACCATGTTTAGTTCATTTACAGGGACAGTCAAAAGTATTTCATTACATTACGGCCTGTGGGGAAAAAATCGTTTCAAATGATTTTTCATTATTTTACACGCTTTCAAACAGAATAAAATTGATATGCATTTATGAAGCGCACTAAAATGTGCATTCCATAGAATATGCGATGCAAAGATTAGTTATTGTTCATTTACAGGGCTAAAAAAGGAATTCCAATACATAATGATATAGGGGTGGAGGAAATTATTTGCTGCGTACTTTATTTATGTTAATCTATTTGATATGTAATGAAATTGATATACGTCGTTTAGGTTTACATACTATGAATTATTTCCTGTATAATACGAAGTGTATATAGCATTTACAGGGACACACAAAATATTTCAGATACTATATTGTATCCGAAGTACTGTTCATTAGCGATGATTGCTGGAAATGCATTTTTAATTATGATATGCGCTTTTATGATTCACTACATTTATGCATAGTATATGGTGTATATATATATGCTTTAATTCATATACAGGACTATATAAAAGTATTCGTAAGGGTTACTGGGTATTGCTTAAAGGTGGTTTTTAAATAAGTTATGCATTTTAACGCTGCACTGTATTTAATTTACTAAGAAATGTTTGTAGTATATAGATAAAATGATATAAAGGGTCACGCAAAGAATTGGATACGTTGCCTTCTATGAATTATAATTTCTGGAAATGTGATGACAGCAGTTTTAAGAGTGTTTTAGCTTGAATTAAATTTTAACTAAATAGTGGCGTGTAATAAAGGTTCTAGGTAAACTACAGGGTTATACAAAATTATTTAAGTATGTTTCCATATATTAGTATAGATTGCTGAAAGAGAATTTCAACCTGTTATGCGTTTCCTTGATAAACTAAATTTTTCCATTATATAGTATATATATATCAATCTACAGATCAAATACAGGACTGTTTAAAAGAATTAGAAAACATATTTGGCTGTGGATGGTAGGGTGTCAACGATTGTAATCGGTTGATTTAAATCAGCGATTAAATCATGATTTTAATCAACTGATTTTTTTTTAAATCATTGATTAAAATCAAAAATTTTCTAAATGTTTAAAATCTCAAAAAAAAGTATTAAAATCTAACATGAACATAATTTGAAAGTTTCTACAGGTATTTTGACTTATGAATAAACAAAAAAGGAGCTTTAAATAATTGTTTCTAAGCTTAATTCATTAGTATTGTAAAAAATTAAAAACAGTTGAGTTTGTAAAAAGCATTGTTTTTAAGTTTTTATCCAAATTAAAACAGTTTCATTTAAAAATGATATTTAAATCTAACATAATTTGAAATGTCCTAATTTCCTTTAGGTAATCAATTTATGCATTATTTATATAAAATACACATAGCAAGTGTAATTACATTTCTACAAGTAAAAGAATAAAGAGTAATTAATAGCAATCTCAAGTTAAAGAAGAATGAAAGAATGACATCTGCTCAGCAGCTAAATTGTAAATGAATGCATAAGAGAAAAAGAAATAATTGGTATAAAAATGCTAAGCACAGCAAGAGCTTCTTTGGCATAGGTTGAATAAATGTTTATTATTATTTTTTTAAATTTTTCTTTTTGTAACTCATATATACTAAAAAATTGAACCATTGAAAGCTAATAGAGATAATAATGCTGTTACTTAAATATTTTGAGGATTTCAGATATGAGTGGCGAACTTATATTTATTCTATATGATTGGGTTTAACTCATTTTCATTTTTTTTTTTTTTTTTTTTTTTTTTTTTTGGTTAGCATACACGTACATGTGTGTAAGTATAGATTTTGGTGGTTTACAGAAATTTTCCTAAATACAAATGCAAAATGAGCTGCAAATAATATTTGTTAGTTTTGTTATTTGTGCTACAAACTAATGAAATTACTTATTTGCAGTTTTTATTAATTCTGTAATTACTTATACTGCTTCTTCTAGGCCATTTTTTTTTAATGATGCCACACCATGCCCCTTTTGAAATTGGCAAAATGCACCCTGTCTTAAAAGAAAAAAAAACTTTATTTCTTTAGAAAAAACGGGATATTATTAAAATATGTTATTTAATTGTATTTTTCAATTTGTTATTCATAAAATTATTAAAAATTAAGGACACTTTACTTATAATGCTAAAAAAATATTCTTTTTTTTTTCTTACATCATTACTAAACACATTACTAATATATTTCCTCATGAAATAGTGCCCGTTTTTTGAACTGGCATCCTGTCCCTTTTTCTTTCTAAAATGAATTATTATCATTTTAATAATTAAGGCTTAAAAATGTATAATATGTTCCTAATTAGAGAGTTGATTGTTTAATAATTAATTTGAAGTAATGTTAGCTATTTAATATAAAATGCAGTTAATAATTTTAATAAATGTTAAGTGTCACTAGTATTTATAAATTTTTACATAATTATTACAATATTAATGTATATAACATTATTGTATGATACTACCTAATGAAACTACTAATTTGCATAAAAATAGCAAAAACTTTTTGCTCAGCCTTGCTTTTTCGAGCACGCTGTTCCTTTTGCACTGAAGAAGAATCTCGCTAGTAGATTCGAAACAGCTGTTTGCTGCTTTTCATATGTTATTTGTGCATTTTAAACGTTGGTTTTTCTGCTTTTTAATATTGTTGCACAAAGGCTTTATTTGCTATTTTTATGTATTTGGCGTTAACGGGCATTTATTCTTCTGTAATTTTTTTTTTTTTTCGCAATGTCTCAAATCAATAGGTTTTGTAATTTACGATTAAAAAAGTACAGGTTTTTGGAACACTTACATTTCCTACTTGATTGTAGGCGTAAGAAGGTTATTCCTAAATTCATTTCCATTCGTTGTAATTTATTTTCTTCAAATAGGATTGAGAAGGTCTTATTTCGTTCTAAATTAGCTCTTTTAAGAGCTTTGATTCAAGAGACTCGCCACAAAATTGCTCATATAGAGCGCGAGTTATATTCTTTACATATCAGCCTCGCTAGTTCTACTCCTGATTTTCAGTCCATTGACAGAAGGTCATGGAGCAGAGTTCTCACAGCTTCTTCTGTTCATTGTTCGGTTTTAAAGAAGAAATTTAATGCGCTTTGTGGAAGTTCTGTCGCTAATAACTGCAGTAATTTGCCTCTTGTTAACCAAAATGCTGTTGTCAATCTTTCTAGTGTTCCATTAAGTAACAATCAGCTCGATGCTCTCAATTTGAATAACAATTTTTCTGTCTCTGCTATTCCTTCTTTACCTAATCTTATTGCTCCTATTGAAAGAGCCTTTAAGCATAGCGCTCTATCTTCTTCTCAAAAAGAGTCTATTAGGCATCTCATTGCCAATACTGTTGATTTCAATTCTAATGTTTATAAACCCAATCTTAAACATCCTGTTGAACAATGTCTGAAAAATTTGCGTTCTGATCCAAACTTAATTATTACTAAGGCCGACAAAGGTGGTCAGATTGTTCTTCTCGACAAATCTACGTATTTGGAAAAAACCCATAAATTAATTAATGATGGTCCGTATGTGGATATCCGCAAAGACCCTTCCACTAGTGAAATTAACTCTATTAAGTCTGCCATTAAGTCTTCTTCCATTATTCCTGCTAACTTTAAGAAGTCCCTTATTCCGTCTATTGCGCATTGTGCCAGGTTTTATGCTTTACCTAAGGTCCATAAACCTGACATTCCTTTTAGACCTATTGTCTCTAGTATCGGTACAGCTTCTTAAAAGCTTGCCAAATATTTAGTTTCTGTTTTTTCCCCACTTTTGAGCAGTAATTGTTTCACTGTTAAGAATTCTTTTGATTTTGTTAAAAAACTTCATAATTTTAAGCCGCAGGGTCACATGATGGTTTCTTTTGATGTTAAATCATTATTTACAAACGTTCCGGTTGAGGGGGCTTTAGATTGCCTCAAGAAAAGATTTTGTGAATTCCATTTCTCTTATTTTGAAATCGAGGAACTTATACTTCTCACTCGCGCTTGCTTGTCGCAAAATACTTTTGTTTTCAATGGTAATTTCTTCCGTATGATTGACGGTTTGGCGATGGGTAATCCTCTTAGTCCAATTTTATGCGATATTTATATGCACTATTTTGAGGTCAAGCTTTTTGAAATCTTAAAATTTCCGTTCTATGTTCGTTATGTTGATGATGTTTATGTCCTGATTGAAATGAATTCGGATATTAATCATATTCTCTCTATTGTGAATTCCATTGATCCCTGCATTCAATTTACCTCTGAAATTGAGACCAATAACTGTCTTTCTTTCCTGGATGTCCTTGTTATTCGTTGTGAAAATGGCTTTCAGACTACCGTCTTTCGTAAACATTTTGCTGTCAGTCTCCCACCTCACAGGTATTCTTCTCATCCCCCTAACCAGAAATTCGCTGCTTTCAATACTTTTGTTTTTCGGGCTACTAATATTTGTTCCACTCCTCAGTTACTTAGTGCTGAACTTAATCACCTCAAAGCTATTGCTGTCGATCGTGGTTATTCCTCTAATATTATCGATTCTATTTATAATAAATTGACGAATTCCGACCATTCTGCAAAGCATTCTAATTCCAACTCTAATACTTCAGTTGTATTACCATTTTTTCCTAAAATCAGTCAGCAAGTTGCTAAAATCCTAAGAAGGTTTGATTTTAAAGTTATTTTTTCTCCTGTTAATAAAATCCCTTTTTCAAATCTCAAACACCCCGTTGATCGCCTAGATAATTGGGGCATTTACCAGATCTCTTGTCAGTGTGGTCTTTCTTATATTGGTCAGACTAAACGTGCTGTTAGATTTCGTTTAAAAGAGCATGAAGGTTATGTTAAAAATCAGGAGCTCAAACGTTCTTCTATTGCTCAACATTCTTGGTCTTCTCAACATAGGTTCGATTTTTCCTCAGCCATCATTATCCATAAATGTTCTTCTAACCTTGATCTTGATTTTTGGGAAGCTTACCATATCATTAAAAATTCTCACTCTTTAGTCAATGACTTATCTAGTACTCCAGATTTTCCAAGTATTTGGAAAGCGTTAATTTAATTCCCCTTTTTTGGTTTCTTTTCTCTACTTCTCCGGTAGATGTCGCTACTTGTCCACCCAGTCGTTTCCACTGCTTCTCTCTCATTGGTTGTTTCGGCGCCTTCGCCACCCGCATAGGGTATAAAAGCCAGCGCGTCTCTGTCTATGTTTTTGCTCAGCCTTGCTTTTTCGAGCACGCTGTTCCTTTTGCACTGAAGAAGAATCTCGCTAGTAGATTCGAAACAGCTGTTTGCTGCTTTTCATATGTTATTTGTGCATTTTAAACGTTGGTTTTTCTGCTTTTTAATACTAATTTGCAGTTTTTATTTCTGTAATTACTAACTAACAATTATAATTTTTTAAGTGTAAAAACATAGATTATGTTAGCAATTAGTGGTGTAATTGTTTTGGAAACCTAAAACTCATGATAGCTATTCAGTATTTGAACGCTGGGAAAAAAATCATAAAAATCTGATTTAGATAAAAAAATCCGATTTTTTTTATTTTTTTTTTAAAAATTATGATTTTTTTAGTGGATGGTAACTGCGTAAATCAGTTTTTCAAATGTTTTACGCGTTTTCATGTTTACTTAGTTATCTTATTTACGTTATTTCCCCCGATGTCTTGTTAAAACATTTAGGAAGAGTTGAAAATGTTTTATAATCTATGCTTAACGCATGATATATCTTACTTGTTGTTGCTATTTCCCAGATCAGTCTTTTCATATAAAACATACCAAATCTAATTAGCTCATATTCACAAAATACAATATATACGGGAATAAAAAAATTAAATAAATAGGGCTTATCATGTAGTTCTATAAATAACAGTTGTATTAATGTCCGTTAGACTCCATGTTCGTATTTAATAAAGCAATGACAAATCATAACACATTAAAAAGCTTACACATTCTTAATATTAAGCTTGAATTCAAGATCAAGCTTAGAACTTAATAAAAAAAGATGTCAGTTAATAAGCATTGTTTTTTAAATGGAAAATTAAAAATATTTTAGAAGAATAGGACTCCAAAATAGCGATATCTTGCTAAAAAGTACGGTAAAAAGATAAAATTTTATATTTCAAACAAAACTTTACTTTAAAATTATCGTAGTTTTTATGACAAGAATCATCACAGTATTAATACTTGGACATTTTCCCAGGGAGAAACATTCGCCTTGCATGCAATATTTCAAATGAAAATCAAATTTCAAATAAATTGCTTAAAAGGCGCAAAGGCCAACATAGTGAAAAATATCCACGCCGGGACTCGATCCCGGGTCATCAGTATAGCACACTGACATTCTACCGACTAAACCACATGGAACGATACCCAGCCTGGAAATTTTCTCCCTATTACATGTTGGCAAGGCTACAAACGCAGCACAAGATGGAATATTTATCGTGAGCCACCGTCATGGGGCAAACACGAAACTTATTTAAATCCAGCATCGATTGAAACTATATTAATACTTGGAAATTTTTTCAGAGAGAAACATTCGCCTTGCATACAGTATTTCAAATGAAAATCAAATTTCAAATTAAAATTGCCTTTTAAGCTATTAATTTGAAATTTGATTTTGATTTGAAATATTGTATGCAAGGCGAATGGTTCTCTCTGAAAAAATTTCCAAGTATTAATATAGTTTCAATCGATGCTGGATTTAATTAAGTTTCGTGTTTGCGCCATGTCGGTGGCTCATGATAAAAATTGCATCTTGTGCTGCGTTTGTAGCCTTGCCAACATGTAATAGTGAGAAATTTTCCAGGCTGGGTATTTCCATGTGGTTTAGTCGGTAGAATGTCAGTGCGCTATACTGATGGCCCGGTTTCGAGTTCCAGCATGGAATCTTTTTCACTAGTTCGCCTTTGGTTCTTTTAAGCAATTAATTTGAAATTTGATTTTCATTTGAAATCATCACAGAGTTTATGACAAGTTCGTCACAAATGACACATATTTCACAAATTGGTCACAGTGTGACTTCAAAACATTGTCACTTTCGTCACAGGTTCGTCACAAAGTTAATGCCAAAATAGTCACAAATGACACACTTTTCACAAATTTGTCACACCGTGACTTCACAGAGTGGTCACAATGGGACGTCACAAACGACCTCTAAAACGGCCATAACGACCTCGCATTCTAGTCACTATGACGTCATATCCGCGTCACGTGACGTCACATCGACGGTCACAAAATCACAGTGTGACTTCACAACGACGTCGCCGTGACGTCACCATGCCTTACGGGTAGGGGCGCGTCACACAACTAGTTTTGATTTCAGTGTACTCAATGCTGTAGCTGGTCACAGTGTAATTATTTATTTATTTATTTATTTATTGTAAAAGCATTTTATCTTCCTCTTCGTTGTTTGTAATGTTTGACTTAAAAGAACAGCGTACGGCTACAAAATTTCTCTTACTGCTCGGAACAAATGGTGCAGGTGTTTTGATGCTGCAAAAATCTTTCAAACATGACGCTATTTGAAAAACTCACCTGTACGAGTGGTTTTCTCGTCTCAAAAAAAGTAAATGTCGATCGATAACAAACCGTTATGAATGTCTTTGATTTTAGAGAACAGACGAAAATTTTGAGAAAGTTCGTGCAAGTTTGCTTGAAAACCGACGGCATTGCGGAGTTACCTGGCCCAATTTGTGGTAAACAGGGGGCTGGTTTTTCCACAATGAGAATGTATCAGCTCTTGCAGCCTTATGAGTTCGCTAGTTCTTTGCATCACATTCGTTAAATTATATCCCCGATTCACCTGGCCTTGGTCCTTGCTACTTGTTTTTTGTTTCCACGACTGAAGAGGGACATGAAAAAACATCGTTTTAACAACGTGGAAGAGGAGAAGAAAAACACGAGGCAGGAGTTTGCGTCCATATAGAGAGACGAATTTGAACAATGTTCCCAAAAGTGGAATAATCGATTAGACAACCGTATAATGTTAATGGAGTGTATATTTAAGGTGTTAAAGTTGTTTTGTAATAAATTAAATACAGGTTTTTATAAAGAAATTGTGGTTATTTTTTAGTTGGCCGCCGTTTATTAGTAAGATATTCGTTTTACCATTTCCATTCGTTATTTCCTATTATTAACAAAACGAATAATTGATTTTTGAACGATTCACACAAATATTACGTATAGCATCCTTTCACCCTTTTTCCGTAGAAGAACTTATTGTTTTGAGTAATTATTTAATCACATAACAATCTCCTTTTAAGGCTATTTTAGCGACAGTAGAAATCAGTTTTTTTTTCTAAAATTTTGCGAGTGCATAACAAAAGCCACTGATAAGTCAATTTTTCTAATAAATAATAATAATAATAATAATAATAATAATAATAATAATAAGAAGAAGAAGAAGAAGAAGAAGAAGAAGAAGAAGAAAGAAAAAAATTTTGAGGCCTGTACTGGAGGAAAAATGTAGTTTTACTATTCCTTGTTTTGAAAAAACTCGCTAATTTCACTAAAACACTCGAAGTTAAAGTGTGTGGAACCCAATTATAAAAGATTCTCAGTTTCCATCAATATCGAATTTGTATGAAAATTTTCAAAAATTAGTCAGGTAATCGCCCAATTGGTTACATTTATGGAGACATATTTTTGCAGGAAACTTTGACAATATTCCACCAGATATAACCAAGCTTGGATAAAATTTGACGCTGGCCGATATGATTATGTAGTTTTAAGCGTATGCGAATTGGAACAATGGTTAGAAAAATTAAAGTAAATTTCCGAAAAATCTCATTTACTAAAACTCATAAATGAAACCAGTTTATGGAGCAATTCACTATTTTTTATCGGTTGTTTTGCTTGAAGCCGTTCTATAGTTTCAAAATGCTACATCTCAGCCGATTATAAGATAGAGGCAAAATAAAAAGTGATACGGAATCCTTGTATCGATGGAAAACACTTAAAGGGAAAAAAGCTTTTGGGATTTCAATTTTTTTTTTAATCTTTTTGAATAGAAATGTTTAAGCTAACACCATTTTCGAACAAGATAACGGATGAAGGTGGGCAACGAACTCGGTCGATACTTTGGTATGTCCTGTACACATGCTCAGTTACATCCAAATCGCTTCATAAAAATCAGCGCTATCGCAATACAAAATCAGATATATATTGTAACGCCGTCTAAGCGAAATAATATTTTTCGCAGATATATTAATTCCTTTCTTTTGAGAGAAGAACAAAAGAGTTTATTTCCACCCCGAAGGGGATAATCTATGGACTGTCCGGAACAAAGAGGAGTTTTGTCGAAACTCCACTAGAAGAAAGGTGGAGAAGTGACAGCCCGTACTTCGACTAGCTTATTGAAGGTTGCTCAGGGAGAACTCCGAACTGAACGGATGGTTAATTTCTTTTTTAGTTGTGCGCGCGTGGTAAGTGTAATATTATGAAAAAGCAAGGATTGTGGCTTATGGAGTGAAGAACTGATGTAATTGATTCATTGTACATAGTCTACTTTTTGTTTTTAATTAAATTTGTTTTGTTTTTCAAAGTGAATTGAGTTTAATTCACTTGTTTTATGAGCTATAGTGACATTTTCGATAATCTTAGCTAGTGCCGTTACTACAATATATAGATGACAGTTGTACAAAACCAGGTACACCCAGAAAATTTTTTTGTTAAATCATCAAAAATTTGGTTGGACAAAAAAATTTTTCGTTTAAATATGGGTCAATCGAAATTTTGTTTGAATCAACAAAAACAATATTGATGATTCTTTTTTTGCAATTGTAACAAAAAAATGTTTTGTTAATTCAAGTAAAATGGTCCATTTTTGTTTAAATTAACAAAATTCTTTTGTTGAAAGTTTTAAATAAATAAATATAACAATCTGTTATTTTAAGAGTTCTTTTTAGTTTCGGCAACAAAAACTTTTGTTTAAAGAACAATTGTTTTGTGTGATTTTACGAATTTTCTTTGTTTTAACAACAAAAGTTTTTGTTTAAAGAAACAAACTTAATATTTACTTTAAAATTGTTTTTGAGGAACAATATTTCCGTTTTGATGGCGCCATCAATTGAGCCGTGTTGGTATGTGTATTCGTTAGTTCTTCAAATGGACATATTGCATTTGTTAATATTTCAATTTCAAACGAAGATATTTCAGTGATGGAAGAGATTCGATCTGCGACCCCAAGGACAGAAGGTAGACGCTTTAACCGTTCGGCCACTGAGAGTTGCTAAGGTGCGGATTCTATGGTGTTATAATGGGAAGGCATTTTGATAAGTAATGGTTTTCCGTTGTAGGTAAATGGCAAATGCGAAAATTGGAATTTTTAAATGTTTTTAAAGAGATTTTTTGTAATTGTTTTATGCGGGTGTATTTAAAAGATAATTTAATATTTAAATGAATGAAATAAGTATCTTAGCGAAAAATTGTGGTACTAAAAAGATGGGTAGATGTTTTGATATTTTTATAGCTTGTAAAATAATTTTAAAACTTTTTAATAATTTGATTTAAGTAAAATAAGAAACTTAGCTATTGTTTTTAAAATGAATACATAATTAGAAAATAAGTTAAATTAACTAATAAAGTTTTTTTTCCTTTCTACGATTAAGTTTATAATGAATAAGGAGCGATTTAATTTTTTTTTATGAAGATTCAAATAATTGGATTTTTTTTTTAAATGAATTCCCAAACATTTTTTTAAAATAAATAAATATAGGCCATTTTTGATAATTTTTAGCTCACAGGCTATTAAAGTCTGACAGCTACTGTGTGCGGTTAATTTTTTTTCTGTGAAGGATTTCGTTTGAATTATTCTTAAAAATTATTTTATTTGATTCTAGGTTTTAATCATATATATATACTGTTTGCCAACAAATTAAACATTGGTAAGTACTATATCTAATTATTTCCTTTTCTGCTAGTATTTTGTCAGTTTTACTGATCTTTTACTATAGGATTGAGTGTAATGACGACATGTTTTTAAACCTGCGTCATTTTGGGTTAAAACCGGGTACTTAAAAGTGGGTCAAAACCAGGTATACCCGGTTTTGTCTTACACTCCTGGAATGATTTTTTAAGGATAGTTAATAATTTAGCATGAAGCATTGTAATGCTGTTAAGTACTGTTAACTCTTTGATTTGTCATTCGTGGCACGTTTGAACTCACACTTGAAACAAGAGGTGAAGAAACGGATATTTTCCAAACCAGGGCGATCTGTAACACTTTACTAAATTAGAAAATTATTCAAAGCTGCATTTTTGAAAGCAGAGGTTGCAAAAACTCCTATCAGACAATTAGAGAAAACAGGGATTTTTCCCTACAACAACGGAGTTTTTCCATACCAGTTTTTTGCTCCTTTGGAAATGACAGAGAAACCCATGAAAGTCAGTGAAAACACACATAGATCTACGCAGCCATAGGCTGGTATAGCTGCAGCAATAAATATTTCTGAAAAATTACAGTATAATGAAGCTCACTCTTCCACATCTAAAAGAGTTGACATCACACATCCAGTCTCTTCCATCGATATCTCAGATTGTGTAGGCCAGCCATTGAGAAAAGAGCTGGCAAAAGGAGGGGGAAACTGTTATTTTGACTTCTTCGCTCTATAAATTAGAGCTGGAAACAGATATTAAGGAGAAAGAAGCCAAAAAGCCAGGAAAACAAAACAGGATGATCAACAGAAAAAGAAAGAATAAACAGAGATCAACAGAAAATGAAACCAAAAGAGGAGTCATCCTCAGAAGATGAAGAAGATAATGAAGCCTGGAGGTTTTGTAATGACCTTTACACCGATTCTAAATCCAAAGAAGATTGGATACAATGTTTGAAAGCCACGGATGGACATACGAAGCATGTAGTATGAAGAGGAATATGATAACAAATGTATTTGTTATTATTCCACGGAAATAACTCTAAAACGTTCAGTGTAAAATAGGTAGGCATATACAATGTAAAAAAAAAAAAAAAAAAAAGCCACAGATTTTATTTTTTCCACCTGGAAGAACGCATGTGCAATTTCGTTTTGTTAAAAATAACAAAAATGTATTTTTTTACTATACTAAACAAGAATTGTTTTGACCAAAATGAGTTTTCCAGGAGTTTTAAATGGGTACCCAGTTTTACCCAACCAGTGGGGTAAAACCGGATTTTTGCATATGTCTAAAAAAAGCTATTTTTATTTGATAAATTATATTTTTTTATCGAAAAGAATATGCTTTATTATAGCCAAAGATTCAGTTAACATTAAAAACGGGGTTCAGAGTTTGTTTCCCCATTTGATTGCATTTGAGGACGACAGACATTTATGGTACCCAATTTTGCCTCCCCTTTCCCTATATATATATATATATATATATATATATATATATATATATATTAGGGTGGTCCTTAAAAAATTAAATTTAAAATTTTCTATGGGGCACCCTCCTATTTTGTTCTATGTATAAAATAAAGACCTCCACAAAAATTTCAAAATTTTAAAAGATTTTTTAGGGGTCGCTACCAAGGTTTGATTTTTTTTTTTTAATTAAAAATTGACATATTTTGTAATCTAATAATATATTATTAATACAAATCCATAGTCATTGCCAAATGGAATCATGGTATGATATTAGGCTGTAAAGACTGTCTTTTGTTTCAAGTTTCAATATACTTACACAACCTATTGTCCGAACACAGTCAGGAGTATTTCATGTCTACACTCTATTTCACCTAAACTTGGCTCCATTGTGAAAGGTAGAGAATCTAACATTCCGCCTTGAAAAATAGTTCTCCGTTATTTTCTAATCTTAAATATCTAAAATGCGTAGGAATTTATAAGATAATGTTTATAAATTATAGATTTTGACTTTTTTTATATTCGTAAAATATCATACTAAATGGCCATATTTGTATCAAAGAGTATCGTAGCGAAGAGTATCCTATCATTCGTATCAGAGCACCAAAACTTAAAAAAAAAAGTTTTCGGAAAGCTTTCCTTTGTCTGTTCACTGGGATTGCAAAATTGTAGAAGATATTTCAGGTTCTGAAACTATAGAGAGAGATTACCCATTATTGTTTCAAGTAACGCTTCTGACCATTTCACTAGCTGTTCCAAAACTTCAAACAGGAACAGGTGAGGCAATACCTTCTGCTGTTAACGAAACATTGGAGTTGTGGGGATTACAAGCAAGTAAAATGTATGACTTTTTATATAACCTTTGTTAATACACGATTATCAGGAGAAGCTTGTCCTCTTCTGGATTAGAATATGAACAAAGAAATGGTTTGGCTTGCCATCATCACATCCTCGAAATTATACTTGAGGAAGTTGTTGTTAAGTCTGTCAGAGTTTCAAGCGTACCAGACATACTGTTATTCAAACGATTTGAAATTTCGCGAATGTCTATCGATTATGGCATATTTCAGACCCCCATAACTGACAATTTAATCAATGAAAAAATAACACATAATGCGTCAGAAATTACAGAATTTGCCCAAAATCATCTTAATGATTTTCAAGCAAGGAACGCTTATAAGGAACCGATAGACCTTGCCATCATTTTCTTAGGAGCAGTACCCGAAAGAGGTGTTTACATTAGAGCTCCAGGTGGGGATTGCATTGGGCTCCATGAATGGTGAAGGTGATGTACTTGCTCAATATTTATTTATTTAGAGATCAGTTTAAACTCTCTAAGCAGAAAAAATCTGGAGTTCGTCAAGTTTTCTCGTTTGTTGTGAAAATCAACATTCACACTGGTATCAGGCCCAATGATTTATTGCTCCTGAAGAACTTGAAAAAAGACGAAAATGTAAATGAAATAATTTCTTTGTGTGCTTTGAAGAAATTCCTAGGACATTTCTGTACTTCACAGAACTAGTTGCTTTTGCATTTTTCGATGACAATGTCTTTTTTAAAAATAAAAGTAAAATGGTGCATGCTTTGAAAAATGAAGAAAATTGTGAACCTTTGAAACTTGCACGGGCTGATCCTGATGTCATTCTCCAAAATAGCTTGCAAGATTTTCTAACAAACAGCACTCTGGGGGTTTTTTTTTTAATTATGGATTTACCTTTAGACTTTTTCGAAACAGATGCAGCTAATAGGAATAAAAATGAACCCTACAAGACATGTAAGGCACTAGCGACATCAGTCAAACTTGTTAATGATGTAGCCGAAAGTTATATAGCACTCATGGAGGAATACAATAAACTTCATTCAAAAGATAAAGAACAAAAACAGTATTTCAAGGATATGATGATGGCAATCCAAATCATTTCTTTGTTCATATTCTGCTCCAGAAGAACACAAGCTTTTCTTGATAATCTGGTATTAACAAGGGCTATATCAAAAATCATACATTTTACTTGCTCGGTACTCTCCACTACTCTAATATTACGTTACCAGCAGAAGCTATTGCCTCTTGAACTATCCTGATTGAAGTTTTGGAGCAACAAGCAACTGGTCAATACCTTTACCTGAAACAATAATGGGTAATCTGTCTACAGTTTCAGATCCTTAAATGTCTTCTAAAATTTTGCAATCCCAGTGAACAGTCAAAAGAACGCTTGCCGAAAACTCTTTTTTTAAGTTTTGGCTTCTGCTTGCTCGTCTTCAGATACGAATATGTCCATTAAGTACGACATTTTACGAATATCGAAAAGTCAAATTCTATAATTTATAAACATTATCTTATAAATTTTTATGCATTTTAGCTATTTAAGATTAAACAATAACGGAGAACTATTTTTCAAGGCGGGATGTTAGATTCTCTACCTTTCACAATGGGGCCAAGTTCAGGTGTAATAGAGTGTAGACATGAAATACTCCTGACTGTGTTCGGACAATAGGTTGTGTAAATATATTGAAACTTGAAACAAAAGACAATCTTTACTGCCTAATATCATACCATGATTCCATTTGGCAATGACTATGGATTTGTATTAATAATATAGTGTTAGATTACAAAATATGTCAATTTTTAATTAAAAAAAAATTCAAACCTTGGTAGCGACCCCTAAAAAATGTTTTAAAATTTTGAAATTTTTGTGGAGGTCTTTATTTTATACATAGAACAAAATAGGAGGGTGCCCCATAGAAATTTTAAAAGTTAATTTTTTAAGGACCACCCTAATATATATATATAAATTTGAATGGGGATGATTTTGATGTCTCCAGGCCAAGATCAGTGAAAATATCCGAAATTTTTTCGAACTTGCTTTCTTCCAACAGTTACAACTGATAGCTTCTAACTTTTTGTAATGGGAGGAACCTAAAATACTTTTTCTAATCTCATGCCTGATGCGGAGGCTGATAAATGGTTAATTGCGATATAAAAAAAAATACATGAATTTACTTTACACTTTTTAAAATAATACTGTCATTTTTCTGTCGGTAAACATAAGTTTAACAAAATTCACAACAGAGTTTACTCGAGTCTCTCTTTTAACTAATTTTGGCGATTTCTCCCGATGTCTGTAGCTGAAAGAAGTTGTGCGATTTCAAAAAAAAAAAATCCTTTTACCTCTTAGGTAAGAATATAATGCAGAAATGCTAACTAATTTAAATAGTTTATGAAGGTGATTATAAATTCAAATTTAAGCTGAATAAAATGCCTAGATCTTAATGTTTTATTCAAACTAAGATGTTATTTACTTTTATCATACATTTAAAAATAAAGGTTAATCTTTTAATTAAATGTAATTCTACAAAGGGTTGAATGCATTTGTAATTGTATGCAGGGTAACTGTTATTTTAATGTTTACGAGGATTTGCCACAAAAGAAATTTCACAGATCTCTTTCCTTATGAAAATATAAAAGATTTAATACTTACATTAGTGGTCTGTAAATAGTTTTAGAATTTAAATATATAACAAAATTAACTTAAAGAATGGGTACAAATTAAATCTTATTTAACTTAAGATATTATTAACATTTATTATGAATTTTATTGCAAGACTGTCTATCAATTCAGAAGATATTTTCTTTCATGATACATTAAGAGAAGGGTATTTTTAAAATAAATTATAGGCTTAGGAATCTAAAAAATGAATTTATTTGTTTTTGATTGTGTTATACAGTGTAGCTGATATTTCTAAGCGTACGAGGATTTGGATTACGACCCCGCAAAACTCTTTAAAGGAATTATTTCTTTTATGAAATTTATTCCACGATTTAAAATTTGATAATATACTCATTTCTTTTTAGAATCAAAATATTACATTATTTCAGGAAGAGATAAAATGCGACAGGAAAGTTCGTTTAATTCAAAGATTAACATATATTTTTTTAGAAAACTGCATGGCATAGCTAAAAAACGAAATACAATAAAGAAAATAAATCAAATATATGGTTATTATTTACAAAGGATTTCTTAAATTGCGAGGAAGAAAATTAGAAAATAAAGGAGGTAGAAAATAAAAAAATTATATTCATCAGGTATTACGCTACACTTACCAGATTTATTTAAAATGTCATGTAACACACGAATTGTGATATATTTTCCTGCTTCATTTCGGTGCAATGACGTATAATGTCTATGTCAGACGTATAATGTCTATGTTCTTAATGTATTTATAATGTCTATTATATACCTGTAAAGTCTGTGAACTGCTCACAGCACAAAGTCTTTGACTACCCACTCATAGTACAAAGACGGACTCTCCGAGGACCAGGCGTGCGCACGCCAACACGAAAGCATCGCTCATCATTCGTCCGAGTCTTCCTCACTGGGGTGGTAACTGTGGTGATGCCATATCGTTATGGGCAAGGGTCAGCTAGGTGGGGAGGCCTACCAAATGGCTTAAGCACTCACAAGCCCCACCCAGCGGTTTCCATCTACTACCGCCGTCACCACACACACACACAAAAAAAAAAAATAAAAAAATAAAAAAATAAAAATAATAATAATAATAATAATAATAATAACAATAATAATAATAAATAAAAAGCCCGAAGGAACCTACAAGAAAGCCAATTGAGAATATTAAGATTAAATACAATATAAGTACAATATATACACGATGGAAAGCCCAATTTTTACTGGGCGTTTACGAGAGAAATTTAGATATTTGTAATTAATAAGATCATGAGATAATAGATAATAGGATTTTTAAACTTGTTGGAGCGGCAAAAGCTCAATTACTCTGCAAAGCTGGGCGTTCTGCAAAAATACAATAAAAGCTACGTATATGTATACTAAATTAGAAAGAGATTCATAATTTTAAAAATAATGTAGAATATAAAAAATAGGTAAAATAGTGAATAATTATGATGAATATTATATAATTATATACACACACAAAAGTTCAAAAGTCTATTGTTCTTGCAACAGTTCAATTATAGTTCAATCGTGTTGTTTGTGGCTAAGAGTTTATTTTGAATTGGTGGTATCTGTCTATTTGTTAAGATACGTTCTCATCATCATCTATAAATGGCAAAACATTTTGAAACAAATAATGGTTGTTTTCTAAAACTTTCATACATTCAATTATCTTTTGACAAAATGATGGATTTGACAAAACCACTGAGACAAAGAAATTTTTGGAGATTTTCTTATATGATAATATGATGTAAGGGTACAGTTAAAGATATAATGCAATGATGTAGCTCGCTGACCGCATACACATAATGGAGAAGGAACCGTGTCAAATTTATAAAGATATGATGGAAATGGGTATATAACTTTTAGCAAAGCGAAACTGAGCTACCCTTTTTCTCTACGCTCGTCTACTATTCCAAGGTTCCTTAGTTCGATCCCTGCCACCACTCTGCACATTCTATAAATATTTGTTGAGGAATTTGCTAGAATAACACTTTTCGATTGGCAGTAAGGGAACATTTATCCGCGGTGAATTCTGAAATGTATAAGAATTTCAGCTCATGAAAGAGATTATCGCATACGTAAAAGTTAAACATAATGTGTAGGATTGATGTTGTTACTCATGTGAAAAAATATATTTTTAAAACGTATTTGTAAAAATATCTTATTCATCAAAAATATTCGTGTTTTATTCTGTTTAATTTTGAATTTTTTTTTTTTTATTAATAACAAAGTAAATTTCATTGAATTAGCAAAAAAGGAAATACTGAATTAGCATTAAGAAGTTTTGTCCACAACTCTTCGCTCAAGTAGTGCGTATCACAAGTCAGATAAAAAAATAGGCAAAATGCCTTTGGAAGCGATGGCACTGAGACGTGCTTGCCATATTACTGCAAATAGCGCAATTAACTCCAACGTAATCTTGCGTAATGTGCCTTCCACACAGCCTTTAGATAAAATGTTTTGATGTAATTTTTTTATTTAAGGAAAAATTAATTTTGAAAATGCAGGTATCTCACATAAATGTATGTACAAATACATTTATGTGAGATACCTGCATTTTCAAAATTAATTTTTCCTTTTGTAATATTAATAAATAAAATAATGATATTTTGAATTAATGCACAAATATTATATAGTCGTGAATTATTTCTTTCCCTTTTCTTCCAGTAGAAATTTCTATTTCCACAATTAACCACATTGGTAATACGACATTCCTCGACTTTCTACGCATGAAAAAATACCTTTTCTTTGCTGTATTGACAAAAGTAAGTTAAACAGATTTAATAGGAACAGCGTTTACATATGACTCTCTTCTTCTTTTAGATAATTTCGAAGACAACTCTTGAGATTCCATGCTTAATGCAAGCAGTGCGTGAAGAAGAAAAGACGCTGTTTTTTCCCTCCTTCCCCAAGAAAAGAAGGGAGAAAACAAAGTCAACCTATTTATGTTATAATGTGATTATAGAACAAAGTTAACCCTGGTAATTTGTTTAAGCTTTTTTATTTTATTGAAACTAATAAAAAATATACACAGTAAAAATTGTTCAAAGGGAAATTTTAAGGGATCAAAATATTTTTCGAATTTAACACATTTCCGCATAGTACGTTATATCATAGTACGAAGCTTTCTCAAAGTTTGAAGAAATTATACACCTTAACTTATGTTATAATATTTAGTATATTATATAATATTACATAATGAACTATATTGTTGCACTATACAACGTACTAAAAGTTATAACTGTGTATAATATTTTATTACATTATAGTATAATATTAGCAAATTATGGTAATTTTATTACATAATTTTTAGAAGAGTTGAGGCATTGATAATATTCTTGCAGTGATGCACCTTATAAAATCTCGCATGTTTACATAACTTCTCTTTATTATTACCGATTTTTATTATCAGTCTGTTGTCGTCATCAATATTTAGACGTAGAGACTTACAAAGCCAGACAGAAATTTTCAAAGGTGATCTATTAAGACTCTCTCAAAGGATCTTACGAATAAGTTTTTTTTTTACCTTTTATGCATGTCTTTTTGTATAAAATCCTTTATAGAAGACAAGTGTTACTTTTTTCTGTTGGTGTCAGCACTGAGGCTATAGCTACGAGGACGGCCCAGAAAGAAACCCCCGTTTGAATATGAATGAAAAACCAGCATAATTTTTTTTATTGTATACATCTTAAAACTACAGCTTTCCGCTATTTGTTAACACAGTCGCCATTTAAGTTTAAAGCGTTTTACTAATTTATAAATTGCTTCTGCATAAAATTCGGCCGCCTGGGTAGCTAGCCAACTTTTCACGGCATTTTAAAGTTTTCCATCGTTATGGAAGTAGTGCGACACAAGCCACCTCTTCATTTCAGTGAAGAGATGAAAACCATTCGGTACCTAGCCGGGCTGTAAGAAGGATAATCAAAATTTCCCATTTGAATTGAATCAAAAGTTTTTGAGTTCTTGAGTGTGCTTGGTGCCAAGTGATCACTTCAGTCTTTCACGTCACTTGCGCCGCAGCATTTCGATGACCATGACTTACTTCAAAATTACGTACTCAGCCGTCAAAATTTTATGAAGAAGAAATTTGTAAACTAGTGAAACATATTGAACAATGCTTAAATTTAAATGGCGGTTACGTTGAAAAATAGTGAAAAGCTCTAGTTTTAAGATAAGGTAACTCCGGGAGAGTCGCCGCACCCCTTGTATTTCTTGTAATTATCGATAGATAATCGTCAAACACGCAGTATAGGTACGCAATGAGATTATTTTAACCAGTGTATAGCGTGAATCCCATTTCGATGTTTACTTGTAGAAGTACAATCCAAATTTTGACGTAAGTGCATGATTTCACTGCCCAAACTTTTAAATACGTTATGCTTAAATATTTTTCATACACTCATTACTAAATGCATGCATGATTTCGAAGTCAAAACTAAGTGTAGCGTTTATATAGAGTACTGTGTGTATGGTTACGTCATTCTCCTTAGCGATGGCAGGTAACTGTGATGGTCGACGCCTGCACCATGCAAAATAGGATACATGCCGCTCTGCAATTCCGGTATACATGCCGCAGTTTCTTTTCTACGGGATGATTAAGTAGTATTAACTTTTCCTCTTTCTAGCACAGACTAACCATGTTAGGCATGTTATCAAGTTTACTAAAACCAAAGGAGATATAGGGAAAACTAAAAAGTAAGAAGGGCAAGAAAGATGCAAGTCAAAATGGCAATAATGAAAAATTGGATAACGCGTATTGCAGAGTTCTTTACAAGGAATATTTAGAAAACTACTCCAAAACAGAGGAAGTGTAATTGGCTTCGTTGCATCATGTGTCAAATGTAGTTACATAAAGAATGTACTTTTTCGAAACTTTTTGTGTAGATTGTAGTCCAAAAAACAGGTCTATTAACCCATTCGGGACCATAGGTACATATAAGCACCTTCATAAAGAGCATACAAAATTTGTTTCTGGCACCAGTAAAAAAGAAAAGTAATATTTGCTTTCTTTAATTAGAGCATTTTCATGATTATTTAAGTAAAGGTAACTTCTTTTAAAAGAGTGGTGCCAACCGAAAAAAATTTGCGTAAAAGCCGCCGGTACCGTAAGGGTTAACAAATAAATTATATAAACAGAATTTTACTTTTTTTTCTTTTCACTCTCTAATACATTGATGTTACGTTGTAGCTGAAATAACAATTAAAATTTAATGTAAAAAAAAAAAAATAAGTCGATAATTTTAATAGTGAAAGTAGGCAAACAATTATTAAAGTAAAGTTTCATTGTACTCATTTAGTTCCCTTTTGTTATTACATCGTTAATTATAGTCCAGATATGAATATTTTTTGAATATTTTTATTTATAATTTCATTCTGTTCTTATTACAAGCGCGGTATAATTACCGAACAAGTGCGGCGTCTCAGCCTGAATGTACGGGTGACGCGCCGCAGTGTAATGTTTACAAAAAAAATTGTTAAAAATATAAATTATTTGTTTTGAATTTTTTTTGTCGCAGTAGACGCGTTGTATATTTAACATTAAATAGCACAGCATGATTTTTTTTTTTAAATTTTATGTCCACCATGGGACTTTACACAAATTCAAAAAAATATGCGGCATAAATCCCGGAATTACTCTGTATGTAGTATACATATTTTTCTATGCGGATTTTTTATTAATAGCTAAACGGGTGTTTCTTTCCGAACCGGCCTCATACATTAGTGGCTTTTAGACGTGTATAAACAATGCATAATGGCGCGAAAAAATTGAATTTATGTTAATAAGTTTGATACAATTACAGTTCAAATAGTTTATAGAGGAGAGACGCATATTCCAGGGTTTGACCGTAAAAGAAATGCACGTGGGCTAGATTGTCCGACCTCAATTGCTTGCAAATTAGCTGGTAGATCTCTTTTCTGACTGCTAACATCTGTTGTTTTCTTATAGATCTTCATTTTATTCTGTTTTAATTTAATTATCAGACTGGTGAATATGCTATTTGAATAGTGAATTTATTATTTTTGTATTACTTTTTTTTTTAAGTAAATTTCCGTATACATGTGTTTTTCATTAATTCTTAAATTATTGCTGTCCATTTCCGCATTAGAAGGATTCCGTTTTATGTAAAAAAATTAACAATAAATTTGCTATTCCGTGAGCCGGGATCATTAAATTAGTACAATTCAGGCAAATTTCAGTCTTATCCCTGTCCCGATTTAGACGAGTTTTATTGTTCTTTTGTAACAAAGATAACTTTTATCACAAACTATGGTTAAATAATAAAACTTTGTATGAACCACCATAAAAATATATAAATACACAGAACGCGTTCCGGGCTGGAAATTTTAACAGCCCGTCATCAGCCGAAATAAACACGTGTCGCTGAAGGGATAAGGTCACAAATGAAATGAAAGGTAGACAGTAGAACTTTCAAAGAATGTGACAGGTGGCACTAACTGAACTATTGTGTTCAACAATAATAAACGTGTTGTTGAAGAAACTATTGTGTTTTAGAATCCAAATATGAAATGTCCTTTCTTTCGATGGTGCTATGTATTACAGCTATATAATATTAATATTGATTTCCTACTTTTAATTTTATGATATCTTTTTTCAGCATGATTTTCAGCATAAATGTCTAAATACTGCATTACTGTAAATTAAAATGCTTTCTAATGTGAAATTATTAACTTTTATTTAGAGTAAGTTCTCCTTGGTTCACAACATCTCAGCAACAATTTGATAAAATGCTTTATAAATAGTTATTCAAAAACTAATACTATAACTTTATAATGCGTTCCCATCATTCAAAAGTCATTAGCCATCCACAAAGAATTATAGATGTTTTTGTAGAACTAGTAAGCAGCCATTTATTTTGAGTAGTTGCAAGGTTCACTGCCGTTGCTTTTACCTTATACACAATTTATTTCATTGCTTTTGTTATGAAGTCATAAACGTAATTTTTACTCAAGCCAAATTACTTTCCTCTTTGAATAACATTGATTACTAGCTGCATGGAAACCCTTGGATTTGAGTAGTATGTCACCTTTCAATTTTGAAGGGGAATAAAGAAAAAACTAATTTTACTTTAAATTTTATTATGTATATATTATTAGTATTATTAAATTTTGTATCATAAATAAGAAATTAATGTAAAAATGCAGCATATTGCAATATGTAAAAAACTATATTTAACAGGAGTTTGCTCGCGCTGCGTATGTCCATTACCGTCTCCAATACTCAAGGCCTTCTGACTAGTTCCATGGCGTAGCGAATGAAGATTAAAGAGAACTATGTGCTGATGTTTTCTCCGTAATATTCAGCCAAAAACTTACTACTAGCAAAATAGAATTGTTTATATTTATTAAAGGAAGCAGGATTATATTTCGAAGAACCAGTTTTATAAAAGTAGAAAGCTATTTTTATAAATAGCTAATCCCTTTTTTTAATTCTGAAGATTATGTCGTTAAATTGTCTAAAAGTTAGGTACAGATTTTTTTTTCTTCTTTTTTTGAAATTGTATGTACATTCTTATACTGCAATATTAAATTTTGATATAACACAAACTTTAAACAAAAAAGTAAAACTGACGAAATATATATAAGAAATGCTGAAATGATATTAGTAATAGTACGTTACATACATACGTTTGGTATACGAAATATTTATTTTGACCACTTCGTAAGAGAATGGATTAAAGTTCCCCCCCCCCCCCCTTGGAAGAAGAACGGAGATAGTGAAAAAAAATGCATAAAAGAAAAGCATAACATCTGCAAAAATGGATGAAATTGGTCTAGTTCAATTAAATTATTTTTGAATTTCTAAAAATAACATTTTTATTTTTAAAAAACAGTTAATACAGTTTTTGAGTCATTGTTACAGATGTACTTCCAAACCATTATCTCGTAATTAAAAAAAATATATCACATTAAATTTGGATCAGAAGCATATTTTAATAAACTCAAGAAAGGGAACTTCATCCTTCTTCGACATTTTAAATAAAGCTAAAAAAATGGACACATTTTCAATTATTTAAAGTATATTTAAAATTTATAACAGTTTTTGTAAGGCGCGCCACACACCAAGGAGACATGCGGCAGAAAAGCGTGAGGCATGCGACAATTTTACCCTGTTAAGGCGCATCCCACACTAAGGCGACACATAAGACATGTCGCTTGAATTCGCTGGAAAAACTGGTTTAAAACAGGTTTGAAACAACTTCGTTCTTTGTTTCGACCGGTTTTTGCGATACATGTTGCGGCTACATGTCGCTTGTCGTCTCAAGGTGGGATGTGCCACAAAGAAAAAACCGGTTTGAACAGCAGAATTTTCCTCATGTCTCACGATTATTGTCGCGTGTCTCTCTGGTGTGTGGCGCGCCTATCTGATCTTTGTTCAGTGATTGGAGGGGGGGGGGGGGAGAATAGTCAAGTATAATTTATTTTCTAATTGATAATGGATGTACTATGAAAAATAACATTACAATAAGGAATAAAATATCATTTTTTAATTTTCAAATATTTCTTAAAAGGATGTCATTTTTTTTCTCTCCACACATAAATACGAATCTCTTTTTGATATATTCATGAAGTAATTTTTATCAATAAACATATGAAATTGGCACACATTTCTTAGTATTTAAGTGAAAAAAAGTTGAATAGCGTTTGCCAATTCACGACAATATAAATTGTCTACAATTTCCATAAAAGTCCTCGTAGTACACTTTGCTTTGGATTATTTTCCCGAAGTTCGATTTAGTTTGAGTAACCTCTATCTGCTCGTGAAATTATAAATTTTTAATTACAAGTAGTGATATAAGAAAAGGAAAATGCCTCAGTGCTGCATGATACAGGAGTGCAAAAGTAATTACAGTAACAATTCAAGAGCCACAATATTCAGATTTCCTAGATCAAAAGAATTAGCAAATGTCTGGCTACATGGAATTCCAAGAAACGATTATCAAGTGACTAATTCATCAAAGGTTCTTATGGTATTCTTACAATCTTTATTTATGATGAAATTTTCGGATTTATTTCCAGTGTGGTATTTGCCCATAGTAATATCTCCGAATTTTATACATTCTCGTCTAAATTGTTTCTTGATTTCATTTAATGAGGGAAAAAAAAATCCCGCATTGTCTAATCAAATTAGTTCACCAGTGTCAAATGACATGTCTTAAGATTTTTTTTATAATTATTTTATTTGTAATTTTTTAAACTAATAAACATGAAAATAAACATTCAATGTATTAAAAAGGATCGGTGATAATTTTATTTTAAAAATTACAAATAAAATTATCTCAAATAAAAGTCCTTTCTAATTTTCTTTTTCGAACATTTTTTTGTAGTACTTCTTTATCATTTTTCCTGATAATATAATCATTTAAGAATATATTGCAACAAACAAAAAATACAAAAATTGTTTACAAAATACAGGAATATTTAAGTCCTTTATCTGAAAATTTTGAAATTACATGAAAGAGCAAACAAGTCTATCGGTATACTTAAAATTTTAGAATTAAGTTATTTGTAAATAACAAAATATTTTTCTTTTTAATACTTACAAAAAAATAAAAAAATAAAAAAATAAAATAAAATAAATAAATAAATAAATATAAAGAAAAAAAAGAAAAAGAAAGAAAGAAAAATAGAATTTATTATTCAACATTTATTTAAAACTATTTCTACTGATGTCAAAAGACACCTTCAAGGATTTTTATTTGAGGTAATTTTATTTACAGTTTTTAAAAAAAATTATCACCGATCCTTTTTAATGCATTGAATGTTTATGTCATTGCTTATTAGTTTAAAAAATTACAAATAAAATCGTCATAAACCAAAATCTGTGTTCATATAAGCAATGATATAAAATAAAATAATTCATTATTACTATTCGTAATTATTTTTCATTCGTTTTATATTTGAAATTTATGTTGACAATTAAGGCTGTTTGTAACCTAAACTACCTACTTTCTGATAAACATAGAGAATCATTTTTATTCTTAAATACATAAAACAATGTCATACAAATTTTACAAAAAATAAATAATAAATAAAATAATAATAATAATAATAATAATAATAACTAAGAAGACGTTTAATGGTTAAAAAAAGAGAGATAAAAAAATTAAGTAATAAAATAATTTTTAAAAACTGTGTTCATATAGACAATAATAGGTATAAAATAATTCATTATTACTATTCGTAATTATTTTTCAGTCGTTTTATATAATTAGATAGAGTTAGAACAGACTTCAGTTCTTCATACAATAATATTTCATAAAATTTAGATACTAATTAATAAGAGTTCACAAATTAAAGTTTTATCATATATTGCAATTACAAAATGGTAATAATAATAATAATAATAACATTGTTATTGATTTTTAAATAACGCAAGGAAATAAATTCCATTTATCAATACTTACGCAAAAATACATAGCAATTATTATATATAATATTTTTCAAAACAAACATTTAAATTGAAAACTAGAATAAATCATATAAACACACAAATTTTTAGACTTACAAAATACAGGGATATTTAAGTCCTTCATTATTAAAAATCTAGAAATTATGTGGAAGAATAAATAACACTAGCTGTGCGATTAAAATTTTAGAATTAAATTATTTGTAGCTAACAAAATACTTTAAATACTCTTTTTGTTTCTTTTCTTTTAAATATTTAAATATTAAGTAATTAAGTATTAAAAAGAAAATTTTTCATTTACTAACGAGTTTCTGAATTTTATTATTCAACATTTTTTTAAACTATTTCTGCTGATGTTAAAATGCACCTAATAATTTAATAATATTATTTATAGTTTTTAAAATAAAACTGTCAACGACAAAACTATTCTTTCTAATACATTAAACGTTTATTTCCATGCTTATTAACTATAAAAATTACAAATAAAATAACAATAAACCAAAATCTTAAAAGGTGTCGTTTGATACCAGTAGAAATAACTTGAATAGTCATTGAAAAAAATTCATTAGTTGAAATCAAGAAAGAGAATGAGATCGAGAATGTCTGAAATCGGGAGAAATTACTATGGACAATAAATCTTGAAAATACATCAGAAAATTTCATCCTAAATAAATATTGCAAAGAAAACAATAAAATGAGAAACTGAAACTTACCCTTGATGAATTAATGACTTGATGGTTTTTCCTTAGAATTGCATGTAACCAGGAATCTCTTAATTTTTTCGATTTAGGAAATCGGAAGATGGTAGCTGTTGGATTGTTAATGTTTTATTTTGTGTTTTAATGTTGAACTTTTACACTCCGGAACCATGCAACCGCTAGGCATTTTTTCTTTCTTACATCGGCACTTGTCATAAAAAATACACAGTTTCAAAAATTAAATAGATTAATTAAACTAAATGAAATTTCACGAAAATTCGTATAAGAAGGGTATTCTAAATAAATTAGATACATTACCATCGATAGATGTTGGTTGTTGGAAGTGCGTTATGTTATGTGCTTTACAGCTGAATTAAATTTTAGCATACAGTATGGTGTGTATAAATATTTATAGATAATATCATACAAGGCAGCACAAAACAATACAAATAGATTACATTCTACGAACGAAAATTGCTGCAAAGCAATTTTCAAATACTGAGTTATGTGGGGTTTTTTTCTTTCACCATATCAAAAATAAAGTTGTGTTGAAATATTCTGGAACTGTTGAAAAATGTTTCATAACCTTTTTACATGTATCAATGAGTTGCTTGTATCAATGAGTAATAAAAAAAGAAAATGCTATAAAATTAATACGCAAAAAATTAAGAATTGTTTTTTTAAATAACACTCGGGTATAAATATTCAATGTTTATCTTAAAAAAAATACGCCTAATTTTATGATTTCAATGCATGTTGTCCTCCAATCATGACTTCATTTCATGTTGTCCCTTTGGTTATAATAAGATTGTTGGCGGGGGTTGATTATAGGAAGTTTATGCTTGGTAGAATGCACAAACTAGTGAATTTATTAAAAAGTATTAGGCGAATTTTGCTCTTATTCTTTTTGAAGGTATGACATCTGGAAAGAGATTTAAACTAGCTATTCATGATTTTTAAATAGTCTTTTCAACGTCTAATTATAATTTAATGAATATCACATTAAACTATTAATTGATTAAAGAGAATTTTTTAAAGTATTACATTCCTTATTAAGTATCGCGCGGCAGCCCAATACTTATTTATTTCCAGTGTCACTTCTCAATGTTAATTTAACATGGAAAAGCCTATGGAGATCATAACTTTTTCATTTTTTCTTCCCACCTTTTTGTCCCTGATGCCACTCATTTTTTATTCTTTACTAATTCTAATGATATTATAAATTTAAAGTGTAAAAACGTTTGCCTGACGTCAGGGTCAAAACAAATGGTAAAATGCCTTTGCATATGGGTGAATTATAACCCAGAGAAAAACATGGGCCTTTTTTTTTTTTTTTTTTTTTTTTTTTTACATCATTCAAATATTTTTCTTAATAATTCCAATTTTCGCTTTTTTCATTGAAAATCAACGGACATTTTTCATAGAAAATGTAACATTTTTACTTCATTGTTGCAAAAATTTCAAAAGCACGTAATAATAATTTATTTCTTTTTAGTTGAAAGATTTTCACGTGAAATATTAAATTGAGCTTTTTTTTCTTTTTTTTTTCAAAAATTAAAAAGGTGAATATGGCGTCATAGTGGAAATAAAAAGGATATTTTCAGAATAAGTTTTTTTCTTTGGTCAAGTTTATATTTTAGTAAAAAGTTTTTAAGGGGTCTTGTACCTTTTAAAAAACTTCAAAGTTTGAATTAGCCTATCTTCAAAATATTTTTATGTTTAAACATGAAATTCTGGATATTGATTAAACAGATCGTGCTTTGTAATATACTACCAACAGAAATTTATTAACCCTTTGCAGAATTGTGTATGGTTGAAATCAAAATAGCTCTTTTTTTTTACTCCATAAGTCATTGCGCGCATG
Organism: Maratus speciosus; assembly: GCA_963932465.1. NCBI lineage: Eukaryota > Metazoa > Arthropoda > Arachnida > Araneae > Salticidae > Maratus > Maratus speciosus. The sequence continues at coordinate 304,292,067 of OZ010800.1, forward strand.
ATATCTTGAAAAAGTTTGCATGGATTGTGATGAAATTTCGTAAATATACTAAAGAAATATGTGTGTTTAAAATGATCTACTTTTAAGTATTTACAATGGTAATATTTTTAGTTATGACTATTTTTATTCAATAAAAATACAATTTTTTTTTTTTTTTTTTTTACGAAAATATATATATTTCTTTATATAGTTAATGAAATTATTTTAGCCTAAGAGTAGGTCATTTTAAACACACATATATGTTTAGTATCTTTACGGAATTTCATGCCAATCCATACATACTTTCTCAAGATATCATGCGCGCAATGACTTATGGGCTAAAAAAAGAGCTATTTTGATTTCAACAATACACAAATTCTGTAAAAGGCTAATAAATTTCTAATGGTAGCATATTACAAAGCACAATCTATTTAATCAATATCCGAAATTTCATGTTTATACATAAAAAGGCTTTGAAGATACACTAATTTAAACTTTGAAGTTTTTCGTTAATTTTCGACACGTTTAAAAGGTACAAGACTTCTTAATGGATAGCTATTTTTACGCAGGTAGCGAACTTTGTGGGGAATTACATTACTTAAATTTTAAAATCTATTTTTTTTTTCCGAGATGAGGACTATTTATACCCCAAGTTAAACTTAGGTAATAATTTTCTGATGTGATTACATCACCCCTTGGGAGAGAATAAAGTTTAAAAATTTAAGTAAAACTTTTATTTTTTATTTTTCACTGTATCACAGCTATAATATTGTTAAATATTAGCAGTAAGAATTCAACACAATTTACATTTACATTAATAGCGTTCCAGAGCGGGAAATAAGGTATCTAAATTTAAGTGAATTTAATTTTTTATGTTTTAATTATAGATTTTTTACGTTCAGATTAGAAGTTTTTGTCCAAACTACCGCAACCAGCATTACTACAGTGGTGAAACATTTTGAATTACACATTGATAAACTGCATCTCACACTGTGATGCAATACCGCATACATCAAAGCCTGATGATGATACTTTCTATTAATTTTGAAGTGCGTTCGTCTGAATGCAGTAGTTATTAAAAAACTTGACATATTAAACAAAAACATAATTTGAAGAACAAATTAAAAAAACAAAATTTATTTCCTACATTGTTTAAGCCCGAGAAGGGACGGATATTAAGGTATTTCATTCAATTAGTTCTACATTTAAAGTTAAATTTTTGTAACAAATTAGTTAAGCCAATAGAAGATTAAAAAATAAAAATAAAATTCATTCAATATGATACTTAAAACACCCTAAAAAATTAGATTCCGTTCAAATGAAATCGAAATAAATCTTAGACTTTTTTTTAAGTTTTGTATTTTGCATGCATCTTATTATTTTATGCACAATTGTCCTAAACATAATACAAAATCTGCAATACAAATATTTTCAATTAAAAATGGAAGAAGTCTAAGATTTATTTCGATTTCATTTGAACGGAATCTAATTTTTTAGGATGTTTTAAGTATCATATTGTATGAATTTTATTTTTATTTTCTTAAGCTTCAATTGGTTTAACTAATTTGTTACAAAAATTTGGCATTAATTGTAAAACTAATTGAATTAAATATCTTAATATCCGTCCCTTCTCGGGCTTAAACAATGTAGGAAATAATTTTTGTTTTTTTTTATTTTGTTCTTCAAATTATGTTTTTTTTAAATTTGTTCTTCAAATTATGTTTTTGTTTAGTGTATAAGATATTTCGTTGTGCAGTTTTACAGTCAGTTGACCTTTTTTGGGACAAGCGTAGCCCATAATTAAATCCATTGTTGTTGTAAATCTTAAACAATTGTAACCATAAAGAATATTTGTTGATTTATCACCCGTGGCGAGCTAATAGAAAAATGAATGAAAACGAAGTTATCAATTTATAATTAAGATCTAAAAATATTGAAAGTTTGTATTGGCATCGGAAACTCACCTTTATACATAATTTTTATTAACTATAGCATAGCAAGAAGCGAGTTAAAAATCTATTAAAAAATTCCATCGTTACATACAAAATACAAATTGAGTTAAATAAAAGAGCGTAAAAATGCGAAATATTTGAAATCATTAAAAGTGATACATATAAAATTAATTTCGTTGCAAATAGATACAATCAAATATCTATATATGTGGATGTCTGCAATAAATTTATGTGCTACCTTATTTACGTATACAGGAATTTTTAGAATTTAATTTCCTATCATCAAATTACATTCCTTTAATTAAGCATGTTAATCACGTTTTCGGCGTTAGACGGGAACGAATTAAACAAATTTAAAATTAACATGTTTTAATTTACTCCCAGCCTGTAAGTTAATTAAAAGATGTCTCTAGAGATTTTGATTGAACAGAATTAATATTGTCAAATAAAATAAGAAATATAATAACAATAAAGATTCAATAAAAATTATACAAAATAAAACGAAAACATTTAAATGCTGTTATAATACATACTAAAATCGGTTGTACACGGTAAATGCATTTCTGAAGAATGTGTATTAAACAGATTAATGTAGTTTCTATCTATTCTAAAAAAAGTAACTAATGGTGTCATCGCCGCGGTAAAGAATTTTTTGTCACCGGAAGTCTTTCTTCGCTAATATTAACCCCTTAACCTACGATTTACTTTTAACAGCTCCACGTTTTGGCAAATCCATAGCTACCACTAAAATTTAATAGAGATTTTCGCCTTGTTTAATCATGGAATTTCGACGATTAAATTAAACTATATTTACTGTGAAATTTTAGTGGTAAGAAGAATTTACATTTGACTCGATCATCGTACGCGGGCTATGCCTGCCATTGTAGGTTAAGGGGTTAAGAAAACTGCAGCATACAAAAATATGAAAATGGGTAGTATTATAGAGAAATGCTTGATAAACATGCTGAAGCAGACAGTTTTTAAATCAAAGACTTGTGTTAAGAGATATTTAATGTCAAAGTTGGTCAAAATCGTTCATTATAAAAGTTTTATAAAAGCAAAAACTATACACATGAATTAAATAACTATTTATAAGTATTTACATTAGAAGCTCATGGTGTGCATACTGCATTTATTTTTTAAAATTGGCTAGGGTTTATTTGAATTTTAAATTCAAATTTTCACCATTTTCAGAGATATTTTTTTACATATTTTAGAAAAGATTTTAAATTGTTGCCAATTGTGATAACAGCGCAAATAATAATATTTCCTTTAAATTAAAAATTTATTTACACGTGACCTATTTATAAAAAGAAGAAAAAAACACCTTTCAAATTAGAATTAAATGATTACATGGTATAAGCAAGAAAATATTGAATATTACGTCATAAAAATTGTTCTTACACGTAAATACTAAAAAATAAAGAAAACTATAAAATAATGAATTATTTATTATGCGTTAAAAGCAGTAAATGGTGGAAATTACGTCCTATTTCAAATGGCTGAATAATATCATTGCCAAACAGTATAAATTAAAAATATAGGGTAACTTGAGGTGAGATGCTGTGTTGTACTAACTATGGTTAGTACATACAAAAAAGCAACGAAAAAGAGTTTTCTTTTACCAAATAATCGAATAAAAAACCAATTTTCTAAAACTTTTTTCGAACAGAAAGGCAAAGAATTCTTTGTAAGTTCAATTTTTATTGATACACTGGAAATTGTTCTCTGATATTTTTTTTTTTTTTTTTTTTTTTTTTTAACGAACGTAACATTAAATTATTACACGAAGGAAAAAAATATTCTGAGATTTGGATAAAAATTAATTATTAAAAATGTAGGAAAACACCTTGCAAATCTAATGTCAAAATATTCACATTGAAACTAAAAAACAATTGAGTAAAACTTTTTAAATATTAAAAGAAGAAAGAAAAATCATGCGTCCATTATAGATTATGAAACACTTTCCAGCACATTCAAAAGAATGCAACAAAACTTCAACTTTTAATAAGGTGAAAGTGATAATAGATCGATTTGGCGCTGAAATTCTAGGATTAAACCGCCGCGGAGAGCGGCACTTCTTCGTCCGCAGCCCTTTACTCTTCTACTTATTCCGACTCTTTTGCGGAAGCAAGGTTCATAGGTCCCCAACCACGTCCCGAGTAAAAGACACTCTAGCGAAAGCCAGGTTGAAAACAAAAATCAAAAATTGAAACCGGACAAAATTAAAAGGGAAATTGCACAAATTAAAAACACCGAAAAGCAAGAAGGGAGGGCTCGGGGCAATGAAACTACTGAACGACTCCTGCTACCCCTAGCTTATTATTAGTACCATTTAACTTTCATAATTATAAAAGCCAGCTCAAATTTTTAGATGAAATAACCCTCTTTGGTAATACCCTGATTTGGCGATACCGGCTAAAAGTTCTTTCGCCTTAAAAAGGACATTGCACCCTGATTTTGATCTCGAATTACTTTAATTCATCTTTTAAGTGATCCTTCAATGAAAGACAAAATCATGTGCAAAAATCTCAAACTTTTAAATTTAATAACTATGTCAATTTTTGTAGTACCAGATGTCAAACTTTTTGTGTTATATCTGTTATGATATGTGTAAAAGTTTACTAAATATAACTATAGAGACTGGGGGACCGTATAAAAAGTTAGATTTCGTAATTTTCATAAAATTGATTTTTTACTTTAAATAATGCAACAACATAAACATTTACCTCATTTGAAGCGTTTTTGCAATTGCAATTATATACCTACGACCAACGGTTGAGAAATTAAAGGTCGGCGATAGGTAACATATTGCACCCTGTATAAATAATTGATTCAAAATTTCATTTGTCATGTTTACTATATTAAAACATGAGGCAGTAGACACGTTTCTTAGCAAACTTTAAAGCAGGGAATATCCTGAAAGACCAGGACGAAGGATCTATTTATTCTCAGCTAAACCAGTGAAACTTTAGCCATTAAAAAATCCTGATTTAAGGAAGATTTAAAGAAAATAATAATTATAAATGTAATGTTTAAAAAAAACACATGCTTTCATTAAAATTCAGAAAAATGTAATTGGATGTAATGTATTAACATGAAGTAAATGTAATGAATTACTACGGAGTAAATATAATGGATTAATTGATTTAAATGGGAATTTTGTATAGTTAGCCAACTTTCGACAAGTTGGCTTCTTATATAGAAACTTATTTTTGTCGCCAATTTGGCGATATTTCGCCAAGTTGGCCAAAATTTGGCGCCATTTGGGTAATCCTGCCATTAATACTTTTCAACAAATACTCATTGTTGAACTTGATACTGATTTCGCCATAGGAAATAAAACTATAATTGAGTAACCATTAAGTTTAAGTAGTGTTAACCTTAGTAGAATTAGTTTACCCTTAAGTAGTGTTTTTTCGGTGTCTTTCGAAAACGGATGGCGATTATTGGCAGCCCCCCTACCCCACATTTGCCCAGGGGTCGAATTCTGAAAAAGTCCGAAACAACTGTTTACTAATTTTAGTTATACTAAAGGTATGTCAAGTTCCAAGATGTATTTCCATTTGTTTATGAGATATGGTGTTTTACTTACCCATCATACGTAGTATAGGGTGAGTCTTGTAATCGTTTTAAAAATCGAAAAATTTTTTTGACTGATTTACACGTTTGAGACACTGGAGATTCCGAAAAATATATTTAAATAAAAAGAAAATTGTCTGTCCGTCTGTGTGTGTGCGTGCCTGTAAACGCTCTATCTCCCGAACAAATTGAGTTAGAGACTTGAAATTCGGTGTGTACTTAGGGAGTAATAATGGAAAGAAGCCTATTGAATATCAGTAAACTCGATTAAACGGAACTATTTTTTCGGACTCTTGAAATATTCGTTCTGATAAAAGGTATACAAAAATTTTCGAAATTGTTTATTTGAAGGAGTGAATATAAAAGACAATAAAAAAAATACATTTTGCATCATGAATGAACTCGATCGGATAATTAGTTGCCGAGATATCTGTAATTCTATTTTTTACACTCTTCGATTTTTCTTGACCCTGTATTTCATTCAAATTTCAATTTAAAGATATATTTTAATTGGAAATGAGGCGCTTAATCCGACGCAGTAAACTGTTAGTTAATAGGATTATAATTTTTCGAGTTATAAGGATGTTTCTTTTACCCAATTGGGTACTACTCGATTATCCTGCCGACCCAAAAACTGTCGCCAAACTATGAGATTAAATGCTAATAATGGCTTATCGTAAATGTGAAGCATTTAATGTCTCACCATACCTATAAGGGTGTTTACTATAAGGGGGGGGGGGGGGACCCTGTTCTGTCGCCAAATACCGCCAAGTTTGTCGCCAACTTGGCGGTATAACGCCAAATTTGACGGCCAAAATGAGTCGCCAAAAGTGACGCCAAGTTGGCGGTATCTCTAATATTTCGCCAAATTTCCATAGACTTCCATTGTAAACCAATAGCGTTTACTTGCTTACAGAAATTCAACAAATTGAGATATTTTAATGCAACAAAAAGTAATATTAGCTTAAGGGTTTATATTAATTATATTTAAGGGAGTCCAAATAAATTAAATTATGAATAACAGTAACATGGTACAATGCTTAGAAAATATCACATGTTTTATTTTCATATTTTATATTACCTATATCCATGATGGGTAAGTATTACGGTGGCCCCCAACGACTAGTTTTTATTTTAATTTTACCCTCTCGTTGCTCTCCATAGCGATCGAATTTTGTAAAAGTTATTCATGTATTACTCTCAGGAGTACATATCGCTCACCCGAAAGAAAAGTGACACATATCTCGACAAAAGTAAATTTCACAGGAGAGGAAAAAGAAAATTTGCATGATTTTACTGTAACATGAAAATATAGCACTTATTTCTGCATGCAGGAATGAAAACGTGCATACAAGCATGAAACCTTTAAAAATGAAGAAGTAGGATGAGGTTTGGGGGGTTGGGTAATTTTACCTCTCCACACAATTCACCCCTCTTCTATGGTCACAAGTGGACATATAGCATAATAAAGTGGTTTTCCGCGTAGCTACACTTATGAAACTGTTTGTGAAACAAGACGCACCTATGACAGACCTATTAGTGCAATAAAATGCAAAATGAATTTTTGCGAGATGTGTCACTTTTCTTGCGGGTGAGCGATATATATTCTAAATTTCAAACCTCTATGTCAACAGGAAAGGGATGAAACATGAGTCACAATGTTTGACTGCCACATACAAGCATAATTGTAAGTTAGAAGAAAGCATGTAAAAAATTACTCTGTTTTAGAATGACATTACAGTTTGGGAGTTTATAGGGTTGTAAATCTTATGATTTAAAAAATAATATATTTTTAAAATATTTAGATTAACATGTTTTTAAATACACGTGAAGTAATACAGTTCATGAAGTTCATAATGGTTATTTAGCTCGTAAAGTTCAGATTAAAATTTATGTATAAACTATAGAATCTGACTGTATACATTGAATAAAATGATTCTTGAGGTTGTTACATACATCTCCTTCTAGAAAGAAAAGTATCGACCTTTTAAAGAGGAGAACTCTTCAGCTCTTCTCTTATTAATTGACAAATTCTTGTTTCATAAAAAATGTTTTATGATATTCTTCTTAAAAATGTTGTTATACACTATATGGCCATTAATGACCGGCCACTTTCAATCTTAGACATTTTGCCGAATATTTAGAGATATATATGTCGGATTTTTCTGGACCTTTAAGATGAAGAATATGTTCGACTTCAAATTTATCAACGTCGATTTGACCAGAAGGACAATAAGGGGACCAACAAAAATCAAAGAAAAATAATAATGCTTGGGATCACACTGTAAAATGAAATACATGAAATGATTTCTCGCTATAGCTTACGAATATATGGATATTATGCAATGTATGTATTTATTTGTGGAAGAATAGAACGTATATTCATGGAGATATATCGATTTTTTTAAAAGTTGAAAAGTTTTTTGTGTGTTTTTTGTTTATATCATGCAGGATTTTTATTTATCAAATTTAACGCCAGCTTCAGAAAATTTGACAAAATGTAGTAGAAATAATATGGTGCAATTTGAATGCAAATATATTAAATATCTGATGAAATATGAGCAGCTGAATGAATTATTTTTTATCTGCGCATGCGCGTACGATCATTTTTTTTTCATGATTTGATAGTCAACTCTATAGTGCAATTGATTAAAAAAACAGTCAAATATTGTGAAAATTCAGAACGATATCGGCAATATACTGAGCGAATTTTTAGTTGCTCTCTAAAAGCTGCTGGATGATAAGGAATTTTGCACGAATCGCCATTTTTTTTTATTATCTGGCTTTCAGCAAAGGAGTTTGTACTTAACCCCTTAACTGTCGTGCCCGAGTGCCTTTCGAGAAAAAAGTGTTTGGTATGTTCGATACTAAAAGCTTTTGGATACCACTTAACATTAACTGTAATCTTTGGTCTTTGGTTTGTTAAATGGCGTACCTTTTTCGATTGTACAAAACCAAATATTTTAGTAAAAAAAATTGGTGCCGGGTCTTGATTTTTAATTTACTGAGTCAAAAAAAAAAGTCTTCCTTTTTTAACTTTACTAAGTGGTATGATCTATGTTAGTTAATAAATAATGACAAAATACTTCCGAAAATTAAACTCTTTAGCAAACTTGGAACGCACTCTTGTTTCTTAGCAAGTTTTTCCGTATTTTCATATTGTGACAAAATAAAATTTTCACTTTGAGCCTAAGTCCGTTTCAATCCCGAAAGGATCCCGGACTGACCCTGCCTTAATCTCTAATAACAAAAACGCACTTTTGAGATGCTAAGGCTGACCTTGTCTAATATTTAGTAACCATAACGCATTTTTGAGACTCTTAGAACATTTTTTGATTCATTAAACTCTGTATTCGTTTCTTACATTACCGTCCCCAGAGAAATTATTTTATAAATAAATTTTGCACTGAAAAAGTAAAGATTAAAGGTCTTAAGTATTCTTCGGATAAATAAAAGATACAATTTAATGTAAATTTATAATTTTTTTTATAATTGACAGAAGATTAGTTGATGAATCCACATACCCAAGTACAACAGCCCTTTTATCAGCAAATTAAAATAATATTGATTAATGATGAAGACTCCATAATGCTAATGAACGACATAAAAATCTGTTCAAAAATGGTGTCTTTTTATGATCGAGTACTTTTATCATAGTAGTTCACACTATATTTTTCAGCAATTAAAAAACATGTATGGATATGTTTCTTTTTACACTCTCTAACATAGTTGAAAAGTGTTTATGAATTAGATTTCTCAGTTTGTCTGGCCGTCTGTGTATGCTCTTATTTGCCAAAGTATACGCGTATTGCTACGTAAATTTTATATGTTTTTGAGGCTTACTATGGCACGTAGACTATCTAATATGACGAGTGTTCCATTTATAATTCGATTACAGCGCCGGACAAAAGAATTCCTTTGTATTATTATATCTGGGAAAAAATCATTAATGGAACATTTTAATGATGTTGTGATACTTAAAGCACAATGAAATTTCAAAGGATCACTCAGGGCTACTACAGTAGGTTTTCTACAGACTCTGGATTGCGTAGCATGTATCGTTCGTTTACAGAAGTGCTTTTATAATCAATGCTTGATCTATAACTTTTCATTCTTATTTTATTTAAATGACGAAGTGAAACATTTACCACATATTTAAAAATAAAATATAATTCCATGTCCCAAAACAAAAATATGATATTTTAATTCAGTATGTTATTTCACAGTGCGCGTACTATCGTTTTCCAGAATTTTGTTTCTTATATTTTCGCAGTTAAATAGTTTGGAATGAAGTTTGGAGAAAATCCGTACATTAGTTTTTGAGATAGAGCAATAGCGAAAATCGTGAAAATTTCTGCATAGCAGCGCCACCTATTGGATGATTAACACCAAAACCTAATTAACAACAACTTGTGTCAACATACAACTAAATCTGAAGTTAGATGAAAATTGGTCCATTAGTTCTATTGATAGAGCTATTGAGGCAATCGTGGAAAAGGCAGCAGAGAAGCGTCACCTGTTGGGCGATTTACACAAACACCTAATCGGTAGCAAGTCATATCAAGGACTAACTTAATCTGAAGTTTGATGAAAATCCGCGCGTTAGTTCATAAGATAGAGCTATTGGGGAAATCGTGTAAATCCTGCAAAATTCATCATAACAGCGCCACCTGTTGAGCGATTTACACCAAAACGTTATCATCATCAATTCATATCAAGGACTAACTAAATCTGAAGTTTGATCAAAATCCGTGCATTAGTTCTTGAGATAGAGCTATTGCGAAAATCGTGAAAAATGCAGCATTGCAGCGCCACCTGTTGAGCGATTTACACCAAAAACTAATCAGCATCAATTTGTATTAGGCACTAACTGAATATCAATTTTTATTAAATTCCGTGCATTAGTTCTTGAGATAGAGCGCCCACAAAATTTGTGTCGCATACACACAGACAGACAGACAGACTCACAGAGTCACAGACAGACATTTTGTAAAAACATGTTTTTTGGAATCTCTGATCCCTGAAACGTGTAAATCCGTCGAAAACCGGAATTCGAAAATTTTCATGAATCCAATACTTTCTTCTTGTAAAGATAGAAGAAAGTAAAAAGTATAAAAAAATACAAAATAATATTAAAAACACACTAAAAAATAATCGATTTAAATATTGAATATAAAATTTATAATCTGAAATAGCGATGCTATACTCCTTGGAATTCCAAGGAGTGTATGCACCCTTGTTATTAAAGATTCCTGCTTCACAGTGGAATTAATTAAATAGACTGAAAATGCGCGATTACCGCCTGCTTGTCAACTAATTAAGACTCCAAAGATTTCGAGTTGAACATAATGAATGCCGCCCTCTTGGATACGAAATACCAACTGAAAAGACACCAAATTGAAAACGAAAGGACTAAGTTGTTTAAATACTTTTATAACGTAATTAACATTGAGGGGATATACAGTTTTGAAGGTTCGTTAAAGGGATTTTCCATCTAACTAAAGAAAACAATTTTAATTATAAACTATTCCAAAACAACTCCAAAACTGGCTTCTTTCGCATACATGTTAATGTTTCAAAAACTTGTTACATATGTTAATCTTTCAGTATTATTACTTCAATCAGGACAAGACTTATGCAGGGGCATGCGGGGCTGCTGCCTCGCCCCCCTAAGAAAGGGGGGCCCCCCATGACAGTAGTCAGGATTTTCATTAAAAGGTTTATTAAAATTAGCCAAAAGTAACCCAAATTCATATATTTTCAAATATTTAGCAAGAAGTGCGGTCCCCCTTCCCCTTTCTACTTCCAGTACCCCCTGCACTTATGCAAAAACAAACTATATGATTAGAAAACTAATGATTAAGAATTTAGTATGACAACTTAGTATTCTATTGTTTTCAAAATAAATTCTTTATTAACGTTTTCCTAGCGCAATGTGGCAAGTTAAAACCATTAATTATGATGAATTTGGGACATTTTCTTTTAGACATCTTATAACATAAGTTGATAAGCAAAGTAAAAGTTTGCAAAAAATACTCGTATCAACCAGTCTATTATTTTTTCAACTATTATACTACTAGTATTTTTTCTTAAAGTTGTGACCATCATTTTCTGATACCGTGTTTACTGATGTGAGCAGTACCGGGTACAGAATTTATGCATACATACAATATGTATGAAGTTTAGTACTAGCCACTTCCAAATTATTCCAAAAGAATTCTATAGATATATAGAAGGGGGCCCCCAGAATGATGCTTGCCCCCCCCCCCCCCCATAGCCTTAGTCAGGCCCTGGCTTCAATACTATAGCAACTTTGATTTTTATATTAAAATTCTGCTTCATTTTTCTAATCCAAGTAAACATGAGTGTTCAATTGTAAAAAAGGACTTTATTATGATAAATTGAATATAGATGGCAGCACTACGAGAATTGAAAATGACTGGTTTTTTCTGCTTTAAAAATAGAAGACTTTATTCAATTTTTATTCTTATTATTTTAACTCTTTTTTAATTTTAAAATTCCTATTATCCTTTTTCTGTATTATATGCATATTAATCTTGTTTTATTTTCTTTTATTAGATAAATTTTATTCTGTATTTTGATGGTCATGTGCGGACCTGTAATAGAACATTCCAGTGTTGTGTTTCTAAAAGCTAAGATGTGAAAGTCAAATTCGATTCGATTAAAATGTGAAAGGACAAGTTATTCGTAATTCTTTATGTGAAATCTTTATTCGTTAAGTATGCTCTATCCTCATCCATGTAAAATCAACAATTTCTTTTATTTTAATTCATCCATTTCAAGTTCGCCTGTTTTGAAATATAATTCTTGAATGACACATTTCGAACGCAACTGGAGTCTGCATCAAGAAATCAAAGGTACTGTTCCTTTTTCTCTGTTTAATTCAGTTGAATAAAGACAAATTTCTATTCTATTCATTTTAAAACTACACATAAAAAAATTCTCTGGTCCGTCGGAAGCCTAGGAGATAACTAGTGATAATCGTATTTATTTAATTTGTTATAATGAAAACAAAAGCAGAAACTGCTGCAGAATCAAAATTTCTTTTTACTGTTAAAGAAATAAAGAGATTTAGCGCTCAAGTTACTGACGCAATTGAAAATAAAACATTAAAATTAATTGAAAAGTTAAAGGCTGAATTGATAAGTTTAGAAAATGATTTAAAAAAATCTTATTTTGGCGTAGCTGAAGAAAGTGTAAATTCGTTATACGAGTCCTTTACTGAAGCTAAAGATATTGTTGTTGATGATTTAGTGAAAATTGAGCAATTTTTAGAAAGTCAAGGCGTAAAATCACAAGAAAATCAAAGTGCAGCTAATAATAGCTCAAATATAGGAGTTAGTAATAACGCTTTGAAGCTTCCTAAATTCGAATTACCCATTTTTTATGGAGATGTCACTCAATGGATTAGCTTCAAAGAGATATTTTTGACTTCAATTCATAATAATAAATCTCTTTCAGATCAGTTAAAATTTTCGTATCTTATAGCTAGTGTTAGGAATTATCCTTCAAAATTAATTTCAGGTTTTTCAATTTCTGGGGAAAATTATAAAGAAGCTTGGGAAACTCTTATTACCAGATATGATAATCGTAGGAATTTGGCATATTCATTGCTGTCTAAATTTTTTAATGCCAAACCATTGAAATCGCCCACGCAGAAAACTATTTTAGAGCTATTGGATACATGCAATGAAGTGATTCGTAACTTAAAATCTTTGAAATTTGAATTTAATGAATTTGTTGATTTGATTTTAGTGTATATAGTACAAAATAAATTTGATGAATCCTTAAAAAAGCAATGGGAATTATCCTTAAATAATGATTCATTTCCAACTTATGATATGTTGATGACATTTCTCGAAAAACAGGCTCGTAGTTTGCAAAATTGTAACTCTGAAATTTTTAAAGGTGAATCCAAATCTAATTTAAAATTTGAAAGTAAGTCTCAACATTTTTCAAAAAAGTCTGTCGCCAATGCAGTTGTAATGGATAATGTAAATAAAACTACAAATATTTCATGTTCACAGTGTAAAGAATCGCACCCACTTCATAAATGCCCAGAATTTTCAAAATTATCTGTTGATCAACGTTGGAATTTGATAAAATCAAAAAGGCTTTGCACTAACTGTTTAAGATCAAATCATTTCGTAGCCGATTGTCGTATTACGACTACTTGTAGGCATTGCAGTTCTAAACACCATACACTTCTTCATCGTGATCAAACTAGCCCTGCATCACAGAATATGTTCAGGCAGCAAGATCGTGTTACAACACCAAATGCTGTTGTTAATTCTAATGAATCTAACTGTTTAAGTTCTCAGTCTATCAATAAAAATTCTCAAACATTGTTGGCTACTGCCATTATAAAAGTTAAATCTAAATCAGGAAAATTTATTCCTTGCAGAGCGATGATAGATAGTGCTTCTCAAAAAAGTTTACTGTCAAAAGCTTGTTGTAGAAAATTAGATCTTCCATCTAGGCCTACGAATCATAGAATATCAGGAATAAATAATTTAGTCGCAGAAACGGCTCTTCAGGAAGTTTCCTTGACATTCTCTCCACATTTCAATAATGAAACTTTTCACTTAGATGCATTAGTTGTTAATCAGATTACAACCAATTTACCAAATTTTTTGATTACAACTAAATATTGGCCACACATTGAAGGATTGAACCTTGCGGATCCTAATTTTCATTTGTCCAGTCCTATTGATATACTTATAGGCGCAGATTTATTTGCTAACATCATAATAGGGGAATCAATTCTGGGACCTAAAGGATCACCGAGTGCTGTTAATTCCAGACTGGGTTGGATTCTTTCGGGGATCATTTATTCAAATGAATCAAATCAAAATTCATTTATTAGTTGCCATGCCACTACACAGATAAGTTCTCAACTACAAAAATTTTGGGAACTTGAATCGGTTCCCACTTCTGATCCAATTTCTCTAGTTGAAGATAACTACGCGAAAACAGTTTCACGTTCAGAATCTGGAAGATATATTGTAAATCTACCTTTTAAATCTAAACCTGTTCTCGGAAACTCTAAATCTCAAGCCTTAAAAAGTTTCTACTTCTTGGAGAAAAAACTTCAAGAAAACCCCTTGCTTAAAGAGCAGTATTTATCCTTCATGCGCGAGTATATCGACTTAGGGCACATGGAACTTGTTCCAGATTCAGAAATTTCAAATCCTGATCATTTTTATCTTCCACATCACGGGGTGTTAAAAGAAGATAGTTCTACAACTCGGCTTAGAGTTGTATTTGACGCATCTGCGGTTGGTTCAGAAGGCCGCTCCTTGAATGATTATCTAGAGATAGGTCCAAAATTGCAACCAGAAATATTTCCTCTACTGTTAAGGTTCAGAATGCATCCAATCGCCTTTAGTTCTGACATCGAGAAAATGTTTAGGCAAATTCTCGTCAATCAAAATCATGTAGATTATCAACGCATTCTTTGGAGATTCAATTCAGATGAAATTATTAAAACATACAGGCTGTTGACCGTTACGTACGGAACTTCTTGCGCTCCATTTTTGGCCATTAGGACATTACACCAATTAGCAAATGACAATGAGCAAAATCATAGAGAAGCCTCTCAGATAATTCGGAAAAGTACGTACGTTGATGATTTACTTTCCGGTTCGGATTCAAAGGAAAATGCCCAAAAATTAGTAACTGAGTTAATCGAAGTTATGAAAAGCGGAGGTTTTAATCTACGTAAGTGGACTTGTAATGATCCAGAGGTAATTGCTCATTTACCAGATGAAATGAAGGCTTCATCGCAAAAGGTAATTCAGGAAGATGATACCGTTAAAGTCCTCGGACTACTTTGGGATTCTTCCAAAGATGTTTTACAAATTCGTTTCAATGATTTTAAAGAAGTAAAAACAAAAAGAGATTTGTTATCAGTAGTGGCTACAATATTTGACCCCTTGGGTTTCCTAGCTCCTACTACAATAAGATTAAAAATCATGCTGCAAGATCTTTGGAAAGATAAGATTTCGTGGGATGAAGAAATCCCAGACTCCATACTACAGGTTTGGAATGAGTTTTTATCAGAAATTCATTTGCTAAAGTCAATTGAAATACCCAGATATATTAATTCTTATAATCAAAATGATGTCCAAATTCAGTTACATGGTTTTTGTGATGGCTCAGGTAAAGCTTATGCTGCTGTTACTTATTTACGTGTTGTTACTCCTGACGAAGTATTTGTAAATTTGATTGCAGCTAAAACTAAAGTAAATCCTATAAAACCTCAAACACTGCCACGTATTGAACTTTGTTCTGCTCTTTTATTAGCCAAGTTATGCTCAGTCATTATCGATACTTTGCCAATAAACTTTGATAATATTTATCTATGGTCAGATTCACAGATTGTTCTCAGCTGGTTAAAATCACCTCCTTTAAAGGGAAATCAATTTGTTCTAAATCGAGTCTGTCAAATCCAATCGTTAATGCCTTCATGTGAGTGGAATCATATCCCAGGTATTCTAAATCCTGCAGATTCAGCTTCTAGAGGTATTTCATCACGAAAGCTTCTTCATCATTCGCTATGGTGGCATGGGCCTCCATGGCTGCTATCAAATGAACCAATCCCAATACCTTTGTACAATCCTCCAATATCTGAGTTAAATCCAGTAATTCAATCTGTCAGCAATGTAACTCAAGTAACTGCCCTTCCAGACTTTATTCTTAAGTTCTCCAAATTCTCTAAGTTATCAAGAGTCACAGCGTGGTGTCTTAGATTCATTTATAATGCTAGGCATAGTACTACAAAAAAATCTGGAAATCTGAGTGCACTAGAAATCTCTGATTCTATTCAATGCATTGTGAAATTAGTACAAAGTTCGGAATTCGGTACAGAACTTAAATTATTAAAAGAAAGAAAACCCTTACCAAGCAATAGTAAATTATTATCATTAAATGTGTTTTTAGATTCTAGTGATATTATTCGAGTTGGTGGTCGTTTATCACAACATCAGACATTAAGTTTTGATAGAAAGTATCCTATGCTACTTCCGAAAAATCATATTATTACTAATTTATTGATAAATCATGTCCATGAACAACATCTACATGCTGGTACACAGCTAGTACTTTCTATATTACGCCAACAGTACTGGTTTGTGAATGGTCGTTCTACTGTACGACAAGAGCTCCACAAATGTGTGCTTTGCAAACGCCTTAAATCTCAAGCTTGTCAACAAATGATGGGAGACCTTCCCGTTGACAGAATCACCCCAATCCGTCCATTTTCCAAGGTGGGTCTAGATTTTGCAGGACCCTGTCTAACTAAACCAAATTTGCCAAGAAGCAAGATCAAAATTAAATCATATATAGCAGTATTCGTCTGTATGTGCACTAAGGCGGTACACCTTGAGTTGGTATCAGACTTGTCTGTGCAAGCCCTGCTAGCAGCCTTGAAGCGATTTATCGCGCGTAGAGGTCTGCCGTCCGATGTATATTCAGATAACGGTAAAAACTTCACAGGTCTGGCTAATCAGTTAAAGCAGCTATTTCAATATTTGAAAGAAAATGAAGTTCAAGGATTTCTTTCGAGCCAGAAAATCAATTGGCATTTCATCCCTCCATATGCACCACACTTTGGTGGGCTATGGGAAGCAGCTGTAAAGCTTACTAAAAATCACATTCTAAGAGCATGTAAAGCTAGTGTATTGAATTTTGAAGAATTAACTACTTTGCTTTGTCAGATTGAAAGTTATATAAATTCAAGACCCTTAACTCCTATGTCTTCGGATCCATCAGATCCACGTGCATTAACTCCAGGTCATTTTTTAATAGGAGCACCCCTCCTTGATATTCCAGAATCTTCAAATCCCAGAATTCTAACATTAAATGCTCGGTGGCGCTTGATAGAAAAAGCAAAGAATCAATTTTGGTGTAGATGGTCGCGTGAATATCTTCAACATCTCCAACAGCGTCCAAAATGGACTACTCCACGAGCTAATTTACGAGAAGGAGACTTGGTGATTGTTCATGATCGATTTCAGCCCATGAGATGGAAATTGGGCCGCATTTTAAAGACTTTTCCTGGACCGGACAATCTTGTACGAGTTGTTTTGATAAAAACAGCTGACGGTGATATCAAGCGTCCCATTTCAAAGGTGTCCCCTCTCCTGCCGGGGGCGGAGGATGTTCAATTGTAAAAAAGGACTTTATTATGATAAATTGAATATAGATGGCAGCACTACGAGAATTGAAAATGACTGGTTTTTTCTGCTTTAAAAATAGAAGACTTTATTCAATTTTTATTCTTATTATTTTAACTCTTTTTTAATTTTAAAATTCCTATTATCCTTTTTCTGTATTATATGCATATTAATCTTGTTTTATTTTCTTTTATTAGATAAATTTTATTCTGTATTTTGATGGTCATGTGCGGACCTGTAATAGAACATTCCAGTGTTGTGTTTCTAAAAGCTAAGATGTGAAAGTCAAATTCGATTCGATTAAAATGTGAAAGGACAAGTTATTCGTAATTCTTTATGTGAAATCTTTATTCGTTAAGTATGCTCTATCCTCATCCATGTAAAATCAACAATTTCTTTTATTTTAATTCATCCATTTCAAGTTCGCCTGTTTTGAAATATAATTCTTGAATGACACATTTCGAACGCAACTGGAGTCTGCATCAAGAAATCAAAGGTACTGTTCCTTTTTCTCTGTTTAATTCAGTTGAATAAAGACAAATTTCTATTCTATTCATTTTAAAACTACACAATGAGTTAATAATGATCGTAACATTTACTAAAAACAATATTTTTCGTTATTCTGTTGTACGATGGCTGCTTGAGAATAACAGGGTTAGCTGGATGCGAAGTACCCGTTACTACATGAACAGCCGATGTACAAGAAGACAAGAATACACCCCAACCGTTTGGTTTATGGGTTTTTACGTCCTAGGGGAAAAGTTCCTACCGCCATCCAACAAACACTAAGACTACGGGAACAGCTCGAAAACATATATACTATATACAAACAAATAAACAGTAATCTGTTTTGAAGAAATAACAGATGCAGCAAACAGCAACATCGCCAACTGCCGACCCGGCAAATAGTTATAAATAATAAATAAACTGAAACTAAACTACCAACAATGCTTACAGACTTGGTCAATACTCTAGAATAAGACTAAAAGAATATAAGTGCAAATACATAAGGAACTACAACAATAACAATTTACAGATGGAAAGAATTGAATCTAAAGATGCTAATTAACAGATGGGGGAAAAACTGACATTAAATTCAATACTCAGAACGAATAATTGAATAGAGTCCATTCAGGATATTATAATTGTCCTTAAGTTTATAGTAATTTAAAGAGTCCATAAGAGTCTTTTTCATGTTCTGTCTATATGATAAGTCTTTATCAAATTTAAAATGATGGATCATGAGTTTGCAATTGTCAAAAATATAAGACTGCATATTTCCAATAGAACCACAATCACAACGATCTGAAGCTCTTATACCTATTTTAAATAAATAGGAAGGGAGGAAGGGAAACTTCCGTGAGCTGTTAGGTAAAACTGCCGATCTACAGGTTCAGCCAGGTGGTGGTGGTGGAGGGGGGGGGGGGGGGGTACTAGAACTGCTGATGTACAAACAGAACTACGAAAAACCGAGAAAATCGCACAAAAATTGATTCTACCTTCGGGGGATTATCCCCATTTTCAACTGGGACCTGACGCCCATAGTCAGAAATATACACATGAAGTTTCGTTCAATTCTATGCGTAACTTCGTACACTTTCCGATAATACAATAATGAAAATGGCACAAAAATAGCTATTACAGCGCCCTCTTCCGGTGGAATATTCCCAAGTTCAACTGGCACCTGCTTCCCATTGCCAAAAACACATATAGGAAATTTGGTTCAATTTTATGCATAACTTCATTCACTTTTCGATAATACGAAGAAGACGCATACATACGGACAGACAGATATTTTGTAAATACATGTTTTTCGTGATCTCAGAGCCGGAAAGAGTGTAAATCTGTCGAAAACTGGAAGTCGAATTTTTTCTTTTAGATTACAATACTTTCTTCTGAAGAAAGAATAAAGTAACGAAAACAAACAAACAAAAAAAAAAAAAATAGAAAAATTATTAAATAAGAAGTTCTCTCACTTTTAATCCTTTCCGGTCCGATTTTTTTTTCTCACGAACATGTGATTGTCTGAAATCTAACGAATGTAGTTGTTTTGTGTACTATTGAGTTCATATTCATATAACAATAGGCTAAGGAAGAGTTTTTGGAGACGTTTGAATATTATCATATTATAATATGATTTGACAGATATTACAAATCTGTAATATTTTTTACGTTTTATCATACATGATTTTCTCAGAAAAGTAACCTATATTTTAAATTTAAAGAATTAAATATATGTTTAAAATAAAAGAATTTCCAACGGTGCAAAGAGAATTAAGCAAACTTTTATTATTATTATTATTACTAAATAAAAAACTTAAATGAACTTATAATAAGAAATACATAGGCATTATACTGCCATTACTACATGTAGCTAATAACAAAAGTAATTGTTCAGACAATATGTAAATACTTGTATTATTAATACTACACCATACCCGAAAGGGTTAAGTTATGTAAATAATGGAATCAAAGTAAAAATAATTTTTAAAAATATTTTTAATAAGTAAAAATTGTTTTCTTTTTTCAATTAAAAACAAGCAAACACCCTTTTTTATAAGCAGTCAGTGTTTATCTTAAATATCGAGCCTAAATTTATGACTGCAATTCAGGTAGTTCCCAAAAATATCGTTACAGTATGTTTAATTGGCTTGGGACCCGATTATTGAAAATTCGCAGATTTGATTTATTCTTGATGCAAAGTACGAACTATTTGTTATAAAGAATTTATTAAAACATATATAATTTTTTCCCTGTTTCTATTTTAAGATATGGCGTCAGCAAAGAAAAAAAAAGCATTATTTAAACTATCTATTTAGTATTTCTAAATTGTTTTCGCAGAGTATATTTAGAATTTAATTAATATTAAAGCATTAAATGATAAAAGGTATTTTTTAAAAACAATTTTTTAACTCTTCATATATTTTTCTTTTTTTTTTCTTTTTTTTTTTTTTGTTGTTGTTGTTGCAGCTTCACAGCATCATTTGGCATATTTTTGGGAGAGTAGTTTGGCGCTTAATTAACAACATTGTTCTTGCAACTCGTAAACAATTGTGACAACTATAACCAGGAAGATACTTTGACTTTGGTAATGTATGACCTGAGACCGGCTAACGGAAAAATGCCTTAAAATTAATTTATTAATTAAGTTCTAAAAATATCAACCCTTTGAAAGGTGGTAGGATATTTTTTAAACCCTTTAATTTTAATCAATTTATGTACCAGAATGTTTGAAAAAAGTTTTACATTTATAACTTTGGTGAAAAAAAATGCTGTAAAACTGCATTTTTGTCATTTTCAAATAATTTTTTTACAAAACTCTTGTGTGTGTTCAACATTACAGAAACAAAATTACTCGCCCCTGGAAGGATTAAAATGTTGTATTGTCATCAGAAACACACCCATGTACACATTTTTTAAATTCTAGCAAATCAGCAAGTGGATGAAAAATCGACTTCAAAATTACACCTTTGTTTACGAAAAACAACTTAAATAAAAGGATGTAAATAAAACTTATATTCGGAGAAAATTAATATAATTTTCTCAAAATAAAATTGTTCGTATATGAGAGCATTTCTATTGTGAAGACATTTTATTTTTAATGGATTTCAAACAAAGAAGATTTTTCAATTTGTTTGTAAATCTTTTAATGCAAGCTCATCCATAAAGTTTGAACGGATGTTCCGACTTTCATAATGTTGGAAAGGTTATCGTCTCTTATCAATTTCATTATGATCCAGACATGATACGTTTGTCTATGTGTTTTATTCTTTCTTTTTTCTTTTTACTTTCTGAATACATAGTGCAAGGAAAGTATAGTAATCATGATTTATACATGTGCGAGTGATCATGTTATTCCCAAAAGGTGAATATGTTCGTAAAACTGACCAACGGATTAGGTATTTTATCTGTTTTCAAACCGATTTTATAAACTAAATGACCAAGAAAATGTGACAGAGTATTAGTCATAAATATTAGCGATAGTAGCGCAACGGTAACACCAAGAGTTTCAAAACGGAGTTCCGGTGTTCAAATTCAGCCGGTTCCATTGTGCCAGAGAGTGAATGCTGACCAGGGTTTTTTCCTCCGAAGGGAAAACACCTATGCCATATTCTGGTGGATGCCTCGGATGACTGATCATGCCAGATATGTTTTATATTACTTTCTTACGTGCAACAGTGTCCGGAGAGTCAAGTACCGTCACTCTAGGTTATATATATATATATATATATATATATATATATATATATATATATATATGTGTGTGTGTGTGTGTGTGTGTACATATATATTCTGTATAGGTCAATTACGTTCACCTCAGATAAATTTTATTTATCTGATAGGCCAATTGTCTTGAAATATGCATATGATATTAAAGTATATAGTACTAATTTTTGCTTTAAAATCTCCCTTGTGTCATGTCCTTCTTTTGAACAGAAACACGTAAAAAAATTGTATCACAAGATCTTCTACCGCGCGTTAAGATGAGAGATATTGGCATCAATGGGATTTAAAATGAATGTGTATATTGATAATTCGTTGTCAGAAACACCCTATTGCGCGAAAAGACTCTCACTGAATATTCCAGCTGGTAAATATCATTGAAGTAAGATGAGACAAAGAACGATTTCTTGAAGCCAATTTTTTTTTCTCAATATTCAAAAATTACTTGTTGACTAACAAAAATAATGCTAAAGAATCTGGGTAAATAAACATTTTAACACTTCAAAATTAGGTTTCTAAGATATGCAATTCTACGTTCTACTGCAGAATACAATTTCTAAAAGCAAGATTTTTATAAAAGTATTTTGGACACGTTTTATTTACGTATTCAAAGGAGTTAAGATAAAAACCAACTTTTAAAATTTTAAATTACTTTGATTTTAAGTATTTTTAAAAATCCTTCTGATGTGGGCGGTTATGTTGCAAAAGTATATATCCTCTAAACTTAATTAATTTAAGATCATTTGTCCAGAATGTTAATTTATGTGTAAAAGTACTATTGCACAAGGCGCCAAATTTGCCTCTAAGTCCAAGCAACTCAATGTTAACCTATGACTTTAAAAAAGTTGCTAGAAACCAAGCGAGTTGCCAGTAACAGCCAATCAAATGCTTGGAAAACTTTCGAGGGAAAAGCTTTTTCCCGAACAGCCAGTGAAATGCTTGGAAAACGAAAGAGAGTTATAGTTTTTTTAGGGAAAACTGACAAGTCTCAAGCAAATTTTACTGTCTGCAGCGACTGAAAAAGACAGGCATCGGTACTTCAACCCATTTCGGATGCACATAATCAAGATACGATGAAAAGCAGTACGACAATTCGTTGAAACCAGCCTATGTTGATACCGTGACAGCCAAGCTGTGCGAAAATGCCGTACGCAGCCTCTTTAGATCGCTGTGGTCACTGTAATTATTGAAATATCAATTTTACGATTTAGTAATTTGCTGCCATGTCTCTAAATAAAGCTGTATAAAAATCTTCAATATACTACTATCTTCCTCTCAAAACTGCTTATCTTCGATAACCGTTCAGTAGAAGTTAAGTTATTATTATAAGTTATGTCCTTTTATCATGATCTGAGATCAGTACATACAACAGACAAAATAATATATATATATATATATATATATATATTGTAACAAACCAGGAAACTCCCAAAAGCTTAATCTATAACAAAACAATCGCTAAAATAATGTTTTTTCCATTAACAGCAGGTACTTTAGTCGTAAATGGGCATGACATATTTTTTTTTTTTCTGCAGTTGAAAGCGATGTGCATTTAACGTTTTTGTATAAGACAAATGACCTAAATAAGTTGTCTAAAATAAGCTCAAAATTATTATAGTGATTTCTTGATCGTATTGTTTTATATCCTTAACTAAAATGATTACGCATTACCTGTAGTGCCCTCAGATTCTTTTGAAATAATCACCAGTCCAAGATCTTTCCAATCGATTAGACAAAAATTGAGTTTCACAGAAATGTGCGCAAACATTTTCAGGAAAATTTTCAGAAAAAATTGTTCGAGGAAAATATCGATTGACTTTCCCTAGAAAAGCAAACAGTCTTCCCTTACTATTGTACTTTAGCGGTTTGTTTATGAAGTGTGAAGCTGATCTTTTCCTATTCGTTTGACATCCCGTTGATATATTAAACGAATAAGAGGTCACTATTTAAAGACTTTGAAGACAAGTAATAGTTTATCATACATTCGTTCAGTAAATAACTAAAACGTGAAACGTTATTATATACAGGCTAGAGTCCTGCACGGGTCGGGTACCACCCGAATGCAAAAAATCTGCTTAAAGCCAAACCGAGACCGACCAAACAAATTTCGTTTACCCGAAACACCACCCGAACCCAACACACTTCAACTCGAAATATTCAAACCCGAACCCAGATGAAAAAAAGTTAATTCATATTTTAATACAATTATGGATCAGTAGTCTAGAATTTTATCTTTAATACCAATTTTATCTATTTCATATATAAATTAACATGCGAGTATATACACTCATTAATATTCAATTATATAGAGTTCTTCATCTGAAAAAATATATCGGACAATCTTTTAAATATTGAGTCAAACCGAACCCGACCTGAAAGAGCAAAATATCAACACAAAACCGACCCTTACCTGAAACATTAAAAGTCAATCTGACCCGCAACGAAGCAATTAGAGTCAACTCGACTCGACTAAATCCGCAGTTTGTTTTGTGTTAACTGAGATGATGCAGGACTCTAATACAGGCGCTCCCCTACTTCCGATGTAGTTAGGCACCGATAAATCTATCGTAATTTAGTAATAATGGATAAAATATAATTTATACGATGAATACATAGACGAATAAATATTTATAAACGTATATATAAACGTATGTATATCTACCCTATATCTATAAAATTCTAATGAAACGGATATTATAAAACGAATTTATGTAACGATTCTATGAAACGACCGATTAAACAATTGATTATGTTTCACAGCGATTTCTCCTAAAATATGGAATACTTTCCGATGAAATTAACACCAAAAATCCGTATTGATCCACAGATCTCAAAACTGGTATTAGAATTTTTTAATTCGAATTAGTTTTCGAAATATTATTATTTTTTTTTCTAATTTTAAATACTTTTTTCTAATGATGGCAACTCAAATTTCAATCATAAGAGATGTTTTTTTTTTTTTTTTTCAGAAAAGGTTATTATTTTAAATTAATTTGGCGACCAGTTTGGCCTCCCTTAAATGCATGCTAAGAAATGTATCATGTTACTTTTATTCCTAATTCAATTTACTTGAACAGTCTTTCGCCAAATCGAAAGGTTCTGATAGAGAAATCAAGAACTCGGTATTTTTATGTTAGTGAGACGCAGGTGATACATCCCCAAATATTTTTCCCGACGCATGTTTTTATATTTCATTAATTTCATTTAAAATATAATCCTTTCAACATCATTTTATCAACATCATTCAACATCATTTTATTTAAAATACAAAACTTCCATTTAAAACTGAACCACTTAAAATTGATGGCTTTCACTTCTTTCTTTTTTTTTAAAACAAAGCGAAAAGAAAAATATTAGGCATAGATGTCATATACGCACCGGGGTACCTAATTGGCGCCAAAACGGCATTATTTTGAATGACATGGTAACCCGGCTATTGTTGTTTATTTAATAATAAATGCTTATTTACATTTATTTCATTTTTAAAATTATATAAATTATTTTGTTCTATAGTTATCAATTATTTCCTTTTGAAAATAATAGAAAATAATTAAAAAATACGGTACTACTTAGTTATTCCGTCGACCAATTTCGCCAAATTATATAAATTGCCAAGCCACTCGCCAAATTATACAAATTGACATAATTTTTATTTTAAATAACGAAAGGACAAATAAATTAGTATAACATTAATAATTATACAAATAAAACGTCGAAATAAAAATCACTTGATGACGTAAACACGTGTAACTTGCTTAAAGTCAAGTGAATGTGACATTTACGACCTACCATTATTGGCATTTAATCTTATAGATTGGCGATAGATTTTTGGTCGACGGGATAATTAAGTATAGTACCAAAAATACATTTGTAACTGGTATTCGAAAACGATGTTTTCGCTAAATTTTCGTAAAAAAAAAAAAAAAAAAAAAAAATTCACGCCAAACCTGCGGTGCGTATATTTCAACTTCAAATCAATGTTTTAATTTACCACTCGAAAAATAAAAAAAAGCTGTTGGCGAGATTTGCACCCAGCTAGCGTAACTGTACCAAAAATTCTTTGCGACCATGGCAAATTTTATGTAATTTTATTCGAAAAAAAAATTGATTTTTTAATCAAAATGGAAAACTTTCGGCACAGATGTCATATACGCCCCCCTATTGGCGCGATTTCTTTCTGACTTGAATGTCATATACGAAACGGGTACATAACTGGCGCCAATGTATCGTTATTTTGCTTGATATGGTAAGCCGGATGTTGTTGTTTATGCTGTTGATGCTTTCTCCAAAATTGGCGTCGGAAAAAATCGCGCCAGTCTTTATATGACATCTTTGCCAAACTTTCATATGAAAGGCGAAGGGATCAGACCATATTTGTTTATGGCAGTTGATGACTTGAACTATTATAATATAGATGAAATGATGGCGATAGAATAATATTTGGCGACTTATCACCTGTGCCTGGCTAACATTAAAGTACCAAAATGGCACCTAGAGTATAAAAAGCGAAGTGATCCGCCCGGAACTGTTGATGACTTAGCCTATTGTTATAGAGATTGTTTTAAAATATCGGGAGGCAAAGACGGTATACTTAATTCATTTTATTTTAGCTTTTCAAATGTTTAATTGATCCTCTTTAATGAAAAACGAAAACAACCATTGGATGTCATAACAGCAACTGATTCGCCCTTAAATTTTTGCAATCAAAGAAAATTGAATGGAAACCCGTTTACAGAGAGATCTGCACAGCTTTTTTCCGTATAATTCAATGTTATCTAATATTTTTAAAACCCATCAGATTAGCGTGTTTTTAGATTCTTCGGTGTCTGAACGGGGGTTGGCGAGCGTAGCTTGCAGGGGCAGAGCCCCCTAGTCACTAGTTGAGCAGATTTGTGGAATCGTATTGCTATGGTGTGCAGATCTGTAACACCTACAATGTTGAAAAAAGTAGAAGAAGAATTTATTTCACATGTACATTTCTGCATTGCAGCCGAAGGGACGTCACTTCGAGCAAGTTTTAAGATAACCTTAATTTTTATTAATTAAGTTTTAGATTAGGTAATCTAACTATGTATCATTTTCTAAAGAGTTGTGACTGTTGCTTTTCTAATCATTAACAAAATTTCTGTTATTTATTTATTTATTTTTTTTTTTACTTATATTTTTAGTACAAGTTGTATATTTCGTTTTAATATGTCAGAATGAACAAAAATCTCAAAATATATTTGTAATGTTAATTTACTCTCAATGTTTAATGTTAAATCTATATCTGACGATTATTTTTATTTCTAGTAAATTTGTGACTGACCCCTATTTTGCAGCAAAAAAGGTACTCCAACTTTAAACATCTATTACTCGGTCAGTTTTAATCGCAGAGGAATGGGACTTTTTTTGTCTTACTTGTCAGTGCAATAGAATACTTTTACTAAATATCACTTATAGGACCTAGGGATCATAGAAAAATTTAAATTTCGTAATTTTTTTATTAATGTTTTTCTTGACCGAAATCGCTTTAAAAATACTTCTTTACCTCATTTAAAACATTTTTGTAATTGGAACTATATGTCTATGACTAACGGTTTAGGAATTAGCCATTGGACACCGTTGAGACCAGACACCCTGTATAATAAACTGCTGCAAAAGGTAGAGAACATTGTTAATATTTAGAAAACACCACTATCTAAGTTTCTCCGAGCAAAGCTAAGCTAGAATATTGATAATAAGATTAACAGACAAAACATTCGGACGGATTCCCTTAAGAGTGATCTCGTGATTCGAAATCTCGTTGTGTGATATAATGCTTTGGATCTTGTATATTCCACTATCCTTTGTAATTATATTAATTATATTGTTATTTTTATGACTCGAAAAGGATAATTAATTAAAATACGTTCACGCTACATAAGAAAATTTGGTGCATATTGTAATTGGCACCTTAATTTTAATTGTGAATCATTACTGCTGTGCATTATGTTTCTGTTAGAAGAAAAGCTTTTTCGAATATACTAGGGGACTCTGCCCCCTACGAGCTACGCTTGCCAACCCTCATTCAGACACCGCAAACTCTAAAAGCAGACTAATTTGATCGGCTTTAAAAAAATTCGGAGGACTGAATTATAATTTAAAAAAAACGATGGCGATCTCCCTTTTAACGGGCTGTTTTCGTCCTTTATTAAATCAGATTAGTGAAACATTTGAAAATAAGCTAATATAAAATTAATTAAGCAAACAGAGTCTTTGTCTCCCGGTATTTTTTAACAACGCTATAAAAATGTTCTTTTAAATAAGACATTTTAAATGCATCGTTTTAAACCTGACGTAATTTTTCCAAAGCTTTCTTCCTCATTTTAATGTTCACTTGAAAATACTTTTGTTGTTAGAAAGGAAATAGTATATGCCCTATCTTAGAATTCACAACAATAGTTAAAAAGATTATATTAAAATATGAAATAAATGTTTCGCGCAAATGTATTTTTAAATTTAAACTGTTTGGTAAAATAGTTATTCGGTCATTTTAAATATGACGTAATTTCCTCCATTTACGAATTTAATGCATATTAATGACTTTATTATTTTACAATTTTCTTTCTCTTTTAAAATTCCCATGTAAATATAGTTTTTATGACGTTATTTTCAATATTTTCCTTCTTTTAATACATAATCATTTAATTCTAATTTGAAAGTTTTTTCGTTTATAATAGTCACGTGTAAGTCAATTTTTAATTTGAAGGTAATATTATTCTTTTCGCTGTTTTAAAAATTGGCGACAATTTAAACAATAAATTTTCTAAAAGATGTAATACGTATGTCTCGAAATGCTGAAAATTTGAATTTAAAATGGAAATAAGTCCTCAAAAATTGAGTCATTTGACTCAATTTTTGACTAACTTTAATTTTGACTAATTTTAACATTAAATATCACTTAAATTAATAGTTCGATTTGAAAACTGTCTGCATCAGCGTGTCTATCAAGCATTTCTCTATAATATTAACTAATTTTCATCTTTTTGTATGCAGTAGCTTTCTTAATATTAACGACGAAAGGCTCCCGGTTACAAAAAATTCAAAACCGGCGGCGGTGACAGCATTAGTTACTTTTTTTTTAAAATAGAGAGATACTTCTTTTTAATTCTTAAATACATATTCATTGCATGTTAATAAAAGTTAGAGGAGGAATTGTTACTAAAATAAAGAATATTTTCCAGATCGAGTGCTTAACATTTTCTTCAATTTGAACCGAACAACATAATTAAAATACATTTCTGACACTAATCATCCACGTATTTGAGGTCTTTTGCGTTGCCTTTGCATGAAATTTTTAAATGTTGCACTCCATGCGTAGCACTCTTAAGATTACTTTAGACTGGAGCCGTGTAACCGAATGAGGACGTGTAGTGTTGAATTCAGACAAATTTCTTCGGGAGGGATTTCTGTGTCTCCGGGAGGACATTATTGAATTCCGGGAGGGAAATTGCACTTTTAGAGCATTGAAAACACAAAATCGCAAATCTTCCGAGGGAGGGCATCTCATTAATCCCAAGGGGGTGCCATCCCCCTGAATTCAACACTGAGGACGTGTAGTGTTAATCGCATTTGCGTACCATAACGACTATCCCGTTATATATGTTTGCGTTATATCCCCCCCCCCCCCCCGCAGTTTCAATTAAAATTCTGTTTAATACTTTATATATTTTAGTGCACTATAGTCACACAGTGCAACTCCTAAATTAAATTTAACATTTAAAAACTATATCGCTTGTATTAATAGCCCTTCACATTTAAATTAAATTATTGTAGTTACTCATTTCTTTAATAAAATAAAAACAGTGATTCAGTCTTCAATTCTACTTTGAGATTTTCTCACACGAGATTTAACCTTGTAGAAAAACGTTACTGCTGCTTGTTATTAACAAAAGCATTTTAACTTCTGTCACTTCCTTTTTTGGTCATGAATATAACTCATCATGTAAAATCACTTAACATGTAATCTATTCATTAGATTTCTTTTCGCACTGCACTTTAACATTCAGACCGTTATATTCATTCGTATGTGAATACTGCTAACATTCAGACCGTTATATTCATTCGTATGTGAATACTGCATTTTTGTGGCAATGCACGCTGCTAAACTTTGTCCTGCCCTAGCATCTGTTTTAGAAAATACATTATCATGGCTTTTTCGCCTAACAACTCAATCACTTTTTCCACCCTTGGTCTTTATTTCAGAAACACTGTCCGTTTTAACTTAACCGCATTTCTATGAAAGTACAGTATAGCTATTCCTTTCCCAGACCACAGGAATCTGGTGACGTCAATATATACTTTCCCTACAAGATTCAAATATATGATAGTTCACCGCATGTATTTGGCGAAATCGTACCAGCCAATGTTTTTAAATGTCCCTAATGCATGGCGCAAATACTTTTAGATTGGCGATATTGTACTCCGCCAAGCAAGTGAATTGTAACTGCGTATTCCACTCACTCCTGCTCTGACGCTGGGTCACTGAATGAGGCACCAAGAAGTGTCTTGTGCTTCCCCTCTTATACATCTCCCCCTGCTTTCCAGGACTTATTTAAAAGTACTATCTTACTAATAATCATTTGAGTTTTCTTTGGATCTGTTATTTTCTCATTTACTCTATGCGATTTGAAACGGCCTTTAAAGAACGAAACGTCGTTACACGCACGCTTTCCATTTCTTCTCTGCGGTCTTCTCCAAGATGCTACAGAAATTTCATAGAACATTAGAATTAAGTTTTCTAAGAGTTAATCAAAGGGTGAAGAGAAAACATCTATATCAGATGTCTCTCAGCTCCAGCAGACACTATATTAAGGCGACAGTAGACATTCAAAATCACGAAATTTGACAAAAAAAATGTTTTTTTTTTTTTTCTTTTCGAGAATTATGAAATTAGATGCCCAAATTTATCTGATGCAAAAAGAATTTTTCAATTCTTACGATTCTTCGTAGAGGTATAAGCTTTTATATTTGTAAAAACTGAATATATTTATGCAGTTTATTGCATTTAAAATGCTGTTTTTTCAAAATTGAAAATTTCGCACATTTCTAACCTTTGAAATATTCCATGCGCATTTCTAATAATGAGATTCTTTTAAAATTCATACTATATATCCTCCGTACAATAATAAATAAGTGTTAATATAAAAAGTTGCATTTCAGGAATATTTTAATGTTGAAATTTATGTGAATATGAAAATACATAGCTACTTTTTTGGAAAAATGAAGCATAATTATCAAAATATTTTTTTTTCTACTTATATATTGAGCGAACTTTTACAATTCATGCCAACTTCCATTGTAATATAAAAAAAGTATCTTATGAATACATACTGTCGTATTTTATGCAAAAGAAATGAGCATGGGATATTTTAAATTATGACCATTATTCGTTATTTTAATATTTTCATAATTTAAAAACTTTTTATTATTTTATCACCAAATTTTGAATATAGCTATTTGAGCTTGCAACAAGTCTGCCAATTTTCAAATAAATCCATTAAAAATAGAGGGATTTGGTTTTTGATGTCCACTGTCCCCTTAAATCAATTCTCATGCGCTATCCCATCTTATGTAGTAGCTGTAACTGTCTCACGTTAATAAAATTTTTAACCAAACAAAAATTCCGGAACACCAGAGCTTGAGAAATAATATTCTTTTAACCACTTCGGTCCCTGGGTCCCCAAACGGAGACCTCTGTTCATTTCCTTATAAAAACTAAAATGTCCGATATTTTTATATCTTCACATCACTTCTTAATAGCTCAATGTTTTTGCGTTCAAAGCAAACTAATGAATGGCAGCATCTAAGCTGATTCCCACATAAAATAAAAGTTATTTTCATCTGAGTTTGCAAAATGTCTAAAAATGCCCAAAAGACAAGAAAGTAGGAAATTTTCATAAGTATTTAACTTAAATCTTTTTCAATGAAAAATTTTGAGGATTTGTAGATTGCTTACTTGTGTAAAGCTCTTAAATTAGTGATTGCGTTAATTTAGGTTAATGTTATTAAATTGATGTTTTAAGGGGGTTTATAGTTTTGGATTCATATTTTTTAACCTAAATTACTAAACGGCTAAAGGATGAATTTCAGAAAAGATATTTTTTCTGTCATTTACGATGTCATTTTGTTTGGAAAAAACAAATGAATAAGCATTTGTATTATTATTTTAGCTTCGGAACTGAAGAGGTTAAAATATGCAAAGTTTACTTAATGTAGCTCGAATTGATCGCTCTTTACGGCATCTTTGTCGTTGACGCCTAGAACTAAAGATTCTAAAAATTCTACATTATTTATTGTAGATGTAGTATTGTATGTCCTCCACAATTTATTTCTCTTCTGCTTTTCACTGTGCTTCTTTAATGATTCACATTCGGGTTACTTTATCCTTTCCGTGACTGATTTATTCTAACCTGCCACGAGCAAATAAAAATCAGAATTTTTGGAAATATCTTAAATAAGTTCAAATTGTATCTACATCATTTAACTTTATTTGAAACATTTATCTAAAATTTTATAAAGATAAAGTGACTTTAGAAGCGTAATTAATAGACGAGTGTTTGGTTAAGTTTGAAGTGTTCAATACTCGAAAGGTATCATTAGAATGAGAAATTCCCAACTGATATAAAAAAGATAACACATTGATTTTTCCTTACTTCCTCTTGAATCCAATAAACAGAGATTGGGTCTCTTGCCAAATAGATCTTTTTCAATATTTACCCGAGAAAAGCACAGGAATAGAAATACGATAATATATACGTATACATATATGCATTTACGCAGTGGTGACTGGGATGATATATTTAACTTCAGATATTTATTTTATACTTATTGGAAGAGGTGTCAAAAGATTAAACATTTTCCACTTTTCGTCTTTTAAGATATTTAATACTGATTTATTATTTCGCTAAGAGCTTTTAAAAATGTTATCTGTACGATAGTCGCATTGTTGCCCCATTCGCATTGCATCATTTGGAAAAATAAAAATTTAGTCCTGTTCACCGAAAATGTTTTTTATTGTATCAAAATAGAAATAGCTTAAAACGTATAAAAAACTAAACACCAAATTGTATGAACAAAAGTTGCATAATTTTATTGAACTCAATAAAATTTATGTGTACCAAATCCGTGAGGGGCGTGTCTGACACTTTTACTCATAAATTAACGTTGTACTTAGAGTGTTTAAACCCAAAATTTAAAATTAAGGACTTCTATGTTTACCCAACATTTGTCTGTCATAATACAGGAGCATCGATTTTCTGAATCACCATCTTCTTACTGAAAAAAAAAAAAAAATTCTTTTCAGTATAAAAATGATGATTCAGAAAATTGATGCTGCTATGATATGATAGATAAATCATGGGTAAACACAGAAGTATTCAATTTTAAATATTGAGTTTTAAATACTATAAATGGAAATTTTCATTATTACATATGAGGCTGATTCTTTCCCATCGATTTAGCATTTACTAACTGCCTGCACATGATTTCTGGTTAGAATCTTATAAAAGAAATTACGACCATATATGTGGTCTTTTGGTGACACAGCCAAAAAGAAAAAATTCCGTGCATAAATGCTCTAATGATACAAATGTTTTATAAAACATCTACATGGTTCGTACGCCTCTTTGAATTTTGCAGACCAGAAAATTTTTCGGCACCAGTATTATCTTATGGAAAATATCTTCTTAAAAGAAGGCGAAATTTTGCGCGTTTGACCTAGATTTCTTTTTCTATAAAAAGATACTGGTAGTTTTCCCGGAGAAATAACGGTATCCGTACGAACCATGATCTACTTAAAAACGAGAACCTGAACCTACTTTTATTTAACACTTTTTAAAATAGATAATATAAAAAAGTTTATGACTTGGATTTCTCTGGCCGCGTGCTCGAATACTTATAAATATACACGGATTGCCATGTAATTGATATATTTTATTTAAGTATACTATAGCATGTTCGGTGTTGAAAACGGAGTGTGCAACATTTACAGTGTAACATTCTAAATCACACGAGTTTTAATTGATAAATTACACCTTGTGTGAATGACTTACCAATTAGAATAATCGTGTTAAAATGTGTTTCTTGGAGTACCATTTCCTGCGATTTATTTTCTTGAGCTGATTCAGATATCAAACCAGATATCATAATCAACAAGGTTCTCTGAATGAATTGTACACACCAAATTTGTACAAAGATAGCTCCGTTGGCAGAGGATTGGCGGCTTACGACAAAGATCCCTGGTTCGAATATTTGACACTTTTTCTCGCAGTTGGAAAATTACAACTCGTATCATTGATCATTCATTTACAGAGTCCACAAAACAATTTGGTTACATAATGGTCTATGGCAGAAAAGTTTCACAGTGTATTTTAATGATGCTATATTATTTCAAACATAATGAAATTTATATGCATAACTGAGGTACACTTGAACATATAATTCAAAGTATTACAACTTGGTGAATTTTGGTTGCAAGAGAATAAAGTATTGACTGTTTTTATATAGCTCAAAATCGGAAAATTGAAAATAAAAATCTAATTTATATTAATCTAATTTACTATATAATAAACTGCTGCAGAAATCTAAAGAACATTATTAATATTTAGTCTTTCTCAGAGCATCGAGAAAGGTTTTCTGGATATAACTTATTGAATCCAGACGCCGTGTAAAAATTCAAAAAGTTTAACTTTTTGAAAATTCATGATAGGACTAGTTCATCAACATAATCATGAGTTCAACCTTATTTTGAACACATTTGTAATTTACAGCACCAAAGTATCTAACAAGGAGAGGATCAACCTTATTAATCACAGATTTTGATTATTTTAATACATGTTGTAGGGTAGAGGCCCCTTAGTGTCAGGCTCAACGGATTTTATCCAACGCTCCTTAGTTCTTGAGAAACCGGGGGGGGGGGGGGTCTAATAATAGTACACAACTTAAATACTTATATTGCAACCGCAATGATAGGTTGGTCGTAGCTCAGTTGGTAGGGCGTTCGCTGGCTGATCTGCGGGCCCGGGTTCGGTACCCGAACGCACTACATTTGTTTTTTTCATTTTTTGTTTTATAAATATACTTGCAAATATAATTTAATAATTGCAATTACAAATTTTAATATCATACATTAATTATAATGTTAATAAATTTAAATTTATCATTTTTTATTTTTAAACTATTAGTTCTCATCCTTTAAAGAGGTTTAAAAAGAAATTGGATCTATTATTGAATGATAAAAATTCCAAAATCGTGACAAAATCTGTTGAGGTGCCACCTAGTTATAATAAAATAAAAGAATATTCAAATAAAATAAAAATAAAAGCAGAAAGAAGATAAAGGTGAAAGCAAAATAATTGAAAGTGCAAGCATACGTATTACAAATTTAAAAATCTTTAATATGCAAAAAATCGGTTCTGATTTAATTCTGATGCTAATTTTTAATATAATTGTGCTTGTTACTTTAAAAACAGAATAATAGTATCATCGCATTGACTTCCTTTGTTAAAGCAATGCGTAAATGATGTTTCCTTTCTTTAAAATCACGAATTGACACAATTGCTCAATTTCATTGCATCGATAAAGAATATATGAAATACATTTTAAAAGTGATTTTAAAAAAATTATCAGTTTTATGATGTTTTATACAACTATTTAGTTAAAAGTAAAAAATTAAATAGGTTAAAATTATAATTGATATACAATATTATAAATTTTAATTGACAATGAGATTATTAATTATACTTGCAAGTATATTTATAAAACAAAAGATGAGAAAAACAAATATAGCGCATTCAGGTATCCGACCCGGGCCCGCGGATCAGCCGACAAACACCATAGCAACTGAGCTACGTCCAACCTATCATTGCGATTGCAAAGTAAGTATTTAAGTTGTGTACTATTATTAGACCTCCGGTTTCTCAAGAACTAAGGAGCGTTGGATAAAATCCGTTGAACCTGACACTAAGGGGTCTCTACCCTACAACATAATTAAAATAATCAAAATCTGTGATTAACAAGGTTGGCCCTCTCCTTGTAAGATAAAAAAAAATGGGGGGGGGTGAGGGTATTCTAAAATGTTTCGTCACAGTAATTTAATGAATTAAAGTTGTGTAGTTCAACACTTAACAAATTATATCTTATGGCGGATGTATCAAACCATGTTTGGTATCGCCGTTATTTAGTATGGACAGTTTCGTAAAACGAAAGTTATATAAAAACAAAATAGATAATAAAAATAATGCCTTTCTTCCACTTACTTTCTAAGGGTGCACTTTGAGTAGAAGGCGTGGTTTTGTGAACTGGTGATTGAGTGTCGGACGCTTCTTGGACCTTTGTTACCTGTGCAGATGGTTGTTCTACATCCGTGATTGGAGCATGAGGATCGGTGGTGTTTTTGATAGGTAAGGTTTTCTCTTCTTGTGTAGCAGAGGGTGATGAGAGGACTTTGATGTAAGGAGTGCTGTCCTTCTGGGGCGGACATTGGAGGATGGTCTGTTCAGATGAGGGTTCGTCAGCCATCTTGCCATAATAAACATCAGCCTTTGGTCTGGAATTCAAAACAGGTTCAATGAGTGTACTACTGAATAACAATAAATGATGGAAACTGGTGTTTAAAATTTAAAATTTTCAGTTCAAAATGCACCTTGACTCACACGTATTTTATGTAAGTTGGTAATACTCGAAAACTAACTACTATATATCTCTCGCGTGCAAGAAAAGTGAGACATCTCGACAAAAGTAAATTTAACAGGAGAGACAAAATAAAATTCGCATGTTTTAACTGTAACATGAACTAATAGTACTTAGCTCTGCATATGTCAGTAACAACGTGCATAAAAAGCGTAAAACCTTTAAGATTGTAGACGTAGATGAAGTTTGGAGGGTTGACTAATTTTACCTTCCATACAATTTGCTCCCCCCCCCCCCCCTTCTGTAGTCACGAATGGACATATACGTAATAAAGCGATTTCCTGGATAGCTACATTTATAAAATTCTTCGTGTAGCAAGACGCACCTATGTAGACGTATTAGTCGAATAAAACGCAAATTTAATTTTTGAGAGTTGTGTCACTTTTCTTGCAAGCAAGCGATATCTAAAATCAAAATGGAAATTTCGTTGCGGCTGCATATAAATTGAGATTTATTGAATGGATTTTGATGGATTACCCTGTAACTTACATAACTTTTCAGGAAACGTTTTAGTAACATATAGTTCTATTTTGATTAGTTAAGGTTTTATGGGGAAAGTTCTATCATCAGTTGAATCCGATTATGAAATATTAACCGTTTTAAAAGATTCTGCTGAATGGATTTTGATGGAACTTGCATTGTGTCTTAGATAATTTTTCAGGAAATATTTTAGTATATGACACATCGTTCTATGTTGCTGAGTTACAGATTTATGGGGAAATATTCTATAATCAGATGAACCGGATTACGAAAGATTAGCATTTTAAAAAATTATGCTGAATGGTTGTCTTTGGAGATTGCACTGCTAACTACACTCATGTTCAAAATTAAGAGATTTTCAGACTTAGTCGATTATCTCCAGAACTACTGGACAAATTTTAATGAAATTAGGTATATACTTAGGTATGTAACTACGATGATACAGAGCAAAGAAAATAACCATTAAACAATTATAATAGAGACGCATGACAATAGAAATGTGTTAATAGGGGCTATGTTCCCCTTTAGTAGTTATACAGTGACGTGAATTCACACTGGACGTTACAACATTAATTCATACTGGAAATCAGGCAGTTTACGAGTCCGTGTGGAAGTTAGTCTCACTCTTCCAGTAACACTGTTTTCAGGTCCTGGGTAGTTCTGGGAGACGGAAAGCGAGTCGCAATTTCCTCCCCAGATCGTCCCAGACATGCTCTATAGGGTTTAGGCCTGTATAACAGGCTGAGATGTCAATCAAGGGAATAGTAGCCTCACTTTGCAGAAATTCGTCGACCAGATGAGCTCTGTATAGACGTGCTTTGTTTTTCATTAAAATGAAATCAGGGCCAACTGCATACCTGAAAAAGCCAATATAAGGTTTCAAGATATCATCCGTATACCTCACATCAGTCACAGTTTTTCCAAACACATGGAGGGCGTGCACCCACCTAACATGATGCCTGCCCAGACCATCAAATCTCCGCTGTCGTAGTGGATTCTTTCTCGGACGTAGGGGGACAGGTACCAGATTCTGGTTTTCTCCAGATGTCGTGTGAACCGAGACTCATCGGTAAATAGAACAGTGCCCCATTGATCCTTGGTCAAAAGTCGATAATTTATACACTATGTTAAACGGGTTCTCCTGTTGCAGACATGAGTGGGGCGCAAGAAGCAGGTCTTCTTGAAAACAACCCTCTGTCATGTAGCCTTCTTTAAACAGTAACCCTTAAAACTCGACTGCCTGTGGCCCCATAGAGGTAACGAGAGAGCTGAGAAGTTTTTGCACGCTTAATACGTCGCGCTGTAATGGACAAATAGCGATATAGTAGGAGAGCTGTTGAACATTTTTGAGTAGGTATTTGAGGTACCCTGAAAATTTGTGCACCACTTCTTTTGTAATGCCTGAATACAAAATCGATTGTCTGGCACAGTTTTTGTGCCGACTAAAGCGTCTGTCATTTTCAAAATATTTTTTTCTAAGCATAAATATTATTCTGCCCCAATCTCAGCGTGCCTCAAATACCTTTTTTGGGTAGTCAAAAAATGGTACTTGTCGCGTGACTGGCACAGTTTTTGGGCCGACTAAAGTGTCTGTAGTTTTCAAAATATTTTTTTCTAAGTATAAATATTATTCTGTCTCAATCTCAGCGTGCCTCAAATACCTTTTTTTTTTGGTAGTCAAAAAATGGCACTTGACACGTGTCTGGCACAGTTTTTGGGCCACGATCCTTCAGTCAGACATTCGATTTTGTATTCAGCCATTACAAAAGAAGTGTTGCACAAATTTTCAGGGTGCCTCAAATACCTAAAATGTTTAACAGCTCTTGGACTAATATTTATTGGCAATCGTGGGTTTTAGAAAAACAAAATGTTACAAAATATTAATTATTTGGTTTGAATTTTTTTGGCGCAGTACGCGCGTTGTATATTTAACATTAAATTGCACAGCATGATTTTTTTTTTATTTTATGTCCACCATGGGACTTTATACACTAATTCAAATAAATATGCGGCATAAATCCCGGAATTACTCTATAGGATAATAACTTACGTCACTTATTTATAGAGCTATGAGGAAATATTCGGCTATAAGGTGAACCCAATTGGGAGAGATAGCCATTTTAAAACGTTCTATCTGGTTTGTCTGTTCTATCCATTCTATCTGAGATTTGTACTGTTAGTTAGATAATTTCTATGAATACTTTCTATATTAGATAATTTCTATAAGATTGTTTTATTACATA
Organism: Maratus speciosus; assembly: GCA_963932465.1. Taxonomy (NCBI): domain Eukaryota; kingdom Metazoa; phylum Arthropoda; class Arachnida; order Araneae; family Salticidae; genus Maratus; species Maratus speciosus. The sequence goes on from OZ010800.1 coordinate 304,331,436, forward strand.
GCATATTGTTCTGAATTTCTTAGTTATTGAATAATAGGGTATGTTTTTTAATCAGGTGAACACGATTGTGAACATATCGTTCTACGTTGGCTTAGTTGTAAAGCTTTGGAGGAAAATTTGGTTATCAAGTTAAGAAAGTTTAGCCTTTTTAAAAGTTCTACTGGATGAATTATTATTAGACTTGCATTGTTAGATACTTTTTCAGGAAAGATTGTTGTATATTGCATGCCGTTTTGTATTGCTTAGTTACAGGATTATGGGGGGAAGTTCTTTAATCAGGTGAAGACGATTATGAACTACTAGCCTTTCTAAAAAGTGCTAATGAAAGGATTTTCAGGTGGCTTGCACTGTTAGTTATATAAATTATTCAAAAATAAAATGTAAAAAATATATGAAAATTTTCGTTCAGAATTGCAAAACTTACATTTTACTTGAGCGGTCCTGCGGGCAAAAGCTAATATTAATATATAAAGTTTAAATATGGATATCCGAGAACATACATATGCTTGATGCATCAAGCACGCTCCAAGTATTCTTTTCCTTAAATTTTTAGCTCTTAAAAATAAGTATAATATCTATCTATATTATAAAGGACAAACATATCTGTGCGTAACGCATACGTCATTTTGCGAATGGCAACACTTTGAAATTTGAAATGAAATTTTGGTTTTGCAATTTTCTCTACTGCAAATTTTTAAACTTCTAAACATCGCACATTTTAAATTTTTACACCGTCGTATAAGGAAAAAAAATGCTCTTTTAAATGCAATTTGTTTGAAAGCTGTATCTCAATTAATTTTTGAGATATTAATTTTTTTGCAGTTTTTAATACCATTTTTCTTACCGTGGCAACAAAAGTACCTCATTTCTATTGAAAGTCATTGAAAGTAAACGGAAAATAGTTGAAAATAGGAGATACTGTATCTTTTTGTTGCCATTTCTCATAAAACCTGAAAAAATAGTTGAATATAAAATATAGGCTATGTCAAGAATATTGTCAGTTATTCCGTGATAATGACGTCATATGCACACTTTTCTATAGACGAAGTTTAAGACTGGGTTGTAAAAGTAGATTGCTTTAGCGGATAAAAATGACGTCATTTTATAAAAAAGCGTGTATTTTAATTCTTAAACCTGAATTATGTTTTGTAGAAGTGCGTCATTTTCACAGCCCAGCTGCTTTGAAACTCTTCACAGGTGAAAATGCTTCACTTTTGAAAATAATGTAATCGAAAGCACACACTGATAAAACGCAATGTTTTACAAAAATGTAGTGTCTTTATAAAAGAGAGGTGACATGCAAATAATAGCGATTTATATTACAAAGATTGATGATTCTCGCCTGGATGGATTTGCTTCGCCGAGTTAGACAAGCAAACAAATAATTCGTGATTTAAAATAATATCGTGTTCCTGAAGTTTTTGTCAAAAATTGTCTCGAATAATAAAATTTTAATGCTATTCTTTAGGACATTCTACTATAATTTTATCAAAATAACATAATTTGCTTAATTTAATTTTTCCTAATTTTATATAATCTATATATTTAAATCACAAGTGTGTTTTTTAGTCATCTGCCCTGATCTTTCTGCTGAACCAATTTTACTAATATATATTTTTTTTTTAACTGAAAGCTCTTCCTTTGTAGATGTGGTCGCACTATCTGTTTTTTTTTTAAATATCCCCACTTTTATATTTTAATTTTAAAAGCATTTTATAAAATTTCTTCAAAATGATGAAAATTAGATAGCTTTCATTGCTGCAGACAAGAGAGAAATAATGAGGTATTTTAAACTTTATTCATGCTATTTTCTGATAAAAATTCAAAATTGTTGATAAAAATTGTTGTATATTGTAAATTGCTGTAATTTAGTGGCGCAAAATCCCATTAGGAGCAGAATATTATATTAGGGGCATAATAACGGAAAATGACATACTGCTTTTGAAAACACGCATTTCTCCTCATAAATTTTCTATAGTGATTTTCCTTCTGCATGTGTACTAAGTTTCAGACACTAGGCGAAATGCTTATTTAAGTGAAAATGAAGTCATATTTAACAGAAAACGATCATTTTCTTAGATAAAACTAAGCCTTTTAACACAAATGCATCTAAAAACCATAAATTACGGAAATTTTTACTCTCCAAAATTGAGATTAGAATCTCAAATAAAGAGTGCGTCTGTTCACATAAAAGATGTTGCTGGCAATCTTGACTTCAAGTTTTGAGTTAAAATGATTTTTAAATGATCAAACAAAATACAATTTTTTTTTTTTAAATGATGGATATGAGAAGTGCGTATACAAATTTTGAGAAAGTGAAAATTGCTGTTTTCATTCCGGAATACCAAGCATAAGAGTCTCAATTGATAACCACATCCTAATAACTGATCTTTATTATATTTTATTGATTATGTATCCATATTATAAAAAACAAACGTATCTGTGCGCAACGCTGACGTCATTTTGCGAATGGCAATACTTCACGATCAAATTTTGGTCTTGAAATTTTCGCTACTGCATTTTCTCAATCTTCTGACCATCATACATTTTTAATTTTTGTCGCATAGGGAAATAAATGTACTTTCAAATGCAATTTGTTTAAAAACTGTATTCATTGACTGATGTATTATATTTTCTAAATTAATTTTTAAGCATGACTTTTTTAAAAGTTTATCTTATCAAGTGCCAGTTTCAATACATAAAATAATAAACATTTTGCACATAAAGCAACAGACATTTTTCAGCATTTGTTTCTGACTATTTTTGCATAATGAAATTAATACTTCCTTTATAAGCAAATAAAAGAATAATATTAAAAAACCCACCAAACTAACATATTTGTGAAAGACAAATTAACGAAATTAATACTTCTTTTAAAAACAAATAAAAGAATAATATTGAAAAAACACAAATCTAACATATTTGTAATCGTACAATTTAAATTTTTAGATTACCAAATGGGATTTTTCTTTTTAAATGGAATTTGTTTGCAAAGTTCATCTCAGTTTACTGATTGTCTATGGTTTTAAAAACAATTTTAAAAAATTAAATATTTTTTAATTTAGCTATATCGCGCGGAGCTCGATTACGAAAGATTAATCCGTTTGCCCTTAAAACAACATAAAGAGTTCATCATTTTCTTACGGCTAATTACCATAAAAAAAAACTTCCCTATGAATAAATAAATAAAATAACATAAATAAAACACAAATTTGCCAGACATGTATAAGCTCTGGAATTATCAGAATATAAAAGAATGCCATAAGTAGTAAAATCTTGGAAAATAACTCTTAGCATGCGGCTAATAAGAAAATATAGATAAATAAAGATAGAACACTACTTTTCTGCTCTAAACGGCACCTTTCATAAAAATACATGAATACTTACAATTTCAATATAGTATACACATACACACACACACACACACATATATATATATACAATTAAAATGAACAAAGTGAAATTGAACATCTAAAACCAAGCTATAATAATTACCAAGCTAGAATTATCTATTACTTGATAAAGAAAGTACCATTAAAAATGCCAGAATAAGGTTGTAAGACTAAACTAAAAATAACATACTTAATAACATGCGCAATTGCAGCAATGCTATTAGAATGCTGAAATAATAAATTCGAAATCACAAATATATGAAGAAATTGATAAAGTTCTAATGATGATTTAGAAATGAACATATGAAACCAGTTCTAAATCATCTTTAGAACTTTATCAATTTCTTCATATATTTGTGATTTCAAATTTATTATATATATATAAGGATCTTTTCATATTTTTTGTGTTTTGTTCATTTTCAAATCGGAATTGTCGGAGCTCTGATAGAGTTATAAAAAACCAAAAAAAACCTGCCTATTTTCGATAACTTTAAGATACTGATGGTATTTTGTTTTAAAATACATGAATATCTCCTGTTTAATAAAAATAATAATAAAATCTGGAGATCAGTTTCAAATTTTCCGTTTTTTCTGAAATTTTCAAATACCATCTCCTTAGCGCAGACAGAAAAAAAGCACGTATAGGCCGTACTTTTCTGCAGTCGCGAAAGCGTGGGGCGGGTTTGCTAAATATTTATAAAATATAAGTCTTAATATAGATATGATTTCCATACTGTTATACATCAAAAACATGAGTCGCCAAAAGTGACGCCAAATTGGCGGTATCTCTAATATTTCGCCAAATTCACATAGACTTCCATTGTAAACCAATAGCGTTTACTTGCTTACAGAAAATCAACAAATTCAGATATTTTAATGCAACAAAAAGTAATATTAGCTTAAGGGGTTATATTAATTATATTTAAGGAAGTCCAAATAAATTAAATTATGAATAAAAGTAACATGTTACAGTGCTTAGCAAATATCACATGTTTTATTTTCATATTTTATATTATATATATATCCATGATGGGTCAGTATTACGGTGGCCCCCAACGACTAGTTTTACTTCGGAAAATGATTTTGGGAAACGTTTCTCAGTAGTTTTTTTAGTTTATTAATCAGTTTCTTGAAACCGGAGTATCAGGTTTTACGATGTTATGAATTTTCAATTACGCCTTTTCAGCTTCGTAATTGGATTTATGCATGCAAGAGTAACGCAGTAAAATTAATTTTTATGTTTTTTTAATGTTGTTAATTTATCATGTTTATCAATAAATGATGTTTTTTGAAAATGAAAATGTTTATTTAAGAATTGGTAGCATACGAACAACCAATATACCGGGTTGAAAAAACTGTTTAAAATACTGAAAAAAGTGCTTGGAACCATTTCCGAAAATTAGTGGCAGATAAAGAAACTTTGCTTTTATAAATGTGTCTTTTGATCTGGATAATATATTGGCTTCTGATGTTTCCAAAGATAAAAAGCTTTTTCAGAATCATAGATAACTCGGGATAAGTTATTATATATTATTGCTCATCGTTATATTATATTTTCCTAGTTTAATAAAACATATGCCTTTTTTTACTGTGTAGTCAGATGTTTTCAGAAAAGATTTTAATAAATATAGTAATATGTGTATTTTCAAAGAAATTCCAAAATATTGATCAAATATTGATCAAATATTTTCAATTAGATAATTGAAAGTCTAAACAGGACTTTTTCTGCAGATTTTTAAGTTACATTTACTGAATGCAACAAATATTCATGTGGACTCTTTTGCAACATCATCCCCCCCCCCAAAAAAAAATGTATTTAGTCTTAAAACGCACGAATTATTAAATATTTTCTGTGACATTTTAATAGTGTCTTTTGGATTTTGACATTAAAGAATATATAATTTTGTTCTTTCGGGAATGTATAAAAATTACCTTGGTCCCGTGTCTTGAGGTGCTGCATGTTGCACCTTCATATGGGCGATGTCAAAGTAGATGGCCACACGCATCAACATGTCTAAGGGAGTGATCACACCGTAGCTCTCTACTCCATGTTCGATCACTAAGGGATCGGACACATTAGGATCAAACATCACAGCATTCGGGGTGATGATGAGCACTCCTGCAACAACACCCTAAAAAAATAAATGAAAGTATTATTATTGTGGAATTTCCTATATTATTTACGCTAAATTTTTAAAAAGCATTGGTAATGGAAAACCCGACGGTTATGTTTTTATAATTATATTATTTGTCATAGTAGATCGATAAATTTTGAAATTTAAATTAATTTCCGAAATATTATTTTTTAATGCAATTTCTGTAACGATGGCAACTCTATTATTCTATTGCTACGGTTAAAAATGCAGAAAAAAATATAAAAAATATAATAAGGATTGTTAAGTGTTTTTTCATGCTATTTATTAAAATCTAAAAGAAAAATTATTTTCAGTTTCAATAGCTGGTTTAAAAAAAGATGTATTGGTTAAAGTACATTCTTCAAGAAAACACGAAGAAATTGAAATGCATTTTCACTTATACGCTGTAAAAAAAATCTGTAAAGTTTCTAAAGTTTTTCTAGGAAACTGGGATTCCTTTTTATATAACTACAACAACAAAAATTCCTGTAACAGCCTCTGTTAGTAACTTTACAGATTTTTTTTTTTTTACAGTTTATAAGCTTTATAAATGAATTTATTCTGTAGAACTTTTTAAGAACATCTATTCTATACTGTTAGAGTAACATTAAATACTCCACATTAATTCACCAGTGTCTTATCTCCAGGGGTGTAGTGGAGGGTATACGGAGGTATACGCCGGATTTTTTTAAGAACCTCCGTATACCCTATGTTTTTCAAATAAAGCAAAAGCGTATACTCTATATATGACGCTCACGAATTTAGCGTATACTCTCTGCCTACTGCGCCCTCTGGTTTTTTTACGACTACAGCACTGCTTATCTCCATTAAATTATGTTTGCCCCTATCAAATATTACTTTCTGTCTTTCCTTCACGAAAATGTTCTTTAATGAAACTTACAGCAAACTCTTTTTAAATTAAACTACATTGGAGGTGAACTAGCCAAAATTCGAATCAACCAAAACTTGCATTATGAGCGAAGGGATGGAAAAATATTGCCCAATTTTTTTCTTAATTCCTCTCTCTATCAGATTGCATACTGATATTTGCGATCAGCGTCAACAATGGCTAGAAAACAAAAAGTATCGATTTATTTTCACTTGATTAAGTGTGAAATAAAACATTCTTAAGTATTATTTTCAAAAAAATATTTTATTATTTATTTGTTCTGTTATTCGTAATTTTACGTCTTGCAAGAAATAGAACAATATTTGGGATTTTTTTAGAGTAAGTTTTTGTTTTGTTTCATGCTACATGCTTTATAGCTAGTTATTTTTATCATTTCTACCAGGAACAAATTGAGTATGATGTATCAATTACTTTAGCACTTAGAAAGTTTTTCATAAATTATCTAAGGCGATTAAAACCTCACAAGAGTATATGTGTGAAACAAGAAAACTGAAAATAGAACCTTCACTGGTGATTTTGTTTAGCCAAACATTTGGAGAATCTCCAAATGTTAATTCTAAGGCATTCTAAGTTCTAAAGATTTCTTCTTTTCTATCTTTTAAATGACAACTGTACTTATTGATCAGGATATTTGAGTAAAACATAATTTTACTATTATCTATTCTGATAAAAAAGAAAATTATAATTGAATTTAGAAACAAAATACTGTGTTTAGCTTACATAAATCATGAACATGCCTCCAAAATTTCTAAACTTCATATGTATCCAAAATTACCGGTATAGTGTCATTGCAGTCAATTTCAACAAATAAGGGATTGCTGACCCATTGTTGTTTTTACTCATATTTTGTATATAGTCCATATTTAAAAACGAAGCAAAAATCCACATTAACAAAAATTCTTAAAAGGCATGTGATTTCGCACGTTTTTAAAAAAGAAAATGTTTCTAAAATCTTGCATAGTTTTTTAACTAACAAAGATAAACAAACTATTTAAAAGATCTGATATCTACATACTTTTCCATATAAGATTGTGTAATTGTAAAGGGCGCATCTATATTTTGTAAAAAGAAAAGAGTGAGTAAAAAGTATTGAAATATTGATCAAAATGCTTGTTTATGAAGTAATTTATCCGATAAAACAGTGAAAGATATAACAAGTAAAGATATAAAAGTATGGACTTTTAGGTGTGTTATTACTACTTCCTAAGACGTCGAGAAAACAAAATCTCTCAGTTCTTTTGTCTCAGAATTATTACAAATTTTCAAAAATAATCCCTTTTGACAATTCGTAACTCAAAAGAAACAATTTGTATTAAGAAGCGCCTTGGCAAGGAAAGACATAAATTATAATCTAGGAAACATTAAAACATTGCAAAAATCATTGTCTATAATCTCTAAATGCCATTCTAATCGTCCAAGTTATCTGTGTGGTAGGGAGTCTTGAAATAGGAGAAGCATCAGTCAGCGACGAATAAAAAAGAGAATTTATAAACAAGAGACATTTTATTAAATACATTTTCTGAGTTTTTTTTTTTTTTCTTTAAAGAAATATTCCTCGAATCTACTGCACTTTTGTTTTCCAATTAAAGGTTCAAGAGACAAAAGAATTTCTTAGAAACAGGTTTGATTCCTGTTTAAGATTCTTCAATACACGGAATTACTACAGTTATATCCCTATGTTCAACGCTATAAAAGTGTGAAATCAGATGTTTTCTTATATATTTTCTTTATGGATTTTTGTCTAAATAAAGTGCTTAGAATCCAGAATATTTATTTAATAAAATTTGTTTTGTTTGTAAATGGTCTTTGTCAGTAGTTCAGTGGCTCACTGCTTTTTCTCCAATTTCAAGATTCCACATCTTAGTTAATACACTTGGAAGGCAAAAATGATACTTACCGATTATAGTCAATATAGAGAGAGATCTTTCCCTGCCAAAGCGCTTATGAATAAATAAATCTTATTCTTTTGAGCTACAAGTTGTCAAAAATGCTGATTTTTCAACACTTTCAAAATTTTAATTAGCATAATTCAGAAGGAAAAGAACTGAATTTTTTTATGTTTTTTATGGACATGTTTGAAAGTAGTACTCAAACATGTAAAAACCCGTTCATACTGTTATTTATTTGTCTTTACGTGATATATTTTTTAAATACAAGAATTTTGACCAATATATCAGTAGATATTAAAGTACTTATTATTATTTTTATTTTTTTTTTTTTTTTACAAAATACAGATAAATCTACGACATTTGTATGTTCTGAGTGTGCAGATTTCATATTGAATGTTCTGTTTATCTCTATTAATAAAAACTTTATTCAAGATTTCATAAATCTTTTAAATTTATAGAAATGTGCAAACTGCAAACTTTGCGCTATTCTAAGCATTTTTACGATAAAATACAGGGTGTTTCTAAATGAATATTGTGGTTTTAACGCTTGGTAGTATTTATTACATAAAACTTAAAATTATAATTAATACCTAAAATGAAAGAGCAACTCAAACAATTTTACCTACAAGCTTATAAGTGTTCAATTTGAGCACCTTTAGTCACACGGCACACATCAAGTCGATAGTTCATTTCTTCCCAAACGTTGGTTAGTGTTTGTGGGATAATTGTTGCAAAGGCAGCCGGTATTTTCAAACTGATGATACCATCTACGGATGTTATTATCAGTTGGGGGATCACATATGAGCTTAATCCAGAACGCACATTGCACAGTAACTACAGATTCGGTGTTTGCAAACTGCCGAACACAAAATGCTTTCTGTTCACTAGTCGCCATTTTTGCTACTTGACGGAAGAAACATTGCGTGCGCATGCGCATGCCCATTGCACAGGTATCAAAATACTGTTTGAGTTGTTCTTTCATTTTATGTATTAAGTATAATTTTAAATTTTGTATAATAGATACTACAAAGCGTTAAATCCCCGATATTCATTCAGAAACACCTTGTATGTTTTTAAGATGGGTTTTAGCTTCTTTTTTTATATAGGTTTCCACGTACAAAGTATGGGAAAAATAAAAAATGTTACAACAAAAATAAATAAATAAATAAATTGATTCCAAATTCTGTGAAATAACCCAGAAGCTAAAGTGTTCTTTACAAGTTTATCGAACGATAAGACTACAATTTAAAGTAAATTAGAAATGTAATAGCGCAATCTCAAGAGATCGTAATTTACTCTGATCGGGAATATATTTGATCAGCTTGTTTAATATTTCAAAGCTCTGGCTGTTTTATCTGCATTAAAAGTATTTCAGTCGATGTTCATCGTATGATATAAATCGCCTGGAGGATTTGTTTAGGTTTTGTTTACATGAACTATGATCAAAATTATGAAATTTCTTATTTGGAAACTATCCCCTGTTGCTAAATTATATTAAAGGCAATGTTCCTTTTATTATTATCATTATTCTTTATATTTGAATAGTTGACATGTGTGATTTCATTATTACTTTAATTTTTAGGACAGTTACTCGCACAATACTTAAATATTCTAGGTAGGGGGCAACCTGGAATAACGTCTTAAAACTTAAAAGTATAGTTAAAGAGACAAAAAGCACTATAAACATCGCAGATTTTGTTTTGGCTTTGGAATATTTACTTATGCTTACACTGTAAAAGAAAAATCTGTAAAGTTACTAAGGCTTTTCTAGGAAAGTAGGATTCCTAGAACTTTTTATGTAACGGCAAGAACTTTTAACGTAACGGCAACAACAAAAATTCCTGTAGCAGGTCTGTTACAGGAATTTCTGTTGTTGCCGTTACATAAAAAGTTCTAGGAATCCCAGTTTCCGAGAAAAACTTTAGTAACTTTACAGATTTTTTTTACAATGTAAATACTAAGGACAATAAAAATACTTAAATAATAGTTTTGTATTTTATACTTTAATTATTATGTGTAATATTAACAGAGTATATTATAAAATTGCATTTTTCATTGGATCATACTAATTAAATGTAAAGTTTTTATGAGACAAGCAAAGTACTTTTTTAATTGGAAATGACCCGACAAAATATTTTTATATTTAACAAATACAATTTTTTTTGTTTTAATAGGGTCAGATTAAAATTCTATTGGGCCGGCAATATCTTTTCGGGTGCAAATATACCATTAATCATTCTCACTTACATGATCCATGGCGTTTACCAGCAATTCCATGTAGATTGTTTTCTTTTAAATATATTTACGACGCAGAACGACAATGTTTTTTTAATTGTGTCAATTATCAATTCACGTGTTCCAGTGTTGAAATCTTTGATTTTATGGAATTTTGATCTATTTCCATCAATGATTGAAATTAGCTTATGTATATAAACCAAATTCCAGCTTACCTTCGAGCTTTTACATTTTACAAAAGGCAAAATTTTCCACTCTTTGATTGTACGCAAGAATCTTTCAAAAAATCATGCTTCTTACCTTACCATCCGTGAAGTGTCTTGCTTTCACTTTGAGGAACCTGTGTGCCTTCTCACTAGCCCTTCTGTAGGGAATGCGAAGAGCTTCTGTAACGCTCGGACGACGCTCCCTCTCGTTCTATGGAAAATAATACGAAACATAAGGAAGAAAACATGACAAATTATAAAATTTATGTTATATGGCACTGTAAAAAGAAATCTGTAAAGTTATTAAAGTTTTTCTAGGAAACTGGGATTCCTAGGACTTTTTATGTAACGGCAACAACAAAAATTCCTGTTTATTTTTGGAATTTTTGCTGTTGCCGTTACATAAAAATTCTAGGAATCCCAGTTTCCTAGAAAAACTTTAGTAACTTTACAGATTTTTTTTTACAGTGTGGTGCAACATAATCTAGTAATAAAACGAGTATTTTTACTTGCTTTGTAAAACAATGAAACTATCAGTGAAGTGCAAGTGCGCAATTCGGTATGAAATTAATCGACTGAACGCGAATATCGCCTTGAAAAACTGCATAAGCTGTTGTTTTGGAAGTATAGATATGCAAATTTAAGAGTTTTTGCAATATATATATTTTTTATAAATAATTTTCGAAAATATACGAATTGTAGCCTATGCATTTTGCAAAATAATAACAATTTCTAAAAGCATGCGAATTTAAAATTATAGCTCATTCTGACACGTTGCTTTGTTTAGATAAACTTACAAAACTCTAGAAATCCAAATATGATGTTGAAATTCAGTGTTCTAATTGTGAATTTTAAAGTGTGTTTCAATTTCAATATAGAGACGTCTTTGATGCTTATTTTTTTAAACACAAAGCTGAATTTAACAAAAATATTGAAAAAAATGTCACACTATATAATTGTAATTGTATCATGATTACGGTAAATGTTTTTGATAAACTAATTTCGATGTAATGTTTCTGATTATATTTATGCACAAAGAAGTTTAATGTGACGCACGAAATATATACAGTGAGGAGGTATTGAAGCCTATATGTAGATGTAACTTGGAAACAGGTAGCGAATTCAGATTTTAGAAAAATATATTCATGTTCAGAGTATCGAATTTATTAAGAATCAAGTATTTTTATATCAGAAGCATTAACTTCATCGATTTTCGTTGCACAGTGATATTAGTAGGGCTCTTTGACACTCCTTTCAAAAACTTTTGATTTTGTATCCCTGCAATACTTTTAATATCGCAACACATTATGAAATTTTTAGATATGTGCTCATTTTATCTGTTCCTGCTGCAAGCCCATATCTGCAGCGTTGAGTGCAAATAGTAGTCATGAGTTCACAGAGACATACTGTAAGCTATCACAAATATATAATGTAATAATATTATTGTTTAAATGAACTTTTCAACATTTAACTAACATCATCGATGAAAAAAAAAACAATAAAGCCATAGAAATTTAAAGTATGTAGTAGAAGTTATGCAAATGATCAAATTTTCAAACTTCTAAACTTGATTAGTCATGACGACACATCTAATCAAAATGTGGCAGCCCGAAGAAGATTTGGACATCTGAAGGGGACTTAACTTCTGTCACTTGATGCACCAATGTCGACCTCTGCTCTTCTCATCATAAAAACTAAACTGTTTGATTTTTTTTTACATTTTTACTTCATAGTTGATTTTTTTTTTTTTAAGCAAACCAAAAAATGGAAACATACAAGCTGATTTCGTCATAAAATAAATGTTATTTTCATTTGAGTTAGCAAAATACCTTCAAAATAGTGTAGATAAGAAAATGAAAACTTTTCATAAGTATTTAAGTTAAACCCTTTGCAATAAAAATATTTGAGAATTTATATATGATTCAGTTACTTAAAACCCTTAAATTTGTTATTGTGTGAAGTTAGGTTAGTGATAATAAAATTGATATTTTAAGGGGAATCCCTATTTGTGAACCTAAATTACTAGTTTCCTAAAGGATCAATTTCAGAAAATTACTTTTTTCTGTAATCTATGATGTTATTTTGTTTGTGAAAAAACAATGAATGAGTATTTGTAGTATTATTTTAGCTTTAGATCTGAAGAAGTTATGCGTTATAAAAGCTTAATCAAAAGCAATATTTCTGTCTCACAAAACTTGAAATATAGATTTTTGTGTATTGACATGCCATCAGCTATCACACTTAGATTGTGGAATAAACTTTTAACCATTAAATTTGTCTATCAGTCTAGAAAACTAGTATGGTTTTATTCAGAAATATCAGCATTGTCCAAAGACAATAATCACTGATGTTGCTATAACAATTGGACTCTCGTAGTAATTTGAAACAATTTTTTTAAAATTGAAGAATAGTATCGTTTTCTGTTAGTTGAAAATAAGCTGATGATGCACCTGAATGTGATTGATCATGATGCATTACGCAATCAAATTTAAATCAATTTTGTAGTAATATGTGGCAGAAAAATGAGTTTTTTTTTCAGTTAGGTTTTTACTTCAGTTAACTCCCTTTTAGCAATTACTCGTCAATCACTTGAGCTTCTATTGAAAACTTGTTCATTTGCACATCAGCAACTCAAATTGTCATAACTTTACAACTTTTCTGTCTTCGTGTAGCCTTTTCAGCGTTTCAGTCCAGTAAATTCTGTTTTTATACGACCATAGCATGAAACGAATACTTGAAAACATTGCAATTTTAATATCAGTTAGTTAGAACATCATACTGGTACCTTTCCGACAAAAACTTTCAAACAACTTTCAATATAAAAATTTCTATCTCTCCGTATTTATACTTTATACAGAGCTATCACTGGTGACTCTTTTTATATTCCATTCGTATCACTATTTTCAATAAACAAATTTTGTGGTATATTTCTCTTGCATATGGCATCAAAGTGTATGTCAAAAAAAAAATTCGAAAAATTGAGATGGACAGAATCAAAAAATTAATGCCAGTTACAACTCTATTTATAACTGCTCCATGTTCAAACTGTTTAAACAGTCATGTTCTCCCAGATTTATTTTTTTTAAATGTCAACAAATTTTGCCTTATTTCAGTTTAAATTTCTTCTGCTGATGATTACTAAAAAAAGGCTAATTGGTTTTATGATTGTCGTAGCGTGTAACCATTGCTATTTAATTTTTATTAATATATCAAAAATACATTTTCTACATAAGTTTTTATCTTTAACTTTCTCTTAAGAATAATAGAAGATGCATGCATTTGATCTCCATTTTGTTTTCTATCTTGCATGGTATTTTAACTCATTTTAATGTTTTTAGAGAGTATTCATTGTTTACATTTCAGATATCAATTTCGTATTATCGGATTTCTTCGACAGTTGATGGTACGCGTCCACGATGCAAAGCTACCAGCCTGACGCGGTGAATCTCTATACATGACATTTAATATCAGCTAACGAGATGAAATTTCAATTGAAAAGGGACGTTATGTTGATCATTGTTCTTCGTGCAAGGTTCTAATTTAAACAGTGTTCAATAATGCTCTTAAGGTGTAGTCAATACATTGCCATTTACCTGTACATAGTTGTAATAATTTAAATTATATATTAAACAATTACGATGTTCTATATTATTTTTCGCTGCCGACATTTAAAAAAAAACTAATATCCTGGAAAAATCAACTAGTTTGAAAGTGCTGCCCTTCTATGTGTTGCAATGAATTGTAGTTGAATTGAAATTTAAACGTCTATAGATAAAAAAAAAAAATATATATCGCATAGGCGTATGTTCCTTATACAAATCTACGAATGTTTACTGATTGGCACGAAATTGATGTACACATGTTTCAAGACAAGCAGAACATTACTGATTAGTTAAAAAAAAATCAGACAACTTTTTACCTTTTTTTTTGATTAATTTTTGCAATTTTTTAAATTTTACTTGATTAATTTTAGCATAAGTTTTCTAATTGGTAAATAAATCATATGAGTTGTAATTTTCTAACTGAGTAAAAAAGTGTCCACGCCAGGATTTGAATTACTGACTTTTGGCTTATGCTGCCAATTATCTGCCAACTATCCTGGACAAATCTGTAGCGCACAATTAAATCAGATGACTTTTGATACCAGCACCTGGTCTGTTATCTGAAACAGTTCAACAGAATAAATCGAAATTAAATTAACTCCAAGTAAACAGTAAAAAGATTATCTGAGTGAATTGCGCCAGCCAGATTTGTCCAGGTTAGCTTAGTTGGCTGAACATTGAGAGTCAAAGGTCCGAGGTTCAAATCCTGGCCTGGATACTTTTTAGACTCAGTTGGGAAATTATAACTCATCTGACAGGATTTAACTTTATCCAAATCTTTTTTTTTTTTTTTTTTTTTTTTTTTTTCCAAATGCATTTTTTCCTTTTCCCGTTTCCACAAAAAGAGACTGCGTATGGCCAATATTTTTATAAGCCAGTAAGGACATCATTTTCATTTAATTTTTGTAGATTTAACATATAAGTGGAGGACACTTGTCCTTCAGAAACTAACGTCCATTATCTATAAAGGTAAAGGTTTCCTTTTTAAGTCATAAGAAACATACTTTTACCACACTCTTTGGTTGTACTTTTTTCCGTTTTGTCATGAAAATCGTATATATTTTTTTTTGTTCCACACGCAAAAAAACAAAACAAAAAGAAAACATCCATTCTTATTTGCAAAACTTAATTTGATTGCTTCAAAGTAAAATCATTTTTTTATTACATGCTTTCTTTTGACTTACAATTTTGTTTGTTTGTCTGTGGCAGTCAAATCTTGTGACTCACTTTTCACTCACTTCTTGTTGACACAAAGCTTTGAAATTTGGAATATATATATATATATATATTCCCGAAGGCAATAGATGAATTGGACATTCATTTTTTTTTTTTTTATTTGATCTAATTAATCTTTCTTTTTTTTAATTTGATCTTCTAGGGAGAAATCAGTATCAGCTTCAACAATAGGCATATGCAGGGTTACCACAATAGCACCAAATTTTGACCAACTTGGCAAAATATCGCTAAATTTGTCAAAAAAAAGTTGCCATACATGAAGCCAACTTGGGGATAGCTGGCTAATTTGGCGAAAATTCCGATTTCTTCTAGCATTTAAAAAAAAAAAAAAATCTAAATTTTTGGAAATTTTAATGAAAGCATGTTCTCAATATATATATATATATATATACTTATTCTGATTGTCTTTTTAACGATTTATGGGCACAAGTGCACAGAAATCCGTTATAGAGATCGCGTATATTTCAGATATTGTATTTTTATTTATTTTATACTGAGAACATCAATGTTTAATACGGAAAAAGCCGGGTGTTTCTTCCAGTAGTAAATCATTCTTTAAAGCACCCTATCTGATAGGCATCCACAATAATTTTCTAACGTGGCTACTAACCTTTCACAAGGCCACCAGTAAAGAAACATAGATACATTATATGGCTAATTATCACCCAATTATGATTTGTCGTTTGCAAGGCTGACTGCTGGAGCTGTTATCATATTTTAGTAACACTTTACAACCTAGTTTTTTTTTTTTTTTTAAATATGTATTTGTTTTGTCTGTCTGTGTGGCCGTGCATAAATGACGTAAATATCCTTTGATTGAAATGTAATTTTAATATGGTAATGCAGTTCACTTCAAAATGTTCTTTATTGAAAATGAAGTCTGCAGCATTTTATTTTCAGGGACACATAAAAGAATTCCTTTAGATTATGGTCTGAGGGTAAATCGTTTCAGGTGCATTTTTTTAAATTGTTTATTTACAAATTTCCTTTCAGAACAGCCTGTTAATTTTCGAAAGCGTTTCGTAATTTATGCCTGATGCACAACTGTTTCGTTCTTGTTTTCATAAACAAAAGATGATAACCTCAGACTTCGAGCGTTGCACACTGCACAGTATAGGTGAACACCATCATATGTATTATTTATGATGTTTACATCCTCTTTTCTCTGCTCATACTAAAGACACAGCGATGAATGAGATGAATGAACCTTTCAAAATATTTTCCGAAAGGTTCTGCAAGTGGTTATTGGCGTAGTATATTCATATTTCGTTAAAACAAGTTATTTGATTTTTTAAAAATGCAGTTATTCAAAAATTAATGGAACACCGAATCAGCAAATAATCTCAAAGTTTACGGCGAGAAAGCCTCGCTGAAGTCTACTTTTAGATAGCTTTCATTACAAAAAGTAAGAAGGTACCTATTACAGCCGTCCGGAGGGAAGCACTTCAGAAAAATTTTGGTATAATTTCAGCGATCGTGACCGCCAGACTCCAAAACCACCCTCCGTTCAAATGTGACTTATATGTATATATATATATATGTATATATATGATTTTTGTCGTGCGATAACTCTCGTATTTATTAACAGATTTGGATGATATTAATTGTGTGCTTAGTACATACTAATGTCTCGACCGAGTTAGTTTGCCAGTTTCATCCGCCATCTTGGTTCAAAATGGCGGCCATTTAAAACTTTCTTAAAAATTTCAAAATTTCAAAAGTGGTGCAATTAAATTAAAAAGTGAAAAAAAATTATTTTCTTAAGAGTTTGATCTTAATGCAATGATTTCGGAGCATATTTTGTTTTGTCTTTATCTTAAAAAATGGCTGAGATATAGCAGTTTGAATTTCTAGGGTGGTTCACATTTTGAGACAATCTGATATTTGTCACGCTGTAACTCCCGTATTTATAAATAGATTTGGATTAGATTGCTTGTATGTATAGTACATACCAATGTCTCGAACAAGTTCGTTGGTCAGCTTCATCCGCCATATTGTTTCAAAATGGAGGTCATTTGCACCGTGCACTGCCATGCAATGTTTAAATATTATTAATATCCGTTAGCTTCAAATTCTCGCCAAGCGTGGCGATACTTGAGGAAATATCACCAAATTTGGCGACCAAAAATAAATAATTTCAAACTTGGCTATAGCTTACTAATTTGGTGGCAATTCTCATTCAAATTCAGTATTGACAAACATTCTCTTATCGGATTCGTCCTATTTGAGCTTCTTAAAATTTGAGTAAAATTAGCTTCGAGTAAAACTTACAAAATTTTAAATCCAAGAAATATGAAAGCTACTTCTTTATCCCGGCACTGGCCGAAAGGCCTTTTTAACACTTTCCTACAAAGTTGAAAAGTGTTTATGACTTCGGTTTGTCTGTCCGTCTGTCCGCGCTCTAACTCACGTAAATATGCTCGGATCGTTCTGAAATTTTTGGATGTTAGTGACCTCTACCACAGCACAAACCCTATTTCAAATGAAGTTTGTAATATGTTTAGTTCATTTACAGGGACAGTCAAAAGTTTTCCGTTACATTACGGCCTATGGGAAAAAATCGTTTAAAATTATTTTTAATGATATTACATGCTTTCAAATATAATAAAATTGATATGCATTTATCAAGTGCACTAAAATATGGAATCTGTAGTATATGCAGCGCTAAGAAGAGTTATTATTCATTTACAGGGCTGCACAAAGAATTCCGTTACATAATGATATAAGGTTGGAGGGACATTTTTCCGGCGTATTTTAATTATGTTAAATTATTTCATGTATAATGAAATTGATATATGTCACTGAGGTTTAGTATAACTTATTTCATGTATAATAAGAAGTGCATAGCATTTACAGGGACACACAGAAAATTTCAGATACTATATTGTATATCCAAAGTACTGTGCAGTAGCGATGATTGCTTGAAATGCATTTTTAATTATGTTATGTGCTTTTATGTTGCACTATATTTATACATTGTATAGAGTGTGTATAAATGCTGTAATTTATATACAGGGCTACACAAAAGAATTCGTAATGGTTACTGGGTATGAGTGCAAAATGCTGAAAGGTGGTTTTTAAATGAGTTATGCATTTTTACGCTGAACTCAATTTAGTTTACTAAGATATGTTTGTAGAACATGGATAAAATGATATACAAGGTCACGCAAAGAATTGGATACATGGCCCTCTATAAATGAAAATTTCTGGGAATGTGATACCAGTAGTTTTAAGAGTGTTTTACTTTGAATTAAATTTTAGCTAAATAGTGGCGTGTAATAATGGTACTAAGTAAATTACAGGGTTGTACAAAGTTATACAGAGTACAAAGGTATTGTTGTGCAAAGGTATACAAGTGTGCTTCCATCTATTAGTATAAATTGCTGAAAGAGAAATTTCAACCTGTTATGTGTTTTCTTGCTAAACTGAATTTCCCAATTATATTATAGTACATATATCAAACTACAGATCAAATACAGGGCTGTTCAAAAGAATTGGAATACATATTTGCTATGAACGGTAACTGCTGAAATCAGTTTTCAAATGTTTTATGCGGTTTCTAAAATGTTTACTTAGTTCTCTTATATACCTTATTTTCCTAAATAACGAAGTCTTGTTAAAGCATTCAGGAAGTGTTGGAAAGTGTTTCATAATCTATGCTTAGAGCATGATTTTTTTTACTTGTTTTATGATTAACTCAATCACATTTATTTGATAAACAGCAGCAAAGATTTCAAATAAAGTTTTGAAATGTATTAAAAGCAAAATTTTTAAATCGGCCGCGCATCAGCGGTTAACAGCCGAAGAAATCGTCAAAAAATCATCGTTATTTACGATCAGCTTTTTTCATTCCATTCATTTCAGTGGTTTAAGCACTAAATTTGATTACGTGCCTTAAATTTTTGTTTAACTTATATGTTTAATTGTTTAATTTATTGATCGATGCATATTTTATTTCGTTATGGAATATAAGCTGGAAACAAATGATGAGCTATTTATAGTAATTTAAGTGCAAATGCATTTTTCTTTTGTAATCGTCTGCACGCCATAGAGACAGATTTGAATAAAAATACATGCTTTAAAATTATTTTAAAAACAATAAAAATTGAGTAAATTGCAATACAGTTTTCAAACAAATTGAGATATAGTTTTGAAACACATTGCAATTGAAAGTACATTTTTTCCCTATTCGATGGTGTAAAAATGGAAAATGTGCTGTATTTAGAAATTAAAAAAAATCCAATAAAAGTTTTAAATAAGAAAGAAAAATCCTGCTTTAAGCATAGATTATGAAACACTTTCCAACACTTCCTGAAATCTTTAACAAATCTTCTTTATTTAGGGAAATCAGGTAAATAAGATAACTAAGAAAACATTTTAGAAAACAGATAAAACCTTTAAAGATCTTATTTCAGCAGTTACCTTCCATAGCCAAATATGTATTCCAATTCTTTTGAGCAGCCCTGTATTTGATCTGTCGGTTGATATGTATACTATATAACGGGAAATTTTAGTTTAGCAAGGAAACGCATAACAGGTTGAAATTTCTCTTTTAGCAATCTATACTTATAGATGGAAAACGAATTAAATTCTTTTGCTCAGCCCTGTAGTTTACATAGTACCTTTATTGCACGCCACTATTTAGCTAAAATTTAATACACTAGGGGGCTCGGCCCCCTACGAGCTACGCTCGCCAACCACCCGTCCAGACACCGCAGACTCTAAATGCACGCTAATTTGATCGGCTTTAAAAAGATTTCGAAAGATTGAATTATAATTTAAAAAACAGTTGCGATCTCCCTATAAACGAATTTCTATTCATTTCTCTTTGATTGGGGAATTTTAACGCCAAATCCGCAGCGGTACTACTTGATTATCCTGTCGACCAATTTCGCCAAATTATATAAATCGCCAAACCACTCGCCATATTATACAAATTGATATAATTTTTATTTTAAATAACGAAAGAACAAATAAATTCGTACAACATTAATAAAAACACAAATAAAACGTCGAAATAAAAATAACTTGATGACGTATACACGTGTAACAACATTTCAAAATAAGCTAATATAAAAGGAATTAAGTAAAGAGAGTCTTTGTCTCCTGGTATTTTTTAACAAAGCGAAAAGAAAGTTCTTTTAAATGAGACATTTTAAATTAATTCTCAAAATATCAAATAAATGTCTAGCGCAATTTCTATATTTAAACTTTTTTGCAATATTATTTTGTGTTCATTTTATGTAATAACTATAATGTGACGTAAATATGACGTAATTTCTCCTAAGACTTCTAACGCATGTTAATGAATTTATTATTTTACAATATCCTTTCTTTTTTAAAATTCATGTGTATACTTTTTATGACGTAATTTTTAATAAGTTCCTGCTTTTTATACGTAATTATTTAATTCTAATTTGAAAGTTTTTTCCTGTTTATAATAGTCACGTGTAAATAAATTTTTAATTTGAAGCAAACATTATTGCTTGCGCTTTTTATACAGTTGGCAACAGATGAAATTAGTAAAATTTTCTGAAATCTGTAAAAAATATCTCTAGAAATGCTGAAAATTTGAATTTAAAATAGAAATAAAACCTGAAAAAATGAGTCAAAATTAAAAAATTAATGCAATCTGCACTCCGGCAAATTCTAACGCATAAAATGATCTAAAAATGATTACACTGCTATGTATAGTTTTTGCTGCTATAAAACTTTTTTAGTGGAACGATTTTGTCCAAATTTAGCATTAAATAACTCTTAAAATAACTCTTCAATTTGAAAACTGTCTGCATCAGCGTGTTTATCAAACATTTCTGTATAAAACCACCGATTATCATATTTTTGTATGCATTATCTTTGTTAATATTAACGAAGAAAGGCCTCCGGTCACAAAAAAATCAAAACCGGCGGCGGCGGCGGCGGTGACAGCGGTAGTTACTTTTTTTTAGAATAGAGAGAAACTAAAACACTCTTAAAACTACTGAAATCACATTTCCCGAAATTATCATCCATATACGGCCGTGCATCCAATTCTTTGCGTGGCCCTGTATATCATTTTATCTACATTCTACAAACATTTCTTAATAAACTAAATGCCGTTCAGCGTAAAAATGCATAACAAATTTAAAAACCACTTTTAAGCATTTTACGCTCATACTCAGTAACATTTGCGAATTCTTTTGTCTAGCCCTGCATATCAACTATAGTATTTATAGACACCATATAGTATGCATAAATATAGTGAAACTTAAAAACGTATATCATGATTGCAAATGCATTTCCTGCCATCGCCGCTATTATACAGTACTTGGATTTTACATACTATCTGAAATCTTTTGCGTGGCCCTGTAAATACTTCGCACTTCGTATTATACATGAAATAACTTATAGTAAGCCTCACCGATGTATAATAATTTCATTGTATATGAAATAGTTTCACATAATTAAAATAAGCCGCAAACATTTCTGCCATATACCATTATGTAACGGGAAACTTTTGTGTAGTCCTGTAAAGGAATAATAAATATTCTTTGCACCGCATGCTCTATAGAATGCATATTTTAACGCCCTTTGTAAATTAATATCAATTTTATTATGTTTGAAAGGATGTAAAGTCATTAATATTAATTTGGAATGACTTTTCCCAGTGGTCGTAATGTAACGGAAACCTTTTGACTGTTCCTGTAAATAAACTAAACTTGCTACAAACTTCATTTGAAATAGGGTTCGTGCTAGGGTAGACGTAAATAACTTCCATAAATTTCAGGGCAATCCGAGTACATTTACGAGAGCTAGACCCTTGACAGACAGACAAACCGAAGTCATAAACACTTTTCAACTTTGTTCGAAAGTGTTAAAAAAGTAAAATTAATCGTCTGCTGTTTCCACAGTCACGTTTCAAAGACGTGCCTCTTTTTTAAGTTTCTTCCAAAGCATGGAGAAGTAGGTACCATAACGTGCTATTATATGCTTTTTTATGCTTGCCCGCATAATAAGCTATGCAGCCAACCTTACGGAGATGTAGCATGACAAGCTATGTACGTACAATCATTTTATGCTTATTTGCTGTTTAAGCTTCTTCCAAAGTATGGAGAAGTAGGTAACATAACGTGCTATTATATGCTTTTTCATGCTTGCCCGCGTAATATGCTGTGCAGCCAGCTTAGGGAGAAATAGCATGACAAGCTATGTACAGTCGTGGAAAAAAAAAAAGTAAACACCCCTTACTAACTCCTCAACAAATTATCGTAGAAGAAAGTTACTGGTACCGAACGATTGTAAATAAAGTCTACTTTTAAATGATGTATATAAAATTTTCTTAGGGAGCCATCTACATATTAAAACGAATCCAAACTTAATTTTTTTCAATGACAATACCCAATTTTAACGAGATATTTCAAATCTTCGGTTCAACTATGCCTAGACAGCTAATTTCAAGTCATTTGAATGATAAGTTTTTGAATTATAAACATTCAAAATTTAGTGTTTCTAATGGTAAATTACATTTTCATATTTTTATTTATGTATCCAGAAATTATGCTCCTAATGTGCTAATTTTTTGTGTAGCAATAATACTAATATACCCAAACATAAATACGCTGAATTTGCAATTTTTATAATTTTATGATATGAATTATGAATTATAAAATTAATATTCGAGAAAATTATGAATTGCAACCTACAATTGTTTTGATGGATTTAGATTTATTAAGTTCTGCTTTATGAAAATCCAAAATTTCACATTTTTCTTCCAAGTAGTTTTCAAATTATGCTTAAAAAAGTCCTTCCGGCCAGTGCCGGGAGGAAGAGGTAGCTTTCTTAATCCTTATTTAAGAAAGGCCAACTTATATCATGCAAACACACGAAGCTCAATTTAGTGGAAACCGAATATAGGAGATTCAATACTAATTTTTATCAATATAATGATGAGAATTTCGGGAAATTAGTCAGCTTTATCCAAGCTGCTTTTCTTTAAAGTAACTTATATTTGGCTGCCAAATTCGGCAATTTCTTAAAGTGCCTGTCATTTTAAGACAACATGGTGGATGAGGCTAAGCAGTGAACTTGGTCGAGACCTTAGTAATTGCTGTGCACATGCTCACTCACATCGGAATCGGTTAATATATAGGAGTGCTGTCGCATGCAAAAAATCAGATTTTTCAAAATGTCACCCACAATAGAAATTGAAACTGCTATATCTGAGCCATTTTTTAAGGTAAAGACAAACAAAAAATGCTCCTGAATCCTTATATCAAGATCAAATACTTAAGAAAGAAACCTTTTTCAATTTCTAATTTTTTTGCACCTCACTTTAAATATATATATATTTTTTTAATTTAATGGCCGCCATTTTGAAACAAGATGGCTGATGAATCTGGCCAGCGAACTTGGTCGAGGTGTTGATGTATACTATCCACATGCCTTCTTACATCGAAATAGGCGAATACGTGTGTTATCGCGTGACAAATACAAGATCGTTTCAAAATGTTAGCCATGCTAGAAATTCAAAGTGCTATAAATCAACCATTTTTTAAGATATCAACAAAAGAACAAATTTTCAGAAACAAAAACAGCTCCGGAATCTTTGTATCAAGGCCAAACACATAAAAAAAATCTTTTTCATTTTCCAATTTTTTAATACCTCATTTTGAATTTTAAATTTAATTTTTTTAAATGGCAACCCTTTTGAAACAAGATGGCGAATGAAGCTGGCCAAGGAACTCGGTCGAGACATTGGTATGTACTATGTACAGACCAAGTTACATCCAAATATGTTCATAAATACGCCTGTTATCGCGTGACAAAAATCAGGTCGTTTTAAAATGTCAGCCACAAGAGAAATTCAAAATGCTATAACTCAGCCATTTCTTAAGATATAGACGAAACAAAAACTGCTCCCGAATCTTTTTATCAAGGTCAAACACATAAGAAGAAAATAATTTTTCAATTTTCAATTTTTGGTACCACATTTCAAATTAAAATTTTTCTTAAAAATTTAAATGGCCGCCATTTTTAAACAAGATGGCGGGTGAAGCTGGCCAAAGAACCCGGTCGAGACATTGGTATGTACTATGTATAAACGAAGTTACATCCAAATCGGTTCATAAATACGCCTTTTATTGCGTGACAAAATTCAGGACGTTTCAAAATGTCAGCCACGCTAGAAATTCAAAATGCTATAACTCAGCCATTTTTTAAGATATAGACGAAACAAAAACTGCTCCGAAATCTTTGTATAAAGGTCAAATACATAAGAAAAAAATATTTTTCCATTTTCAATGTTTTGGTACCACATTTCAAATTTTAAATTTTTCTTAAAATTTTAAATGGCCGCCATTTTTAAACAAAATGGCGGATGAAGCTGGCCAACGAACTCGGTCGAGACATTGGTCTGTACTATGTATAAACGAAGTTACATCCAAATCGGTTCATAAATACGCCTTTTATCGCGTGACAAATTTCAGGACGTTTCAAAATGTCAGCTTCGCTAGAAATTCAAAATGCTATAACTCAGCCACTTTTTAAGATATAGACGAAACAAAAACTGCTACGGAGTCTTTGTATAAAGGTCAAATACATAAGAAAAAAATATTTTTCTATTTTTAATTTTTTGGTACCACATTTCAAGTTTTAAATTTTTTTAAAAATTTTAAATGGCCGCCATTTTGAAACAAAACGGCGGATGAACCTGGCCAACGAACTCGGTCGAGACATTGGTATGTACTATGTACACACCGAATTACATCGAAATCGGTTCATAATTACGGGAGTTACAGTGTGACATAGGTCAGATATATATATATATATATATATATATATATATATATATATATATATATATATATATCAATTTTGAACGGAGGGTGGTTTCGGGGTCTGGGGGTCATGATCGATGAAAATATACCAAAATTTTTTGAAATCGCTTTCCTCCGAACGGCTGCAATAGGTAGCTTTTTTGTAAAGAAAGCTACCTAAAACGGCAAAGTGATGGTTTAAGGGGTTGTCTATAATAGAAATGATTAGATATTTTGAAATTTCTTCTGCTGTCCTGTAATCTAGCAGGCTTCATTGACTTCTTAAGGTGCCTTGATCAAGATGGTGGCTCTCTCGGTTAACAATCAAGCTTCGAACTTCAATTTGGATAGAGCCTTAAAATACGCTCGTTTTAAAATAATTAATATCTCAGAAACTTATAGTACGAATTACATAAAAATTTGTTTTTAGGCTAATTGAAGGGTGTAGAGTTCATTTATGCTGTCAGAATTGTGTACTGCTATTGAAAAAAAAAACAAAGTTATGATTCGTTTTAATATGTAGATGGTCCCCTAAGCAAATTATATCTATGTCATTTAAAAATAGACTTTATTTCCAATCGTTTGGTACCAGTAACGTTCTTCTACGATAATTTGTTGAGGAGTTAGTAGGGGGTGTTTACTTTTTTTTTACACGACTGTACCTCAGTGAACAATTGTGTGCTTGTTAATGCTTGCCAGCATCAAATGTTTTTCTTTAGTTACTCGAAAAGTATAAATTCAACTATGTTTTTGAAAAATAGAAGAAAAGAAAATTTCAATTATAAATTAAATTTTCCGGGGGCAGACAGTAGCTCTCTTCCATGTCCGTCCCCTTAACAGGATCCTCTTTTATTTTAAGCTAAGAGAATATATTAAATTTCAATTTGTTTTTCAAAATCGGAGAAAAAAAATTAGTTAAATTTCAAAATCGAGGGAGGCTTAATGGAACACCTAAGCCCTCTTCCCTTAACGGAATATTCAGGAGTTTGCGTTACGCAGATTTTACTGTATATTATAATTTTGCAAGATGTAAAATATAACTTCGATTTTTTAAAATTAACTTCTATAAGGTGAGGTTAAATTCTGTGAGGAATTTGACTTTTAATTGAGTCTTCTAGGGGAACCCTCCCACCCAGACCTATAAAGGTTTTTTGTTCTTCTTTTTCTTAGAATTTAAATATTTTAACATACTCGAATGAAAAAAAATGCAGTATGCATTTAAAAACCGAAGAAAAAAGAAATTTTGTTCATTAAAATTTAAAAACCGCAGGGAGGCACTGGCCGCCACCTGAATTCAATACTATTTTAAACCACCCATTTGAGATTAGTTTTTAACACCTAAACATCAAAAGAAACAGAACTAAAAATTAATTTCCATAGCGGATGTAGCAAAGTAACCCCCCCCCCCCCCCCTTAACGGAAAAAATTAAACTGATCTTCTTACTGTTAAATTATTTTAACTTACTTGAAAATTATAAATTTCCTATATCTTTAAAAATGGGAGAAAAATAAAATTTTGTTTATTAAATTTCAAAAGCTGGGAAGGGGGAGAGCTGTGGCACCGCCACCTGAATTAAACACTGCCCCCTGAACATGTTTGAGATAATTTTTTAACACATAAATTTACAAAAAATTAACAATTAATTTCCATGGTAGATTTAAAGGGAAGAAGTCCACCCCCCCCCCCCCCCCCGAAATGGAAGAAAATTCACAGCTGTACTTTTTATAAGTATTTAATCCGTTTAAGTCTCTCGAAAAGATTACATTTACAGGCATTTCCCGACTTACGTAAGTAATGCGTTCCGTAAAGTTTTACGTAACTTGAATTTTATGTAAGTAAAATTTGTAAATTGCTTAGGTAAAATTTTGTAACAAACAGCAATATTTATTACATACCGTATTATTTTATAAATAAAGCATCATGCGTCAATATTTACTCGTATATAAACTATAAAAGTATGAAAAAATATAAAAACAAACTTAAAGAACACTTTTCAAAAATCTTGTTGAATATGAGATTTATAAATCTAATATTGATATATTGATTTATAACAATTTTGAATCTACATCAAACGACTATAAAAATAAGAAATAATCAACGAGGACTATGAATTTATGATGGCAAGACAAATAAATAGCACTCAAAAAATAAAATAATCTTTGATAAGGATAAATTGTACTTATTGTGAATTAGATGACTACTATGAATAGAATAACTAGCACTAAAGATTAAGTTGTTTTGTTATAGATTTGATTGTATATACCAATAAAATATAACTCTATCTAATATATAAACTGTATTACGGTTAAGGTTTAGATCTATATACCTACAGTTGGACCTTTACCCAGGTCGAAATTCATGCTGGTATTTGTTTGCTAGACAAGCACCAAGTGCTATAACCCAGCAAGTAAAATAGCATAAACCAGCATTACATATTTGCTGGTTCCAGCAGAATTTCCAGCAAGTCATGGTGTGTTTTGGCCCACTTTGTTGCTTGACTAGCATACAAAATCCAGCTTGTGTTGCTTGAATATGTTGCTGACCTAGCAGCAATCAAGATCACCAGTTGCTTGTAATTTCTGCTTTTCTAGCAGTAATTCACAAGCAACAGATACTTTTTTTTTTGTTGCTATTCTAGCACTACATTTTTATCATCAGTTGCTTTTCTAGCATAATTTGCTTTTAAGTTTTGCTAGGCTGGCATTACATTTCTAGCTTCAATTGCTTTTAATTTTTGCTATGCTAGCATTACCTTTCTAGCATAACTTGCTTTTATTTTTTGCTATTATCCCAGTTAAAAAAGTCGTTGGTGGCGCCATCTTTGGAGAATTTTTGAAGTACCTACATTTTTTAGAAAGAGAAACTTATATCGGATTTTCTTTTCCTCTGAAAAGGGCAGAACTCACTAACTCCGGTTTGGGAACTCGATGATTTCGCTACTGGAGCCGTGTTTGGAAACGATTTTAAATGCAGGTAATGGGTGTAGAGCTGAATCTGCTGTGTGTTGATATTTTTATAAGATAAGGATGAATTTATTGATGCTGTTATTCTCTAAGTTTCAATTAATAAGGTTAATTTATTATTAGGGTTTTTTCTATGTTTAATGGATAATTAGAAAATGGCTTAATTATTATAATTTATTAGTGGAATTTTCTTTGCTTAATGAATGGTTTGAATATGGTCATAATTATTTGTTGCAGAAAAATAAAAGATTTTGAAGTATATTTAGGATAGAATTTATCAATTTCAGGTGGGGGTTAAGGTTTTCAAAATTTAGTCCTTATTGGAGGGGGGGGGGATCAATTGTACATATTTTCAATTCGATTGTTATGAAGTTATTTCTTAAATGAAACTGTGCTCCTTGAATTTTGAAATTTAACTGACTAAATTCTCTTTTTGAAAAGCACGGATTTTTTTTTTTTTTTTTTTTTTGTATAATTAAAATAATTAAACACTAAGAGAATGAACAGCTAAGAATTTTACGTTGGGGAAGTGGAGGGGAGGCGCCTTTTCAGAAAAATCCTTCATGGAAATTAATTTTCAGTTTTTTTTTTAATATTTATGTGTTAAAATTTTATCTAAACGGGGGGGGGGGGGGAGGGGAGCTTTTTCCCAATAAATCCTTTATTGAAATTTAAATTTATTTTCAGGTTTTTTTTTTTTTTTTAGATTTTATCTAAAACAAGTGGACGAAGGCAGTATTGAATTTACGTTGTAGTGGTCTCTCAAGAGGAAATCTACAGCCCCTGGATTTTGAAATTTAACAAACTAATATTTTTTTTCTCTGATTTTAATAAACACAGCAAATTTAATCATTTCGAGAAACTTAAAAGAAATAAATACTAAGAGAAAGTGCAGCTATGAATTTTCTTCCAATTCAAGGAGGGGGGGGGGAGGAGACTTTTCCCCTTTAAGTCTACCATGAAGGTTATTTGTCAATATGTTTAAGTTTATGAGTTAAAAAATTATCTCAAACGTGTTCAATGGATAGTGTTTAATTCAGGTGGCGGTGACACAGCCATTCCCCCCTCCCAACTTTTGAAATTTAATAAACAAAATTTTATTTTTCTCCCATTTTTAAAGATATAGGAAATTTATAATTTTCAAGTAAGTTAAAATAATTTAACAGTAAGAAGATCAGTTTAAATTTTTTCGTTAAGGGGGGGGGGGGGTTACTTTGCTACATCCGCTATGGAAATTAATTTTTAGTTCTGTTTCTTTTGATATTTATGTATTAAAAATTAATCTCAAATGGGTGGTGTAAGACAGTATTGAATTCAGGAGAGGGCCAGCCCGAATTTTAGATTTTAATGAACAAAATTTTCTTTTTCTCCGTTTTTTAAAGACATACTGCATTTTTTTCAAGTTAGAATATTTAAATTCTAAGAAACAGAAGAAAATAAATTCCTTTATAGGCGGGGGGGGGGGGAGAGGGGAGGGCTCCCCTAGAAGACTCTCATAGAAGTTAAATCCCTCACCGATTTTAACCCACCCCCATAGAAGTTAATTAAAAATATAGGTTATATTTTACACCTTGCAAAATTGCCATGTACAGTGAAACCTCCATAACGCAAACTCCTGAATATTCCGTTAAGGGAAGAGGGCTTAGGTCATCCATTAAGCCTCCCTCGAATTGTAAATGAACAAATTTTTTTCTCCGATTTTGAAAAACAAATGAAATTTAATCTTTTCTCTTAGATTAAAATAAAAAAGAAAGTAAGATTTTCCTGTTGGGGGAGGTGGGGAACGGAGGTGGAAGAGAACTATTGTCTTTCCCCGGATTTAAATAATTAATATAATTTATGATTATAATTTCCTTTTCTTCTATTTTCAAAAAAAAACATAGTCAAATATATATTTTTCGAGTAACTAAAAAAAAAGTAAACATTTGATTCTGCCAAGCATTAACAAACACACAATGCTTCATTTAAGTACCTACCTCATCATTACTGGGAAACTTATATCAGTTACTGGCTACTAGTTATTAGTTATTAATAAACTAGCATATTATGCTGGCAAGCATAAAAAAGTATATAATAGCATGTAAAAGTACCTACCTCTCCATGCTTTAACAGAAGCTTAAACAACAAATAAGCACATAAAATGCTTGTACATAGCATGTCATGCTATTTCTCCCTGAGCTGGCTGCATAGCATATTATGCGGGCAAGCATGAAAAAGCAAACAATAGCACGTTAAGGTATTTACCTGTCCATGCTTTGAAAGAAGCTTAAACAGCAAATAAGCATAACATGCTTGTACATAGCTTGTCATGCTATTTCTTCCTAAGCTTGCTGCATAACATATTATGCTGGCAAGCATAAAAAAGCATATAATAGCACGTTAAGGTACCTACCTCACCATGCTTTGGAAAAAGGCTTAAACAGCAAACAAGCATAAAATGCTTGTACATAGCGTGTCATGCTATATCTACCTAAGCTGGCTGCATAGCATATTATGCTTGCAAACATAAAAAAGCATATAATAGCATGTTAAGGTACCTACCTCTCCATGCTTTGGAAGAAGCTTAAACAACAAACAAGCATAAATGCTTGTACATAGCTTGCCATGCTATTTCTCCTTAAGCTGGCTGCATAACATATTATGCTGGCAAGCATAAAAAAGCATATAATAGCACGTTAAGGTACCTACCTCTCCATGCTTTGGAAGAAGCTTAAACTGCAAACAAGCATAAAATGCTTGTATATAGCTTGCCATGCTATTGCTGTGTAAGCTAGCTACATAGCATGTGATGCTGGCTAGCATTATAAAGCATATACTAGCATAAAAATCTAGCAAACAAAGCAATACATAGCAATAACTAGCATATTTTTTATGCTGGTACTAGCAAGAATTTTGACCTGGGTATTTAACAAGGTTTTGCTAAATCCAGAAAAAAAGTTCGTTATATGAAAAATTCGTTAAATAGAGAGTCACTTTTTAAAATACTTTAAACTACATAAAACGTAATTTAAGTCCATAAACAATAAATATAATTAAAAAAAGTAATTAGTCACACTTTGTTTTTATAAATTATAGGGGAGACCGGGGGAATGGCGACACCTTAAGGGAATTTAAATTTTTTCACCTCGAAAATTTTTTTATTTTTTAATAGTAAAAATTCTAAAGCTGAATCATGATCTTTAGTATCTGTATAAATTTAACCGTAATCATAACTGTAAAGTAAGCATACATAAGAAAATATCTTTTAAACCTCTGCACAGTGGCGGGATTACCCAGGACACTGGGGTAATTCCGCCACCGTACCGAGGTAATGCCGCCACTCTTTAATGACCTAGTACATGCATCAAATGGATACTAGGAAGCACACAACCTACTGAAAATAGTTAGAAAGCAATGTAATTGAGCAGAATAATGGTTAAGCTTACAATTTACTTCATATTGCAAAAGTCACTCTGCTGAATCGGCTCCACTACATTAAAATGAGGCCATTTCTCACCCGATTTGCATGGCGGCGGCATTACCTCGAGAGGACAATATGGCGGAAATCTCCTAGCACATCCGAAAGAAGAACCAAACTTGTTCAACACATTGCATCAAAATGTCGGCGAATGCATGTAGATTACGGGTCATATTATCTTAAATACCTAATCTTACCATAAAAGATGCTTATCTCTACTCATTTGAAACTCCAAAATAATAAGCAACTAGATGAAAACTACATTTTCACTAGAACAAACGAACGACGTACAGCAAAGTCACTCTCACTTTAGGCACTGTTTATATTGTTGGCCGCTATAGTGCAGTCACATTCACTATCTCAAACTGCGCTTAGTTTCTAAACTAGGTGGGGTGGCGGCATAACCCGGGTTGGCGGCATTCCCCCGGTCTCCCCTATCTATTTGTTTTATTTATTTTACCCATCAAAAAGAAAACTGCAAGGGAAATAAGAATGAAACAAAACATTGTCTGGAAATACATTGTATTTTCCGTTTAAAAAATAATTTTACATTAAAATCACGATTTTTTATTATGGCTGATAAGCTGTCTGGAGGAATACCAGATTTTAAAGCAGAATTCTTTTTCTTCACGCCTTTATCCACCTCATCAAAAATTTTTTTTTTCTTTCATGCTCTAGCACTTTTGCTTTGACATTTTTGAGCTACAAGAACCGAAATTATCAACACGATTGATCATGATCAACAATCTAGAAAACGGGAAACTACAGTTTAAGGACATGGGTCAGCTCCATTGAGGGTTAAAAGGGAATATTTAAAGTTTGAACTTCTTGGATGAAAAGCAAAGAATCACAGCAATTTTACTGCTCTCAGTGAGTTAGGTGCCTGGTAAGACCTGTTCATGGTCATTGATCATCCTAAATTGTGTTAAGTGAAAGAATAAGTTTGAAATGTCCAGTAATAGGTTAAGAAATAGGGAGAAGAAAAAATTAGATCCCAAGGAAAAGTTCGTTAAATAGAGAATGCACTTCACTATTTGGAGGTTATTTTACGAAGAAATTTGCTAAATGTTATTGGTTCCAAGTAAAAGTTCGCAAAATAGAGTTTCGTTAAATAGAGGTCCGACTGTATTTTATTTATAAAATAAATATCAAAAGTATGCAACTGCTTATCAAACGCACTAGTATGTTCACAAATGTAATTTTCGAGATTTATTACGTAACTGCGAATTTACGTAAGTCGCGTAATACGTAAGTCGGGGGATGACTGTGCTGTGTTTATTAAAATCAAAGAAAAAAGTATTAGTTTGTTAAATTTAGAAATCCAGGCAGGGCCCGACTATCAAGTTTCTGTGCCCAGGGCCAGGGCACTTTCAATTTTTCGTGCCCCCTTAGATTGGTTGATTTATTGATACTATACTTTTTTTTTTTACCTAATAAACACTTATTCGAAAAGGGCCAACCCAAAAAATAATGTTTTTAGAAAAATTGAAAAACAGTTACAGGAATAAAAATAAAATATTTCTTCTATTATTTATTGAAATGTGCTTTTAACCATATACTGAGATATATTTTTGTCATTTTATCGTATTAATATCTCAAATATCACATTTTTTTACAATTATAATTTAAAAAAAAAATTTTTGATGAAATTGTGATAAACTTCGTGCCCCTCAGAAATTTTGTGCCCAGGGCACGGGCCCCGGGTGCCCGTGCGATAGTCAGGGCCTGAATCCAGGGCGGCAAATTCCTTTTCCTGCTACTACAACGTAAAGTCAACACTGCTTTCGCTAATCCCTTTTAGATAAAATTGTAACACATAAATAAAAAAAAACTGAAAATTAATTTCCATGAAGGATTTTTGGGAAAATCGCCCCCCCCCCTCCCCACGTTTTAGATAAAATTTATAAATCTAAAAAATACTGAAAATTAATTTACATGAAGGATTTTTGGAAAAAACGGCCCCTTCCCCATCGTAAAGTAATTAGCTGTTCATTCGCTGGGTGTTTAATTATTTTAGTTATACACACACAAACACACACACACACACACACACACACAAAAAAAAAAAAAAAAAAAAAAAAAAAAAAAAAAAATCTGTGCTTTTCAAAAAGAGAATTTAGTTAGTTAAATTTCAAAATTCAAGGAGCACTGTTTCATTTAAGAAATGGGTTCATAATATTCGTATTAAAAATATGTTCAATTGATCTCCCCCCCCCCCTACTTCCAATAAGTACTGAAGTTTTAAAATCTTAACCCCCCCCCCCCACCCGAAATTGATAAATTCTCTCCTAAATACACTTTAAAATTGTTTATTTTTCTGCAACAAATAATTCAGACCATATTCAAACCATTCATTAAGCAAAGAAAATACCTGTAGTGAATTATATTATAATCAAGCCATATTCTAATTATCCATTAACCATAGAAAAACCATAATAATAAATTAATCTTATTAATTGAAACTTGGAGGATAATAGCATGGATAAATTCATGCTCTTTCTTATAAAAAATATCAGCTTCATCACCCATTACCCGCACTTAAAATCGTTTACGAACACCACCCCAGTTGCAAGGTAAGTAGAGCGTTCAGCTTCCAAACCGCAGGTAGCGAGTTCAGTCCACCTCGGAGAAAAAAAAACTCGACATGAATTCCCACTACTAAAAAGTGTAGGTACTTCAGAAATTCTCCACAGATGATGCCACCAGCGTCTTTTTTTACTTTTTATGCACAATTGAAGCAAGTGGTGCTAGAAAAATAAAGCTAGAATAGCAAAAATTAAAAGCAAGTGATGCTAGAAAAGCAAAAATTAAAAGCAACTGATGGTAGAAATGTAATGCTAGAATAGAAACAAAAAAAAATATCTGTTGCTTGTGAATTACTGCTAGAATAGCAGAAATTACGAGCAAGTGGTGGTCTTGATTGCTGTTAGGCCAGCAACATTTTCAAGCAATACAAGCTGGATTATGTATGCTGGCCAAGAAGTAAAGTGGGTCAATACACACCATGACTTGCCGGTAATTCTGGTGGAATTAGCAAATGTGTTATGGTAGTTTATGCTATTTTACTTGCTAGGAAAATAGCATAAACTACCTAATATACTTAGTATACTAAAGAATACAGTATTTAATGCTTGTCTAGCAAACAAATACCAGGAGGAATTTCGACCTGGGTATGCATTTATCTAATTAAACAAAATTAATTTGATGATTATGGAAGTGTTTTATTTAAAATCAAACGCCTTCGTGATAAAACGTAAATTTCTCACTCACAAATACTGGGAATAAGTATTTAATTTAATTTTTTTTTCATTTTCATTTTAAGAAAATATTTGCTAAGTGAGACTTTTTACTCACTTCTGAATCGATAAAAGAAATACTCATTTCATGAAGTTTTCGAGAAAACATTGGTTATCAAAACAAATAGTATTACTAAATTTCAAAGATACAACTAATTTTATTTCCCTTTTAAAGATTCTTTACGGTAAATAAAACGTGGGCATATTTCGGAAAATATATGAAACCAAGTTACTACGTCGATGTTCTTTCGATCTGGGTTAAAACGTCACGTTTTTCGTATTACGGCAGGAAGAAAGATAAACAAGCCTATATCTGCCAGATGCACGCGTCACGTATCAAGTAAAGCATAAAATATTTCATACCTCAGTTTATCCTTGAACTAATGGGCTTGTTTACTTTCGAGAATGGTGTTTTCCCTTTTAAATAAAGTTGACAAGAAAAACAACATACAGTGAAAAAGGAATTTCCCGGAATATTGGATTTTGATTCCGGGAAAAAATGGAAAAGAATATTTTTATACTGTTGTCGACACATTACTTAACTGTGAAGTTTTATAAGCAAAAAAATTGCTTTCAATGTAGTTTTATAATGAGGGATTAGTTGTGTCATTCTAATAAAACTCCTTTTAAAAGTTGAGTATTTCGTATTTGAGTATTTTGAGTATTTTTTTGTATTTCGTTTTTAGTTTTTGTATTTTATATTTATAATTTTAATGCCTTTTGTATATTACACCTATGCAATT
Organism: Maratus speciosus; assembly: GCA_963932465.1. NCBI lineage: Eukaryota > Metazoa > Arthropoda > Arachnida > Araneae > Salticidae > Maratus > Maratus speciosus. The sequence goes on from OZ010800.1 coordinate 304,367,295, forward strand.
CATTTGTCACAAACTTTTATTTATTTATTACGCATACTTTATTTTTTATTTATTTAATTTTTTGCATTTATTTTGTATGTTTCATGCTTGCCATTTTTCCTTTTCTTTGTTTGATTCATTTTAACTATTATACTACAAAATAATTAATTTCTTTACTTTGGTGAAAATACAGTCTTAAAATTTTTTTAAGGCACACGGATTCTAGTTTATTCCTCATTTTAAAACTATGTTTGTTAAGTTTTATTTGTTTCAGAATTAGAAAAGATTCAACATTAGAGACAGTGTGGATGACGTTACGTTGATTTGTTGAAGAAAACATTATTGCACGTTTTAGATATATTTTACATACATTATCGGTGCTGTATGTATTGCATGTTGTAAAAATGCTGAACGTATGCATCTTCTATGTATGGTAAGATTTATATATGCAAGCAAGTAAGTGTAATCTTTATAAAGATATTAAAGATTTCTATTATCTCTTCTAAGGTAATCGAAATATAAATGAAAAATTTTTTTAACGTAATATATATAATAGAGTCATTTATTTGTTAAAATTTATTACAAGGCACTTTTGTTCAAGAACTGTTGAGAATGAGATGAAATAGTGAATGAAACAAAATAGAAAATACTCGATAAAATAAATAGATATCAGGAAACCGGGTGCGAAACTAGTAAATTGTGATGTAGCATTAATTTTAAAAAAGTATAAAAGAAAAAATAGTTTTTTAAACGATCTGTTATAAGCAGTCGCCGTTTTAATGAAATTTACGCTTTATTTAATGAGTGCACTTTATGTATTCCAAAAAATTCCATTACAATACATTAATTTGCCGCGGTCACCGAACTCAATTATGGTAAATTAACTGCTTTTCTTATGTTTGGTAGAACGTGTGATCTTTTGAATTTATTAAAATATATATAAATTTTGCTCTGTTTTTTTTTTTTTTTTTTTTTTTAATGTGAGGCAACAGGAAAGAAAAAAATAAACTTTATTTAAATTATCTTTCTAGGATTTCTAAACTGATATCTCAACGTATAATAATAATTTAATTAATATGAAACTATTAATTGATTAAAGAATATTTTAAAAATATGTATTACATTCTCTATTTTTTTTTCCTACGTCTAGTGTTTAAAATATTTTGCGGTTTCAACTTCACAGCCATTTGGTATTTTTTTGACATGCGTGGCTTGGCGCATCATTAAATCCATTGTTGTTGTGATTTGTATACAATTGTAATCATAAAGAATATTTGACGATTTATCACCAGCTAACAGAAAAATGCCTAAAATTAAGTTATTAATTTATAGCTAATCTTTAAATATAAAAAAAAATGTTGTATTGCCACACCTCTATTGAAACACCGCTTTGTACATATTATTTATAATTCTAACCTAGCAGAAAGTAAGTGCAAAATCGATTCTCAAAATTCAATTTTTACATACGAGTACAAAAGTTTAATTAAGTGAAGCAGTGTAATAATTAAATAAAGAGAGTCATTTAAGAAATAAGTTAATTAGCCTTTTTCATAAAGATTCTCTTTATTCAATTATTATCTCTTTATGTAATTGTTATACGATTGATCATATCTTTTATTACACGCCCCCGCATACGTGTGGGCGTATGTACGTGTATTCCACACTGACGACCCAATACGAAATCCTCAGCGAATTTAAGCATTATCATCTTTGTTGAATTTGAATCATTTCCAATCATTATATCATTAGAGCATGTGAGATAGGATTTTAAATGCTTTACATATCGGTTTTAAATTATCATTTATTAATGGTAATGTACAGGGTGATTATAACTAAAGTTTCACTTTCAAAACGCTGCAAAAAAAAGAACCACTGTTCAGAATGATCTGATATTTCATCTGAGTATAGGTGAAGCAGTGGGAATTCGTTTTGAGAAAGAAACAAAAGTTCAAAAGTTCGCCGATAGATGATGCTGTACTCATCATAAGATTCTAATTAAAAGACGTGACATGCGCACCACACATTACACTTATGATTAAAGTGCAGGAAACATGCAGTACCTCTTATTCCACGCCTTAGAAGATAGTCATGACTCTATAATTGAAGGATTTGCGCTCTGTTTGGGAATCTTTTTTACAAGAACGGTGACTGTGCGGCAATTACATTGTGGAAATTCAGGACGTTAAAGGGCTTAAGAAGTGGCTCTGACCCGATGACTGCATTCGGTCTAAAGAAGAAGGCTGATAAATTCGGAGAAACATGGTCATTTCTCGTTAAATGTGGCAGACGGAAGAAAGCAGTTGTTTCGACACCAGTGGAGGATGTGGCTACAGCATTGCAGGAAACATCAAGCAGTACTTTGGGAACATGCAGTGCAGGGGGAAATTTCCGAACATTAGACATACCTATCAGCACGATTCGTAAAAATTTACGAAACATCCCGCAACGCTATTCATACAAAATTATGGATGTTCTGGAGTTGCTTCCTGCTGACCTGTCAAAACGAGAAGCTTTCGCCCTGTAATTTCATCTTCGAATGGAAATGGACAATGCATGACCATGAAATATTTTGTGGACAGACGAAATCCATTTCCCTCTCCAAGGTCCTATCAATATTGAAAATTTCAGAATATGGGCAAGTGATAATCCGTTCAAAATTCAACCATTGCCTTTAATTCAGAAAAGGTCACTGTGTGGTCCGCGTTTATGGCAGCATTTGTCGTTGGCCCTTTCTCTATCGAGGCGATTGGTCCCTCGGGGTTCCTGTCATCTGTGCAGTCAATGGGATACGTTATGAATCTGTTTTTCGCAACCAGCTTATTCCAACACTGCAACTGCGCGAAAGTGTGGATAGCACAATTTTCATAGCGCTCCTCCGCAAATTACAACACCAGTGAAGCAGCTGTTGAATCTGAATTTTGAAACTAACAGAATTATCAGTCGTCATTTCCCAAATTACCAGCAAATTTATACGAAGCTGAAGTTACGAAATACCAAAGCCCACTAGTCTGGAATTCGCAGGACTCTGAAATTAGCTGAAACTCAGTGTGAAGTTCACGAGTTAATAATTCATTTGTAATTTCAATATCATCTGTGTAAAGATTTTATCCAAATATGTAAGTATTTAAGAAAAAGAAATTACTTCGTGGGGATTCAAAATCATAATATAATTCAAGTTATAGCAGTAGTAAATACTGTCGTGTATTTAAAGTATAGATGGACACAAGACTTCCAAACATATAATTTTTATCAAAGACCATGTGGAAAATTCAAACCATTAATTTCAATCGAAAAACCAATATAAATTTAAAGTTTCATTCCTAAAAGCAAATTTTAGCTTCTGTATAAGTAAAAATAATAAATTATTTCTCAGTTTTAAAAATAAATGAAAGTGTCGAAATAACTAATGCTAATTTTTATTGAGAAGAAAAAGAGGGAGATAGTTAATATTTTAAAAAGGGAGACCAAGGCATCTACTTGGATGTCTATAATAGTAAGATCCAAAGGCGTACAAAACAAAGTCATAAGGTATAGTAGGAAGTGTTCCTCCACACTGTAAAAAAATATCTGTAAAGTTACTAAAATTTTTCTAGGAAACTGGGATTCCTAGAACTTTTTATGTAACGGCAACAAGAAAAATTCATGTAAGAGATACACTTTGCACCATAAATCAAAAAATCTGTAAGGTTACTAAGAATTTTTTAGGAAATTGGGATGCCTAAAACTTTTTATGTAACTGCAACCCGTGTTACAGATGAAACTTTAGTAAGATTACTGTAATTTTACTAGATACTTTGTAAAGTTACAGATTTCTGTAGCTTTACAAAAATTATCTTTGTAGATGTACACTTTTTTTGTACAGCGTAGAAATAAAATTTTAGTAAGCTTAAAGATTTCAGTAACTTTACATCTCTCGTATTACAGATTTTTTTTTTTTTTACAGTGCAAATTTTCATCATTGATGGGGAATTTTACCCGATCCGCACGTCTCTCCTACTTTCCATACTCTTAAAGAGAGCATTTCCTTACTATGAAATTTGCGAATATTGCATATATCGCAGTGATGTTTCAGCGGCCAATTACCGAAATGATTTCTCTGGTATGACTCGAAGCGTATAGGAAAAATTTTATTGTTCTTTCAACATCTTCGAAGCCATTATCGTCACGATATACTTCTATTGTATATATTAACGAAATTTACTTCTACGATTATTTATTGATTATACTGTAAGAACATTAAAATTTCTTCTATGTGTGGTGAGCCCTGCTCTAGCCATGAACCCGACACTCTAATCAAATCGCTGCAAGTATTTCGCCATATTATAATGTCTACTTCAAAATGCAAAAAACACTTGGATTTTGTTCAGACCATGTTACTTCACCTACCAAATGTTGAATTGGGATGTTAACACAGGTTTCTTATGGATCCTTGGATTTAAATATCACGATTTCAGATATTAATATTTGTATTATTTTATCACAAAATTTCTGTAATTAAATAAGGCGAATATTGCTATTCAGAAAAGGTGGTATTCAAGTGCAGGAAATGTTTTAATCCTGTGTATTCATACAAACGAAAGATTCTCGAATGAGAAGTTGCGTCTTTAAAAATGATTTTGCCGATGGCCGATGCGTTTTAACACTTTCCAACATAGTTTAAATGTGTTTATGAATTCTGTTTGACAGTCTCTCATTCTGTCGGCCGTTTCTTCTTGCTCTAACTCGGTTAAATATAGTCAGCCTGCCATGAAATTGATATTGGGGTTTACTATGGCATGTTCGGTATTGAAAATGAAGTGTGTAGCACGGTTCATTTACTCGGGCACTGAAAAGAATTCCGTTGCATTATGGCCAATGAAGAAAAATCGTTTGCGGCGTATTTTAATGCTATTACACTATTTAAAACTTATTGAAATTTATATATATCTCTGAGGTGTACCACAAGGTGCTTACTGTAGAATCTGGTATGCATAGAATGTATCGTTCATTTACAGGGATACACGAAAATATTTGGCTATACGAAACGTGTTCAGCGGCCTCTTTCCGTCCGCGGTCCTTTAAGATTTTCTTCTCTTATTCCGACTCTTTTGCTGAAGCCACGTTCATAGGTCCCCAGCCACGTACCGAGTATAAGAGACTCTAGCAGAAGCCAGGTTGAAAAAAAATTAAAAACGGACAAATTTAAAAGGGAAATTACACAAATTAAAGGCACCGTAAAGCGGGAAGGAAAGGCTCGGGGCTTTGAAGCTACCGAACGACCACTGTTGCGTCGAGCTTATTATTAGACTATAGTACTGCTTATTAGGAATAATTGCTGGAAGTGCGTTTCAGTTGTGGTACACGTTTTAAAATGTAACTATTTTTTGCTTATTACTTGGTGTGTATAAATTCTAGAGATCATATAAACAGGACTACGCAAAAGATTTCCAGTACATATCCGTTTATTGACGGAAATTGCTGAATTAGAATTTTCAACTGTGATATGCGTTTAACTGAACTAACTTTTAGCATAATGTGTAGTATACATGGAAATCTATAGATCATATACAGGGTTGCACAAAACATTCGGCTATTTTGCAGAATATTGGTGGTAATTGTCGAAATTGTTTTTTCAAATGCGTTATGCATTTTTAAAATTGCTCATTTAGCTTGTAGGTTGTATCCAAATATAGTAGTGCGTGCAATATTGTGCACGCTATCTTGGCACTAATCAACAGCTATTTGATACAACCCCTCACCTTTTTGCTTCTTTTCGGAAACAACGGATTTCAAGCTTATTCTATCGACGATAATTTTCAGACTTTTCAAGCTATGATTTTGAGGCTTTCACAAAAGTTGTTCTATATACTTAGCTAATATATTATGCATATTATATTTTGATTGCATTCGCGCATGTGCAGTGAAACATTTTTTAGTAAACCGGCTCATTTTTCGTCCAATTTTTATTATTTTTTAATTCTGATTGTTATTTGTCATATTTTCTGAAAAGAACTTTTTTTTTTATATTAAGAACTCTGCAAATTATGAGCAAAAAACTTGGCGAGATTTGGGACTGTTTTTATAAAAACCTTAATTTCTCAACGGGTATGCATGCTATCCTCATAAAAATGAACACAGTATATAAGCCACGTATTAATAATATCGAGTTTGAACGCGTTTGCTACATTAGTTTTTACAGGGTTATCCAAAAGATATTAATTATTTTTCAATTTGTTGACGGTCCCATATGGAGTTTGGGGAGAAATATCTTCACGGAAATATATGACCTATACTATACTGTTTACACACCTGCAGTTTCAGGTTAATTCCTCGTGTATTTTTCTAGTTATTTAACAAAACGTCTAAAATCGTAAGTGACCGGCCACCTTTAGCCATATAGTGTATTTGCTCATAGTAAAATGGTTCATATTAATATTTCATCAATGGCAGTATTAAATAGTATAAATACATTATTTATTGCATAGGGTCTGGTAAAAAACAAAAAGAAACTAAACAAATATGGCACATATTAATTCAATACAAATCTTTTCAACCTTAAAAAAATCATTTTATTATATTGATTTTTTAAAAGCTATGAACAAAAATATTTCGATATCATTACTAATTACAATAATGGCATTTAAAAAGAGTATTTTGCAAATATATTCCGACGATAAAAAGAAAATTTATGTGTGCAAAGAAATATGTTTTTAACATTTTCACTTTAGTAATTTATTTAAAACTCTGAAAAGAATCTTATCTATAAAAGCAGATTACGTCCACGTGGAAATTACACGAAAAAAAATTATTTTTTAATCTCGATAACAATTTGAACACGAAATGTACTTTAAGATAGCACTCGCATTAAAAATACTATACACTCAGAAAAAAAAAAACCTTTTAGCCTTTTAACTTTTATTGCAGAAAAAAACCTTTAAAAAAATATTTCCTTTTGTTAAATAAAGTGAAAATAAAATACTATCTCTGTACAAAATGGAAATGCACTGTTGACGTTCTTCTTAATATGTCTCAATTATTCACAGAATAAATATACTAAATTAAGTAAATTAGCATTACAAATTTCAAAATTTTCAGTTTCGTGAGAAAAACAATTTATGTTTTATACAATACACCAGCAAAACATCACTTTTTAACTCTTTCCAACATAGTTCAGAAAGGTTTTTGAATTCGGTTTGTCTGTCCGCCTGTCTGTCTGTTCGTGCTCTAACTGGCGTAAATATAGTCTGATTGCCGTGAAATTGATATATTTTATTTGGGTTTACTATCACATGTTCAGTATTAAAAATAAAGTGTGTAGTATTTATGATTCATCTACAGGGACACTCAAAAGAAATCCGTTACATTCCGGTCTATGGGGGAAAAATCGTTTACGATGTATTTTAATGTTATTACACTATTTTAAACATATTGAAATTGATATACATCACTGAGGTGTACTACAAAGTTTTTACTATAGAATAGGGTGTGCATAGAAGTTATCGTTTATTTACAAGATCACACAAAAGAATTTGGCTATAGAAGAAAATGAGCAATAATTGTACTATTGAAGCCTACAAGCAATAATTGCTGGAAGTGCGTTTCCAGTTGTGATATGCGTATTTAAATGTTATTAATTTTTAAATATTACCTTGTGTGTTTAAATTCTATATATCATATACAGGGCAGCACAAAAGTGCTCAACAGCTTCCGTTTATTGGTGAAAATTGCTGAGTGGCAATTTTCAACTGTGATATGCATTTAACTGAAATAGCTTTTAGAATACTATTAAGTATACGATACATATCTGTAAATCATATACAGTCGTGAAAAAAAATCGTATATTTTAACGACTATTCGTGGTAATAGCAGAAATCGGTTTTCAAATGCGTTATGCGTTTTTCAAATTCTTCATTTAGGCATCATATTTCACCTTAGTAAACGAACTTAGTAAACTGTGTGAAGTTTTATTATAGTAGTGTTGGAAAGTGTTTCATAATCTACGCTGTATGCATGATATTTTGTTCTTGTTTAATTTTAGCTTTAAAAAGTTTTCAGAATTTCTAAAATTAAATGACGAAAACCGCATATAAATACAATAATTTGTTCAAAATATATAACTAATTTTATGTTGTGCTGTCTGTTATGCTGTCTGATCTCGTAATTGTTTTGAGTCCCATTTAACGCTTTAGTGCGTAGCTTTGCATATATGCAAACAGTGTTTTAAACTTAATACATTTTTTTTATTGGTCTATAATTAATTTACACCAAAAAATTAAAATGTCAATATCTGCTTTAATTAATAACAGAGATTACGTATTTAAATAAACCGAAATTAACCATTGAAACTTTCTGGTGTAAAGTCAGATTCTCTGAACTACGTTATTTTTAGAACGTATTCTATCAAGGGAATTAAAGGGTTAAAGGTTAAGTTTTATAAAATAAATTATTATGTAAAATAAGGTATTTGGAGACATATTTATTAAAATATTTACTAATTTGGAATATTTTAGCGTAAAACGGCCACACGATATAAGAAAAATGAATATCTGATTGGTTTTTTTTCAGTATTTTTCCTGTGTAATAAACCTATCAGAGAATCACATATAATTTTTTTGAAACAAAATAAAAAATCACGCATTAAAGGGTTAAGTTGTTACACTGCAAAAGAAGATAAATTTTTCTAAGTCTAGGAAAATATAACACAACCACGAACGAAAGTATGTAATAACCTCTTCTGAATTACCCTCGATTCTGAAATGCGTTCTTTATCTGTTGAAATATCAGAAACCGATATATTTTCTTTATTTAAAGAAGTATTTATAAAGACAAAATATTTTTGCTGCCCTTGTTTTCGGAATCGTTTCCGAGTTGTTTTTATAGTGCATTAATCAGTTTTCTAAACCCGGAATATAGATTTTTTGGAATAGATCAATTCTCAAGTATACACATTTTTGTGCTCAACAAACATGGTTTTGGGACAAACATGATAAACTAAAGGCATTAACAGTAGCATTAAAATAATATTGCTATTTTGTTACTCTTGCATGCATATATTAATTACGCATCTGAAAATGTGTAATTTAGAATTGATTTCATCCGGAAAAACTGATTAATGCACTATAAAAAGTACTCGAAAACGTTTACGAAAATCGGTGGTAGCAACACAAGCATACTTTGATTTTATAAATAAGTCTTTAAATTTCGAAATATCGTAGATTTCTGAGATTGAATGTCTTTCGCAATGGTGGGTAGCTTGGAAATTGTTATTGAATATTTTCGAACGTGGTTTTATTATACAGGGTGATTCTGAATTCATCATCAATATTTGGTCGGCAGGTAGGGAATAGGAAAAGAACACTATTTCACATAGGAAAGCATAGGCACAAACGAACGCATGACGGTGTAGAGGGCGCTTCGTGTCCGCATCTCCCATGAACGCGCATAGCTGTCTGCCGTGTGCAGCCAGTCGTCATTCGACAAGGTGACTTCGCAGAAGTAACATGAACCGGTATACGTTTCAAGAACTTGCAGATATGCATCTAACTTACGGTGCCGCAGGAGAAAGCTGTCTTAGAGCTAGGCAAATGTATGCAGAGCGCTACCCCAACCGGCGCGTGCCACAGCATCAAATGTTTTCACGTGTTCATCTCCAACTGTGCGAAACTGGATCATTTGCTGGTATTAATGTTGATCGAGGCAGCCGCCGATCAACACGGACAGTTTCAGTCGAGGAAGATGTCCTACAGTCTATCGAAGAACAGCCAAGTTCTAGCACACGAGGTATTGCTCGCCAGTTTGGAGTTTCACAATCAACAGTGTGGCGGATACTAAACGAGGAACGTTTACATCCTTTTCATTTGCAAAGAGTGCAGTTACTGGAAGCAGAGGACTATCCCAAGCGTGTTACTTTTTGTCAGTGGTTCATGCAGAGAACAGCCGTTGATCCCAGTTTCCCAACGTATGTTCTTTTCACAGATGAAGCGTCCTTCACTCGTGAAGGTGTCTTCAACACACACAATTCGCATGTGTGGGCTAATCAGAATCCACATGGTACGAGAGTTAGAGCTGCGCAACAACGCTTTGCTGTCAATGTGTGGACTGGGATCGTCGGCGACTGTTTGCTGGGACCGTATTTACTACCATCTCGTTTAGATTGCGCAAACTACCTCATATTTCTTCAGACTGTGTTATCGGGTCTTATGAACGAGGTTCCTGCTGTTATTCTCCGGTGAATGTGGTTCCAGCATGACGGCGCTCCAGCACATTTCGCAAATGATGTGCGTTGTTACCTGACCAGAAAATTTGGAGCTCAATGGATTGGTCGCGGTGGACCGGTTTGTTGGCCACCACGGTCACCGGATTTATCTCCAATAGACTTCTTTGTATGGGGTGCCATGAAAAACATGGTGTACGAGACCCCTGTTGCCAGTGCTATGGACCTTGTAGCACGCATATCGGTTGCCGCCGCAAACATCCGGGAAACGCCAGGCATATTCCAGAAAGTTCGGTTGTCCATGCTACGTCGTTGTGAGGCATGTACTCTAGCAAATGGTCATAATTTCGAGCACCTCTTGTAAGTCTGTACAAAAGATGCACAAATAAATGTTTTTTTCTCTTACCACTTTCTTGTTATGTTTTCTTTCCATCATTTAACCGGATTCATATTGCCCTACTACATGACGTCTGCGTCCATACTTTCCTATGTGAAATAGTGTTCTTTTCCTATTCCCTACCTGCCCACCAAATATTGATGATGAATTCAGAATCACCCTGTATTTCTATATCTATTTTCCTCAATTAAAAAACATTTGTCTTTTTCTACGTATATATCTAAATTTTAATTATGAGTAAAGCTATGAAACTTCATACAATTGCATTCCTTTTACATATGGATTAAATTTTATTCAGTATTCATTGTTTTTAGAAGAAATTATGAAAATATGATTCTCGCCATAAATAGATTCATAAAAATTTACTTTTATTTCTTTAAGGGGACCGGAAAGCCCTATCTCTGCCATGTTAAATTCATCAACTTTATGTACCTTTTTCTCAGAAATGGTGAAAGATAGAGGCCTAGATTTTTTAGAGTAGTTAGATTAACATGTTTTACGTATTTTAACGGGACATTTTCTTTCTAAGTGAAACTGAAAATTAATTTTTAATTATTTATTGAAAGTCATTTTTAAATTAGCATTTTTGGTAAGGTTTCACTGTCTAAAATAAATAATTCTCAACAAATCATTAAATCCCTGTATTAAAGTATACAATGTAACATAAGTATTTAAAAAAAATCTGACTTCATAAGTTTAATAGATATTGAAAAAAGGGAACACAAACATGAAACATCCAAGTTTTTGCGAAAAGTCAGTTAAAGATTTAAATGGCCATTAAGCTGAGAAGTACTCTTAGAAAAAATGAATAATTCCAACACTTCTTTTTTTTATAAATAAATATGTGTGACACATCGTTGGAAAGATAAATGTTTACACTATTTAATGATACAAAGAATAAAAATCGATTTTTTTCCCAATTTCTCTTACCTGGTCCCCTTAAAAGTTATTAAATTTTTTAATAAATACTAAATAGTACCCGTCAAAATTTCACGGTAAACAACTTGAATGTTTCGTTAGAAAAATGCTTGAATGTTTAATGAGTTGCTTTTAAATGAATTAAGCATTGAAATCTTCATGAACAGTTATATTGTATAAATGATTCCTATATATTTAAGGCGATAGGTGGTGCTGTCAGTCTTCTCTACTCAATGAAGTGAAAGAATTTTAAGTTTGTAATTTATAAATAATTATGTTTTCCTTTTATCAGAAGATGAACTAAAAATACTGGGCAGAGCATTTATTTTTAGTTACTACAGTCTCATAGAAAAACAATAATTAATATTTTCTCATTCTGTTTTAAAACTATATGACTTTTAAAAGTTTCCATGAACTTTATCTTTATCAGTCTTATTCTAAGAACTTAAACTTAAAACTTGATGCTGGCAGTAAACGATTTATACTCGTAATACATGCTTTATAATTATTTGAATTTTATTTTGCATTTTCATATATTATTCAATTGTTAAACCATGGATATCAACCTAATTTCTTTTATAGTTTTTATATGAATATTTTTCTTCCTTTCTGTTTTATTTTTCATTTTTTTCTGGAAAAGTACGAACCTTTCTTTGTACACACACACATATAATATATTTTTCATAATGGAGAGAAAGTATAGCAAAAAATATAGATTTATTTAATTGATAATTATATGTATTTTAGCTTAACTATTTTTAATATAAAAGTTAGTATTTTTTTTTTTTTATAGTTGAGTGCTAAATTATATTTAATTATAAAATATTCGAATACTAATAATAATAAAAAGAAATACAAATCTTATATATTATCCTTCCGAAATTATTTTTGTAATGAATTATCGGCAAAATATTTAAAAAAATCATTTTGCCGGGCGTGGTAATCGAACTCGCACTCTCTACACCATAGCTGCCAACTTTTACGCTTTTTTCTTACCACTAAAATTTTATAGTAAATGCTTTCTTGTTTAATAGTCGAAATCTCATGATTAGAAAAGAGGAAAATCTCTATTAAATTTTAGCGGTACCAAAAAAGCGTAAAAGTTGGCAGCTATGCTACACAGATTCACAGTTTTCAACTGACTTTTAAGACCAGTGAGTTAACCGGATCTCATCTTTCTTTACTCTAAGACTGAACAGGTTCTGGATTTAATTTTACGCATGCGCAGTTATGCCCATTTTTAACTGAACTGAAAATTTACCTTGGCGTTTTAATAATGCTTTTTGTAAATCGAGGAAGACGAATTAATAATTTATTATTTTCTGTATACTCAAGTGAAAAGCTTTACAAAAAAAAAAAAAAAAAAAAAAAAAAAAAAAAAGCCTTTACAAACAAAAAATTAAATGTTTTAATTGATAAAAAAATATATTATTTTTTTAAGAATTTAATTTGAAAAGATATATATATGTAAGAGTGTATATTTAAAGAAGAAAAAGAATATAACATATTTGTGACTAAAAAAATTTGTAACCGACAGCACTTTCATTTTCCAAGTGCTATTTTAGAGGAAAATCCGTTATTTTGACACCAGATCATACGTAATCAGATAATAATTTTAAGAGGACAGAACTTGTTAAATACTTTAGAAAAATAAAATTTTACAAAAATTAATTTCACTTCTGAACATTTTGATGCCAACTTTCTGATTTGTCGTTTTTTGTTTCTGAAATACTAAACAAAGAATGAGCGGATTTTTATTTTCCTTTAACACAGATCTTTTAAAGGCTTTTAAAGATCTTTTAAAGGCACTATACAAATTATGTTCTATACACAGAACTTATTAATAATAAACATAGTACTATGAAGTGATACCCGTGAATAATACTTAGTAATAACTAGTAAACAAAATGAGTTAAGAATTTCATTAACATAAATACCTATAAAAGTACCTAAAATCTTGGAGTTATTTTAGAAAATGGGTCAATTCACGTATTTCTCAGAACATTTTTTTTCTATTTACTTACTTAACTAGCGGAGCTTCGCCTGTTTCCCCGTCGGTTTATCCCAAACGGAGTTTGAATTACACGAAACTAGGATTTGAATTATAGCGATTTTTTAATTTGACCTAGACTAAACTCAAATTTTCAACATCGTCGTTCACGTTCCTATAGGAGCAGATTAGGCTTTCTTCCAACTTGAATTTAATCACATCACTATCAAAACGTACCGGAGACTTCTCGGCGTTTTAGAAAAAAATAGTCAAAAAATCGCCACGGGATGCAATACAACAATCGCATGAAAAATTCGGGAAAAAAATAAAAAACAGCACATCGACTAAAAATAACTTTATTGGGGTAAAAAATTGAAACCGGGTTCCTTTTACGAATGTCCAAATAAAACTTCAGAACACAATAAAAAACTCAGAAAATCGTATAAAAAAGTTCCGAAAAAATTCAAGAACCAGTGTACGAATTCTGAATAAACGTTATTGAAACAAGTATAAAATTTATTATATTGGACTAAAATAATGAAACAGAATTCCTTTTACTAAAGTGGAAAATCGCAGCGAAATGCAAAAAAAGTTATTAATTGCACTTAAAACATCCAAAAATTGACTTCAATGTGCATAACTTCAGTTATAAAGCTAATTTCCTGTCAAATTTTGTTGCTCTACGCACTGCGGTCGCTCCAAAATACAGCACAAAGACACACAGACACACACACAGAATACAAACTTCAAACTATATTATTATATCGTTTTATTTATTTATTTATTTATAATTGTTGTACCGTTTTTGGTTTATCCCATACTTTTTATGTATAAACCAATACAGAAAAGAAGTTGAAACCCATTTCCAGAAAAATTATCTTAAATATTGGCTACTCTTAAATCCAAAAGACTACTTTCTCACACAAATTTTAATTCATTTTTGTTCGGGAACCCATGAAATTTGTAAATTTTGTTATTCAGAAACTATATAATCGAAAGACTTTTTCCATTTTTTGGTAAACGTAAACGATCTTTCAGAAAATACTGTCATAGTTGGCATTTTGAACAGAATTTCTGGAACGACACGCGAAGGGAAACATCATAGACATTGTGAAATTAAATATTTTTTATATACATTCTTTACATATTTTTGTGTCAATAAAGTCGCCAAAAAGAGATGTTTCACGGACTCATATGGTATGAAAATAGGCATATTCTCGTAACGTACTCCACACTAAACAGAGAGAACTGTTTTTAGTCCTCATTTTGAATAAAACCGATTAAAGCTTACTTCTAAGCATTTAATAACTCTTTTCTTTCTTTTTTTTTTGTTTTTTGCCTTACTTTTTAATTTGATAGGTTTAAAAATTGCCTTGTACGAGAAGTTCTGACAGGAAATTCTCAGTTTAGCTTATTTCATTTTTATATTCCCCATTTTCAAAAACGTGGTCTAGGCAGCCAAGTAGCAGCACATTTGTTAATTTTTATCCTTTTTTAGATTTCGGTCTGCTGGAGCATGTACAGAACATATTTTTTCTTTTAAAATGTTCAGAATTCAATAATACAAAAATTGAAATTTCGATTTTTTAAACACAATAAAGATGAGTGAGATGTCTCCTTAGCATACTTTAATTTTCTAAGAAAAGTTATAAGATATGTATGTAAGTTAAATATAGCGCTCTGATAACACAATTGCTCTTATCTTAAAAGGGAAATTATTTACTGAAATGTCCCTTTTGTTACGGGATTCAAGTGAAAGCATTTGCTATCTATGAATGAAAATATGTGATTATGATAAAACGCTATTATCTTTCTCAAAATCCTTCAAACATTCCGCGGATTGGTATAAAACCGCGGATTGGTATAAAACCGCGGATTGGTATAAAACCGCAAATTGATATAAAATTGGTATAAATATAGCGCTCTGATAACACAATTGCTCTTATCTTAAAAGGGAAATTATTTACTGAAATGTCCCTTTTGTTACGGGACCCAAGTGAAAGCATTTGCTATCTATGAATGAAAATATGTGATTATGATAAAACGCTATTATCTTTCTCAAAATCCTTCAGACATTCCGCGGATTGGTATAAAACCGCAAATTGATATAAAATTGGTATAAATATAGCGCTCTGATAACACAATTGCTCTTATCTTAAAAGGGAAATTATTTACTGAAATGTCCCTTTTGTTACGGGATTCAAGTGAAAGCATTTGCTATCTATGAATGAAAATATGTGATTATGATAAAACGCTATTATCTTTCTCAAAATCCTTCAGACATTCCGCGGATTGGTATAAAACCGCAAATTGATATAAAATTGGTATAAATATAGCGCTCTGATAACACAATTGCTCTTATCTTAAAAGGGAAATTATTTACTGAAATGTCCCTTTTGTTACGGGATTCAAGTGAAAGCATTTGCTATCTATGAATGAAAATATGTGATTATGATAAAACGCTATTATCTTTCTCAAAATCCTTCAGACATTCTGCGGATTGGTATAAAACCGCGGATTGGTATAAAACCGTGGATTGGTATAAAACCGCGGATTGGTATAAAACCGCAAATTGATATAAAATTGGTATAAATATAGCGCTCTGATAACACAATTGCTCTGATCTTAAAAGGGAAATTATTTACTGAAATGTCCCTTTTGTTACGGGACTCAAGTGAAAGCATTTGCTATCTATGAATGAAAATATGTGATTATGATAAAACGCTATTATCTTTCTCAAAATCCTTCAGACATTCTGCGGATTGGTATAAAACCGCGGATTGGTATAAAACCGCAAATTGATATAAAATTGGTATAAATATAGCGCTCTGATAACACAATTGCTCTTATCTTAAAAGGGAAATTATTTACTGAAATGTCCCTTTTGTTACTGGATTCAAGTGAAAGCATTTGCTATCTATGAATGAAAATATGTGATTATGATAAAACGCTATTATCTTTCTCAAGATCCTTCAGACATTCTGCGGATTGGTATAAAACCGCGGATTGGTATAAAACCGCGGATTGGTATAAAACCGCAAATTGATATAAAATTGGTATAAATATAGCGCTCTGATAACACAATTGCTCTTATCTTAAAAGGGAAATTATTTACTGAAATGTCCCTTTTGTTACGGGACTCAAGTGAAAGCATTTGCTATCTATGAATGAAAATATGTGATTATGATAAAACGCTATTATCTTTCTCAAAATCCTTCAGACATTCTGCGGATTGGTATAAAACCGCGGATTGGTATAAAACCGCAAATTGATATAAAATTGGTATAAATATAGCGCTCTGATAACACAATTGCTCTTATCTTAAAAGGGAAATTATTTACTGAAATGTCCCTTTTGTTACTGGATTCAAGTGAAAGCATTTGCTATCTATGAATGAAAATATGTGATTATGATAAAACGCTATTATCTTTCTCAAGATCCTTCAGACATTCCGCGGATTGGTATAAAAACAAACATAAAAAACTCCAAGTATTTTACATTTTACGTTTGCATAACCATTCATAACCAATCATAAACATTAATTTCATAAATGTCTAACGAAAATACAAGCTCGTTTGAAAATGAAACACAAACGAAAAATCTTGTCTAAAGAACAGATTATGAAACATATGCCAATACTTTCAGAACACTGTCACGAAATTTTACAGTTTAAAAAGGTGAAATACCACATGTCTAAGTAAACATTTTGGAAAAACGCATAACACATCTGAAAACTTAATTTCAGCAATTACACTCAATAGTCTGAAAAATATCCGAATTCTTTCATAGAACCTTGTATATGATCTATCTATATTATAAAGGACAAACATAGCTGTGCGTAACGCATACGTCATTCTGCGAATGGCAACACTTTGAAATTTGAAATGAAATTTTGGTTTTGCAATTTTCGCTACTGAAAATTTTTAAACTTCTAAACATCGCATAGTTTCAATTTTTACACCGTCGTATAGAAGAAAAAATATACTTTTAAATGCAATTTGTTTGAAAGCCCTATCTGAATTTATTTTTGAGATATTAATTTTTTTATAGTTTTTAGTACCAATTTAGTAATTGTGGCAACTGAAGTACTCCATTTATATTAAAAGTAAAGGGAAAATAGTCATGATTTATTTATTTTTATTGATTATATCCTTATTGATGCCATTTTCACATTACAAATAAAAGTATTTTTTTTTTCATTTTTGAACAGAAAATGACGTCAGCCATTAGAAAAAACACGCATTCTTCTTCATAAATCA
The DNA here is from genome assembly GCA_963932465.1 of Maratus speciosus. Lineage (NCBI taxonomy): Eukaryota > Metazoa > Arthropoda > Arachnida > Araneae > Salticidae > Maratus > Maratus speciosus. The sequence goes on from OZ010800.1 coordinate 304,385,030, forward strand.
AAAGATTGAAGAAGATATTTCGAAATTTTTACATTACGCTGATACTGAGTTTGAGACGCTAGCAAAATGATTCAGTGGGTAAAAATGATGTCATATTTAAAACAAAACGATCATTTTCTTTGATAAAACTAAGTATTTGAACAATATTAAATAGCCAATACTATGACAACTAAAGGCAAATTTCTGAATGGTAAATTTTCGCGGGTACTGAGATTAGAACTTAAAAGTTTGTGCGAATATTCATATGAAAAGTTGTTTAATAAATAATTTGTTGAAAAAATAATTTAAGTTTGGAAATACATTCATTAATAATGTATTGCGGGTTAAAATACTTTTAAATTGCGAATTTGAATGGTGCGTGTGTAAATTCTGAGAATGTGAAAATAACGTACAGTTTAGATTTTTTGGGGGGAAATTTTTATGATGTGACAAAGCGAAATCTTTTTTACCGATTTTTCATCCCGTAAAAACAAACATAAGAGACTCAATCGATAACTTCAACATAATTACTCATCTTGATTGCGTATTCTAATACAGTTTAATTTTTCAATAATTTAAGCAGTTGAAGTTTGTGGAAATAATATTTTGGTAATTTTAGGTTAAAAACATTATTTGTTTTAAGAGTTAGGCAACCAAGGCAAGATGAGTCTTTTATTGTAATTATTTTTGTAGGTTTATTATAAATTCGATCTAACAGTTCCATTCTAAACATTTTAATTCGTCGAATTTCGACGGGTTCCAGCTCGTGTATTTAAATACAGACTGCATAGTATGCTAAACTTTAGTTCAGTTACGAATCTGAAATTCCCGTTCAGCAATCGTCAATTTCCGTTGTCAAACTGAAATTTGCACGAGATTGTGCAGCGCTGTATATGATCTATACCTGATATACACACCAAGTAATCTGCGAAGAATTAGTGAAATTTAAAAACGTGTTCCACAACAGAAAACGCATTCCAGCAATTATTGTTCATGGAAATTTTTAACAGAATTCTTTTGTGCGACTCTGTAAATGAATGATGAATGCTATGTGAACCATTTTCCACCGTAAGCAACTTGTAGAGAATCTCAGTGATATATATATATATATATATATATATATATATGTATATTTTATTTTCAACGTGTTTGAAATAGTGTAACATTATGAAAATACACAGAAAACGTCTTTTCCTTATCAACCGTAATATAACGTAACCTTTTGAGTTTCCCTGGAATCGAACTATAAATGCTACATTCTTCATTTTCAAAACCGAACATACAACAGTTAACATGAGTAACATACATCATTATTACTGAAATACGAGTATAGTGACGCGAGTTAGAGCAAGTACGGTCAGACAAGTAGAAGGCAGACTGACAAACTGAATTCACAAACACTTTTCAACCATGTTGAAAATCTCATGTCAGAATTTCAAATCAGAATGTTTTAATTAAACCCTGTATATAGTGAAATAATTACTGATACGTATGATAAATAAGGCTGGAAATAAGTGATTTTATAATTGCCTTGTAATTCACATCTACACTGTAAAAAAAAATTTGTAAAGTTACTAAAATTTTTCTAGGAAACTGGGATTCCAGGAACTTTTTATGTAACGGCAACAAGAAAAATTCCTGTAACAGATGCTGTTACAGAAATTTTTGCTGTTGCCGTTACATAAATAGTTCCTGGAATCCCAGTTTCCGAGAAATATGTTAGTAACTTCACAGATTTTTTTTTACAGTGTAGGTGTATAGGAGTTTTTTAGGATAGCAGCAGAATTTTACATTTCTTCATAAAATTTAAAGTTACTTTCAAAATAGCCGTAGTGAATGTCATAAACTGCCATTTCTTAAAATGTTTCATATTATCCTTTATTGCACGGCTGAATAAAGACACTCTAAAGACTAATAATTTTACACAACCTTCTTTCAACGTCAAAAAGTATACTGTTTTTCAAGTACAATAATTTTATATGCATCATTGGTAATATGACAGTGAAGTGGAACACGATAAATACTTTTTAGAAATCCATCTTAAATACAGATATGTAAAAATCAATAACTCAATGTTTCCGAAAACCGCTAACCGCAAAATATTTCAGTTTTAAATGTAGCCTTCAAAACAACTGCTTCAGAACCTAACCCCGTCATTATACGACATTCGTAATGTAATGTTAAACCAACGGCTGCGTTCTTTACAAATTTGCCGTTTGAATATAATTACTTTAAAATAATTCTTCTTCTCATAGGATATCAGAGAATGAATAGCAGTGTGACATTTTCGTACTTTTTGTATTTTCGTTGCAGTTTTATTCTGAGTAGAGGTGGGGGGGGGCACATTTTCCATAGGGGCAAATTTTCCAACTCGTTTTAGTTTTATGAGCAGCTAGGTGACGCTAGCGAGGGAACTGTTTGAAGTGGCAACATCTTACACACCATCTACAAAAGTTATAGTTTAGTAGCTGCTGTCACTGCGTCAGGGGAGGTGTTTTTTTTTTTTTTGGTTTTTTTTGGGTTTTTTTTTTTTTTTTTTTTCATTTTTTCAACGGTGAGTAAAATTTCAGGTCTTTATTAAAACGTAAAATAAACGTACTAGCGTTAAACTTACTGTTCTTGCATTGCATGCACTAAAAATGGTTTATTTCTTCAGGTAACTATGCGTTTGTTTCGCAAATAACTTACACCGTTATTCGTCCACGCAGTGTAAAAGTTCAAATATGGCGATGGGGCAGGTTTTCCAACATCTTTCTCGTTGGAAAACGTCCCCCCTCCTAAATCAGCCAGTCTTATTGCATCAAAAATATATTTATTGTGTTGTAAAATCGGCCAAATAACCATATATACTACGAACCCGTTTGATCATTTAGTCATCTCAGTAAAACTAACAATATAAAAAACAAGGTAAATTCAAAAATATAATAAAATGTCAATCTTTTCTAAAATGAGTTCATTTAATGAATCCATTTTATGTTAATTATGCTTTTATAGTCATAAGCTACAACACTGAGACCGCAGTGTGTATGGACCCCTCAAAGAGCAAATTAACCGTGCTTACAGCTGCTCCACTGGCCTTAATCCACAGTCAATATTATGGCGGGTTTTAAACGTTCAAGAAATTTCTCACTGAATCCTGAAATATTTACAGACTCTGCTTTTATGCCATCCTACTTTTCTGACAGGCCAGCTCCTGCCGCACCAAATCTTGAGAGTACCAACAATCCTGAAAAGATTTCAAACTTTCTTCAATAATCGACCCCCCCCCCCCCCACAAAAAAAACAAAACACTGAAAGCATCTAATCTTTCTACACCAGGGGTAGCCAACTGAGACACGCTCGAAACCACTAAAATTTTTTACTAATCATTGCTTTATCTAATTATCGAATCTCTGTGATTCAAGAAGGCCACTTTTTCTGTAAAATTTTTCCGGTATCCGGCGTGCCACAGTTCACTCTCAGAAATAAAACTCTCCCTTTTGACGATTCAGAAATCCTCGAGCTGTATTTCGTCGTTTTTGACGATCATTTCCTATTAACATCACGTGACTTATAACGAAACGTAAACCCTCAAATATTTGACGAAAGTTTTGCCTCAATCACGGTCAGACTCAATGCATTTTAAGGAAACAGTTCTTCAAATCCTCTTCAAATCCTGCGATTTTAGCAAACAGATATTTGCTGGCTTATGTTAGTCCTGTAATAATTTATTTTAAAACAGCACTTAGTGCTTTTCAGAAAATACTGAATAGGTAGTTATTTGTTTTCATTAGTTATTTTTTTAGCTGTTAGAATTTTTAGGAATGCTTATTATTATTATTATTATTTTATTTATATGTTGTCGTTCGTTATGTTTTAATTCGTAAAGAATAAATTTCCTGTGTTCTTCAAAACCATTCAATAAGAAAATTAGGCCAATAAAATTTCAAACTTCTATGATATATATATTTTTTAAGAAGTATATTACGTTTTCAATCAAATTAAAAATAAACATAATTGATCCCTCTCCTCTTTATAAGCAGTAAACTGTTAAAATCTTATCCTCCTACTCAAAGTGATAAAATCTCACGCAATATGCACTTCACAATTCGTTATTTGTGAGCAACAAATTAACCAGACAATATTCTAATCATCCATTGATCAAAGAAAATTTCAGTTGTAAATTATTTAATCAAGCCATATTATTCATTGATACGAGAAAACCATAAAAATAAATTAGCCTTTCTTAAAACTTTCAGAAAATATAGCAGCGCTGATAAAATTGCAATCTACGTTATAAAAATATTAACACGAAGTGGAATTCATTACACCAGTCTAAAAGCAAATGCTTTCAAGTCCCCAGCAGCCTGGTTGGAAGAGCATCTACCTCCCATACGAAAGGTCGTGAGTTCGAATCACGCCGAGGAAAGAGGGAGAAATTATTTTTTTCCTTTCCCCGTGTCAAATGCTGGAGCTTCCAAACTACTTGAGAGATGGCGCCACCAGCCCTCTTTTGACGAAACTATTGACGAAATTTATATCGTCAAGCAAGTGAAGAAACTAATTTCATCAATTTGACGAAATGTTCGCTCGGAGCATTTTCCAGGAAACCATTTCGTCAAAAACAAAGAAAATTTCGTGAAATCTGAGTATTCATTTCTGAGAGTGTTGGCCACCCCTGTTCTACACCAACGCAGGCTACTAGTTCCAAAGAAGCTGTTCCTTAAGTTGTTCTCAAACTTTCCCTATTGTTTGTGAAAATGGCGTTCCTTCTACATCCAATCAAATTTCGCCTAAACCAGAAAAAGTTAGGATTTTTGTGAAGGCTGCACAAAGGAGGCAAATACGGCGTGGAATGAAAAATAGGAAGTATTGTACTGACTGATTCTCCTGTTAAAAATCAACAGAAAATGAAAAAAAAAAAGATTCATCTAAAAAAATGGAAACTGCAAAAGGAATCTGATAAAAGGGGCAAGAAAAAAACAAAATCCAATACCGGTCAGGGAGCTGTTTGGACCTTCGTTTTGAAATGTAAAATGGATTAAAACTGTTTTTTATGCTACTGTTATGTTACTGTGCATTTAGTTCACAGTAACAAATACTTATTAATTAACAAGCAAGATTTATTACCTGCGTTTTACCATTTAAAGTACAGTTGGAAAACTTGCCCTTGACCATTTTTAGTAGGCTGGAAGACTTGCCCCGTATACGGAGCACATTTTCAAACGTAACATGATGAGACTTACCCACTTTTTGTGAAAAATTATATTTAGTTTTTTGAAAAATAATTGTGCCAGCTTGCACAGAAAGGTCTAGCGATTACAATGATATCCTGTAGATATCAAAATAGATAAAAATAAAAAAATACTAAAATAAAATTATAAAAAGTTGGAAAACTTGCCCCGGTCTCACCTACAATATCAAGTTCGAAACCGGTGAAGATCGCAAGCTCAGAATGAAACTGTAACAGAAATCAAACAAGAAAGAAAAATCATGCGTCAAGCATAGATTATGAAACACTTCACAGCCCATTCAGAATTCTGTAACAAAGTTTCACCGTTTAATGTGACAGATATTGTCTGAGTATACAAATTAAAAAGCACAATTCATCAATTGCCATCTAAAGTCAGAAAAATATCCGAATTCTCTTCTGCAGTCCTGTATTTGATCTACAGATGTACGTATATTATGTAAAGAAAAAGTAGATTAAGTAGAAAAATCCTGCCGTGCTATTTACACATCCTGCTAGATTATGATTACATACTAATCAGGCTTTGGTGAGGTAACATACTATTCGTACCACTTAGTGCAAACATCGCCATTGCAGGTATAACTATGGTGGAATATTAGCAGCTGCGGATACTGACTTTCAGTTGAATCGTTTAATCAACTCTATCGACTGTTTATAGTGATGAGATTGGATCAGTTCAATCGAAACACCAGCTATTCGTGATGCAGCCAAATGCTGGTGAGGGCGTGGCCAATAATGATTGGTCAGTAATGGATTATGAAATACGGTAGTTTTCCCAAGAAAACAGAGGCGAAATTAACTTGAAACTGTTTATTTAAAAACACATATAAACGTAAGCAATTCCAACATTGCGGGAATTTATCAGAGCCGTCAAGCTGGAGTACGAAATAATTATTCCATGCTAAAAAGGTGTTAATAACAATTTAGATATTCTACGATACAATAAAACAGCCGGTAACCGTTTTTTAAAACAATCGCATAGCACAAAAATCTTGTCTCTGAGCTCATGCTCGAGGGTTTTGTTAGAATACGCGGAGGAATAACGATTGAAATATAAACTTCAAACGAACCAAACAAATTCCTAAACGAGACACGAAAGAAAATGCGATCCGTCACTCAACCAAAGGAGAATGAGATGAAGGGCGTAATAGAAATGAGTTCGGGATCGGCGGACGGAGGGATTTCGATGTAATACGGTCGACGCTAGACAGGTGGGCGGGGCAGCTGATATGGAATAAAATAAAAATAGTAAAATGGCTTTTATAAACATTTGAAAAATAAAAGTAGCTGCACTCAGAATACACAGATTTGGTGCCTGATAAAAATTAATGAAGGGATTAAAAGTTTAGATTAAGGTTTTGAATAAAATTATTATTAAGATACGCGTTGGCGTTTATGGGACTTTAACTAGAAATTAATAATAGAGAGTATTAAGAAATAGGGAAATAATGAATACGCCGGCAATTTAGAATAACTTAAATTAATGTTGCAAGTAAAATTTTTGCATAACATGTATATACTATATAATATACAAAAACTTAGTTCAGTTAGGAAACGTATAACAGCTGAAAATTCCAGTTTAGCAATTTCTGTCAATAAGCGGAAATGTACTCCAATTATTTTGTGCAGCCCTGAATATGAGCTATAGAATTATTACACACAAAGAAATATACGAAAAAAATAGTTATTTAAAAAGGCATACCACGATTGACTCCCTATGGATCAAAATGTAACGGAATTCTTTTACGTGCCCTTGTAAACGTTCTGTAAGTGCTATACACGTATTTTTGTTATACTATATACACGTACGTGCTATACACGTATTTTGACCAGTTTTATTTCTAAGCCATATATGCAGCCATGTTTGACCACATTGAATCATTTTTTATAAATGGGAATAATTTGTTACCATAAAGCAGAGCTGATTGCAGCGTGAGAAAAATGGAATGCTTCTCTGCCCCCCCCCTGATTTTTGTGTACCCCGAATTGGGTATGAAATTTTCATAAAGCTGAAATTTTAGATCAGTTTTGATCTTATGAGGATTGTAATCAGTATTTTGTAGTTTTAGAATAGGATAATATATGTATATACTATACATATATATATATATATATATATATTCACCTAAATATGTATTTATGTGATATCATATATGCCCTACGGCATCAAAAATGTTTATTACTTTTAGTGAGAACTTAAAATTAATTCTAGTCCAAAGATCTTCTAGTATTCATTCTCCCCCTCCTCCCCCCCCCTGCCTTCATATACTGTTACAAAAAAATTAAGCCTGTTGGATGCCGTCAAATACATAGTTGGATAAATATATCATTTTTTTAGCCTAATCATGTTCTAAAAGTACAAAATATTTATTAAAATAAGTATAAAATCAAAACAAATGTAAAATATCAGCTTTATGGAAATTTCATACCAAATTTAGGGGCTAAAGGCCCATAGAAACAGCCCAGTTTGTCCACGCTGCAATCAGCTGTGCTTTATTACAAGAAGTTATTCCCATTTATATAAAATGATTCACTCCTTGAGAAAGAAACCCATCCCTGCTTTGTTGTATAATATTTTCCTATTTATTTATTTTTTTTGTTGTTGTTGACAGTATAGGAAATGTGGATCTAATAAGTTCCAGTACCAGCGGCTTACATTCATTGGCGCCCCTCCCCCCTACTACATATTAGGGTGTAAAAAAAATCGGATTTTTTTTTTATTTAATTCGGATTTTTATGATTTTCTTCTCAGCATTCAAATACTGAATAGCTACTAAGAGTTTTAGGTTTCCAAAACAATTAACCCTCTAATTGCTAACATGATCTATGTTTTTGCACTATAATTCATACAATTATAATTATTAGTTAGTAATTACAGAAATTATAAAAACTGCAAATTAGTAGTTTCATTAGTTAATATCATACAATAATGTTATATACGTTAATATTGTAATAATTATGTAAAACTTTATTAAATATGACTGATATTTAACATTTATTAAAATTATTAATAACTGAATTTAATATTAAATAGTTAACACTACTTCAAATTAATAATTATTAAACAATTAACTCTTTAATTAGTAACACATTATACATTTTAAAGCTTTAATTATTAAAATGATAATTAATAATGTAGTATTCATTTTAGAATGAAAATGAGGCACTCATGAGGAAATATATTAGTAATGTGTTTAACAATGATATAAAAAAAAGAATTAATTTTTAGTGTGATAAATAAAGTGTCCTTAATTTTTAATAATTTTATGAATCACAAATTAAAAAATACAATTAATTAACAACATGTTTTAATAATATCGTGTTTTTTCTAAACAAATAAAGCTCTATTATTTTTGCAAGGTCTTGGGCACATGAATTTAGAAATGCTGTTGAATGGGAAGTTTTTTACAAGAAATCTCTGGCTACAACTACAGATGAATTTTAAAACATGGCCCAGAAGAAACAGAAAGTAATTACAGAATTAATAAAAACTGCAAATAAGTAATTTCATTAGTTAGTAGCACAAATAAATACCAAAACTAAAAAATATTACTTGCAGTTCGTTTTGCATTTGTAGTTAAAAAAATTACTGCTAATCACCAAAATCTAAACTTACACACATGTATGTGTATGCTAACCAAAAAAATTATGAAAATGAGTTAAACCCATTCATACACACATTCAGAATAAATATAAGGACAACAAGTTATATCTGAAATCCTCAAAATATTTATATAGCAGCATTATTACATCTCAGTGGGGATTATTAGCTTTTAATGGTTCATTTTTTTTTTCTTTTTAAGAAAAGTTTTGCTGCCTTTTCAATTCTTATTTTTTTTCCTACCCTATCTATATTATAAAGGACAAACATATCTGTGCGTAACGCATACGTCATTTTGCGAATGGCAACACTTTGAAATTTGAAATGACATTTTGGTTTTGCAATTTTATCTACTGCAAATTTTTAAGCTTCTAAATATCGCACATTTTAAATTTTTACACTGTCGTATAAGGAAAAAAATGCTGTTTTAAATGCAATTTGTTTGAAAGCTGTACCTCAATTTATTTTTAAGATATTAATTTTTTTGTAGTTTTTAGTACCATTTTTCTTATCGTGGCAACAAAAGTACCCCATTTCTATTGAAAGTAAACGGTAAATAGTCGAAAGTAGGAGATACTGTATCTTTCTGTTGCCATTTTCTCATAAAACCTGAAAAAAAAGTTGAAATTAAAATATGGGCTATGTCAAGAATATTGTCAGTTATTGTGTGATAATGACGTCATTTGCATACTTTTCTACAGACGAAATTTTGACTGGATTGTAAAAGTGGATTAATTTAGCGTATGCAAATGACGTCATTTTATAAAAAATTGTGTATTTTAATTCTTAAACCTGAATTATGTTTTGTAGAAGTGCGTCGTTTTCACAGCCCAGCTGCTTAGAAATTCTTCACAGGCGAAACTGCTTCACTTTTGAAAATAATGTAATCGAAATCACACACTGATAAAACGCAATGTTTTGCAAAAATTTAGAGGGTCTTTATAAAAGAGAGGTGGCATGCAAATAATAGCGATTTATATTACAGAAATTGATGATTCTCGCCTGTATGGATTTGCTTCGATGAGTTAGGCAAGCAAACAAAATAATATCATGTTCCTGAAATTTTTGTCCAGAAATTCTATCGAATAATAAAATTTTAATGTTACGGTTTCGGACATTCTACTATAATTTTATCAAAATAACATAAGTTGCTTAATTTAATTTTTCCTAATTTTATATAATCTATATACCGTGTGTCCCAAAAAGGACTGACTGATTTTAAAATTCAATAACTTCCAAATGATGACAGATATTAAAAAAATTCTTGCAGGAGGGTTATGCATAAAGTCAAAAGTTTTATTACAGTGATTTTCGATTTTAGTTCGAATTACAAACAATAGATGGCGCTGTAAGCAATAGTCGCTAAATACAGTCTTGATTTTTGGTCCTTTCTGTTGTTCCATGCAGAAAAAGGAGATGGAAATGTATTATCCGGGACACGAAGTACCAAAAATCGACCCTGAATTTAGCCTCTATTGATCGCAGCGCCATCTATTGTTTGTAATTCGAACTAAAATCGAAAATCACTGTAAAAAAACTTTTGACTTTATGCATAGCCCTCCTGCAAGAATTTTTTTTAATATCTGTCACCGTTTGGAAGTTATTGAATTTTAAAATCAGTCAGTCCTTTTTGGGACAACCGGTATTTAAAATACAAGTGTGTTTTTTAGTCATCTGCCCTGACATTTCTGTTGAACCAATTTTACTAATATATTTTTTTTTTTAACTGAAAGCTCTTCATCTGCAGATGTGATAACACTATCTGTTTGTTTTTTTAAATATCCCCATTTTTATATTTTAATTTTAAAAGCATTTTATGAAATGTCTTCAAAATGGTGAAAATTAGATAGCTTTCATTATTGCAGACAAGAGGGAAATAATGAGGTATTTTATCTTTATTCATGCTATTTTCTGAGAAAAATTTAAAATTGTTGATAAAAATTATTGTATAGGGTTTAGTGGCGCAAAATCCCATTAGGAGCAGAATATTATATTAGGGGCATAATAACGGAAAATGGCATACTGCTTTTGAAAACACGCATTTTTCCTCTTACATTTTCTATATTGTTTTCCCTTCTCAATTGATAACCACATCCTAATAACTGATCTTTATTATATTTTACTGATTAAGTATCTATATTATAAAGAACAAACGTATATGTGTGTAACGCTGACGTCATTTTGCGAATGGCAACACTTCACGATCAAATTTCGTTCTTGAAATTTTTGCTACTGCAATTTTTTAATCTTCTGACCATCGTACATTTTCAATTTTCGTCGCATAGGGAAAAAATTTATTTTCAAATGCAATTTGTTTAAAAACTGTATCTTAATTGACTGATGTAATATTTTCCAAAATAATTTTTAAGCATGAATTTTTTTAAGTTAATCTTACATAATAAAGATTTTTCACTTAAAGCAACAAACATTTTTCAGCATTTGTTTCTGATTATTTTTGCATAACGAAATTAATACTTTCTTTAAAAACAAATAAAAGAATAATATTATAAAAACCACCAATCTAACATATTTGTGAGAGATAAATTAACGAAATTAATACTTCTTTTATAAACAGATAAAAGAATAGTATTGAAAAACACAAATCTAACATATTTGTAATCGTACAATTTAAATTTTTAGATTACAAAGTAGGATTTGTTTTCTCAAATGGAATTTGTTTGCAAAGTTCATCTCAGTTTTCTGATTGTCTATGGTTTTAAAAACAATTTTAAAGCATGAAATATTTTTTTTAATTTATCCATATCGCGCGGAGCTCGATTGCGAAAGATTAATCCGTTTGCCCTTAAAACAAGATAAAGAGTTCATCCTTTTCTTACGGCTAATATCCATTTAAAAAAAAATTCCCTATGCATAAATAAATAAAATAATATAAATAAAACACAAATTTAACAGACATGTATAAGCTCTGAAATTATCAGAATATAAAAGAATGCCGTAAGTAGCAAAATCTATGTCAAATAACTCCTAGCATGCGCTTACTAAGGAAATATCACTTTTGATAAATTTCAAAAATTTATTTGATTGTATAATTCGCATTTTCCATACGAAAAATGCTCTTTTAATGTAAGTGGGCAATCTAAAAATTTTATTGCATATAAAAAAAATATTAGTTTTCAATTAAAATAAATCCTTTTACCTATATTCTTTAACTTGGGAAGCCCGGGTACGATTTCCTAGTATATGTAAAATCCTAATGAAACGAATTTATGAAACGAATATATGAAACGGCTGAAATGTGTATCGATTCTCTGAATCGACTGATTAAACAACTGATTATGTTTCACGGCGATTTCTCCTAAAATATGGAATACTTTGCGATGAAATTAACACCAAAAATCCGTATTGATCCACAGATCTCAAAACTGGTATTAGAAATTTTAAATTCGAATTAGTTTTCGAAATATTAATTTTTTTCTAATTTTAAATACATTTTTCAAATGATGGCAGCTCAAATTTTAATCATAACAGATATTTTTTTCCATAATTGAGAAAAGTTTACTATTTTAAATTAATTTGGGGAGTAGTTTGGCCTCCTTTAAATCTATGCTAAGAACAATGCTTTTTTGTATTTCGTTATCATTTTATTTAATACAAAACTTTCATTTAAAAATGAAACATTTAAATTGATGGCTTTCACTTCTTTCTTTTTTTTTAAACAACAAAACGAAAAGAAAAATATTAGGCACAGATGTCATATACGCACTGGGGTACCTAATTGGCGCAAAAATGACATTATTTTGATTGACATGGCTATTGTCGTTTATTTAATAATAAATGTTTATTTACTTTTATTTTTTTAAATTTATATAAATTATTTTGTTCTATAGTTATTAATTATTTCTTTGCTATTTCCTTTTGAATATAATAGAAAATAATTAAAAAATACGGTACAACGTAGTTATTCCGTCAACCAGTTTCGCAAATTATATAAATCGCCAAACCACTCGCCAAATTTTACAGATTGACAAAATTTTTATTTTAAATAACGAAAGAACAAATAAATTAGTATAACATTAATAAATATAAAAATAAAACGTCAAAATAAAAATCACTTGATGACGTAAACATGTGTAACTTGCTAAAAGTCAAGTGAATGTGACATTTTCGATCAACCGTTATTGGCATTTAATCTTATAGTTCGCAATAGATTTTTGGTCGACAGGATAACTAAGTAGTACCAAAAATACATAGGTAACTGGTATTAGAAAACTAGGTTTTTGCCAAATTTTCGTAAAAAAAAAAAAAAAAAAAAAAAAAAAAAATCATGCCAAACATGCGGTGCGTATATGACATCTGGCGAAATATTAAATTATGTAACAAACCATGACATTTAATTTGAACTTCAAATCAATGTTTTAATTTACCACTCGAAGAATAAAAAAATTCTAACTGGCGAGTTGCAAAAAAGATATTGGCGAGATTTGCATCCGGCTTTTTTTCTTTCGGCACAGATGTCACATATGGCCCTATATTGGCGCGATTTTTTTCTGACGCAACTGTCATATACGCAACGGGTACTTAACGGGCGTTAAAGTATCGTTATTTTGCTTGATATGGTAAGCCGGATGTTGTTGTTTATGCTGTTGATACGTTCCCCAAATTGGCGTTTGAAAAAAAATCACGCCAATATAATCGCGTGTATGACATTTGTGCCAAACCTTCATATGAAAGGCAAAGGGATCAGACCGTATTTGTTTATGGCATTTGATGACTTGAACTATTATAATATAGATGAAATGATGGGGATAGAATAATATTTGGCGACTTATCACCTGTGCCTGGATAACATTAAAGTATCAAAATGGCACCTAGAGTATAAAAAGCCAGTCACATGATTTAGGCTATTGTTATAGAGATTGTTTTAAAATATCGGGAGACAAAGACTCTGAATACTTAATTCATTTTATTTTAGCTTCTTTTCAAATGTTTAACTGATCCTCTTTAATCAAAATCGAAAACAACGATTGGATGTCTTAACAGCAACTGATTCGCCCTTAAATTTTTGCAATCAAAGGGAAGTGAATGGACACCCGTTTACAGGGAGATCTGCACAGCTTTTTTCAGTATAATTTAATCGTCTCTAATATTTTTAAAACCCATCAGATTAGCATGTTTTTTGATTTTTAGATTCTGCGGTGTCTGAACGGGGGTTGGCGAGCGTAGCTTGCACGGAGCTGAGCCGCCTAGTAGTATATATAAAAATTTGAAAGTAAAAAAAAAAAAAAAAAAAAAAAAACTGAAGAAGCTCTTGCTGTGCTTAACATTTTTATACCAATTAGTTCTTTTTCTCTTATGCATTCATTTACAATTTAGCTGTTGAGCAGATGCCACTCTTTCATTCTTCTTTGATTCGAGATTGCTATTAATTTATTATTACAAAAGTAGAATGGGAAACTAAGACACTGACTATTTATTCTTTTATCTGCAGAAATTTAATACACTTGCTATATTTATTTTATATAAAATAATGCATAAATTGATTACCTAAAGGAAATTATGACATTGTAAATTATATTACATTTAAATATCATTTTTAAATGAATCCGTTTTATGTTGGATAAAAAAGACATGCTTTTTACAAACTTAACTGTTTTTAATTTCTTACAATACTCAGGAATTAAGCTTAGAAATAATTATTTAATGCTCTTTTTTTTTTTTTTTTTTTTTTTTTTTTTTTTTTGTTTATACATAAGTCAAAATACCTGTAGAAACTTTCAAATTATGTTAATCTTAGATTTAAAAACTTTTTCTTTGACATTTTAAACATTTAAATTTTTTTTTATTTTAATCAATAATTTTTTTAAAAAATCGGTTGATTAAAATCACGGCTTAATGCCTGATTAAGATCGTTGACACCCTACTACATATACAGCAAAAAAAATTAAACGTATTGATGACTTAAATGAACATGTAATGATATGTTTGGATGAATATATCCCTTGCCTTTAACTTCATCCTACACTAAAACTATGCAATATGATATATAATCAGTACAATCAATTGTTTTGCGAAAATGGATGCATTCTTCGATGATAATAAAAAATAATCCTGTAAAAAATATCAGAAAAATTTTGACGTTGAAAGTTGTCAGAAAATTTCTGTGTCTTAAAATTTAAATATGTTATACAGATGAAACACAGGAAATACATATAAATGTAGTTTTTATATTTTGAACAAGTTTTCATAGTCTAAAAAAAATTATTTCATCGTGCAATTAAATATTGCAGAAATTTCGAACTTTTTAATAAAGCTTTACTTCACATAGGAACAATTTAAAATGTATTTATAAAACATTAAATATTTCACCATAACTTCAATTTTGATGCTTTTATAATTCTTTTTCACGTTTAATGTCCACCATCTGAAGCAAAAATGTCCATAGCATATACAAAACTTAAATATAATTTTAAGCAATAAAACAAAGTAAATAATGATTTATTTCCTTACTTATTTTATAGTAAATCATTAAGCTATTATTATTATAGACAAGTATTTTTAATAAAATTAACTATTAAAAAATGGAACATTTGAATTTTATTACTTATAATCATAAAGCCACAATAATTTGTTTGATTTATCTATCATACACATAGTCTAGAAGACATAAATTGGATAATGCAAAACAATTAAAAATTAATTTCAAAACAAATAATGTTATGTGGATTATTTCTAAGATTTTTTAAGTTGGCATTTCCGAATTAAGGAAAAAAAAAAAATGTTTTACTACATAAGTTATATCGGTTTGAAAACTTATTTCACAAAAATCAGTTTTCAAAAGTTTATAATTTAATAATACCCCCCCCCCCCCCTCCATAAAAGCACATATCTTATTCTAAAATACAAAAAATGAATCACAACAAGTGTTTGATTATTTTACAATTTTCCTATAATATTAAATGTTGAGTGAAATACATGTTCTACTCAGCGAAAAGACAATTTAATTAAAATTCGGGTAAATAAAATAGAGTTTTAACCGCGAAAGAAAATATTATGAGGAATTTAATATATTGATAAAACTCGTTGATTAAATTGATGGAATTATTTTACATATCGATTAAATTTATTAACAGACCAAAGTGAAAAAAAGGCTACTAAACCAAAGCTGAGTATTTCTTTTTCAGCAAATGATTCAACACTTTTTTTTTTTTTGCTTTATTTTTTATGTAGATTATAAACTAATCAAGTTTTTATATAATATTTGACATTTTTACAGACAAATTAATAGTTTATACTCACATAAAAAATATATCATACTGCAACTTTCTTTTTCAAAATTATAATGCAAAAAATGGTGACAGATTTGGGTGTTAATACACAAGCAACAAAAGCAATACTGTGCTTCTATTGCTTATATCAAGCAAACGTCAGATTATTTTCCATAAGAAACTTTTGTTTATAAAGTGGAGAATAAAAGAATTATAAACAATTTCAATAATCCTGAAAATGAAGTAAATTTAGTTAAAAAACATAAAAAAAATTCACATCTTGTAAAAATACTGAAAAATATTTATTGGACATAAGATACAAATTTGATACATACATATTATTCTTATTCGTAATTTAAATAATTAATATAATGTTCGAGATATGTTCACAATAATGTTCGAGAAAAGTTCTATTTCGACATGAAAATTATATATTTTTAAATAATCGCGTAAATTTCTTACCTTGCTAATATATCCTTAAATGTGAAATGTAAATCCACTTTTAATATAACCACCGAAAATAAACACACTTTATTCTTTTTTTCTTTGGTTTATATATTCAGATAGATTAATGTTGTGAATTGACTAATGTAGTAAATTATTTAAATATAATCATTCCAGGAACTCAATACAGTTGTATTTCATAACTTCTTTCTTATTACCCAATCTTCGGAAGCACAAATAACGATTAATTTTTATACATAGTGACTGCAGGAAATTTGAAGAACAAAAATATAGATCAAATTCCCCCTAAAATAAATATAACTTTATAGCTGCGTATACACGCATTGAACTGGCACAAGCACAATACACAAATATCAATAATTGCGGAATTTTTTATATAAAAATATCAGGATTCGGGACCGACTTCTTCAATCAAGGAAATTAATGAAAGGCCATTCCGTTTTAACGCGCCAATCGCCAGTGGACTTTGAACAAAGGGAAATAGGCGAAGTCGGCGCTTTAACCCAGTGCTTTGTCTCAGCCTAGGGTTTACTCTAAGATGAGATCATTAAAACTTTTTATCAGCCAGAAATAGAACAGTGAATAAGAAGAAATCAAAAATATTTTATTTTCTTTATTTAGTATTTTTTCATAATGCGTTGCCTTTATCAATTAATATACTTATTACAGTTTTTGTAATTTCAGACATACAGGAAACATACTTTAAATACAGATTTTGTTGTAGCACTTGCAAAAATCATATCGAAATTTGATAAAACACAAGCACTGGCAAGGAAGGTGTCGGTGAGGTGAATTATCCCTATCCGTATTTTAAAATTTAATTAATTATATTTTCTTTATGTCTGATTATTAAAAAAATTATTATTTTTTCATTGAATGGGTATATAATAATTAAACGCTAAGAGAAAATGTTATTAAGAATTTTCCTTCAGAGAAGCTTCAACCTCCAACCCCTGAACCCTTCGCAGAATATTTTAATTCTGTTCTTTTCGTGTTTATACATTTTATGTTAAACGGGGAGGGGAGTTCAAGTGGGAAAAGTCCCCTGAAATAAAGGAAATATATAATAATTAAAAGAAACGCTGTTCTCCGTTTTGAAAAATGTCATTAGAAACATACTTTTGAAAAGAAACGCTGTTCTCCGTTTTGAAAAATGTCATTAGAAACATACTTTTGAACTATTAATATTTCTTAACTGTTACATTTTTATATTTCTTTTTATATTGATATCTTTAACAATTGTCTTGCACGATGAGTTCTTGACAAGAGATTCGTAGTTTAGTCTATTTCATGTTTATGTTCTGCATTTAGAAAAACGGATTAAACTATAGACCGCAGGGACATGTGTTACAAAATCTTGCCCTTCCCTACATTTCTTTCTGCTGGTACTCACTTAGTATTTAGTTGTGCGGTCCCTCCTTCGACGTTCTAGCGAACGCCAATGATAGTAATTTTTGAAAATCTTTATATTTTGTGAAAAGCAATTATTTAATTATTTGTTGGGCCAAAAATAGCCTAGTTTCAATATTTAGTAGGCGAACTTATACAATTTTCTCAGCCGTCCCATGACTTAATAAAATTACTTCTTTTATAAAGTTATACCAAATTTAGTACATGGAAAAGTCTTTGAAACATCTTTCTTCCACTCGAAAAAATATTCTGATGGTGCTGACATACATATTGCAATACAGTTGTGCATAAAGTCATCAGAGATCTGATACAATTGTACTGCAATCAGACACTTAAGTGTCTAAATTTCTAAATGTCTTAATTTCAGACATATCACTATTATTCAGACATCTTTTTGTGTTTATTTATATCATTATCATATTAAGACACTTATGTGCCTTAAATTTAGACATGTATGATGTCTTAAATTTCATATTTAGACACTTAAGTGTCTGAATTACTGTTTCAGACACATAGGTGTCTGAATTTAAGACGCCTGTATTTGCAGTGAACGCTACAGTTGGTTTAACATTAGCTTGTGCCATATGCTGAATGTGATGTAACCATATGCTGTATATATATGTAACCATATGTAACCATATGCTGAAAATTTAAAGGTTGGAGGATTTTAAGAGTTGAAACTATTTTAATAGTTTATAAAATTATGAAAATAATAAAAATTACTGGCTTATAAGGTAATAAATGGAAGAAAGCAAACATTAAGAGAAAGAAAAAAAATCCGAATATTTACTTGAGGAGGTGCCAGAGTATCTATCGGTTCCTCGGATCCTTCTTGTGGTTCTCTCCCTTTATTTTTCTTTTCGGGGACAAACATAACCTGAAATGAATGAAAAGTAATAAATAAAATGTAAACAAATATCTAGAATACTTTTGTTAAGATAATATGAAATTCAAAGTTATGACCAATTGTATAAATTTATCTCTTTAGTGGGTAAAAAAATAGTAGTGTTTTGTGCTTAATGCAATGAATATAAAAAGAAAAATGGCGATGGAGTAAAGATATAAATGTTTGCAGAGAAAATGATGAGAAAACAGAGACAAATAATAAAAAAAAACAATGTAAAAGGAATGCCAAAAATCGTAAATAAGTAAATAATAATAAAACAATTATTAAAAATACGAAGAAAAAGCTGAAAAATAAAATTAAGATACATACACACACGAAAATTTAGATAAAGAAAATTTTTAAAAACTTACATCTTAAGATTTGTTTTCTAATTTTTATTACTTTCATTTATTTACTTTTAAGCTGCTAAGACAGCTACAGGAGAAAGAAAAATAATTGGAAAAGATATTTCCTAGCAGGAGAGATTAAAAGAGTTGCAGATTCATAGTTACATTATTATTATTATTATTGTAAATTGAAATTACCAAGAGAGATGTTTTAAAAGATAAAACTCTGACCGTGAACAAATTAAAACTAAAAGAAACGTAAATTAACGAAGCTCAAAAATGCATTATTCAAAGCAAATTTTTGTGCTTTTTTTAAATTTTCAAGATTTTTCTCATAAGTTTATTATAACTAATGTAACAGGATCTGGACATGAAATAAATATGCTGGTTATCTGTTAACACCTTTTTGATGATCGTCACGTATACGGAACGAATCAGATGTTTAGAATCCTTAATTTTTCCCAGCAGTTATTTTTTATTGTAAATTTAACCTTATTTAATCAGGACATTATCTCGATTCAATTTGGCGAAAATTTCTGTCTCGAAAAACCAGTAATAAAGATTAAATATTCTGTAAAAGACGCTAGTCGCGAAGGGGTTAACTGAAAGGAATTTAATTTTATTGGGAAGTTTATAAACATTTTGAAAACTAACAGAGAAAGAGTAAAAATAATGATTAGAATAATTTCTATAAATGATATTAAAAGATTTATTTTATAAATGAATATCTATTCTGTATTTGATTATTATAAATAATGTTTTGCCATGTAGATGATACTGAAAGCTCATATATAGAATTATATACAGTCTTTATACTCCTGTCACGGTACGTTGTTCTTACTCTGCCCGTTAAATATAAATAAAATGTTATAAATTGAAAATCTTAATTAAAAAAATCAGACATTAAATTTGAATGATCTGATATTTAAAATGTTTGGTATATATATAAAGTGAAATATAATCATATAACTCGACATTTAGAAGGCAAAATAGCACCAATTAAATGTAATGGAGAAAAAACACAATTAAAAAACTTCAAAAGAACAGCATTAAATGCAGTGGAAAAACCGCATCATGAAACAAGCTGTCAAGGGGGCGAATTCATGATGATAGCCGAGGTACGAGATCTATCTGTGTACTGCTTTTTAGTACACATCTGTTCATTAAGAAACTGCTTTTAAATCATTTTTTTCTAAAATAAATGTGTACGATACCTATATTTTGTAACATTTCATTGTTTTATCATATTTTTTTCGAAGCTACTTTGCCCTTTTGCTCTGATTTTAATAATTCTAAAGTTCTCAAATTTATGTTTAATCCTTTATCTACTGACGGTACTTATAAGTATCATTAAAATTAAAATAACTTGCTATAAAATTCGTTTAATACGTCAATTAGTTGTAATACAGTTTAGCATGAGTTATAGATGGATTACTTTATCTAGTTCCAAAAGCATTATTGGTTACACAAAACAAAAATATTTTTAAAAGGATGATTACTTTTACCTTTGCATCTTTTCAGCTTTCTTGGCGTTTGGGAGGGGGGGGGGGATTTTTCAATTCGGAAATATTTCTATCGTAAGAATATTATATTTGCACATTTCCTAATTCTACAAAATACTAGGAAAAATATTTAAAATGAAAGATTTGAGTGGGGTTATAAATATTTCACAAAATATTAGATGTAAATTTTCAACTGGGCAAAAAATGTCCAGACCAGGATTCGAACCCGGGACCTCCTGGCTGAAGCCGCCAGTGCTCTGCCATCTGAGCTATCCCGGACGATTCTGGTCGAACTTTTTCACCCAGCTAACCTTGAAGATTACAGCACCTTGAAGATTAACTTTGAAGATTATCCAGCGATTTCTGGAGTTCCATTACCTGAGATTTATTCTGTTGTGCTGAACCAGGTTTCAGACCAGGTGCTGAAATCTTCAAGGTTAGCTGGGTGAAAATGTTCGACCAGAATCGTCCGGGATATCTCAGATGGCAGAGCACTGGCGGCTTCAGCCAGGAGGTCCCGTGTTCGTATCCTGGTCCGGACATTTTTCGCCCAGTTGGAAATTTACATCTAATATGATTTGTTTACCAATTAGAATAATTGTGTGAAAATTAATCTAGTGTAATTTCACAAAATCCCTATGAATTCAAATTTAATTAATCCTTCTAAATCCTCCAATCCTTCTAACATTTATTAAATGATTATGTAAATCTCGTAATGTAGTTTCAAAAATTCACGAAAAATGCTTTAGAAGATACAATTTTCATGAATTCATAATTCAGTACATAAAGGGTTAAAGCTACATCAAAGATGTTTAATATATATCCGTACAGTAGAACTTGTCAAGATGAACTCATAAGTAAATAGAAAAAAAAATATTTTTAGACAATTATAATGTCTATTATTCATCTGTGTCACTATGAATGTGTTCGTTTTATACAAGATTCCATGACAGAAAAATTAAAATTTCACACATTTCACAGAATATGATTTACATTAAAGTGAATATACATACAGATATAGATGGCTGAAAACACATAAATTAACATTTATGCATTTGTACAAAAAATTTTTTACTTATTTTTTAATTTTAAAATACCTTTTTGTCCATTGTAAATCACGGACATTCATCGAATAATTACGGAAAGGTTATTTTTAATCTAGTACAATTGATTTAATTTTTAATCCATTTTTGCATGCTTAAAAAATAAATAGTAGAATACGATTAAAAAATGCTTAAAACAATTGTCAGAAAAGTCTCAAAAAATAAAAAAATGTCAGCTTTTCTAATATTTCATTAATCCAATTATTTATAATTTTATTTTCACTTACTTTCTTTCTTAAGATACTGATCCCTTTCCCATTTAAGAAAAATATTTCATTCTGTTTATAAGAAAACATTCTTTTTACAAATATATAATTATGTATTATCTTTACTAAGAAAATTATTCCAACTTAATCTGAAGAACGTATTGATGGCTTCGCAAACACATAATGTTATTTTCCGGGTTATGCTTCATTAAGCTTATTCATTTCATTTGTAATTTCGAATTCATTTTCTAGAGATAATTCAGGAAGTAATAAGAGTGTAAGACGGAATAATGATGTTGTAATTAATTTGTCTGGAACAATGAAGTAATGTATGCATTAATATTTTTATCCTGTATAAATTGTGAAGGAAATGAAATGCTGCAAAATAGTTTTACGAAGACGCACACATATACAGGCACACACGCATACACATACATACACATCTGTTTTCATATAATTATCCCAAACATTGTATGTTTTAAAATTACCTTTTAAACTTTTACATTATGTTATTTTTTAGCCTTTTCAGTAACACGTTTTTTGGTTGCATCAGTTATCGTAGGCAGGATTTTTTTCAGCTTTAATTTTCAAGTTGTGCAATAGCCTGCACTTTTGTTAACTAAGGCTCGTCCACGTGCTAGTCATTTTTTTTTTTTTTTTTTTTAAGCTAATAGATAGTTCTATGTCCACGATAAATCTCAAGTATATCGTACATATACAGTTCTACTCTTCATTCAGTAACGTATGAATATGTATATATTCGGTCATCCGCCTGGTTCACAGAAAAAACGCATACATGTAGAGCGTATAGTTAAGTTTTAACCACTTGAAGGACAAGCAGTTGCGTTTGTATAATGCTGAATTCCCACCGGAAATTTGGAAAAATTCTATTTCAAAATAAGTAAAAGCAATTTTGCGGCATTTTTCCACCAAAGTTAGAAAAGTAAAATTTAATAAAATTTTTCTGGTGTAAAACTTCATTAATCGTAGGTGGTATATAATATATACCGGTGCCCCTCAAGGGGATAACACCAGACCGAGGTCACGTGAGCATATGTCGGACACACACGCCACATGGAACACTACGAGGCTAGAGATAAAGACAGGCTATCGCGGAGCATTACTACACGCGTCTCTTTTTTCAGACGGTTTGAGTCACATGATTATCGAATGCACCAATGCAGGTGCACGTCACAATAGCGAACTAAAGCGAAAGGTAGTGCGGCAGCCTGTCTTTTTCGTTAGTCTGGAATACTCTCGTGCGATGCTTGGAGGAGAACGCTGGATTGGCAGAAAATAAGAATTGTCCACATCTATAAGTATGTACAACTGAAAAAATTAAATAAAAATCCTGATATCTGATGCAGAGTCATCCCATGTCACGTGTGGGACAGCTTTTCTACATATTTCTGCTGTTTTAACAATCTTATTCTATCAAACAACCACTCTAATGTGAAAATCTGGAGTTTTTTGTTATTTTTAATGTATAGTTTATGTTTTAACAACTTATAAGTCAATAGATATAGGCATTTAAGTAAGTTTCGCGCGCAGGACATTTCGTCAGTTTTCATGGAATGGCCCTGAAGCGGACATATCACTTAGGTCTAGGATTTATAATGTGGAGATATTTATTATCTATTACTTTTATTATCTATTTATTATTAAAAGCGGCCTGCTTACTAAAGTCTTGGGTTTAAAATGTGGAGATTTTTAAACCTTTCAAAGGGCTATTCCATATCACGTGTGGAACAGCTTTTCTACACATTACTGCTGTTTTAATAATGCTATTGTATCCTCAAATTAAAGATCTATGCTAAAATGAATATATGTTTTTTGTTAATTTTAATGTATAGTTTGATTGCCCAAGAGGGAATTGTCAGACAAGAAAACCAAGTCGATAGAGCATAGTGTCCCTGCCGGTCGCCTTTATTAAGGTCTAAAAAAAAAAAAAAAAAAAAATACAGTTTTTCGCCAGAGCTGAAGTCGCTAAGATCGCGATAGTGGCCGGTATATCCATAAATTCAGTAAATATAAATATTTACAGTATAAGCTCCGCCCGCTGGGGCACAGACTGCCCCTACGCGACAGACAGCGGGAGAAAAACGTTGACTTAGGCTGCGTACAGACGCGTATTTTGCCTACTTCGCTAGTTTTCTTGGAAAATCTTTTATTCTGAACCCATCTGCGGTTTATTCACAAAAGAAGGAGGGGAATCAACAATGGGTCAGGAGATAAGGAGCTCGACTCTACTTGAAGGAAAGGTTTCCTCTTTTGCCGGACATCAGTCCCTTTCCTGCTAAAGTCGTTAAAAATCAAAGACGCCGCGTGGCCACAGAAAACGAAGCCGACACTGATAACAGTTAGAAGGATGGTGCGTGCGCAGCCACCCGTCACCCGCTGGGGCAAGGAGCCCCACGCGAAAGGCATCAGGTGGGAAAGTGGGGGGGTTGCTGCTGCTATGGCAATTGTGCGTGTGTTGGTACACACTGTAAGTCCACTAAGTCCAGATTTGGAGTGTTGAGCAGATACTTTGTTTGCTTCCGACGCATGATCGCTAGAAAGTGAGAACACAAATTTCTTTTTGAAATTGATAAATATGCTTTAATTTTGCCAGCAGTGCTGGTTTTGAGAGTATGTTTAATAGCCAGGATTTGGGGAAGGGGCGGAGCTGAGATATTGTATATGCCAGTTTTCCGTTAGGGTACAGTGATAGTAGTTATGCTCTGATAACAAATTATAAGTGATTAAATATAGGTATTTATGTGAGCGTCACGTGCGGGACATTTTGTCTGTTTCTCATGGAATGACCCTGCACGTAATTGCAAGATTAAGTTAGAATCAGATCTTCCACAGCAGGCGATGTACATTCTGGGGCATCTGCATTGTCACCCGAAACACACATGTGTACATAATTGTTATAATTCTAGTAATCAAGATGCGAATGAAATATTGATTACAAAATTACATCTTTACACACATGTTAAGTTAATAAAAGTAAATGTAGTTTAAAAAAACTCTTTTATAAGCATTGAATGTTTATCTTAAAATTCACGCATACTTTCATTACAGCAATTTATGTATTTTCAAATAAATTCCTTTACAATGCATTTGGTGCAGACTTCTTGCAGATTATTGAAAATTCACCCCTTTGATTTACGCTTGATAAAAAATGCAAACTAATGATTTTGTAACAAAAATTATGATTTTCGCTGGATTTCTTTTTATTAACTCTTTCCAACAAAGTTGAAAAGTGTTTATGCATTCGGTTTGTCTGGCCGTCTGGCCACGCTCTAACTCTCGTAAATATACTCGGATTTTCATGCAACTGATAATCCATATTTAGGATCAACTAACCATGTTTGGTATTGCATATGAAGCATGTGGAATTAATATTTCATTTGCAGGACTACCCGAAAGAATTCCATTACATTATGGTACATGGGGAAAAATCGTTTGCAGAGTATTTGAATAACATTACGCTGTTTCGAATGTAATTAAACTGATATAAATCACTAAATTTCGCTACGATCACGTTAGAACAGGGCATTCATAGCATTTTTTATTCATTTACAGGGACACACAAAAGAAATTGGTTACAGTACTGTCTTTGAGTAGTAATTGCTGAGTGTGCAGTTTCAAATTCTGTATGCGCTTTTAAATTTAGATAATCTTTTGCACGTTACTCGTTATATATCAATTCTATACCTCATATACAGGGCTGCACAAAAGTATTCAGGTACCATTCTCGTTATTAGAGGAACTTGCTGAAGGGGAATTTTCAAATGAAGTTTATGTATTTCTTAAGTGAACAAAATTTTGGCATTCATGTAGTTAATAGATGCAAATCTATAAACCATATACAGAGCTGGTGAAACAATCCAGATAATCTTCCGATTGTAGATGAGAACAGCTGAAATTGGGTTTTGAAATGTGTCATGCGTTTCCATAAGGCTGAATTAGACTTAATATTATAATTTTTTAAACGGTGCAGTTTTGTTACACTATTCTGAATGTGTTGGAAAGTGTTTCATAATCTATGCTGAACGCATGATTTTTACTTTCTTGTTTAAATATTGTTATTGAAAAGAAAAAATACTTTATTTAAACCATCTATTCACGATTTCTAAATTGTTTTCTCAACATATAATCATAATTCAATTAATATTAAACTATTAATTGATTAAAGCGTACTTTAAAAATGAATTACACTCTTTATTTTTGATTAAAATTTTCTATTTTATTATGTTTAAAATATTTTGTTGTGGCAGTTCCATCGCTAGTTGGAATGTTTTGGCACATAATTAACTCCGTTGTTTTTGTAATTCGTCAACAGTTGTAACCATAAAGATTATTTGACTATTTATCTCCTGCGGCGGGCTAACAGAAAAATGCCTTAAAATTAATTTATAATTAAGCTTTAAAAATATTAAAATGTTGTATCACACATGTAAAACACACATGTATACATAATATATATAATTTTAGCATGTCAAGGAGCGAAGGAAAAATATATATTAAAGTTCCATCTTTATATATAAAAATCAAATTAAATTAAATAAAAGAAGTTAACAAATATTTAATTATCTTAACCACTGAACTACGTAAATGCGACTGCCTGTGGGGCATTTCTTTCTTCTTCATGCGATTTCCTGTGTTTTAATCATTTCATGGGCAAAATAATTGCATTGTTGAAATGATTGACTGCAACCAGAAGTTACAAAAAATTGAATCGAAAATAACTAAATGTATTTCTAATTATATTCTAAATATTTTCAAAATTTCTGGTATAATTACAGCAGTTGGGAATTATACTTCCCACCGCTTGTGAAGAGGTTAAATGATATAAATTTCAAGGTACTGAAAGAGTTCTTGTTACTGTCATAATTAACATGAATATATTTATTTCCTTTTATAAGTAAACTATCTTTTTCGAAATGTATAATTGTTTAATCATATATATTATAAAGCAGTAAGCTCTAAAAGTTCCGCTCGAGTGTTTTCAAAAACTACTCGGTAGATTTTTTTTCCAAATTGTATCATTCGATAGGAAATACTCCCGGGGTGGTTTATGAGAAAATATACAGGGATAGCTATGATTTTTGGTAATAAATTTCGTATTTTGTTGATATTTTTGGCAAAAGGGTTACCAGTAATTATTTTTTGGCATCATTTTATCGTTGGTTAAAGAACTGAAACGGTTATATCAGGTAGAAAATAACTGTTATTCGTTTAATTTAAAAAAAAATCAAACACCCTTTTAATGAGAGATAAATTTATAAAACGAAAATATTTAATTTAAATACGAGAGGAATGTTTATAAAACTTAAAAAAATAAATTAGTTTGAAAGAAGCAATTGATACATTATTTGGCGATTTTTCGCTTGCGTCAGGTTAATAAAAATGTGCCTGAAAAAAACTTGAAGAAATAAAATTTAAGTAACATTCTTTTAGTCTTTTTTCGTTTGTTTTTCAATTTAATTAGCATTTTTATGTAACTCTCCCATCGTATGTCTTAGAGGAAAAAATAGAATAAGTAATTATAAAAATGGCTGTATTAGTGAGTTACATGCTATTTAATTAATACTTTTGTCGCCAAACAATGCAATTTTAAGCCAAGGCAGAAGCGTGAAATAAGTCAGGCGAAGATCGTAATAATTTTTATTTTATTCTATTTTATTTTTATGTAGGAGAAGATTTTGGAGTAAATTTTTACATTCAAATGTAAATCATATAAAAAGCAGTTAAAATTTTAATTATGTAGCAAGTATTTAAATTTTAGTGTAAATGTCTGCCAATTACACACATATGCTAGAATAATTTAATTTCAGTTATTATCATAGTATGGTATACCATTACTATGGAAAGATGCCGTTTTGTTTTCTGCAAGCATGTGATTTTTATATCCTGGAACTCAGATCATTACTTATTAATGGAATACTGCGTATTATATTATTATTTTTTTTAAGATGTCGGATCTATTGCCAATTTAACTTATAGGAATATTAACTTCTTTAAAAGTAAGGATATAAGAAGATTCTTAAGAAGATTTTAGCAATTATGCGTTATTATTATTGTAAAAAAGGGGCAAAAATTTTGCAATAAAAATTGATTGCTGAATTTAATTTCAGATATTTTTTTAATTCGTCGCTTCTTCTAAACTTAGCAACAAATTAAGAGTTGTTTTCATAATAGACGGTAGATTAGTTTACTCTTGACTGGAAAGGAATTAGGAAGCCTATTTTTTTGTCCGTGTTATTATGCTCTTTAGAAAAATGCAAAATAAATCTTTGGTTCATGTATTCACCAAAATGCTTATTGCTAAAATTTTTTGTATCACTAACTTTATTTATCATTGTCATCTATTTAAAACATGAATATTTATTTATAAAAAATCTGTAATTGACTCGACAACAATTTGACATTATTTATTGGATCGTAACTTGGCGAGTAATTAAGTTTGTTTTGTCATCTGGTAAATCTGGTAAATCTGTAACAATATTGTTGAATCAGTCTTAATGTTTGACGTCAACCATCACAATGGAGTCGATTACAGATGATTAGAAAGATTTTATTGGATGCAAGAGGTTTATTTTTCTACAAGATTAAATCCTCTGGTTTTGTAACGTGTAAACGGTTACATGATTGTAAATTGTCTAAAAAATTAAAAGGCAGTGAAAATGACGTCATTTTAATTTTATTCAAACAATTCAGCTTTATAAACACACCTATCTATATTTCACTTTTCTTTTTTATATGAAAGTTAAACATTCATTTTTGACTGCAAATTCTTGAATATATTTTTTAAGGTATATACTCTGCTGGAATCCAAAGAGAGAAAACAGTAGTAGTAGATGAGGGATTTCACAGAACACAGTCGAATAAAAAGAACTTCGAATCAGAAATATTTCACGTCAATTCAATTAAATAATGATATGCGGAACAATTTTATGTATTCATGATAAATCAACAGAACGATTTTTACTCATTGGAAGTAAATCAGCACTCAAATAATTAAAACCTCGAAAAACTGAATATTAATATGTTTATTATAACCAGGCAGTCCTGGTTCAGATCTCATATAGCGGAGATCGCTCGCTTCAAAATTTAAATTACATCTACCTCATAAACAAACTGAAAAATAGTAAAGTAAAAAATAGGGTTACCATAATTCTTGGCGGTGATTAATTTTCGCCAAGTCAAACAGAAAGAAAGGGGGTTTTAACACACTGCCCCCGGATGAACAATTACTATTGTTCATCATTCAAACTAAATTTTTATCAAAGATTTCAAATTACATCAATAAGACAATTAAAAGTTAGAACATACTTACAATAATGAGACATACAATTAATTCTATTTTCACAGGAACAACTACTGAAACTAAAATATACAAAATACAAGATTAGAAAAAGTTAAAAAATGAAAATGTAAACAAATTGTTCGTAAAAGTGAAATGTTCAATGTTAGTCCATAATGTCAAGTTCAAGTTTATGTAGCAGTTGAACTGGTCTCTTTATTGCACCAGATTCAGTTTGTATAGCACAAGACCTAACTTTCGAATCTCTTCCTAAAAAGAGCTCTGTAATTCTTCCGCATTTCCACATGTGCTTTGGAGTTTTATCTTCATTAATTAACACAACGTCACCAATTTTGAATTTAGTCGGAGCTTTGACAGGAACTGAAAAATTGGCAGAACGCAGTTCTAGCAAATATTCCTGCCTCCAACGTTTCCAGAAATGGTTTAAAACTTGCTCTCGATATTTCAATATTTTTGTTAACGTTATTTTGTTCGATTTAGGTTCAGTAACACAATGAAAATCTGGTAGAGAATTTATTCGTTTGCCGATCAGGAAATGTGAAGGAGTAAGTGGAAGCGGTTCACTGTTTTCTTCATAAACATAAGTTAAAGGGCGTCCATTAATCATTGCTTCGATTTCAGTTAAAGTGGTTTGTATTTCTTCATATGAGAGACAAGATCTTCCGAGAACTTTCTTCAAAGGAGTTTTCACCGAACGTACCATACGTTCCCAAAAACCGCCCCACCAACTGGCTCTTGGAATAATGAATTTCCATATGATTCTATTTTTATTAAAATATCGTAAAACTTCCTCTTTCGATATTCGGCTCCAAACTTCTCTAAGAAGATTATCAGCTTTGATAAATGTTTTCGCATTATCACTGTAGATTGTTCGACAAATTCCTCTACGAGAGATAAATCTTTTAAATGATAAAAGGAAAGTTTCCGTCGTTAAATTGGTACATAATTCGAGGTGCACAGCTCTAGTGACTGCGCACGTGAAAAGAACTATATAGGCCTTTTCTTGGCCAGTTTTTGCTTTGACATAAATAGGTCCTGCAAAATCTACAGCACAGGTATAGAAGGGTGATGATTCAGTAATACGATCTCTAGGTAATGGTGCAATTTCTTGCTTCCCAGGAGAAGCTTTAAATTTTGTGCAAATAAGACAGTTTTTCAGTACAGATTTTATCATTTTTCGTCCTCTAATTATAAAATAATTTTCTCGTAAGTGAGCTAAAGTTGTTGCAATTCCATAATGGAAAACCTTTTCATGGGCATTTCGAATTAACAATTTGGTGTAAGCACTCCCATATGGAAGTATAAAAGGGTGCTTTTCCCTTTGAGATAATTCTGAAAATTGTAATCTTCCAGATAAAATTAACAAATCATTCTCATCCAATTTTGGATTCAGACTATACAAGGTTGAATCTTTATCGATGGGCTTTCCCTTTTTTAGTAACTCAATTTCACGATTGAAGACAGATAACTGGGTTTGTTTTAACCAATAAAATTCTGCCTTTTCAATTTCTTGAGCTGTGAGCTCACCTGAAATTTTAGGTTTCAATTTATTGATATTATTTATAAATCTCAAGATCCAGGCTGTGATATTAAGTAATTTGGAAAGAGAACTAAAATTTTCTAATTTTAACAAAGACTCTGGAGGTACAACACCTACTGTACAAGATAATTGAGTAGAACTCAAGTTTGTTGATTTTCTTTCGTTCGAAATATTTTCATTAAAAGTTATCTTTTCAGGTTTCGGCCAACTGTCCTTTGGTAATGACAACCATTCAGGACCGTAATACCATAATTTGTTTTCTATGAGGTTATGTAAATTTTCGCCTCGAGTAAGTAGATCACTAGGATTATCCTTACCCGGAATATATTTCCATATTCTAGGATCAGTTAAAGATTGTATTTCTACAACCCTATTAGCCACAAAGGGCTTCCAATCCATGGCTGATCCCTTGATCCAATGTAACGTAATTGTGGAATCTGACCAGATATGAATTTCCAAATTTTGAAAATTAAATGCACTTTTCAGATATTTAGACATCCTTGCAGCTATTAATGCCCCCATTAATTCAAGCCGAGGAATTGTCAAACATTTAATCGGGGCGACTCGGCATTTTGCCCAAATAAGACTAGTCATAATTTTATTATCACTTGTGGTACATCGAAAATAAGCTACGGCCCCATAAGCCTTAGGACTAGCATCTGAAAATATATGAATTTCGATTGGGTCCGAAAAGTCTAAACCCTGTGGAAAATATTTGCGGGGTACCTCAAATTTATGTAAATGTTCGATTTCTGCATACCAATTTTCCCATTCAATTTTTAAATCATCAGGGAATTTTTCATCCCATTCCAAACCCCTTTTCCATGTTTCCTGTAGCAAACTTTTCATACGAACAGAAAATGGTGCAATGAATCCAATAGGATCAAAGAATTTTAACATGGCTTTAAGAACAACGCGTTTCGAGGGATTAAATTTCCAATCATCAGGAAAGGATTGTACGTCAAAACGTAAAATATCCCAATTAGTATCCCATAATAATCCCAAAATTTTTAGAGAATTATTCAAATTTTCTTCTGAGTCACATAATTTATTTTCCTTCCATAATTTTCTAAGTTTGACAGAATTAGTATTGAATTTTCGCAAATTCATGCTAGCTTCTTTAAATATATGTGAAGCTGTTGAGGATAGATAATAAGCGTCTTCGTCAGATTTTGACCCCGTAATCAAATCATCTACATAAAAAGAAGAGTCCAATATCTTAACAACTTCAGAATGATCAACATATTTACGTATATGGGATTTAATCGTTGCGGCCAAAAGAAAGGGACTGCAAGTTACCCCAAAAGCAGCTCGTGTAAATCTCAAAAATTTTAAATCATCCTTTTCGTCACCAAACCACAAAAATTTTAAATAATCCCGATCTTCCACTGTTATCCCAATTTGCAAAAACGCTTTCTCTAAGTCAGCGCTAAATGCAACATTAAATTTTCTGAAATTAAATATTACATTAAGAATGTTCGGGTTAAGATTCGGACCTGGATACAAGCAGTCATTTAGAGAATTTAAATGTTTTTCTTTAGAAGAAGCATCGAAAACCATTCTTACCTTAGTAGTTAATTTATCATTTCTTAAAACCGGCCTGTGCGGCATAAAATAACCACTTTCTGTTATTTTATCAGGACATTCTTCTACAATTCCAGCAGTTAATTGTTCTAATATAATATCTTTATAATTTTTACATAAGTCATTATCCTTCTCGAGTTTACGATTTAATTCCTCAAAGCGACTTCTAGCTATTCTAAAATTATTCCCGACTTTATTTTTGTCATCCTTCCACAATAAACGTTTCATATCTATTATTTACGAATTTTAAGTTATTCTCAAATTTATTCACAATTTCCTTATCTGCATCAGAAATATTATCATTTGATTGCGTAATACCCAAAGATTCAATATCCCATAAAAAAGTCAAATCTTCCTCAACTGGAGTTGAAACGCACAGATTTAAAATAGAAGCACTTTCCATTTTTTTTCTTTTTTCATCTTCATAAAAACCACAAAGTGAATATCCAAATAAACTATCACATAAAAAGAGAGATTTAGTTATTTTTTTTATTTCTCTATCGTAACAGATTTGATAAAAATAATCCGCTCCAATAAGAACATTTACATTAGAATGGGATGATGCAACAGCATTTGTTAATTTAAAAGGTGCCAGTTTATTTTTTATCTGTCTGGAGAGAAGGGGGGGAAAAATCCTAACGTTTGAAATTACATCTGTGACTAAAGCCTCGATAAATATGAAACGCGATTTGTTTTCAACATGGCATAATTTTAATTGCACAACATCAAATGTTTTTATTTGTGGTTTAACAGCTGCAAAAGAATAAATTTGAAGTTTTTCTTGACGAATAATTCGGAGATTTAATTTTGATACTAATTGCTCCGTGACGAATGACCTTTGACTCCCCAAATCATACAAGCATAATGCAAGCTCAGAGCCTTTATCAGATTCCACATTTACGCAAGATGTTTGTAATATTACCTCTTTAAAAGAATTTTCATTTTCATTTTTACAATGAGATATTGAACTAATAATTGTGTCAGCTGATTCGATTTCTTTTGGAATTGTCGGTTGAGATTTTTTTAAACAAATCGAATAATGATGAAAATTTCCATTACAAAATTTACATGGCTCTAAATTCGATTTACATTTAGCCGAGACGTGAAATTTCTTGAAACAAGTGTAACAGCGTCCTTGCATACGTAATTTATCCCGTTTTTGAGGAATAGTACACACTTTACACAATTTTGAATCATGTTCATTGTCACAAAATAAACAAACATTTTTTACGTTAGTAGCCAATGCAGAGGCTGAAGGAATGTCGCGTTTATAGTTGCTAAAATGTTTATAACTGTTATTGTATTTATTTTTCTCTTTTTTAGCACTAAAACTATTTTCAGAGCTCTGGAGTGCCATAGTAGATTCTCGGGATTGAACTTCGTTTTTAATGAAAGAAAGAAGCTCTTCGACTTCCATTTTTTTACCATCGGTTCTTTTACGATTAAAATCTAACGCCATTTCAGCAGGTATCAACTTTAATAAAATAGGGCATAGGAGATGACCATAACTTCCTGCTGTAACTCCGAGAGAATTTAAATTTCTAATTTGTATTTCACAACTGTCATACAGTTCCCGAAGTTCTCTAACATTAGATGCATTCTTTACCTGTTTTAAATTTAAGAGTTTATTCATATGTGCGTTGATGACTAGGTCGTCACGACCGTAGCGAGTCTTTAATAAATCCACCGCAGATTTAAAGTTTTCCTCAGAAAGCGAAAATCCTGCAACAGCATTATATGCACTACCTCCAAGAAGAGATTTCAAATAGACAAATTTGTCAATAGGAGTTAAATTGCAATTCTTTTCAATTGCGTTAGAATATTGCCCCCAAAATTCTAACCAGGAACTGCTGTCACCAAAAAATTTATTTATAGTGAGCTTCGGCAATTTCATAGATCGCTCTAAATTTCCGTTTTGAGAACCGGATTCATTTTTCATAAAATTTTGAAAAGTATTATTCTGATTTTGGGAGTTATGTTCATTTAAGAACTTCGTTATTTTATAACGAGATTCGATTATTTTCTCACTATAGGTTTCGGAATTTTCGATTTCTTTCTCAAAATCGTCATCGGCGATAATATCCTGGATATCAGAGTTTAATTTTTTTAATAATTCATATTTGTCATTTAACTGGTCCTTACAAATGTTTAATAAATCTAGCTTATTTTCTAATGTCAGTGCATCGTCTTCAAGAGTTGTGCTTATTTTTGTACACAATTTTGTAGTTTGTGTACGCAATCCACTTCTTTTCTTTTTTAAAGTATCAATATTAACAGTAGTTGACATATTTACTTTCAATTAATAAACAATAAAAAATTAGCTTACCTCAAGCTTTCAGAATCAGACGAAAATAATATTCATTCGTCAGTCCAGACATACTGTCGCGGTTAGCCAACATGAGGGATTTCACAGAACACAGTCGAATAAAAAGAACTTCGAATCAGAAATATTTCACGTCAATTCAATTAAATAATGATATGCGGAACAATTTTATGTATTCATGATAAATCAACAGAACGATTTTTACTCATTGGAAGTAAATCAGCACTCAAATAATTAAAACCTCGAAAAACTGAATACTAATATGTTTATTATAACCAGGCAGTCCTGGTTCAGATCTCATATAGCGGAGATCGCTCGCTTCAAAATTTAAATTACATCTACCTCATAAACAAACTGAAAAATAGTAAAGTAAAAAATAGGGTTACCATAATTCTTGGCGGTGATTAATTTTCGCCAAGTCAAACAGAAAGAAAGGGGGTTTTAACAGTAGATCTGTCACAAGAGGACATTTATTAAGAAATATAGCGTAACATTCAGTGAGATCATATTTAAGCTACCAGAATCACATATTGTGCGAAATGAGATTCCAGGATTTCAAGGACTATCAAACGAAAATAAACCACCTGAACATTATTCATGTTCAGTGGTCAATCTGTGCAATAATTCTAATGGATTCTAATTTAGTAATGTCAGATCAGAGACCATTTTAATTCCTTTTGTCATAAGGGTATCATTACCCTACCAAAAGTGCTCTGTTAATAATCAACTAAAATAATTGCTGGTTAATAGCTAAATTTTGTCCAACGCTTAAGATAATATAGCATTGCAATGGCGTTCGTATCGTTTTCAGAAATGAGCAAAGTCCAGCTGAAGGTCCGTATTGTTTAAAATACAAGTTCAAATTTATTTCGTTTAATACAAGGTTCATTTGGAAATACTGACCAGCGCAGCGGGCATAGCCTGCTAGTATATTTATAAAGAAAAATATTCGAACTTATTCTGAAGATTGTATTGATAGCTATGTAAACGGATAATGTTGTTTTCCAGATTGTACCTTATTATGCTCGTTCTTTCGTTCTATTTGTAATTTTGAATTAATTTTTGCGATATAATTTAAGAAGTCGTAAGTACATAATTTTTACTTACGTTATAGTACGTAATTACATTTACTGCTGATGTAATTAATTTGACTGGAATTAATCTAAGCATTTATATGTATGATTGAAATATTAATGAAGTATTTCAAAATCGTTTCTTGGTGATACACCTATGCATAATTTTAAACTAGACATCGACCGAAAATTTGGTTTCGTTTTCGGCTCAAAATCGGTTTTTCGCCGAAAATTCGTTTTCAGCGAAAATGTTGCCGAAAATTAGACCGGATCGAAACTATGTGTATTCCAAAAATCTCGTTTCTTCCTTCAGAAATTTTCGGCGTTACTCATTGATTTCAGCTGAATTGGCTCAAATGAGACACCCTTTATTTATTGCTATGAACTTCGCTGTTTATAATTGTCAGTTATGAATGAGTGAAGACGTGATTGCAAATTATGAAGCAAGCAATGGATATAGGACTAGTTTTTGAAGACGCTTTTCACGTACTCATAAAGAGCTGTAGACTTAACACTAATAGAAAATTTTCAGTTTGAAACCGCAGAAGTGTTTCGAAAAATCTTCGAGAAAATTCTAGAACAACACATGATCATTTACAAAAATCGTTATAAAAGATAAATCGAGGTATCTATACCTGAAACATTTCTTAATTAGGTGAAATTCGTATAATTAGAAAATCATTCTGTATCGTTGAAGAATTAATTACATTTTATTTTATATAAAAATAAAAAAAATTTGGTCACAGGCACAAAGAGCTAACTTGGGCCACACGTGCAATTACACCCACGTATAATTAATTAATATTTATGTATACTTATGTATGTATTAATTACTTTGAGAAAATTGGTAATTTTCGTTTTCGGCTGAAAATAGAAAGATTACCGAAATTAGGGTTCAGTTTCAGCCTTAAAGACCTGTTTTGACCGATTCCTATTTAAAACATATATATTTACGTGCATGGTATCCCAAAATTACCATCGAAACTTTAAAGTTCAAAAGTTGATCAACTATAATAATCATAAAAATTAAGAATTTGACATGTTATAAAGTAAATCATAAAAGATGTGAAAAAAATTAAGCATTAAATTTTGACTCCCGATAGGGTATTGAAAAAAAGTCTTTTTCTGAGATTTTTTTTTTTTTTTTTTTTTTTTATGTTTTAATAAAATTTAGGATATCTATGGATGATTTTTGTTTGAAGATTGTATAAACGTGTTTATACAAGAAAAGAAACATAGGTTTATTTATAAAAAAAAAATTATGTATTTCAATTAGATCAAGGAAAAGATCTAACCAGGGCTTCCTGCGTTACAGAATATAGGTGAAAACTATTTTTTTTTTAAGAAGACAGTTTACCATAAAATTTGTCAAAAAATCTATTTTTATTTTTTAATGTAAAATGAAAGTCTGTTTAATTGTGAATATTTTAACACCTCGTTTTTACCCATCTCGAGAGATAGTGTAAATTTTGTTAATACACTCACAACAGGACTAACAAAGATGATGCTCACCGATTTTGATGAATTGAAGGTATGCTGTAGAGTTCTTATCCCTAATTATTCTTGTGAAAGGATTTCTTGAAATGGGCCTTAGATTTTGAGAAATTGGGGGCTAAAGTTGAGCATACGTTTCAAATACCCATTAGTTTGCGGCTTTCAACATGTTCCTTCGTGATG
The DNA here is from genome assembly GCA_963932465.1 of Maratus speciosus. Taxonomy (NCBI): domain Eukaryota; kingdom Metazoa; phylum Arthropoda; class Arachnida; order Araneae; family Salticidae; genus Maratus; species Maratus speciosus. Next base: position 304,422,500 of record OZ010800.1, read on the forward strand.
TGGACGCAGAATGCTCGCACCGCCACCCGGACGGCCCGACTTCGATGCTACTTCTTAACTTTTTTTTTCTTTTTTAATTAATTTTATATTTTGACACTTTACAACCTTTAAGTAGTGTTATGAATTGCTGAAAATTAGAATTTTTTTATATTTTCGTAAAAAATATACAATTACGTTTATAATTTTTTTTTTCATGAAAATTTATGTGTACTAATTTACAGCATTTGCAAACTAACATCTCTACTGACGAAAATCCAAAATATTTTATGTCTAGATTTTTTTTATTATTAATATTTACCTTTATATATTTTTATATTTTAAGTGAAGTTCAGAAAAAAATATATCATGTAAGTATATATTTACTTTATGGAATTTTAACTGAAAATTTATTATGTCGTGTAAATTATAAATAATAATTTTGATGTCAAATATCCAAATATGCTTATCTTTAGATGAATAAAAATGAGCAAATTATATTTCAAAATACTTTTTCGTTCTAACAAATAATGATAATAAAGCAAAAATTGTGAACTGGATATGTAAAAATCATCTCCAGTTACCTCAACACATAGAGGTTCTGCTCTCGAAGCTGGTAGACGGGAGGTGCTGGGTTCGAACCGAATCGCGCCCGTCGGCCTAACCGTTTCGGAGTTTTCGTGGTTTTCTCCGAAACCTTGGATTTCCATGCGTAAATACGGGTTAGGTTCCCTTAGAAAGACCCCCACGAAGGGCACTCCCCCTAGGGCCAAATGTTTCGTATGAATATTCCGTTATGAATATCTCTACGATAAATCTCACCCGATTAATTGCATATTTACTAAACCTAAATGTAAAATACGGTTAGGTTCCCTTAGAAAGACCCCCACGAAGGGCACTCCCCCTAGTGCCTATATCCCAAGAGTAGATAATCGGCCGTCAAATATCAACCAACCAACCAACCAACCTCAACACATATAACTTATGATATATATATATTAATAAATCATCAGCTAGACTTTCATAATAATATCAGAATAAATAAAAATAATATTGATATATTTTATGTCCTTTTGAAGACAATTACTAGGTAAGAAGTTATGCTCTATACAGGAAAATGTTTCGTATGAATATTCCGTTATGAATATCTCTACGATAAATCTCACCCGATTAATTGCATATTTACTAAACCTAAATGTAAAAGTCAGTAATAGCAAACATTTTTATATTTCATCATTTGCCATATTTTAATGTATGTAAAACAAACCAAATATTAAAAAAGATATTTATTTTGTTATTTAAAAAAAATATATATATAGTGCATTATTTGAGACTTGTATTTTAAATATAAAAAGGAAAATAATAATAACTTTAGGAAAACAAACGTTCTGCACAAATTAACTTGTATTTCCGTCAGCAGAAAGATTAGTTTTAAAATTACAGAAAAAATAGAAGTTTTCGTGAAAAAACCAAAATATAAATCGATTTTTTCTAGGAAAATATCAAAATTTCAAAGTTGTAAAAATTCATAACTTAGATTAAAATTTGTAAAGTGTAAAAAAATATGAAATTAATCTAAAAAAATAAAAAGTCAGGGGCAGCATCGAACTCGGGTCCCTTAGCCGGCGGTCGAATACTCTGAGCTCACGCCACGAAATACTCGTAGAACAATGCAAACTAATGAGCCCGTCATGTTTGGTGGTCCCCTTGTCAATGCAATTACCCACATAAATTAAAACTTTAAGTGGCTTTTTCTTCATGTTCATATTTTCTTCACTTTCACGTGGTAAAGTTTTTTTTGTGTTTGGGATAGAGATTTAAACATTTTTGTACATATTCTTTATTATATATGTGATAAATCTGCGCATGGAATCAGCCTTCAGGTTTTCTGTTATTTAAAAAAAAATGAAGATGTGTCACATATGAAGATGTGTCACATTTCATCGTTTTACACTATACATATCAGTAAAAATTGTATTAAATTTAATGTTAGGTGTATTGAAAAATCGAGATGTAGCGGAAATCTTAAAAAATAGGATTTTTATATAAAAAATATTAATTGTGTATTTAAATAAAGTTTTGAAATTTATTAAAATACATACTTTCATACTACCTTCATGAAAACAGTTAATAACTGAAAAATTCGACAATGATTTTGATAATAACACACTTGCAGAAGCCGTTTTGATTCTGTCAGTTTCAATAGTTTAAGCGCATAACTCGATTACACATCAGTTAAATTTTCTGTATTTGCATCAATTGTATTATTTAATTTATTTATTGACAAGCTGACCCGATCATTGTTACCAGGCCCGTCAAAAAATGGCACAAAACGCGAAAAAAATCTAAAATCCGCGAAATATTTACGAATTGAGAATAAACTTTATTGAAAGAGGGACAAAATTTACTATATTGAACTAAAAGATTAAAACCGGATTCCTTTTACTAATGTGGAAAAATCGCTTCTAAACGCAAACAAGTAAGAAAAATCATGCTTTAAGCATAGATTATGAAACACTTTCCAACACTTACTGAATGTTTTAGCAAAACTTCGTTATTTAGGGAAATAAGGTATATAAGAGAACTAAGTAAACATTTAGAAAACGCATAAAGCATTTGAAAAACGAATTTCAGCAATTACTGTCCATAGCAAATATGTATTCCAATTCTTTTGAACAGCCCTGTATTTGATCTGTAGGTTGATATATATACTATATAATGGGGAAATTTAGTTTAGCAAGAAAATGCATAACAGATTGACAATTCTCTTTCAGCAATTCATACTAATAGATGGAAACATACTTGTATTACTTTTGTACAACCTTGTAGTTAACCTAGTACATTTATTACGCGCCACTATTTAGCTAAAATTTAATTTAAAGTAAAACACTCTTAAAACTAATGAAATCACATTTTCAGAAATTATCATTTATAGATGACCATTCCCTCATTGCTCTTTGGGTGAACTTGTATATCATTTTATCTATGTTCTACAAACATTTCTTAGTAAACAAAATGCAGTTCAGCGTAAAAATGTATTTAAAACTCATTTAAAAACCACCTTTAAGCAATTTGCAATCATATCCATTGTATATTAATTATAGTATTTATAGACACCATATACGATGCATAAATATAGTGAAACATAATTAAAAATGCATTTCCAGCAATCATCGCTACTGTACAGTACTTCTGATACAATAAAGTATCTGAATTATTTTGTGTGTCGCTGTAAATGCTAGGCACTTCATATTATACATGAAATAAGTTATAGTAAACCTCAGCGATGTGTATTAATTTCATTAAACATGAAATAATTTAACATAATTAAAACACGCTGCAAACAATTCCCTCCACCCCTATATCATTATGTAACGGATTTCTTTTGTGTGGCCCTGTAAATGAATAATACCTATTCTTTGCCCGAATTTTCTACAGAATGCATATTTTAGTGCACTCGATAAATGTATATCAATTTTATTATGTTTGAAAGCTTGTAACATTATTAAAAATACTTTGAAACGATTTTTTCCCATAGGGCATAATGTAATGGAAAACTTTTGACTGCCCCTGTAAATGAATTAAACGTGCTACAAACTTCATTTGAAATAGGGAAAGTTCTATGGTAAACATTAATAAGATCCAAAAATTTCATGGCAATCCGAGTATATTTACGGGAGTTAGAGCACGGACAGACGGCCAGACAAACCGAAGTTATAAACACTTTTCAACTTTGTTGGAAAGTGTAAAAAATACCAGCTAAATATTGTTAAAAATTCAAAAATAGCAGAGAACAAAATTTACAGTAGGTAAAACATTGTAACTGGGAATCTTTTATGAATTTCAAAAATCGGCGGAAAAGGCGAAAAATTGCCAAATATCGTAAAAACTTAAAAAATCGCAAAAAAAATTATTTACTATATATAGCTGAAAGTTTGAAATCGAAATTTTTTTACGAATATAAAAAAATCGCAGCGGAACTCGAAAAATCTCTAAACATCGCATTAAAATTCGCTAAATACTAAAATTCGCAGAGGATAAAATCAGTATATACATTTCGATTTCGTAGCGCAAAAAGAAGGCTGAATTTGTAACTTTGTTAATAACCGTAGATCCAGGAGCGACAATTCTTGACTTTTACACAATAACCAATGAGATGCTTTCTCGAGCGTTGCCATTAAACAATAACAAATAATCGCGATTTCTGTGCCACGTCCGTTAGCGTAATATATATATATATAGATTGTTACTAACTTCAAAGTATACTTTTTTGTAATGAGGATGTTGGATAATGCTTTTTGTGTACAAATTAAAGCAATCCAACAGAGCCGGAATTGTAAAAGTATTAACTTTTTAAAAATTACACTACAGATGCCTATGCAGCTATTCACAATCCCATATTTTTAACAGTAGTAAAAGATTTTGCATTTAAAAATCTAAACATTAACTTATCAAAATAGTAGCACGTAATTTAACACAACGATATTATGCACAGGGTTGGGCAAATCTGTAATTCCAATTATTTGCAATGTAATTACAGTTTAATTGTATATAATTAATTATAGTTAAAATTACATATCGTAAAAAATTCTTGCAGCACTGTAACCGGAACCGCCATCCCATTATTTGACAAAATTTCTGTGTTTGAATGTGTATAACTATAATTTATAATTACATGCAATTAACCTGTAATTATACTGCGGATAATTGAGATTACAAATTTGCCCAACTCTGATTATGATTAATTTATTAAAAACATTTATCATTTTTTTTAAACAACTCATATTAATAAATCCGATTTATTAAACTTTTGCGCTTCACATGTATAATTAGTTTGAATTAACATATTTTCACTAAGAGATTTTTAACACTTTTCAACAAATTTGAATTTTTTTTTTTTTTAATTCGATTTGTCTGGTGGTCGTCCTTTAATTCTTGTATATATACTCTGATAGACGTGCAATTTTTATATGTCATTAAGCTTTACTGTAAAATTTTTGGTATTAAAATGATGTATGAAACATAGTTCATTTACAGGGGCACTCAAAGAATTCCGTTATATTCTAATCTATGGAGGAAAATTGTTCGCGGTGCATTTTTTGATGTTACAAGATTTTAAACATAATGAAATTTAAAAGGATCACTGTGGTGCACAACGTAATCTTTTCTGTTGAGTTTCTAGAGCGCAGTATTTATAGTTCATATACAGAGTATCACAAAAGTTTTCAAATGAGTATGATGAATAACTGCTGTGCTGTTTCTGCAGTGGTATGCATTTTTTACTTTATCTAATTATTAGTGTATTAAGTGGTGTGTATAAATTCTATAGATCACATACAGCGCTGCACAGAAGAATTCGCACACATTATCTCGGAAATGAACAGATTTTCCTGGAAATGAATTTTTACTGAGCTATGTGGTTTTTAAACTGCTTATTTAGATATATTTCATTCTAGGGAAAAAAAGAGAAAGTTCTTAGTAATATTCTGTTTGAGTTGGAAAGTGTTTCATAATCTTTGCCTGATGCATAATTTTGTGTTCTTCTTAGGGATTTTATTTCGCATAAATTTATTAAACTTTAATGTCCGGTATCTTTTTTTTTTTTTGGGGGGGGGGGGGCATCCTTCATCATTTCTTTGCACCTCCAATATTCATATGTCAGTAATGTCACTCCCAGTAAACAATTAAACGATTAGAGACAAGTATAGCACGTCATACAACAGAAAATATTAAAAACGATTCTTCTACTTCATGATGCAAAACTTGACAAAGAAATGCATTTGTAGTGGTTTTTAATTGAGAAATTAATTATAACCGAAAACGCGACGCATAAATTAACAACCAGGATGAAATGATTCTAGATCTTCTCCCATTCTTGTATGATGCAGTTTCCGAGGTAACAATTGCGGGATTTTTCATTAATTACAGAGTCAGTTCGTTTCGGAATTAGGGACATATTTTACGAAACGCGATAATGGATTCTCTTCGCAAATGATTAAATTAGCGAAGGGATAGCAACAATAACTTAATGGTGAGAAATAACTTACATAAGACTGCAAGATTTAATCATGCACATTTCACACGAGGTCAATTAAAAATTGTTTCCATATATTCTAGACCCCGAATTTTCGATTACAAAAATTTATACAAGAAAGAAAAATTATGCGGCAAGCATAAATTATGAAAAACTTTCCAACATATTTAGAATAAGGTAACAAAATTTTCTCGTTTAATACGGTGAAAGATAATATATCTAAGTAAATAATTTGGGAAACAAATAACACATTTGAAATCCCGATTTCAGCAATTACCATCTATAATCAGAAAAGTATTCCTTTTGTAAAACCCTGTATATGAACTATAGTTTTGTATATTTAATATATAATACGCTAAAATTTAGTTCAGTAAAGAAACGCTTAACACAGTTGAAAATTTCCTTTACGTGTATATGACAATACAAGAAAACGTACTCGAATTCTTTTGGGGATGCTTGTATATGATCTATAGAATTTATACATCAAAGTAGTCAGATTTATTCATCAAAATAGTCAGAGCCACAACAGTGATCAACATGTGTATAACTTCCTTAATTCATAATATTGTGACTTTTACAAGACCGCGACTCTATAATGGTGACCGATTGTCAAAGTGACTAATTTTTGTCACAAAATGGTTACAATGACGTCACAATGTATAAACCTCAACATCCACATCAAATTAAGAACTCAATGACAATAAGTGTTGTATTTTGGGCACCGTGCATTTACGTTTTGTCTATACCCAGTATTTCTAATGTTCGGAGCAAATATAAAACTCAATGAAAAAAAAAATATCTATTGGTAGAAGGACTTGGAGTTTGCAGATTATTATTCACCGTAATAGTATGGATGAAATTAAATTCAAAATTTCGGCAGTAATGGGCGGTGAAACGAAGAAAACAATGAGAGGTAATAACTGTGAAATAATAGACAATTTTTCAGCGTCACTTGCTGCTGAAATTGCTCAGCTATGCGCAACTACACTGGTTATCAAAAATTAGGGAAAAGTCACAAAATGCTAATATTCAAATACGCGAACACTCAAAAGTAAATAATATAATTCAAGTAATTACTATCTCTACAACACAGCTAGCCCATATAACATCTCATTCATGTCACACATGGTCACAAGTATCACAGTCACTACGGTGAAGCAAAAAAATAGGAAATTCCATACATCTCATTATGAGTCTCAAATGATCTCTATATGCGACTCCACTGAGAAGTCAATGTGCCTGCTGCTTTGTGACGAGTCACCAGGTGACTTTACAATGTAGTTAAATTGTGACTCTTATGTGACTGTCATTTTGAGACTCAATTTCATAATCATCATGAACGTTGCATTATGATAAGTCACCAAATAATATCATATTATAGTCACATGGAGACTTTTCCCAAAGGAGCACAATGGTGACTTCACAGTAGTCTCTCGGTCACCTGAAAGTCATCGTGTGACTTTAATGTAACATTATTCGGTAACTTATCACAATGCAGCGTTCACGTTGACTTTGAAATTGAGTCTAAAAATGACAGTCACATGAGAGTCACAATATAACTACATTGTAAAGTCACATGGTGACTCGTCAAAGAGTCACAGAGACGTCTCAGTGGAGTCACATATAGTGATCATTTGAGACTCATACTGAGATGTATGGATTTTCCTATTTTTTTGTATCACCGTAGTGATTGTGACATTTGTGACCATGTGTAACATGAATGAGATGTTATATAGACTAGCTGTGTTGTAGAGATAGTAATTATTCGAATTATATTATTTCCTTTTGAGTGTTCGCGTATTTGAAAATTAGCATTTTGTGACTTTTCCTGAATTTTTGAAAACCAGTGTACATTTTAGTACGGAGTACAGTTGCAGTATTTGTGCCTGATACAACACAAAACAGTACCTCGAGGGACATGTTTGTTACCTCCTGTCGTATAGGGTTTTCATGCTGGTAACGACTGGGGACTTCCTCCATAACTGCGCGATTTTAGTAAACTTCACAATTAAAAACCGTACGGTGTGTTTAGGTATTATTCAAATTTTACTTTATGTAAGTTATATACATTCTACAAAACATAGTATTACACAGTAAAAAGGATTTTTTTTTTCTACAGAAATATTTTTATATAACCACGAACGAAACTATATACAATTAAACAAAAACCTAATTTGCAGAAGAAATAAAAAAAAATTATTACCTACATTGTTTAAGCCCGAGAAGGGGCAGATATTAAGATATTTCATTCAACTCGTTTTACATTTAACGTTAAATTTTTGTAACAAATAAGTTAAAACAATTGAACATTAAAAATTTAAAATAAAATTCATACAATATGATTCTTTAAACACCCTAAAAACTTAGATTCCGTTCAAATGAAATCGAAATAAATCTTGGACTTTTTTAAAGTTTTGTATTTTGCATGTATCTTATCATTTTATGTACAGTCGTGGAAAAAAAGTAAACAACACCTACAAAACTCCTCAACAAATTACCGTAGAAGAAAGTTACTGGTAATTAACGATTGGAAATAAAGTCTACTTTTAAATGATGTATATACAATTTGCTTAGGGGGGCATCTACATATTAAAACGAACCATAACTTTGTTTTTTGCAATAGCAGTACGCAATTCTGACAGCATAAATTAACTCTACACCCTTCAATTAGTCAAAAAACAAATTTTTATGCAATTCGTACCATAAGTTTCCGAGAAATTGATGATTTTAAAACGAGCGTATTTTAAGGGCTGTATCCAAATTGAAGTTCGGTACTCGATTGTTAACCGAGAGAGCTCCCTTCTTGATCAAGGCACCTTAAGCAGTCAATTAAGCCTGTTAGATTACAGGATAGCATAAGAAATTTCAAAATATCTAATCACTTCTATCATAGAAATATTAAACCGTCATTTTTCCGTTTTTTAAGCATAATTTGAAAACTACTTGGAAGAAAAATGTGAAATTTTGATTTCCATAAAGCAGGACTTAATAAATCTGAATCCATCAAAAAATTGTAGGTTGCAATTCATAATTATTTTGAATATTAATTTTATAATTCATATCAGAAAATTATAAAAATTGCAAATTCAACGTATTTATTTTTGGGTATATTAGTATTATTGCTACACAAAAAATTAAAACTTTAGGATCATAATTTCAGAAGTTATAAATAAAAATATAAAAATGTAATATTAGAAGCACTAAATTTTGAATGTTTATAATTCAAAAACTTATTATTCAAATGACATTTGGTGTCTGGGCATAGTTTGAACCAAAGATTTGAAATATTTCGTTAAAATTGGGTATTGCCATTGAAAAAAAAAAGAAGTTTGAATTCGTTTTAATATGTAGATGCCCCCCTAAGCAAATTTTATATGCGTCGTTTAAAAGTAGACTTTATGTCCAATCGTTCGGTACCAGTAACGTTTGTCTACGATAATTTGTTGAGGAGTTAGTAGGGGGTGTTTACTTTTTTTTCCCACGACTGTACAATTGTCATAAACACAATACTACAAAATCTGCAATACAAATATTTAGAACTTAAAAATGGAAAAAGTCATTTCATTTGAACGGAGTCTTAGTGTTTAGGGTGTTTAAAGAATCATATTGTATGCGTTTTATTTTAATTTTTTAATGCTCAATTGGTTTAATCTATTTGTTACAAAATTTTAATGTTAAATGTAGAACGAATTGAATGAAATATCTTAATATCTTCCCGTTCTCGGGCTTAAACAACGTAGGAAATAATTTTTTATTATTTATCTGTTCTGAAAATTAGGTTTTTGTTTAATATGTCAAGTTTTTTAATAACTACACTGAAAAAAAAAACGACTTTTTTACAGTACAAAGTTCTGTTCATCTTGCGCTCAAACTCGATCACAGTTGAATGTGCTGTAGCTTTCTTTCGTTTCTTGACTATATAAACATGAAAAATACAGTAGTTGCGTAAAATTAAGAGCACAATGTGCTGGCAATTCGAACGCCAGCAGTTTGTGTTGGCAAATCTACAATGATTTTTTACAGTGTACTGCATTCAGACGAACACATTTCAAATATAGCGGAGGGTAGAATCATTAGGCTTTGATTTATGCGGCATCGCTTCACATTTTGTGATGTAATTTACATATGTATAATTCAAAATGTTTCACCACTGCAGTAATGCAGGTTGCTGTAGTTTGGATTAAAAACTTCCAATCTGAACGTATAAAATCTGTTTGAGAATGTCATTTTTATATCCACTATGACGCCATATTATCTTCTTTTCAATTCTTAAAAAAAAAAAAAAAAAAAAAAAAAAAAAAAAAACAGTTTCATCTTTCACGTGAAAATCATTCAACTGAAAATAGACAAATTTATTTTATGGCTTTTGAATTATTTACAACAATGAAGAAAAAAATGTTAAATTTTATTGAAAAAATGTCCGTTGATTCTCAATGAAAAAAGCGAAATTTGAAATTATTAAGAAAAATATTTGAATGACGTAAATAAAAATTACCCTATGTTACTTTCTGCGTTATAATTCGACCCCATATATAAAGGCATTTTATCATCCGTTTTGACCCTGACGTCAAGCAAACATTTTCACAGTTTAAATTTATAATGTTATTAGAATTAGGAAAGAATAAAAAAATTGTGGCATCAGGAATAAAACGGTGGAAAGAAAAAAATGAAAAAAGTTACGAGCACTCCATAGGCTCTCCTATGTTAAATTAACATTGAGAAGTGACACTGGAAATAAATAAGTATTGCGCTGGTCGCATGAAACTTAAATAACCACTATCCAGTTTCCCGTGATTCTGAAAAGTGTGCTTTGTCACTTGAAACCAAAGAAATCAATATATTTTTATATTCATTTATATAAAACAAAGCTTTTTTTGCTGCCACTGATTTTCGAAAGCATTTCCATGTAGTGTTTATAGTGTATTAACCCTCTTCACTCGACAGGTGACTCTCAATCACCACTAGGTTTGCCAGTCGTCCCTCGTAATTCAGGGTTCCAAATGCTGTGGACACCATTATTTTAATGTAATTTTCTTCACCCCTTATCTAATGGCAAAAGTATCTGCGATTAAAGATGGCGAAATAAACTGGAAGAAATATGTAGTGTCCAGAGCATTTGTTGCCCTGATTTTTGAGGGACACCTCGCAACACTATAGTGACGCTAGAGGTGACTATCACTCACCTCTATAGAGGTCATAGTAGACTCACCTCTATAGAGGTCATAGTAGACTCACCTCTATAGAGGTGAGTGAAAGTCACCTCTCGAGCGCAAAGGGTTAATTAATTTTCTTAACCAGTAATATAAAATTTTCGGATGCTATTGATTCTCAAGATTTTAATGTTTTAAAAACATGTTTTATATGCAAATATGATACATTAACAACTTTAACTTTAACCTTTAAAATTAATATTATTTTGTTATTGTTGCATATATAGGTTCAGTTACTCTGCTGAAATGCTTAACTGAGAAATAATAGTATTCTAGAAACTTATATTACGGTTGAAAAAACCAATTAATACAGTATAACAGCTACTTGGAAACTCTCCCGAAAGTCAGTGGCAACAAATGTAGCTTTATTTTTATAAATATTTCTTTAAATCTGAAAAAATATATTAGTGTCTGAAGTTTTTAAAGATGAAGAACGTTTTTTGGAATCTTTAATACCTCGGAAGAGTATATTGTATATTTTCATTCGTTATATTTTCTTAGATTAAATTAAAAAAATTACAGGGTATCTGTACCTCCGGCCCTCACCCTCTTTTGTCGAGATTTTGAACTATTTCTTTCATACCAAAAAAGGCGCCTATTGTGGTAAATATTAATATGCAAACCGCAAATCTCTCGGATTCATACACAGCAAAAAAAAAAAAAAAAAAAAAAAAAAAAAATTGTTGATTTTACAGTATAATACTGGCAGCTGAGGCGCCAGTATTGTACTGTAAAATTAATAGTGATAAACAGTAAAATTAGCAATTAATAAACCAATAAGCAGTAATTTACTGTTTAATGCATTTATATGACGGTATATTACTGCTTATTTTACGGTATTAAACTGGCGCCCCAGATGCCAGTATTATACTGTAAAATCAACAATTATTTTTTGCAGTGTAAGTCAATTTTATCGGATTTTCCTTTCGTTCCGGATATTTTAAACATCTGGTATTTTGTACACAGTGCTATTAGGGTAACCAGAGCCTCGAATAAAACATTGTAACCAATTAGCACCCAAGAATAACATGGCAAAAGATCAGGGTCCATGAGTGGCGATAAAATGACCATAAGAAGGCGCCTATTGTGGTAAATATAAATATGCAAACCGCAAATCCCTCGGATTCATAGGTCAATTTTATTGGGTTTTCCTTTCGTTCCGGATATTTTTAACATCTGGTATTTTGTACACAGTGCTATTAGGGTACCTAACCAGAGACTCGAATAAAACATTTTAACCAATTAGCACCCAAGAATAACATGCCAAAAGATCAGGGTCCATAAGTGGCGTTTTTGGCCTAAAATAGTTTGTTGCTTATGTCATATAAATTATAAATATTGAGTAGACAGGTTGAAAAGTTTAATTACAACATAATAGTTCATGACATAAAGTAGACATGGTCTTAAATATTTTAAGATATTAGAATATTAATTAAATATTGTGGAATGAATAAAACATGTGAAATATGATCAAGATTAATTTGCCAAACTCTTCTGTGCCAGATTGCTCACTTTCTGACCTATGTGAGGTAGCAAAATCCAGAACATAATACTCGTAGCAGTGTGAGGCTTCTCTTCTGCTGCATGGCTTTGATATTCAAATACCACAAAACGGCTGCAATATGTGCACCACAACCTACTACACGGGCTTCTACTTTACAATGACAATACCAAGAAGTAATCGGTGGTGAATAACAGTTGTTGTACTGAATCCATGCGTTAAAAATCTTCGAAGATGTAGCTAAACACAGATAGTATCATTTCGTTTTTTATGAACAAATAATTCATTGTCCGGAATCACGGATGTGTTCCCAAGTTTAAGATTTTACTTGCTTTATTTGATACACTCTAGTTGAATACGCAATTCATTGATCGTTAATCTAGGAAATCCGTCAATGTTTGTGCTTCAATTTTCTGCCAAACTACTCGTCTTCACATCCAATTTTCAGACTCTACTAACGTTTTTAATTGATTGGGTTGATTTTCTAGGTCCATCATTCTTTAAGAAACAATCTCATCATCATTATTTTGCTTGAGTCTAGGTGATTAAAAAACATTACAAATGTCACAGATGCACTTAAAGTCACTTATCAATGGTATTTGCGAATTAGGCATTACTTGGTCTAAATCTTTCCATTTTTTTATTGAACCATTTGCGGCTTCAATAACACACCTAACAGATGTTATTAATCTCGATTCATTCGCCACTTTATAAGTATGATGATTTTTATTTTGCAAAAAAATATGGCATCTTTGCAATCAGACTATTTTTTTCTAAAAATATATTTTATCTCGTTAAATTAAGAAACATTATTTGTAGTAATGTCACACGTAAACAACATAAGTCTTATTAGCACGAACATATAATAGATCAGGACTTTCAACGAAATAGCTTTTCGTAGAAGAAAACAATTCCGCGAAAAATTTGCGAAATAGGTAGTATTATACGTAGCACGGTTCTACTCGGTTCGTCTGTTGCAATATGCTCTACCAATAAACCTTTTGATAATTGAGAGCCAGCCAATGAACATTGTCCGTTAGAGACGCTGGTATGTACATGGTTCTATGCGAGTTCTTGCCTTTATCATATTTAGGTACAACGTCGCGACTTGATACTAACACTGTTTCATTTGAAGACCGTGGCTATTCTATGTCCATGCCACAGCCATCTCAACACAGGCCAAATCGCTAATATAACTCCGGTGGGTCACGTGATCAGTCGAAGGCGGTTAAATTGAAGCGAAATCAAAGTGACGGGCGCCATTTATTCTGTTATTGAAAATTCTATCGTTGATGAGTTCAAGTCGCAGTTTTCGAATAAAGTTGTACATGGTTCATGATTTTCATCTGGATACTATCCATTTTGTTAAGATACTTAAGTTTTCTTTCGAGAAAGTGTTTCACGTATTTCTCTTGCGTTTCATGTGCCTTCCTACTAGGGTAGGGGTTGATATATATGATCTCATGCGGTTTCTCTTTCTGAAAAGATATATCCCTCAAGGATTCGCAACGATAATTTTAATTTCATCTAAAAAGCTAGAATATGCATTAAATCTTCTAAAATGATATTCAGTGGATATCCTCAAGGATTAATATACCTATTGAAGTAAGTTCTGATTTAACTTTTCAAATTTATTGCCTCAATAAAAAAAATTATACACAGACGCTTGGTTTGAATTTTAGCAATCTAGAATATAAATATCAGGTTGACATGATTGTTAAAATGTATGATGATGCAGTCATCTGTCAGTAATTATTATAAATCTCACTAGAGCAGTTGACTGAAAATGAGAAAAGAATAATAAGTCAAAAGCTCTTTCATAATAAACAAAAATATTCATTTAAATATTTAGATAAGAAATGCAATTTATCAATAAATTTAGACGCATTTAAAGACCTTTAAATGATATATTAAACCCAGTTGATGAAAACATTGTGCCAATCCTACTTTTCATTGCAGGTTATGCTGCTTTATTAACTTGTTAAAACATCACTGTTGTAATTACCGTATAGATTTTAGTAATGGGGATTTTTCATATGAATTTTTGCTGAATTTGTTATTAAAAATTAGTTAACTTTGGGTTAAAAATGTAGTGAATTACATAAATGATCATTTATGTAAATATTGTCCTCACAGGGGTCTGTTAAGATTTTTCTTTCTGGGTCCTACTTTTGAAATTGTGAATAGTTTTTTTTTTCATTTATGAAAAATCTACTTTTAATTTTGGGAATGTGAAATTATCATTATATTCAGGTTCTTGTGTATACATTTTCAACAAAGTGATTTGCATATCTATATCTTGATATTAGGTTCTTTGACGACTTCAGTTATTTTGTGACCCATTAGATTTTACTTTTAAGTAATTAAATTTGTGAAAAGCTCAGTTTTGAAATGCAAAAGTTTTGAATAAAGCTAATTGTTAAGTTGAAAAATTTTGTGAAGCACCCTGTTTTAAAATAAAAAAAAAATTGTCAAGGGTCCATTAAAGAACCCAATTTTTTTCTAAACAGATCCCTGGACTCATGACAGTTTTATTTATACTTAAAAATATGATTCAATTTGTATATAAGATCTTACCAAATAATTACTCAAAAATAGTTATTAAAAATTTTAATTAAAAAAAGGAATGTACGAGAAAAATTAAAAAAAAAAAAAAAAAAAAAAAAAACTGAAAAATAAATAAATCGGTATTTATTTTTTGCATTCAACCTTAGAATATATGAATTTAATTTCTTAACAATACATGAATCATTTTTCATGTCATGTGTTTTTCATAATTTAAATATTAAATTTATCCTTTCATTTATTTTTAGTTTGTGTAAATGCATTTAGCCAATATGATACGTTATTCTTTTCATAACTAAGGAGCTCCACATAAAACTTTGATCATGATGCTAAACAAAAATTTTAAACTTTCTTTACTTTTCTGACAGATATGTAATACATGAGAAATAATTTTGTTAATTTTTGATAAATATTTTTGAATGATGGCATACTAAGTTTCTTGTCAAAAGAAATTTTTAGTAGCAAATTGTACATTCGGTGTATGACATATTCAAAATTTTCCACGAGTTATTTTGAATACAGAATATTGCTTTTTACACATTAGTATAATACTTTACTTTGATGATGAGTCAATAATAAATCTAGTTTTATATTTTGAAACAGATTTTTCAAATAACAACCATAAAAAGCATAAATCCCTGTGAATTCTAAGGGGACTTTTTTTTTACACGCATATGATTTTTTTGTTACATAATGGTAATTTTATTTTCGATTCCTAATGTCATTTTAATGCTTTACTGCATAATTTCTTGTGGTCGCGAAATGCTTAAAGGATTGGAATGTTTTGTAAATGTTGTTAGAAAACAGAGAAAGGCGGAAAATTATGTTATTTGAGTACGAACCATAGTGTCAAAAATATTAATTGATTGATTGAGCTTAATGAAAAATCTTTCAGTAAAATAATATTACAAGAAAACCGGGACCTAACTTTTTGCCTGGTCTTATGGAGCAAAAATATAAGGGAGATTCACTAGGCGCTCAATCACGATAAAATTATATTAGGGGGAAAAGTCCGACTTCGGCGGACGCCATTTTGAATGAGCACTCAGGCCTAGTGTTCAGAGGACTGTGGTCCATGCTTATTAGCAATATTTACGTTTTTTGTAACACGTTTAAACACACCACGGAATCCTAAAGTCTCTTAGTGACGTGTAAGAATGCAGTTACTTAACTCACTATTTATAATATTTTACTTTGAGCGCAGCTTTGTAGCACTTTTATTTTAAGATATTTTGTATATTTTGATGTGTTTTATAATATATGTCAAGAAGAAAGTGTTGCAAGATTGCGCCCAAATAAGTAATTGAGGTAAAAATAGCAGAAATTACGTATTTTTCATAAAAACTTACGAATTATACAAACTTTGAGCTTGTGAAAGTCATATAAATCCGAACAAAATTCAAAAACTATTATTAAAATAGTACAATATATACCTCCAATATTAAAAAGTGAAATAATTATAAGTCAGTATAACAGAATCGAATTTTTGTGTATTTCATGGGCCAAAAACGCCGCTTATGGACCCTAATACTTTGTTCAAAGACAGAGGTATTATTTTATAAGACTGCATTTTAGCCTTAGTGAGATATTTTTTTTTCAACTCCGGAAATATTTGTTACACAATATCAGATTTAGCTTTAAGCATGATGAAAAGCAAAGTGCTTAGCTAATGAAAATGTTTTACAACCTCAAACTACGGAACAACTGATTTCCTCATTTTTCTCCTCTCTTTCATTCATATTTTTTTTTCTTTTTCCCATTATTCTTTTTAAATATAATCTTCATCTCCAATGTTCTTTTACTTGCTTGACCACGCAAAAACATCATCCTTTTCGCCGACTCAAAGCCTCTTAGTTCTCCCTTCTTAACAGGTTCCGGTCGATGGGTTGTCTTCCAGTCTCTGCTTCCGGGATTTCCGTCACGTGATCACTCCCGTAAAGTGATGGGGCGCACTTCGAGATTTGCGGAATCCGCGGATTTTGTCAGGGGCGCCTCTCGGGCCGGCGCCGAGCACGCTTGCACGCACGGAAAACTTTCTCGAATTCTCTGCCCTTTTCAATTCAACAAGCGCAAGAATACGCCATTTTCAAATAGGATTCAGAAAGGATTATTAAATTATTAAAATATCCCAGCAGCTTCGAAAAAGCCCGGTGAGTTGGCCTTAAGGTCATCTACATAAGTAGGGGCACTCATGTATGAAAATATATATTTTTTTAATTGTATGAGAGGAAAACAAAACTAAAAACGAATCAATGAAAATTTTCAGGTGTATCAAAACTTTAATTTTAAGGCTATGTCTTCACGACTATTATTTAAGTAATCATAAAGTATATGGCAAAGTGTTTAAATATTCCCGCTCGTCGAAAAGCATTAAAAAAATTCTATGAGGTTACTACAAGCGTTAAATAGCGTTTATATTAACATGGAAATAATTACGCATGTAGAAGTTATTTTGCTATAGATTAAAAACTTATTTAAAATATAAGAATAATTTTACAAGACAGTCTTAGTAAATATTCAGTAAATATGGGGACTGATGTATAACATGAAGATTTCCAAATGCGTATTGTCAAAGGCGTCTAAAGTTTCAATATAGCACTTTCTATTGATTTTTTAGCTTTCTAATATATAAGGTCTCCACAAGGTCATACACAGAAATATTAGAAAATTTACAGAACATTCTTCTCATGAGGGTATATATGCTTGTTTTTAACCCCCGGTGTGCTATTTCTTTCTCCCAGAAATTAAAGTGTCGCGTTGTATCCAAAAATTAACATTAAGTTGTATAAGCCAGCCGCAAACCAAAGCAGATGCATCATTGTACGGAATAATCTCTACTGCAATTTTTTAAATTTCTAAGCATCGCATATTTTAAATTTTTATACCGTCGTATTGGAAAAAAAACTTCTTTTAAATGCAATTTGTTTGGCTATAATTTTTTTAAAAAAAATGGCCATTTTTTGTCCCATTCTGACCAGAAAATCAGAGTTCTAACTTTTTAAGATTTTCGTTCATTTTCATCTAACACTTAATTTATAATGGCTGTTTCATAATAATAGAAGCCATCAATCAGTCCATCAGAAGAAAATGAAGCAATGGAAATGCAGATAAAAAAAAAATGTTACTAGTATTATAAAAATTAATGATGTGGAAATTTATATTTCATCTCCTTAGTTGGCACCGATTTATGTAAATCCGGTTTATCCGAGTTTTTTGCTTATCCGAGGTGAGCTTGATCCATATTAAATCTGATAATCGGAACCCTACTGTATCTATATTTATATAAATGTTTTCTTTTTCATTGGGGGGCGACATTAAATTCTGAAAAAGGAGAATTCCTGTTCTCTAGTGCTTTATTTTCTTATAAATTTCGCGGATCCTCGATATAGCGACGTCAGAAAACAATGAAAATTTCATTTTTTCTTCCGATTTATCGCTGGTTGACGACACAATAAAATTTTGAAAAGCACGCTTTTATGATAAATAAACCTTAAGTAAAAACTTTTCTACTCTTTATACAAAGTTAATTTAAATACGTTTAGCTTAACTAAATACATTTTTATAACTACAGTTTTATCATATACATTTATATGTGTACATAAGTAAATTTAACAATCGTAATTATACGGCTTAGAACAAAATGTAAATTAATTAAAATTATTTCAAACTCAAAATTAAGGTCTGATGCTGCGTATTGGCAATTTAACTTCGATATTGTTGGTGTCAGAGACAATAAGAGAAAAGTATTGTTGCTATGAAATGAACTACTTAATATCGAAATATTTATTGGTAGCCTTCTTAATCAGACAGTTACTTTTAAAATACATTTAAAACTTATACAGCCGGTGGCACCGTGTAAAATTCAAAACAGGCAATTCGTGTATATTATTTAACCTTACAGAAAAGTAATAATCCATAGTTTAAGTTTAAATTCATTGAGTATTAGGCATTTAAACACTTATTTAACAAGCAATTTCCAAATGCATTTAACCCTTTATGCACTGAATAATGATTTCATCAAAAACTTTTCTTCTAAAGCATTTTTCGTGAATTGTTTAAACTATATTAGAAGATTTACATAATCTTTTAATAAATTTTAAAATAACTTTAGAAGGATTAATTAAATTTTAATGTATAGGGATTTTGTGCAATATGTATAAACCCACTCAAATCTTTTATTTTAAATATTTTTCTTAGTATTTTGTAGAATTAGGAAATGTACAAATATAATGTTTTTACAATAGAAATGTAAAAATATTTCCGAATTGATATCCCCCCCCCCCCCAACGCCAAAAGAAATCATCCTTTTAAAAATATTTTTGTTTGGTGTAACGAATAATACTTTTGGAACAAGATAAAGTAATGAATCTATAACTCATTCTAAACTATATTACAACTAATCGATGTATTAAATGAATTTTATAACAAGTCATTTTAATGGTACATTATAAGTACCGTCAGTAGATAAGGGGTTAAATCACTTGCATTTGGCGAGGAAAAGTATTGGCTAGCCAAATCGCGTGGAGCGTTTGTCTTTTCACGCCAAATACTCGAAAATGATTTTTTTTTTTTTTTTTTTTTTTTTTTTACAGATTTTTTACTGAGATTCCACCGTTGAATTTGTCTTATAATTTATTATATACATGAGTAGTTTCATTAGAATTTTTTGTTTAATATTTTGAGTATGTTTTTTAAGGAGACCTTTCTTGCAAGCTGTAAAAAAGACAGATGTGTTTTAATAAAAGAAAATATAATGTATCCACGAACGAAAATATGCAATAGCCTCTTCCGAGTTTCTAACGTTTCCGAAGAACTTTCTTTATCTTTAGAAACCAATACCCTCATAGCATACATGGTCACAGTGACGTCATTGTGACGTCACTGTAAGTCACTGTGGTCACGTCACAACTGTGACAGAAATGCCACCACTCAGTGATGTCACATTGTGACTGATATGTGAACTTCTTAGAAAACTTTAAAAAATTACAAAAATTCTTCAAAACATGTTATTTGCTGTAAAAAATATTTTTCTGGCAATTAAAAAAAATTGTGACGTCAGTGTTATCTCACTACATGTAACGTACGTCTCATTATGTGAAAAAAAAAAAAAAAAAAAAAAAAAAAAAAACCTACCCTATTGTAAACTCACAGTGTGACAAAACATATGTTAAGATTAAAACGTTTTCACTTCAAACAATAAAAATAATTCAGTGTTTGTTTCCGGCTAATATTTCACAACGAAATTAAAAACTTCAGCAAAAATGCACATAAATAAAACACAAATTTAATAGACATGTAATCAAACTGCTCGCTTAGACTACTAAAACTATTTGAATTTAAAAAAACTGCTGTAGGTAGTAAAATATTTGACGATTCTTTCGACTATTAACTCTTGGAATGTTGCTAATATGAAAGTATCGCTATTGAATTTTAAAACTTTATTTGAATACATAATTGATATATTTCATATAAAAATGTTTTTTGGTGTTATTAGTGGTCAATCTAAAAAATGCATTAACTGTAAATACATATTAGATATTTCAATAATAAGAAAATGTTTTCCTCCTGTATTCTATTATCCGGGAAGTTGGTTTGTTATTTATAAATTATTATTATCAGCGGAAATGGCAGAAATTAATACACAGGTGAAGAATGCAAAGATTTGTTTGTGTGTAGGTATGGGAAGGGACGGAGTTTTGTAATAAAGCAATGCTTTATTATAATAAATAAAAACACTTGCATATTTTCAGTAATAAATTTTTCTGCTAGTGTTTAATTATTTTAAGTAATTCTTAAAAAAATTTTTTTTGCTCCTTGTGTCACACTTTTGAAATAAATTTAACTTTTTCCGAATATAAAATAAAATATACAAAATGTATGCAAAACGCTTGGCATAATTAATTATTCATATTTATATAAATTTTTTTGTTTCTAGAAATTCATTTCGAAAAATACTGTTATTTTACAAGCTGTTTTACTCTAGAGGAAATTAAAATAGAAAAAAGAGTAATGAGAGCCTGATTCCCCCCCCCCTCCCCCACTAAAAACATTATTTCGCCAGTTATTTTATTTCTTTTTTATGCACATATTTACGTTTACTACGTATAATATAAACTTTACTATTCTATTTTCAAAAGATCTTGCATTATTGCATATTAAAATGAATTTTAAATACTCTAAAAATGTAAACATTGTTTACTTTGTTATACTTTCCGTATTACTATAATTATTGTCATATTTGGCAAAAAAGTAGCTTTACAAAACTTAAAACATGAACTATTTTGAAACATACCGAAAAAAAGTTAAATGCATCAAAAAATTCTTGAAACAAGAAATTTGAATTGGAACTATGCTTATAAAAATATTACGTCATATAAATGTATAAGAACGGAAAAGACATCTGTTTTTTGCTTTGATAAAAAAAAAAAAGAGCACTAAACCGCAGACGATAAAAACAATTAAAGACAACATATTGCGTTTAATCTTTGGAATAGACGGAGGGAGTTTTTTTGCTGGACAATAGTTAGTGTTGTGAACGTGCAGTCTGTCAGATATAAACATTTAACCTAAAAAATTCCTAGGAATAATCAATCCAAGAACTTTAGACAAAAATATCTGTTCGAGATAAGTACACTAGCTTTGGTGTGGTTTAAAATGATTCCCATCTTTGCTTTTGTATTTATTATTGGAGATATTTTCAACTTACAAAATTCGTTCTTTCTAAAACATGGATTACATCGGAATTTAAAGAACGGCGTCAAGGAAAGAAACAGGTATGAAAAAATATTTTATTTCAGAGTTTGCTTTTCTTTAAATTATAACGATTTTAGTATTTTCTTATAAACATTTCATTAACCTAATAAAGTTTAGTAGATTTATTATTTAATTTATTGATATAAATAGCTGTCTATCAACAATTTTAATCAGATGATTAAAATCAATTATATAAATTTATTTTACTCAGATTTGTTTTCCTTTAATGTATTATAGGTTAAAATCATATGCTTTCTCAAACTTTAAAATGACGTAGAAAAATATTATAATCAAAGTTTAACATAATTAGCAAATATTTAAATGTCTTTAACGTACTAAATAAAAAGGCCTTTTTATAGAATAAAATTTTTTAACGGTCTGAAACAATTTGCGTTGCACATTTTTATTTAAAAATTAATATCTGTTCAGAAAATATATTTAGAAGAAATAAGAATTTTCTTACATAATGGAGAAGTACAATTTAAAGGATATCATGCACTTGTAGTATTAAGGGGCGAAAAATCAGTGTCAATAAATATTATTCGATGTGAGAAAAGCTATAAAAATTTATAAAGATATATCCTTAGCTGCTAAGAACTTTTCAGTTAAACATTATGAACGAAAAGTTTTCAAAGTAAACCGGTGTTTCAATTTGTTGACAAATATAGAAATTAATCTACCCAGTGAGAATTTATATATGGTTTTATTGAAAGATTTTAATTATTAAAAAACATATCCATGTACTTGAATGAGTGAAGCTAAAATGTAAAATATATTTCGTTATTTATTTTTTTTTATTCTGGATACTTTTAATATTTTATTTCCTGAATGGTTTTATACGCATAAACTTCAAAATAGCTATACTATACACTCTATTAGGAAACATGATTAAAGGGGGCTTGTTATTTATAATTATCATCTAATCCTGTAAATAAAATAATAATAATAATAATAATCCAACGTGTGTTTCTATTTGTGCTTATGGTTTGAATTTTTATACTTTATTCACATAAAAATGACTAACTATTTTATATTATTTTCATTATTTTTTATTTTACTGTGTCATATAAAAGTAAATAGGATTACCTGCATTTGTAACAGACTGTATATATAAAATTTTCACCACACGTTATTCTAAAACCTTTATAGTAAATTAAAAACTTCATCAAAAAATGTACATAAATTAAACACGAATTTTATAAACATGTAACTGAACTGCTCGCTTAAACTACTAAAACTATTAGAATTTTTTAAAAAACTGCTGTGGGTAGTAAAATCTTTGGCGATTTCTTCGACTATTAAATCTTGGAATGTTGCTAATATGAAAGTATTGCTATTGAATTTCAAAACTTTATTTGAATACATAATTGATATTTTTCATATAAAAATGTTTTTTGGTGTTATTAGTCAAGTGTGTTAATTGTAAATATATAATAGAGATTTCAATAATAAAATAAACGTTTTACTCCTGTATTCTATAATACGGGAAGTTGTACTGTTCTTGATAATATCAGAGCTATAGTGATCTTGGCAACGGACATCTAGCCAGATAGCTCCTAAACGAATTGTATAAAAAATTTCACATTAGACTCCGAATAGAGTAGCTGCAGTGCATAAACATTTAATGATTGTTATTTCCTAAAAATCTTAGACAGTAAGAGTTGTTATTATTGTTACTATATAATTTCATAAATAAAAATGTAATTTTGGAAATCAATTTTTAAAGTTATTTTTTAATAACCAAAAGATGTTTTTAAATATGTGTTTTACTGCAAGCAGACTTTGATATAAAATGAATTAACCTTTTGTATCCCCTCACCGTGCTGCATATTTGCAACACACCCGAAAGTCAAGGTGATTATACATATAGTGTAATATATATATATATATATATATATATATATATATATATATATAGATAGATAGATAGATAGATAGATAATATATATATATATATATATATATATATATATATCATAATTAAAAAAATGGATTTTTAAAATTTAAATCGGATTTTTATGATTTTTTTCCTGCATTAAAACACGGACTAGCTTTCAATACTTTGGGGTTTCTAAAACAATTAAACCTCTAATTGCTAAGATAATCTATGTTTTAAGCTTTAATTATAATTATTAGTTAGTGTAATTAGAGTGATTATAAAACACCATTAATTTTCATTAGTAGTATACAATAATGTTACATACATTGATATATTGTAATAATTATCTAAAACTCTATTAAATACTATTCATATTTACAGTTATTAAAACTATTAATCTCTGCACTTAATATCAAATTGTTGACAATGTTTGAAATTAATCATTTTTTCAACAATTAACTTTCTAATTAGGAAAAAAATATTTTTATGCTTTAATTCCTAAAATGATAATTTAATATTCATTATAGAAAAAAAGGGATGCTAGTTCAGTTAAAACAGAGCATTACATGACGAGTAAATGTATTAGTAATGTGTTTAGTAATAATATAAGAAAAGAAGTATATAATTTGTTAATATGATGAATAAAGTGACATTAATTTTTAAGGATTTTATAAATTACAAATTGAAAAATACAATGAAATAGCGACATGATTTAACAATAGCTTGTATTTTCTAAAGAAATAAAGTTCTATAATTTTTGCAAGGTCTTGGGCACACCGGTTTAAAAATACTGTGATATGAGGAAGTTTTTTACAAGAAATCTCTGATTGCAACTAAAGGTGAATTTCACTATTTTTTTTTTTTTTTTAAATGGTATATTTCGCCTATGTTAAAAAGAGCAGGGGGCTGCAACTTTAAAAAATGGCCTAGAGGGAGCAGTAAGTAATTGCAGAATTAATAAAAACTGCAAATAAGCATAATTTAGTTAGTGGCACAAATAAGCATATATGTATATCCCTCTATATGGCATAATAAAACGTGTGTATATGATATATATTGTGCGTCAACTGTTAGGGGCTCGCATTTCCCCTAAAATTCCTAAATTTTCTAACTGTTATTTTACTCCATAAAATTCCCAAAAATCTCCTAAAATTTTCTTTTTGTTCCTAAAAATATACATTAAATCGTTAACTCCGTAAATCGCAAAGTATTTCGAGATCGCCAAAATTTGACCGAAAAACATCGTGAATTTTGGCAAATAGTAACCGAAAAAGACGCGTATTTCGTCAAAAGGTCGCTAAAAAAAACACGAATTTCGTCAAACGATCGTGATATAAACACGAATTTAGTCAAAAGATCGTGGAATAAAGCGAATTTCCACAAAGAATTGGGGAAAAAACTCAAATTTCGTCTAAGGGGGAAAAGCGTCCCTTTCACTGGGGAAAAAGCGAATTTCGACAAAGAATTTAAAAAAAACACTCGGATTTCGTCTAAGGATCACGGGGGGGGGGGGGGGGAGGGGACTAATTTCTTCAAGGGATGGCGAATTTTGCCAGAAGATCTCGAAAAAAAAAACGCGAATTTCTTCAAAAAATCCCGGAATAAACGTGAATTTCTATAAAGAATCGCGAGAAAAAAACCCTTAAATTTCGTCAAAAAATCACGGAAAAAAAAGAATTTCATCTAATAATCGCGGGAGAAAAGTGAATTTCGTCAAGAGATCATGGGAAAAATGCGAATTTCATCTAAGAATCGCAAATTTTGTCATAAGATTGCAGAAAAAACGCGAATTTTGTCAAAAGGTCGCGAATAACACGCGGATTTTGTCAAAGGATAGCGAAAGAAACGTGAAATTGTGTCAATAAAATCGTGCAAATACGATGAATTCCAATTAAAGAATTGCAGAAAAAACGTGAATTTCGTCAAAGGACCGAGACAAACGCAAAACTTAATAAATCTCGCATTTAAGGTGAATTTCGTCAAAGGATCGCGAAAAAATGCAAATTTCGTCAAAAGATCGTGGGAAAAAAGCGAATTTCATCTAAAAATAGCAAATTTTGTCAAAAGATTGTTGAAAAAATGTGAATTTCGTCAGTGGACCGCAACAAAGGCGAAATTTTGTAAATAAATCGCGAATAAGGCGAATTTTGTCAAAAGATCGCGAAAACAATTTTCATTTCTTCAAAAGGTCGTGAAAAAAAACGTGATTTTCATCTAAGAATCGCAATTTCATCAAAAGATTGAAGAAAAGACGTGAATTTCGTCAAAGGATCGCGAAAAAAGCGAATTTCGTCAAAGCATAGCGAAAAAAAGCGAATTTCATCCAAAACATAGCGACAAAAGCGAGTTTCGTCAAAAGATAGCGAAAAAACGTGAAATTTTGTCAATAAATCGAGCAAATAAGACGAATTTCGCCGAAGGATCACGAAAAAAACGCAAATTTAGACAAAGGATCGTGAAAAAAACATTCTGAAATTTTTCTGTGAACTTCAGAATTTTCTTTTACTCATAATTACTTCTGCCTCCATTTTCGAGGTTCATTGATTGGACTCGAATAGCGATTTCATTTTTCAATAAATGTCTTGCATCTTAACGCTGTCACAACATTGTCATTGTAGTCACATATTCGTCACAAAGTTAATGACAAAATCGTCATAAATCACACAATTTTTACAAAATTGTCACAATGTGACTTCACAACATTGTCACTATCGTCACAGAATCATCACAATGATAATTTCGTCACAAATGACACATATTTCACAAATTGGTCTCACCGTGACTTCACGAATTGGTCACAATGTGACGTCACAAATGAGCTCTAAAACGGCCATAAAGACTTCACATTCTAGTCACTATGACTTCACATCGACGTCATGTGACGTCACATCGACGGTCACAAAGTCACAGCGTGACTTCACATCGACGTCGCCGTAACGTCACCATGCCTTACGGGTATATTTTCAAGATTTAAAGATAGACTTCTTTTTGCTGTTGCCACTGATTTTCAAAAATGATTTCGTGCAGTTTTGATAATGTATTAATCCGTTTTTTCAACCTCGGATATACGTTTTTCGGATACTATCAGTTCTCAAGTAAATACGAGGGTCGATCCAGAAATAAGGTTCCCATCAAATTTACAATTCTCATAGAAATTTACATCGTCGAAGAAAGTTTACTCTATTTCTCTACATAATCGCCATCTTTTTCTACGCATTTTTGTAGACAGTGCTCCAATTTTTGCATCTCAATGTCGTAGAACACCGCCACCAACCCGTTGAGGAAGCGTTTCACCTCTTCTTTGACGTCATCGTCTCTCCGGAAGCGTTGGCCATCCAAGTGTTCTTTTTACTTGGGGAACAAGTCATAATCACCAGGTGCGAGGTCCGATAACCGCCTCCGAAACTGACGGTCTTCCACTCCGTTCTTCGTCGTGGACGTCCTTCCGACCGGCACTAAACTCCCTGCACTACTTTCGGACGTGTTGAATGGACAAACACTTCTCGCCATACACCCCTGTCAACTGACGACGATTATCCATGGGTGCAGTCCCTTTGGCATGCAAAAAGCGATTTACGAAACGAATCTCTTCCTTGGCGGGATCAACAATAGGAACCTCCATCTCAGACGGCTGCTGAGCCAAGAATGAGTAGCGCAGAATGAGAAAAGCCGCGCACAGTGCTGTTGCCGTATTTCGCCCCGCATCTTCCCATGGGGCTGGAGCTCCTTGGAAACCTTACTTCTGGATCGACCCTCGTATTTTCATGTTCAACAAACATATTTTACAGACAAACATAATAAATTATCTTCATTAGCAATAACATTAAAATTAATATTGTGTTGTTACTCCTGCATGTATAAATTCAATTACGCAGTTGAAAATGTTTTATTGAAAATTAATAACATCCCAAAAACGATATTCCGCTGTAAGAAAATTAATTAATACACTATAAAAACAACTCGGGAGCATTTCTGAAAATCACTATTAGGAACAAAGCATTTTCATAAATAATTCTTTAAATCTAAAAAAAATATATATATTGTTTTCTGAGATTTCTAAAGATAAAAGACGCTTTTCGGAACCATGGGTAAATCGGAAGAGGTTTTCGTTTGTTGCTATATGACATTTTCGTAGAAAAAGAAATATTTGATTTTTTTTTACAGTGTAGGTAGAGTCAATTTTTCTCCTTTTCTTCTTTTTTCTTCATTATTTTTATAAAATATTATCCTAATTCTATTCTTATTATCTGACAAGGAGCATAAGCGTATACTCATAAAAATTTGAAAATATTACAGGATGTTCGTCTCATCAGGATAAATTGGTTTACAAAAAAGTTTCCGGGGGAATCTCGATACAACGTCTGTAAAAAAATAATGAACATTTCGTTTACTTGGCGATTTATTGCTGGTTGGCGACACAATGAAATATCAAAAATATATACGCTTTTATGATAAATGTACATGGTCTGTCCATTAAGTAATAAAACTAAATTTTTCGCGTCAAGCAGAAGGCCAATAGGGCGGAGTTTGCGAGCGATACGTGCAGTGGGGATTGTCAGCTACAGATTCTAGTGGAAATCAGTTGGCCTTGAGACTTTGCAGCGCACAGATCGCTCGTGAAGCAGAAACGTGTTTGAATGAGGCGTCAGGTTTTCAGAATGAAGTGGACTGTCGATCAGATATACACCCTAAAATTTTGTGTAAAACTAAACAAATCCGCTACTGAGAGGCTTTCCATGTTACAACAAGCCTAAAGAAGTGCCCAAGGCTCAAGTGTTGAGGTGGCACAAAGCCTTCGAAGACGGAAGAGAGGACATCGATCACGAACAACACGCTAAGCATCCATCAAGTTCTCGAACTTCATACAATGTGGCTAAAATGTAAGTGCTTTTGGTCTCTGATAATCATATGAGTGTTCAAATGATTGCGGAGACATTGGGATTTACGAAATCGATTGTGCGTCAAACTGCCACGGAAGAACTTCAAATGCGGAAAATTTGTGACAAGGTGATTCCAACACATCCTTCAAATTGACCCAGTTCCTGGCAAAATACAGCATTGCAACGCTTCCCCAATCACCGTACAGCCACAATCTGTCACTGACGGGCTTTTTTCTATTTCCCCGGCTAAAATCCAGCAAAAGTACAATGAAAATGTGGAGAACTTGCAGAAAAACGTAATGCGCGTTCTGAACAGCAATCCAGTTGAAGACTTCTAGGCGGGCATAAATGAGTGATAGAGTTGTTGGCAATTATGAACTAATGCAGGAGGAGGCTATCTTGAAGAACATTAAGTGTATATAAAATTATATTCAAATAAACGAATTTTATGGAATCACTCTCATTACGTACTGGACAGACCCTGTACTATTTAAGGAAAATTTTTATAAGGTACTTGAACACAATATGGAGAGTTCTCTCAATATTGACACACCTAATATCTTTAAAAGTAACAATTTTGATCGAGATATGGCACACATGTCCGTGAAGAAAAGCAGTTGAAAAGATAATTAAGCCTGGAAAGAGCAAAAAAGCGCGCTGTTCGCCATTTAGAAGTAAACTTGTTTTTTGTGGTGTGCTGATCGTAATTACAGGTAAGTTTAAATTCTTATTAGATATGATAAAATTACTTTAAATATTGAGCAGTGGAGTGTTTTAGAAAGCTAATAAAACATATTTTTGATTGCTATGGCATATATTGCTTAAAAATGTTTTCTTTGTTTATTTATTACAAGATATAGTAAAACTATGCCCGGTTCCCAATACGGACACCTTCTGTTCACATTGAAAATACAGCAAGTGAATCTTCAGATTTACTTGCTGTATCTTCCAGTCCTCCAAGAAACCTCCTCCAAGAAAAAAATCCTCCAAAAAGCCCTTGCAGAAAAATCAAAAGAAGTCACCCCTCAG
The DNA here is from genome assembly GCA_963932465.1 of Maratus speciosus. Classification (NCBI taxonomy): domain Eukaryota; kingdom Metazoa; phylum Arthropoda; class Arachnida; order Araneae; family Salticidae; genus Maratus; species Maratus speciosus. The sequence continues at coordinate 304,452,327 of OZ010800.1, forward strand.
TACGGTATCTGTTGGCGAAATCGCAGGTACCAGCGATATGACTTCCTCAACAAAGGAGAGCTGGTGCTGAGCCTTATGCAGTATTGATGCTGTTGCAGACATGCGGCTATGCATCACATGCGGCAGATATGTCCATGAGGACTGTGTGGGACTTGCCGCCCATGATGAAGAAGTTTGTATTTGCCCATCCTGTGAGGACTGAGTAATAACAGATGTAAATTCTGCAGACAGATGCAATAAAGCTAATCAAAACCAACTATATTATTTCATAATATTTTGTAATAACTGAGGTGCCTTACATGGGTCTTCGAAGAGCCACAACCGAAAACGACCCCCGCCCCCTTCTAAAGTTCATATTCTGATGATATTTACTGTGCCCCCTCCCCCGCCATATTTAAGATATATATCTTTTATCCCCTCTCCTCTAAAATCCCTTGGAAGAATGGCTCTTCCATACACCCTGTGTAGTAGGTCAATAAGAGCCACCTGTCCCTAATATGTACAGTACATGCATGTCTATAATATGGACAGGTGGTTCCTTATATGGACACTTGTAAACATTTTTTGTTTTTATCATTAAAATTAAACCAGAATAATTACAAGGTCGCTAATTTTAATATTGATAGTCAACAGTCCAGGGATAGTGGTCATATATTTTTGGAGTCCTATGACGTGTACACAGGAGTGAAAAAAATCAATTTTGCTTAGGGTGTCCATATAGGGTACAGGTACCTTACTCTACATACTGAACTAGTTTAAGTAAATTTTACTTAAAAAATACACTTTTATAACTGCGATTCGTCATATTCATTTATATGTATCTATAATGAAATTTACTGATCGTTTAATTTACGTTTTAGAATGAAATTTAAATTGATTAAAATTGCTTCAAACTCAAAAAAAAAAAAAAAAATAAATAAAATAAAAAAAAAAAAAAAATAAAAAAAAAAATTCCCGACCGGATTGGCCTACAGGCGAAGGTAGATTTCAAAGTTAAGTACTAAATTCGCCAACAAAACTTAAATCAAGATTAGCGATAATCCCAGTTTCTTTACTAAGAATGAGCTGTAGGGAGCTAAACTTTTTTGAGAAAATTATAATATACACGAATACACACACGCATGTATATGGAATAGGTTTTAAAATAGATACAAAAAATTCAGAGAACCTTTAAGTGTTAAAATATGTTAATACTTCCATAGTCGGGTTTTTATCATATTTTAATACGTTTCTTCAAACTCACATGACGTTACATATTCACCTGCTGAGGGCCATTATATTTCCAATATGACGCAATATACATATTTTTTTAATTCGTCAAACTATTTATTTTATTTTGAATTTTCATGCGGAAAACATGCTCTAGAAAACTTATGATGTAATATGCAATTTGTTTTCAATTTGCCAAACTGTTTATTTATTTTTTTACGTGAAAATCTTGCAATACAAAAGTAATTGTTGTGGTGAGAAATTTATTGTATTTTTTAATTGTTGGCAACAGCTATAAAGAAAAATGTTTATTTTTTCCTGTCATTGTTGTGTAAAAGCTGGTTTTATCAGAATCCTGTTAAGACAGTATTCAAAAATTTGACCCCCCCCCCCATTTCCACCCCGTTGGGCCGATTTCGCCCATTTTCAATCCCCGCCGAGATATTAGCCATATCAAAGTGTTTGGCGAGTTTGAAGGCGATCCGTGCATAATTGCGACTTTTATCCTGTGGACAAAATTTAATACATACATACATATCTATACTCATATTATAAAGAGGAAAAAATTGTTTATTTGTCGAAGGTAAGCTCTGGAACTACCGAACCGATTCCAAAAGTAATGGTATCAAAATGATGGTGTTAGTCCAACTTAGAACATAGGCTATATCTTATGTCCGTGCCACTGGCCAAAAGGGGGTGCAGAAGCAAAAAACGTTCTAAAAATGCGATTTTTGCGTTACTGAAGGGCCTAGAAACATGAAATTTGGAATCGTAGTTACTTATAAGCTACTAATGATCTCTAAGGACATCTCTTAAAAAAATCGAAATTAAAAAGGGGTGAAAATGCGCAAAAAGCGTTCTAAAAACGTTCTAAATGGCGATTTTTACGCAATCTCAAGAAGTACCAAACCGATTTCAAAAATAATGGTGTCAAAATCATGGTGACAACCCTTGCTCCAATATAGGCTACATTTTATGTCGGCGCCACTACCCCTAAAGGGGGTGCAGGAGCAAAAAACGTTCGAAATTGCAATTTTTGTGTTACTGAAGATCCCAGATACATGGAATTTAGAATGGTAGTTACTTATAAGATATAAATGATCTCTACGAACATCTCTTAAAAAATTCGAAATTCAATAGGGGTGAAAATGCGCGAAAAGAGTTCTAAAAAACGTTCTAAATGGCGATTTTTTACGCAATCTCAAGAAGTACTAAACCGATTTCAAAAATAATGGTGTCAATTTGATGGTGAAAACCCTTGCTCCAAAATAGGCTACATTTTATGTCGGTGCCACTACCCCTAAAGGGGGTGCAGGATCAAAAAACGTTCGAAATTGCAATTTTTGTGTTACTGAAGATCCCAGATACATGGAATTTAGAATGGTAGTTACTTATAAGATATAAATGATCTCTAAGACATTTCTTAAAAAATTCGAAATTTAAAAGGGGTGAAAATGCGCGAAAAGAGTTCTAAAAAGCGTTCTAAATGGCGATTCCTACGCAATTTCAGAAAGTACCCAACACATTTCAAAAGTAATGGTTGGAAATTGATGATGATTGATGAGCTCTTGCTGCAACTCAATTTTATGTCAGTGTCACTACCACCTAGAGGATGCAGAAGCAAAAAACGTTCTAAATTGCTATTTTTGTGTTACTGAAGAGCTTAGAATCCTGAAATTAGGCAGGGCAGTTATTTATAAGATGCAAATGATCTCTAAGTACATATGAAACCGATTTTAAACAAAATGATTGCAAATTGATGGTGATGAACCTGCTCAAACATAAGCTATATTTTATGTCGAGGGTTGCACGAGCAAAATCTTTCTAAATTGCGATTTCTGTGGTACTGAAGAGGCTAGAAACTTTAAATATAGCACGTTAGTTAACTATAAAATATAAATGTGCTCTAAGAACAATCGAAAATAAATTCGAAATTAAAAAGGGGTGAAGCGAAGTGAAGGAGCGAAAAGCATTCTAAAAGAGTCCTAAATTACGATTTCTATGGAATCTCAGGAAATAATAAACATATTTCAGAAGTTATTGGTTGCGAATCAAGAGTGATAGTCCCTGATCCTATACAGGCTATATTTTATGCCGGTGTCACTGCCACCTGGTTGGCAGGAACAACAAGAAAGCCTTTAAAAACATCTAAATTCTGTTTTCTATATAATATTAGGAAATAACAACCGATTTCAATGTTAATGTTGGCAAATTAATGGTAACAGTCTCTGTTTCAACATTTTTCGAGATATTCTGTTTCAACTCTGTTTCGGCATTTTATGTTGGTGCCACTAACACCAGAGAGGTGTTAGACTGTTAGACAAGAAGCTTGGAATTTGACATGATGGTTAATTTTAAGATGTAAATGTGTTAAGGTGGTTTCTAAAAAATTCAAAACTTCAAATGAATACTGAAATGAGTGCATGAAATGAGCATAAAAGTCTCAAAATTCTTTCTAAATTATCATTTAATTGGAATTAGTTTTAGTTCTTCTTATTAATTAAAATCTCATTTCTGTCTATTGCACTTTTACAATGAAGTTTAGTTTAACTGTGGCTTAATTTGTAATTTATGAATTATTTCAAAAAGTGTTCTTCTAATAAAAATAGTCATGCAAATATCACTTGGCATATTTCAACTATTACGCGAGCAAAGCCGCGGGGTTTGCTAGTATATATATATATATATATATATATATATATATAAACTTTTTAGGTGAGGGTGGTTTTGGGTTCCTGTGGTCCTATAATGAAAAGTTATGAAGGAATTTTTCAAAAGTCGCACCATGGTAACGACTGCAATAGGTAGTATTTCTTACGAAATCTACCTAATTAAGGTCCGATTCTGAGGACTGTCAATTTGAATCTGATGTTACAAGTATCGGAGACAACAAGATGTTATTGTTGCCATGGAAACAACGACTTATTCAATATCCAAGTGTATAAAGAGAGCTTTTTTAATTGGGCAGTTACTTTTAAAATACACTTAAAATTTATCCAACCAGTGAAACCGTATAAAATAAAATAACTTCAGCAACACTCAAATTGTATGTATTATATAAGATTATAGAAAAATAATAGACTGTTTCATCGTTTAAGTTTAAATTCATTAAATGCTTTGCATTTAAACACTCATTTAACTAGAAATTTCCAACTACAGTAACATAGCTTGCATTTGACGAAGAAAGGTATTACTTGCCAAAACGCATGAAGCGTTCGTCTTTTTTCGCCAATTACTACGAAATATTTTATTTTTTTACAGATTTTTTACTGGTATTCTGCCGATAAATTTCAGTGACCCTTTATTACGGACATGAGTAATATCATTAGCATTTTTTTTTTTTTTAATATTCTGAGTATGCGCTTTAAGGAGACTCGTTATAAGTAAACAAAGTAGAACCTTCCTTTAGGCATGATATTTTAAAAAGAATTACTTATTTAGCGATTTCGGCTCTAGAACACTTCACTTCGTGCAACATTAATTGAGAAGAAATTTAATTTAAAATTAAACAATTAAATTTAAAAAATCAAAAAACCCGACTGCGTAAAAAGCGAACTAATTGATTATTTCTCATCAATGCGAAACTATTTTTTTTTCAATTCCAACCATTAGTTCACACTCTCGCTATATATATCTTGTTCAAATTTTCAATCGTTAATAAAATACATATTATTCATCCAATCCAGCTTAAATAAATTTTTATAAACTTGTAGTGGAGGACAATTGATGTTATAGTTTTTTTTCCAAATATTAATTAATTAATTAAATTAAATTAATTAATTTTCAATAATCGAGAATGCCCTCTTCTTGATCAAAGTATTTTAAGACTGAAAGAGCCCTCTTCTTGATCAAAGCGTTTTAAGCGCCACTGAAGCGGAAAGAAGAATAGGAGAAAAAAAATTCTCTTATTGACGTAAGTAGGAATTGACTTAAAATATTTTTTTTAATGTTACTTGTTTATATTACTTACCTATTTTTTTTATTTACTTGTATTGATGACTTTTAAGTTGTGTTTAATTGTTAGTTCCTATCTATAAACACTGTTTTGATGAGGCCTATAGATGCCTATGATGGTTAGAGTTGCAGTAAAGCTAGAAATCCACAATACATACAAAACTTCCAGGTTGTATAATATTTTAACGGAGCTTCGGACTGTAAAATAGTCAATGAAACATCGTCTTCATTTTGAAAGACCTATCCAATGATATGCCACTCAATAGGGTGCGTAAAAAAAAATTTTCGCCTCTACAGCCATTTTGTATTTTACGGTTGCCATTTAGAATTTATAAAAACAAAACCTAGCCTAAAACCATCGGACGGTTAAGACGAATTGATAAAGACCCCATTCATTAAAATCCATCCAGCCGTTGGGATGTTTCGAGGGTATAAAGAAATCCACATACACAGATACGCGTGAAACACATAACCCTTCTTTTCAGTCGGGTAATAATAGGGACATATAATTAATATCTAACAATCAATTTATTTAAATAAACTTGATTTAACCTAATTTTTCTATAAATCCTTTCAAAGCACATATTCAACTTAGTACTTATTATTTTTTTAAAATATTTTTTAATGAAAATATTGAAGTTTTTTTCCACTGTTGAATTAATTAACTTGCAGATATAACATCAATTAATTTGAAAATTCTCTCTTTTTACTAATTCTCATCTCATAAAATTTAAAATGTTGCGTTTATCTTTTAAGAAGGATTATGTGAGTAGCTTTGTTTCTTTTCAATTTTAAACCACAAATTAATTTAACGTATTTAACTATTTTATTTTAGTTTGTTTTTCTTTCACTGCATACGTTTTATCTATCTTTTTTTAAAAAAATGTTACTTAATAAAAAAATAAAGCCGAAACATGTTTATCGCTTCTTACTTAATAAATCTGAAATTAAAAAAAAATTCTTAAAACACAATTTCCCTACTTTATTATTTTCAGGTGCATATTAAAGAAAATACTGTATTTTTTGTTTTATTAATTTTTCCTGCGTGGAAATGACAAAGAAAAAAACTCTCCTAATTAATTAATAAAACATGTTCAGATTAAACGAAATTACATCTGAAAGAATAGAAAAAAGTATTTGAAAAAATTTCTGATGAATTCCTAATGAATTGTTGTTTTTATAACATTTAACTAGGTCTTTGAAAGTACATTAAGTTAAATATATATATATATTTATTTAATTTGAATATAGCAAACAGAATTCGAAAAAAACATTATCTATAAATGTTTCATTTCATTAAAAAATGTATGTGTATATGAAATTGTTTTTTTAAAAAAATTACTTTTTTATATCTTATCTTAAAATATATTATTAGTAACATGATTAAACAAGGCATTAAAAAAATATTTGCTGTGTATGAAATAATATATTTTAACAGTTAATTAATTAACTTAATTAAAAAATAATTTAATATTAAAAAATAATATAGCTATGTCCATTTTGTAGTTCTATCTATGTGAATAAAATATTCTGTAATTTCATGTATTATTTTCATTTATTATTATTTTGTTTGTAAAAAAAAATCTCTCTCTCTTTTTTATTTTTTATTTATTTTTTATTAACAAAGTAGAACATCATCTCATACTGGTTGCTGATTTATCAAACTTATCATTACGTGATTTCGACTGTAGTTCTGGAGCACTTCGTTTTGGGTAAAATTACTTAAGAACAAATTTAATTTAGAAAAGAAATTAGGAACATGCATTTATTGATAACATTATTTCGAAGAAATTCAACCGGAAAAAAGTAAATTTAATATAATTAATGTAGCTTAATCAGTTTTTCATATAAACTATTTTTAATTTAATTTTTTTTTATATAAATAAGCGCAGAAGCACATTATCGTCTTACATCTTATTATATTTGGAATAATCCTTTACGAAAAAAAAAAATGAAGATTTTCTTTGTAGTGCCACATTAAAATTATAAATTATTAAAAACAATTTAAAGACATAACATCATTATATGCGAAAACCCATTATCTCTCTTCATGAAATTCCGTATCAGAAAATCTAAATGTTAATTTATTTTTTAAAAAAAGGAATCAGTAAAATGTCAGCAGTTATGTTCCTTTTTGATTTTAAACCGCAAATTAATTAAAGACATTTAAGTAATTCTGGTTTTTTTTTAGTTCATTTTGCTTTCACTAGATGAATTTTTATTTATATTGAAAAAAAAATTGAAAGAGAAGTAAAAACATGCACTTAATAATTTATATATATATATATATATATATATATATATATATATATATATATATATATATATATATATATATATATAAGAAAGATCGAAAAAAGAAGGATATCTCTTAAAACACCATATTCCAACTTTATCATAAGGTGCTTATTAAAGAAAATATTTCAGTTTTTGCAGTATCGATTTTTTTTCAAGTGAGAGTGAAAAAAAATAATTAATTAGTAAGACATGTGCTGATTATAATGCATCACATATGAAAGAATAAAAAAAAGTACCTGAAAATTTTTCTGATGAGTTTCTAATGAATTGCAATTTTTAAAATTCTTTAGCTAGGTCTTTGAAATTACATTAAATTAATTGTTTTTACGTTAATAAATAGAACACGTGAAACATAATTCGAAAAAATAAAGTAATATATAACTTTTATTAAAAAAATGTAATGTGCAAATAAAACTACTCTACAAAAATATTTCATAAGTTTTTTTTATTCTACTTTCTTTTAAAGTACTTTTAAAGCAAGGTCTCGTTAAAATATATTACTAGCACTATTAAACATTAAATGTTTTAAGCAAAAGGGGTTTAAATTGTAAAGAGAACCTAATTTTTAACATAATTAATTAAATTATAATTAAAAATTAATTTCCTATTTATAACAGCAAATGCTAGATAATATATGTTAACACCATGTTTAAAAATTATGTTTAGTTTTTATAAAAGGAGTATGCTTACATTAACATACATTATTCAAACATAACTACTTTTCTAAATGATTAATCAAATGAAGTGTGCGTTTCAGTAAAGCGCTTAGATTTTTAATTGCAATGGGAAATTATACCATGTCTATATCTATTCATAATTGTATTACTTTAAATTATTCAATATTACTTATCAAATTGTAACTAATGTGCTGTATCTTTATAGTTGCTGAAATTATAAAAATAAGTACCGCTTTTTAGAGTCGAGTATACAGGGCGATTAAAAAAAAGTTGACAAAATGACATGGCAACTCAGGCATACAACAAGCATGAAAAATCACATAGGAACATAGGGTCGGAAATCCCTTATTAAGTCACAAATACAGGGTGTTTCATTCTAACTCACTTTGGGTTGATGGTCATAACTTTGAAGTATCTATTTTAATAAAAGAACAAATCGCTCTGTGTATGTGTCTGTGTGTGTTGGCAATGGCTAGCAAAATCTACCGCACATAGAAGTCTGAAAATTCAGGTGAGGTTAGTCCAAGACAGGTCCTGGTGCACCTGAGGCTCAGAATTTTAATTTTTTAAGGGCCGGAGCCCCTGGGCCTCTTGAAGTTTTTTACACTAAATTGTTAATAACTCGCCCCCTTTTTATACAATCTTCTTCGTTTTGGGAGAACCTTTCTCCATTTAGTTATTCACGCCTGTCTACTTTCCTTTTATGACTCTGGACCCTTGGGGAGCCTTGCAGGGCCCCTTGAAGTTTTTGTGCAAATGAATTGTTAACAAATTCCTTTCTTTAAATCCGATCTTTCTTTTTGAAATCCTTTTTCCATTTAGTTATTCCCAAATTTCTACATTCCATATAAGACACTGGGGCCCCTAGAGAATCGTAGGGCCTCATCCAGGGCCCCTTGAATACCTTTTGTGCGCCAAACTTTTTTCACCCCCTAATTTTCGCACCTCCTCAGAGCATAATTATAAAGTTGAATCTTGGAATAATAATTTAAAGAAATACACAAAAGATTGAGTAAATGTTTTAAAAAGGGCCCTAGGGCCCCAGTAAAAATATGAGGGTTTTCTTGGATCAAAACCCTCATATTTTTACTGGCGCACTAGGGCCCTTTTTTAAACATTTACTCAATCTTTTGTGTATTTCTTTAAATTATTATTCTAAAGAAAAATTCATACCCTATGCACAATTTTAGGTAGCTTTCATTACAAAAAGCTACCTATTGCAGCCGTTCGGAGGAAAGCGATTTCAAAAAAGTTTGGTATATTTTCATCGATCATGACCCCCAGACCCCGAAACCACCCTCCGTTCAAAATTGATATATATATATATCTATTATATATATATAATCCAAACGGAAATTTCGTTCCGAACGCCGAGATTTCGAGTTCTACTGCATGGATTTTTACGGAACTTATACCGTTAGATAGGTATCGTTCCAGGGAAAGTTTTAAGCTATAACACATCCTTCTACCTAGATTAGTTATAGAATTATTACGGAAAATTATATTATTTTGGACTTTGTTACTTCATATTTCCTTAAATATCTGGGCTCCTATTGGTCGTAGAGCTTAGATCTCGCGCCAAAAGTAGCTCCGAAGCACCCAAGCAAACTTTTCCCCGCGATTATTTTGCCGTCTTCCGATTTCCTCTAACTCTATTAGGGGCCCGCGTAGAGCCCCTTTAAAATATTTTTCGTAGTAATTTCAGCAATTAACTTAAATTATTGGTTAAGACCGCCACCCTCCCGATTCATGTATCTACGGAAAGGTTGCATGAAGGAGTTTCGTTCAGATACGCTTTCGTTAAGAATAGAGTGCGCTCCCTGGTGGTGGAAAGTGGAACTAACATAACGCGATATTGTTAAAATTAGGAAATCTAACAATGCTTTCTGTTTTAAACTTTGAGATAGTTCATAACACATAATCTATTATCTATTCTATTGTATATATATATAATCTATTATCTATTCTATTATCTATTATATACTTAAATTCCAAACGAAAATTTCGTTCCGAACGCCTAGATTTCGAGTTCTACTGCATGGATTTTTACGGAACCTATACCGTTAGATAGGTATTGTTTCAGGGAAGGTTTTAAGCTATAACACATTATTCTACCTATATTAGTTTTAGAATTATGACGGAAAATTCTGTTATTTTGGGCGATAAGGTTACCATTTTATTTGTTGGCGAAATTCATCGTTGATAAAAAAAAAATTTGAAACGGCTATTAAACCTCGAAAAATAAAAGAAAAACTGTTACTAATTTTATTTAAATGAAAAAAAAAAAGAAAGAAAGAAGAATAAAATCCGTTTTAATGAGTGATAATATTAAAAAACGGAAACATTTAATCAAAACCTGAAAGAAATATTTGTAATGCTTAAAAATTAATTTAATAAGAAATATTACACTTGATACGCAATATTTGGCTCTTTATCGCTTGCGTTAGATATGGAAACGAATCTGAAAATTTGATTAGATGAAATTTTAACGACATTTTCTATCTGTTCTGTTCTTTTCTTTTTTTATATCTAATTGTCCCATCACGTGACTTATAGAAGAAAGAAGCAGATGTAATTGTGAGTCACTTGTGTAATTACTATTTGTTTCTTTACAATTTTTTATTTTTCTTTTGTCGCCAAAGAATGTGATTTTAAGCCAAAAATGCATAAGCGTGACATTAGCTTGAGGATGTTCTCACAAATGGTGTCTTTTTAGGTGAAAGAGATCATTTTTTGAGTACATTTTCATATTCAATTGTAACTTATATAGATATCAGTTAATATTTTAAAAATGGAATCGAATACTTAAATTTCAGTGTGAATTTCTGCCACACATACATATTGTAAAATAATTTCATACTTTTTAAAATGTTTTTCGCCGTAATTCCGAAAGCATGTGATATTTATAAACTCGAACTCAGATCAACGAATATTACCCATGTTATTTAAGCAAATATTATCTATTTTCTCAAGTCATATCGCCAATTTAATTTATAGGAAAATTCACAGATTCGAAATCTAGGAAATAAAGATAATTTTTAAGGAAATTTATGTTTTAATACGTTATTACTATGGAAAAATTCAACATTTTGAAAAAAAAAAAATATTACAAGTCTTTTGTAATTCGTCATTTCTTCTTCGTCTTTCTTCGTACTTTCTCCTCTGTTATGTAATATTTCAAATGATATTGGACTAATTTTCGATCATCGATTCACCGCAAAATCGCATATCTAATATAGTATATAAAATAAAGTCTGGATTAGGGGACTAATTAACGCACAGCGCAAACTACTGAACCTAAAATCTTGAAAATCGTGGTAAAAATACTTCTTATGACATAAACTTCTGCTAAGAAAGGATTTTCTAGAGTGTCACCCCTAATGGTTTTTGCACGGGGAGGGGAAAAAAATCGAATATCAAAATTATGCGTCAAATGATAGCATATTTTAATGTAGTTTTGTATGCTGAATCGAATGCTACCAAATAAATTTTTATAAGTCCAACAGTTCATGACACATTTCATATTTTTCTAATTTGGCGGTGTCTTTGGCATCTAAAACTCAAAATATCTATCATTACATCCGTTACTCTAGCAACGGAAAAAATTCAAATCAACCCTTTTGGCTAAAAAATAAAAACGGCTCTATGAGTTTGAAATAAAAACGCAAGCATCTTATTTTTTTTTTTTAAATAGTGATTTTATGTAAAATAAAAGGGAAAAAATTACTGAGAATTTAGCGTTATAAAACAAAAATGGAAAATGTACTACTTAGATATTCCGTCGACCAAAAATCTATCGTCAAACTATAAGATTAAATGCCAATAATGGTTGATCGTAAATATCAAATTCACTTGAATTTAAACAAACTACATGTGTTTACGTCATCAAGTGATTTTAATTTCGAAGTTTTATTTGTATTTTTATTAATGTTATACTAATTTATTTGTTATTTCGTTATTTAAAATAAAGATTATGTCAATTTATATAATTTGGGGAAATTGGTCGACGGGATAACAAGTAGTACCAATGAAAATATTTAAGTATGAAAGCAATGTTTGTAACGACTTAAAAATTATTTTCATATATATAAACTCGGTTTATGACGTCAGATGCCGTCATCCGAAGAATCTACAAGAGTCTTTTTCCATTTTTTCCGGTCATAGGTTCCTCAATGAAAGAAATTGGAGTTGTAATAATATTGTGCGATTTATAAATTGCTCCTCGATAAGAAGAAAAAATGGGTACATTTATAACAACCGTGCGCACATCTCGCTGATAGCATTTAAAAAATTCCCAGTAGCAGTAGTTACATTTTGCGTATGTAAATTAAAAATATTTTTTTGCTTTTGATTATGGCATTATTTCCTGTTATTGTTTATCTTTTCAGTTTTTTAAATGAAATTAGTATAAGGAATGCATTTTAAATTAAATGAGTGAAAGGTTTGTGTTTTAAATGAAAATAATAAAATAAGAATATTCTATGAAAACAATCTTTATTGATTTATTACCTGCGCCCGGCTGACATAAAAGTATCACAAAAGCCACATATTCACTTTTCTTTCAGAAGTTGCTCATGAGAATTCAAGTTAACCTTCCGTAATCGGATACTTCACATATTGGTGTATTAGCGTTAATGTTGAACGCATCGTTTTTGTTTGAAGCGAAAACTTTACTATGAATTCTATTACACAAAATCGCATCATCATCATCTACTATATATTTACAACGGAAATTTGTATTTCATTCCGTTTGTTTATAATACTTTCGTAGGATATACCACAATTAGTTAGGTAATAATTTTGGAAAGATTTTAGTGTATACATATTGTTCAAGGGTACTTAGTTATAGAGCAACAATAAAAGTTCAAAAATTAAGTGAACCTGATTATGAAAGTTTAGCCTTTTTTAAAAAATCTACAGAACATATTTTGTTACAAGTGGCCCTGTTGCATGACTTTTAGGAATGGTGTTAGTATATACGATTTCATTATATGTTGATTAGTTACAGAGGTATTAATTCCTGTTGTCATAACGGTCTCATTACCCGACCATGAGTGCGCTGTTTATAATCAACTAAAACAATTACTTCTTAATTGCTAAATTTTGTCCAACGCTTAAGATAACATTATATCGCAATGGCGTTCGCATCGTTTTCAGTAATGTGCAAGGTCAAGCTGAAGATCCATATTGTTTAAAATACAAGTTCAAATTCACTATTTAGTTTAATCCAAGGTTCATTTTGAAATATTGACCAGCGCAGCGGGCATAGCCTGCTAGTATATATATATATATATATATATATATATATATCTGACCTATGTCACACTGTAACTCTCGTATTTATGAACCGATTTGGGTGTAATTCGGTGTGTACATAGTACATACCAATGTCTCGACCGAGTTCGTTGGCCAGCTTCATCCGCCATTTTGTTTCAAAATGGCGGCCATTTAAATTTTTTTAAAAAATTTTAAATTTGAAATGTGGTACCAAAAAATTGAAAATGGAAAAATATTTTTTTCTTATGTATTTGACCTTTATAGAAAGACTCCGGAGCAGTTTTTGTTTCGTCTATATCTTAAAAAATGGCTGAGTTATAGCATTTTGAATTTCTAGCGTGGCTGACATTTTGAAACGTCCTGAAATTTGTCACGCGATAAAAGGCGTATTTATGAACCGATTTGGATGTAACTTCGTTTATACATAGTACATAGCAATGCCTCGACCGAGTTCGTTGGCCAGCTTCATCCGCCATTTTGTTTCAAAATGGCGACCATTTAAAATTTTTTAAAAAAATTTAAATTTGAAATGTGGTACCAAAAAATTGAAAATTTAAAAAATATTTTTTTTATGTGTTTGACCTTGATAAAAAGATTCGGGAGCAGTTTTTGTTTCGTCTATATATTAAAAAATGACTGAGTTATAGCATTTTGAATTTCTAGCGTGTTGACATTTTGAAACGTCCTGATTTTTGTCACGTGATAACAGACGTATTTATGAACCGATTTGGATGTACCTTGGTGTGTACATAGTACATACAAATATCTCGACCGAGTTCGTTGGCCAGCTTCATCCGACATCTTGTTTCAAAATGGCAGCCATTTAAATAAATTTTAAAAATTTAAAATTTAAAATGAGATACCAAAAAATTGGAAAATGAAAAAGATTTTTTTTGTATGTATTTGACCTTAATACAAAGATTCCGGAACAGGTTTTGTTTCGTCTATATCTAAAAAAATGGCTGAGTTATAGCATTTTCAATTTCTATTGTGGCTGACATTTTAAAACGACCTGATTTTTGTCACGCGATAACAGGCGTATTTATGAACCGATTTTGATGTAACTTGGTCTGTACATAGTATATACCAATGTCTCGACCGAGTTCGTTGGCCAGCTTCATTCGCCATCTTGTTTCAAAAGGGTTGCCATTTTAAAAAAAAATGTAATTTAAAATTTAAAATGAGGTAATAAAAAATTGGAAAATGATAAAGATTTTTTTTTTTGTGTGTGTTTGGGCCTTGATACAAAGATTCTGGAGCAGTTTTTGTTTCTGAAAATTTGTTCTTTTTTTTATATCTTAAAAAATGGTTGAATTATAGCGCTTTGAATTTCTAGCATGGCTAACACTTTGAAACGATCTTGTATTTGTCACGCGATAACACACGTATTCGCCTATTTCGATGGAAGAAGGCAAGTGGATAGTATACATCAATATCTCGACGAAGTTCACTGGCCAGCTTCATCAGCCATCTTGCTTCAAAATGGCGGCCAATTAAATAAAATTATATTTAAAGTGAGGTGCAAAAAAATTAGAAATTGAAAAAGGTTTCTTTCTTAAATACTTGACCTTGATATAAGGCTTCAGGAGCATTTTTTGTTTGTCTTTATCTTAAAAAATGGCTCAGATATAGCAGTTTCAATTTCTAATGTGGGTGACATTTTGAAAAATCTGATTTTTTGCCTGCGACTGCACTCGTATATATCAACCGATTCCGATGTGAGTGAGCATGTGCACAGCAATTACTAAGGTCTCGACCAAGTTCACTGGTTAGCCTCATCCACCATGTTGTCTTAAAATGGCAGGCACTTTAAGAAATCGCCGAATTTGGCAGCCAAATATAAGTTACTTTAAATAAAAGAAGCTTGGATAAAGCTGACTAATGTCGCGAAATTCTCATTCATAATGATTTAGTATTGATGAAAATTAGTATTGAATCTCCTATATTCGGTTTCCACTAAATTGAGCTTCGTGTGTTTGAATAATATAAGTTGGCTTTTTTAAAATAAGGAATATGAAAGCTACCTCTTCCTCCCGGCACTGGCCGGAAGGACTTTTTAATAATTGAAGCTCAAAAGCTACTAAGACATTTTAACGTGTTTTCATGTTAGGGCCCTGTTTTTAACTGTCAGCTGGCCCCTCTCGGGCTCCCTATTACCGCTCCCTTAAAAATGGTCCGATTCACTAGCTTTTATTTTCTAACAACTTTTTAGGTGCTCGAGCTACTACATGAACGAAAAAAAAATTCAGACTTCAACTACCACCAATTTTAGCACCAACCCAGGTCCCAATTTCGTTCGAAAAGACATTTGTTGGGAACACACTAGACGCTGCGGAAGGCAATGGGGTCGCCGAAAGTAGGTTTATTTAAAAGTTTTTCAAAAGATATAAAATCATACAAACTTGAGTTTTGTTGAAGGTTATTATTTAAAAATCCCGGGCAACGCCGGGCGGGTCTGCTAGTATTATAATAAAACATTTAGCAGACATTCTCACCTTTGTTGTAAATGTGATAACACCAAACAAAAGTGGTAGAAGTTTGCAATATACGCGGCATCAGTATGCACTGGACGTACCACATTTTGGACTGTGATGATCAATTCATACGGTATCATCGATTGCTTGAGAAACGTGTTTTTCCAGAACTTTTCGTGATGTTATCACATTTCACACAAAACAAGGTCCATAGCGTTGCATTTTCATTGCAATGTTTAAATTTTTCTCGAAATTATGACCGTCGACCCGAGTTCAGTTAGGATGAGACACCCGGTATTTGTGACTCAATAAGTGGTTTGCGACCGTATGTTCCTATGTGATTTTTTGTCCTTGTTGTGTGTCTGATTTGACATGTCATTTTGTCAACGTTTTTTTTTTTTTTTTAAATCACCCTGTATATTAAGGGGGCAGGATACCTTTGAACACGTCGAAAATGTAAAAAATATCACTATGTTCCAAGCTTCAAAACTTGTGTAATAAGTTAAAAATAAAAATCAAACTTCATTTATATATAAAGCTCATATTTAAATTTATATTTAAAAAATATATATATACTTGAAAATCCATAAATAAATATTGAAATGATAAGTTTAAAAATATAAGATAATAAGAGAAAAAAAATCTTGTGCGCATGATAAAATCTGAAAATATGCTTATAAAGAAGAAATATTGGTGAAAATAAATACATCATAGTGTTACCTTTATACTAAAATCAGAATATTTGTAAAAAATATTGACTAAATTAAAAAATTATCAAAATATTAAAAAAATTCAATTTTTTAAAAATATTTTCAAAGAACAAAAACAGAAAAAAAATATAAAATTTTACCTTTTTCTGGTTTTAAGTTGTAGATAATACAGAAATGAATATGTGGTAAAAATTTCTTTTGCTTGCCACGCATAGTTTTTTAGTAGCGCTGCGCGCAGTATCAAAATTCATCGTTTTGAATAAACGCAACGCAAAGTTAATTTCCCTATGCAGTCTCAATATGTAGTCTTAATAAAACTGCCATAATTATTAAACTAATGGGAATTTTTTAATGCGGTTTTTTGCATATTGTTCAGAAATGATTAAGGAAGCAAAATATGTATTTAAAAAAATCCGAAAATTTAAGAGTTTAAAGGTATCCTACCCCCTTAAATTAAATTAGACTTATTCATAACTTCCGTATTATTAAAAAAGTAAATTTTATTACACATTAAGGAACTCTTGGTTTAGAAGCCTTAGAATGGAATAATACGCATCAACAACAGCAAAAAGTTGCCATATTCATGAAAATATATTTGGACAAAAATTTGCATGAACTTAGACCACAGCATCGCAGACAATAAAATTAATTTCTAACAACCGTCCATTGGAAATATTGTTTTTTTCACCACATACAAATAAAATCTCCTAATGGAGCCGTCTTCATATTCAAACAATGCACAAATATCACCTAAGTCTAATTTTGATTCCAGAAACAAAATCTTATAATTATTATATGAAGAAAATGAATATATGATTATTCAAGCTGTTGTCAAACTGTGCCTTACTATTGAATAGTGAGATACAGAGGATTAGTGTGCAAGAAAAATGATTTTCGGAAATCTTCATCCGTCAAAGCAATTTTTGAAGCACTGACTCATTCAAATTGAAAAAATATATACAGCCCATTTAAATTTATATTTTAAAGCAAAAACGTGTCTGTGTGTAACGCTGATGCCATATGACGGTGGAAATTAAATGATGAATAAATTCACTTTTACCGGTATTTTCTTAAGTTTTAAACACCGCGCGATTTAAATTTTTACACAATCGAATAGAAATAAATATCTTTTCAAGTTCAATTTGTTTGAAAATTGTATATCTATTGACTTTTACGTTTTTCAAAGATGATTTTTCTAAAAATCTGTTTCTGTCGCGTGCACCTCCATTACAAGGGATTAGTACGTTTGCAGTTAAAACACTATAAATAGTTCATCATTCGTTTCTGAAAAATATTCCATAACGAAATTAACTCTTCATCAATCAATAAATAATTAATTAATATAAATAAAACACAAACTTAACAGATATGTAATCGAACTAACTACTTAAACACAGACTTAATCACAGTCAATAAGGTGGCTATAGGTAGCGAAATCTTTGGCGAATTCTTAGACTTTAAACCCTGGCTTGCAGCTAATTTCGAAGTACCGTTTTTATAAAATTTCCAAACATTTTTTGAATACATAATTGATATTTTTCATATAAAAATATTATTTTTTGTGTCTAATTTAGTTTGCAATCTAAATATATATATATATAATTAATATAAACAATAGTATTTTGCAATCTAAAAAAATATATACAATTAATGTAAACAATCGTAGTTTGCTATCTAAAAAAATATATGCAATTAATGTAAACAACCGTAATTTGCAATCTAAAAAAATATATGCAATTAATGTAAACAATCGCAGTTTGCAATCTAAAAAAATATATATACAATTAATGTAAACAATCGTAGATTGCAATCTAAAAAAATATATACAATTAATGTAAATAATCGTAGTTTGCTATTTAAAAAATATATACACAATTAATGTAAGCAATAGTAGTTTGCAGTCTAAAAAATATATACAGTTAATGTAAACAATCGCAGATTGCAATCTAAAATAATATATACAATTAATGTAAACAATCATAGTTTTCAATCTAAAATATGTATACGATTAATGCAAACAATCGTAGTTTGCAATCTAAAAAAATGTATACAATTAATGTAAAACAACCGTAGTTTGCAATGTAAAAAAATATATACAATTAATGTAAATAATATCAATTTTCAATAATAAAAAATGGATTTTACATACGTTCTGTAAACCGTGTAGCACGGTTCGATAATCTACTTATATAAAATTCAAGTGTAGGAAAGTGCAGGTATGGAAAGTTCCATCTATATATTTAAAACACAAGACTGTTTGTTTAGTCTTTCTGTCCTGATCTACTTGCAGAACCGTTTTTCTAATTATTTTTAGGTAGATTTCGTATGAAATACTACCTATTATACCAGCTTACCAGCTATAAGCTAAAAATTCGATTCCTTTATGTAACCCATCGACTATAATCCAAAAAGTATAAATTTACCATGTCATATAAATTGAATGGAATAAATAATTAATCAATGCAAGATCCGTAATAATGAACAACATGATCAAAATTGAAACATGTAAATAAAAACTTATCCAGAAAGAGAATTTCTATGACCATATCAAAATCACCAACATGTATCCCTTTCAACACAGCGAAAATCACGCCTAATTAAATGGTCATTGTTAAAAGCGAATCCATACGGTTCCAAATCATCATATCTTGCAGATAATATTAACATTATTATAAATATAATAATTATAATTAACTTAAATACTCTAAATATTAAAAATTATTTTATATGCCATCTGAAGGATCCCGGATTAAATTATTACTAAAAAGTACAAAAAGAAGTAGTTGTTTAAAATAAACAGGTAATAAATAAGATAAATAATATAATTAATTATGGCAATAGAATTATGTTAGAACTGCATAAATAATTATTTAACGCTGCCATCTACCGAAACTACAAAAAATTAAAAGTGTCCATCCGTTTTCACAATCTCAGCTAATAGAAGTAGAATTAATTAGTAGCGGTTCCATCTATCTGAGATTACCAAAAATAATTATGTAGAAAAATTGCATATTGCAAATATTAGATCCACAATAATTCAAATTAATACGCACAAAAATTATAATTCTAAATCAGCTCAATAAAATATCGATAATAATCATTAGCATCTTTAATGTAATGTTTGTAATTATTTTTAATTATATTTTAGTTAAAATTAAGTAAATTAATGATAATTTCATATAAGTTATCAATATAATAATATAAAAGTATGATTCTATTAATCACTTAATAAATTTAATTTTATAAATTTTAAATTGTTTCTTTACAAATGAGGGGGGAGGGGTTATATACAAACAAATTACAACACTTCTACATGCTGATAAATACATGTATCACATACTGTATTAGAGTCCACTATTTATAAATTATAATATTTTGAAGTAAATTAAACTATACTAATACTTTAAAGAAGTAAAAATACATATATACATAACACTTTTTTATGGAAACGATAACTTCTGTAATTCGGCACAAATATCTTCCAAAGTGATACATAAAATCAAGGGGCATAAAATCTCGGTTAAGTTAGTTAATGGGCAAAATCGGACCAAGGGGATGAAAATAGGGAGGGGTTTTGTGAAAACCGAAAAAATCCCATAACTTCTTAATTTTTGTACATATCAAATCAGTTTAAAGTTTTTATTACTTCTAAAAATAGGGCCAAAAATTTATGTGTCACAGATTTTTGATAAAATTAAAAATGGGCTCAAGGGGCGCAAAAAATAGGGATTTTGGAAGAAAAGAAATCATAACTTTGTCAATTCTCAAGATATCAAATCCAATTAATTTTATTATAAATCTACTTAATATTATCTACAACTTTTATATCTACAAGTTTTTGATAGGCCCAATTTGCACCGCGAAAAAATTAAAAACGAAAACAGAAAGGGGGGGTTGCAGAAGAAAAAAATCCATAACTTCGTCAATTTACAAGATATAAAATCCCCATGAATTTATCATATATCTTCTTAATATTATCTGCAACTTTTATATTGACAAGTTCCTGGTAGGACCAATTCTTAAAGCAACAACAAATTAAAAATACATAACATTTGAAGAAAAAAATCATCGTATTAAGGGTGTATTGAAATCCAAACTGCTTATTTTCTGACTCATTTTTAAGTTCATTTTTGCTCTCAAACGCATCCAATTGATAGATTCTCTTATTTAGAAACTGTATAATGTACCGTAATGCTCGACATTTTGATAGAGGCAGAATATATTTCAAAAAATGATGTCAAACTGAGCGTTTTGAACCGAATTTCCGGAAGCGATCGTGTTGGAAATGAAAAATATTGTCCTACTGAGAAAGTAATTGTTTATAAATCAAGTTTTAATTAATTGAACAAAGATTAAAACCAAAGGACGCTTATAAATCTCTTTAAAAATCACGTAAGCAAGTTTCATATTTTTTCTTTTAAAAATGAATCTGAAAATGTGCCAAAAAATTTCGAGTTGTTGAGCATGGAAAAGTATTTTTTTTTAATATCACCTTAACATGATTCTGATAAAACCATCTTATATATAAAAATGAAATTAATAACTCGTCGAAAGCGGTAAAATAAAATTGTTAAAGTGGGTTTATCTCTAATTATGATTTAGTTTTTGTTGTTGAAATTATCACTTAACTTCGAAATCTACCTGCGCCTGTAGGTCGAGCCGGCAGGGAATTTTTTTTTTTTTTTTTTTTTTTTTTTTTTTTTTTTTTTTTTAATGAAAGCTCATTTGTAGATGTGACCGCACCAGGTATTTTTAAAAATATTCCTTATATTTTAATTTTAACAGTATTTTATGACATTTCTTCAAAATGGTGGCAATTCTGCTATTGTTATTCTATTGTTTCAGATGAAAAAGAAAAAATGAAAAATATTCAGACACGTGGCTTTTTGGACCTATATTTTCATTTGTAAGTTATTTTCGGTAACGAAAATTATGCTCATGTGCATTATTTTTATAAGCAAATAAATTTTCACATTTATTGCGACATCATGAGAAAATTGTCTATTGAGTTAATTTTATCTTTATGCATTATGGCTTTATTAATTTCTTTCTTTCATTACAAATAAATAGGAAATATATTTTTATTTGAATATACTGTGGCTAAGCATAAAAGTACGTATATAACGTAGGTTTGAAAAGTTTGCTCCGGTGACGTTATGGGTACCTTTAATGTATTTTTACATTAATAGGACTAATTAGAAAAATTGATATGATCGTTTCAACATGACGGAATTTTCACTAATTTTGATTTCTTAATTCTAAGGGTCAGACGCGGAGAATTTACGGATCGTTGAACTATTTTAAAAATTTAATATTGAGTAAAATAAATATCCACATCATTTGTATTCGTAGACATCATTTGTCATTTTAAAAATGTACTTTTCTACAATACAAACCTTTGAATAATAAAATCGTCACGCTGTTTGTTTTTATTAAACCTTTTGAAAATGAAACGCGTATCAACATTCCATCATTTTTGACGGGTTATATACTAGTCTGATAATAATAATAAAAGTAATTTAATATGTTTTTAAATACATTTACTATCACAACGTGCAGAAATATTTCTTCTAAAAATAGGTTTCATACAGAAAATTCATACAGGAAAAGCATTTTTCTTTTACACATATAACCTGTAATTGTACGCATAGTACTTTATCTGATCATAAATAATATCATTCTATCACATATCAAATAATACCTGATAAATCCGCATTTTCCCTGAATGCATTTATATTAATTAATCCCGTTACAACCTTCGGATATTATTCATTCATTTCTAAGGAGATCACGTATACAAGGAATGAAAGAGTAATCGTCTTACATTCTGAAATCTGCAGTTCCAAAATAAGGGATATATACTTCAGCAGAAATCACTTCTGTTTAAGCTAATTTCTGGATATGGTTTCTAGCACTCACTGAAAATTATACCGTTGAAAATCTGGTTTCTGTTTTAAATTAAGGAATAATGCATACGAATGATTATTTGCTGATGATTATATTGAATGACTATATTAACAACTGGTCAGTTATAAAAAAAATCCCTGCCGGCTCGGGCTACAGGCGGAGGTAGATTTCGAAGTTAAATACTAAATTCCATAACAAAACTTAAATCGAGATTATAGATAAACCCAGTTCCTTCACTAAGAATGAGCTTTAGGGAGCTAAACGTTTTGTGCTAATTATAATATACACGAATACACACACGTATGTATATGGAATATGTATAAAAATGGCCAAAGCAAATTCAGAGAACCTCAAAGTGTTAAAATATGTTAACATTTCCAAAGTCGGGTTTTTATCATGTTTTAATACGTTTCTTCAAACTCACATGACGTTACATATTCACCTGCTGAGATCCATTATATTTCTAATATGACGCAATATTTTGTTTTTGTTTTTAATTCATCAAACAATTTATTTCATTTTGTGTTTTCATGCGGAAATCTTGCTCTAGAAAACTTATGACGTAATATTCAATTTGTTTTCAATTCGTCAAACTGTTTATTTAATTTAATTTTCACGTGCAAATCTTGCAATAGAAAAGCAATTGTTGTGGTGAGAATTTTATTTCTTTTTGTAATTGTTGGCAACTGCTATAACGAAAAATATTTATTTTTTCCTGTCATTGTTGTGAAAGAGCTGATTTTATCAGAATCTTGTTAAGACGGTATTCAAAATTTTTAACCCTCCCCATTTCCATTCCCTTGAGCCGATATTGCCCATTTTCAATCCAGGCCGAGATATTAGCCATCTCAACGTTGTTGGCGAGTTTGAAGAATATCCGTGCATAATTGCGACTTTTATCGTGCGGACAAAATTTAGTACATACATACATACATATATATAAACTTTTTAGGAGGGGGTGGTGTTGGGTTCTTGGGGTCATATAATGAAAAGTTATGAAGAAATTTTTCAAAAGTCGCACCATGGTAACGACTGCAATAGGTAGAATTTCTTACGAAATCTACCTAAAACAAGATTAAACTGCAATCGTAAATAAACAAGTCAAAAATTGTGCGTCAATAGCAGTTGCACTCTTATGCAAAAATACATGAATACAAAATTTATTACGATTATATACATATATTAAATTCAGTAGTACGGAATTAATAGGACTTCATCTTAAATAGGACGTAAGTCACCATGGCAACTGAGAATCATTACCTATGATGGTATATCATTGAATTAATTACATATGATAAGATTTAATAGAAGTAAGAAAACTTTTATTAATATATTTTTAAGACAAAATTTTACAACGATTATATATACTAAATTTCAAACAAATCGGTTGGGTAGTTTTTGCGCTGTTATATGCGGACAGGCGGGCGGACCAGACGATGACTATAGGTACTACGTATTTATATAATTACGAATGTTCATAAAAAGATACAGTTTCAAAGCTTGAAAGAGTAGAATTCATATCATATAAAGCGTGGGTGATGAAAGATAGCTCCACATTGGGGTAGGAGTTTTTTGTGCTTTTTTTTTTCTTTTGTATTCATTTCTAATACATTCCTTATGCGTTCTTGTACAGAATTTTTACTTATATTTTTAACAGAATAAATAGTTTTTCAATTCCTACTATTAGTTCACACTCTCCTTATATTTATTTATATATTTACTAGGGGGGCTCTGCCCCCCTGCTCGCTACGCTCACCAATCCCCCGCATAATCGCTTCGCCATTCCATTTGGTATCGCGAAGTTATCCCTATTTTCTAGCCAACCGCAACGTAATTGTTTCGCGTTTCCATTCTGGATCGCTTCGCGATCCCTTATTTTCTATGCATTCAATTTTTAGATTTCACTTGGTAAAAACGCGCTCCTCCCCAACTAATGACAATTTTATTTCCTTATCTGCAAGCACATAATCATTAGAACGTACCGAGTTTCATAATTATAAGAATTATTAAATATAAAATTACATATATACGAATATTGTAAATAGTTATTGTTTGTGCTTAAAAATAATGTAAATAGTTCAATTAAGCTCTATTCATAAGCTAATATTAGTTTTTGTAGCATTGAAATACCTCAATACTGGAAATAGCGGCAAGTTGGCGACTAATTTTGGTCGCCAAATTTGGCGATATATCGCCAAGTTGGCGACGAACTTGGCGATGTTTGACGACAGAGCCGGCACCCCTCCCTTGGTAACCCCCCTTATTGCGTCAGAAAGTTCTGACCAATGTTTCACGGTATCTACGCAGATTTTCATTGGTTCATTTCCAAAGCGTTACTTTTTTCAATTCCTATTGTTAGCTCACACTCTCCCTATATTTATTTATATATTTATATGTTTATACTAGGGGGCTCTGCCCCCTACGAGCTACGCTCGTCAACCCCCGTTCAGACACCGCAGACTCTAACAGCACGATAATTTAATCGGCTTTAAAAAGATTTCGGAAGATTGAATTATAATTTGAATCTGAGAATTATAATCTGACGTAATTTTCACCAAACTTTTCTTTTACTTTTTAATATTCACGTAAAAATACTTTTGTTAGAAATGAAATATTATGATCACCTTAAAATATCAAATAAATGTCTCGAGCAATTTTTAAATTTAAACTGTTTTGCAATATTATTTTTTGTTCATTTTATATAATAAGCGTAATGTGACGTAAATGTGACGTAAATTCTCCTATTTAAGACTTCTAACGCATGTTTATGAATTTATTATTTTACAATATTCTGTCTCTTTTAAAATTCATGTGTAATTATAATATTTTTGGCGTACTTTTCAATGAGTTCCTGCTTTTTATATTTTCTGTTTATAGTAGTCACGTGTAAAATAAATTTTTAATTTGAAGTAAACATTATTGTTTGCGCTTTTTATAAAACTGGCAACAGTTTAAATTAATAACATTTTCTAAAATTTGTAAAAAATATCTCTCGAAATGCTGAAAATTTGAATTTAAAATTGAAATAAAACCTCAAAAAAATGAGTCAAATAAGAAAAATAAATACAATCTGCACACCGGAAACTTATAATGTATAAAATGATCTAAAAATGATTAAAATCTCATGTATAGTTTTTGCTGCTATAAAACTTTTTTAGTGGAACGATTTTGTCCAACTTTAGCATTAAATATATCTTAAAATAATTCTTCGATTTGAAAACTGTCTGCATCAGCGTGTTTATCAAACATTTCTCTATAATACCACCGATTTTCATGTTTTTGTATGCAACAGTTTTTTTTAATATTAACGATGAAAGCCATGCTTATGCATTCAAATTGGATGTGGATCTACCCGGAATATCTACGCAGATGTTTATTGGTCCATTTCCAAATCAAAACTTTTTTTTATATATAGAAGGATATTTATCTTGTACAAATTTTCAATCGTTAATAAAATACTCATTATTCATCCTATCAGGTTGAAATAATTTTTTTTAAACTTGTGCTGGATGACAATTGATGTTAATAAAGTTTTTTCAAATATTAATTAATTAATTAAATTTTAATTAATTAATTTTAGTTTTGCATGGGAAAAAATGGCTGCCATTGGTTATTGAATTTCAATGAAAGTATTTTCAATAAGGGTTATTATGGGGGGGGGGGGAACCCTGTTCTGTCGCCAAATACCGCAAAGTTTGTCGCCAACTTGGCGATATATTGCCAAATTTGGCGGCCAAAATGAGTCGCCAAAAGTGACGCCAACTTGGCGATATCTGTAATATTTCGCCAAATTCCCATAGAGTTCCATTGTAAACCTACTTGCTTATAGAAAATCAACAAATTGAGATACTTTAATGCAACAAAAACTCATATTAGCTTGATTATATTAAATTTTTCTTTGATGGCCTAAGTAGGAATTCACTTTAAAAACAAAATTTTTATATTACTTGTATTTTACATATTTATCTTGTTCAAATTTTCAATCGTTAATAAAATACTCATTATTCATCCTATCAAGTTGAAATGAATTTTTTTAAACTTGTACTGGATGACAACTGATGTTAATACAGTTTTTTCAAATATTAATTCATTAATTAAATTTTAATTAATTAATTTTAGTTTTGCATGGGAAACAAAATGGCGGCCATTGGCTGTTGAAGATCAATTAAAGTATTTTCAATAAGGGGTTACCATAGGGGGGTACCCTGTTCTGTCGCCAAATACCGCCACGTTTGTCGCCAACTTGGCGATATATCGCCAAATTTTGCGGCCAAAATAAGTCGCCAAAAGTGACGCCAACTTGTCGATATCTCTAATATTTCGTCAAATTGCCATAGAGTTCCATTGTAAACCTACTTGCTTATAGAAAATCAACAAATTGAGAAATTTTAATGCAACAAAAACTAATATTAGCTTAAGAGATTATATTAAATTTTTCTTTGATGACCTAAGTAGGAATTGACTTTAAAAATAAAATTTTTATATTACTTGTTTTATATATAGAAGGATATATATATCTTGTTCAAATTTTCAATCGTTAATAAAATACTCATTATTCATCCTATCAAGTTGAAAAAAAATTTTTTAAACTTGTACTGGATGACAATTGATGTTAATACAGTTTTTTCAAATATTAATTAATTAATTAAATTTTAATTAATTAATTTTAGTTTTGCATGGGAAACAAAATGGCGGCCATTGGTTATTGAAGATCAACGAAAGTATTTTCAATAAGGGGTTATCATAGGGGGGACCCTGTTCTGTCGCCAAATACCGCCAAGTCTGTCGCCAACTTGGAGATACATTGCCAAATTTGGCGGCCAAAATGAGTCGCCAAAAGTGACACCAACTTGGCGATATCTCTAATATTTCGCCAAATTCCCATAGACTTCCATTGTGAACCTACTTGCTTACAGAAAATCAAC
The DNA here is from genome assembly GCA_963932465.1 of Maratus speciosus. Lineage (NCBI taxonomy): Eukaryota > Metazoa > Arthropoda > Arachnida > Araneae > Salticidae > Maratus > Maratus speciosus. The sequence goes on from OZ010800.1 coordinate 304,479,758, forward strand.
AAATTGAGATATTTTAATGCAACAAAAATTAATATTAGCTTAAGGGATTATATTAAATTTTTCTTTCATGACCTAAGTAGGAATTGACTTTAAAAACAAAATTTTTATATTACTTGTTATACTTTATATCACTGCATAAACATAACTGAAGCATAAAGCTCACATCCGTGAGTGATGTTAGTATAAAAACTGTACTTCTGAGAAAAATCCACCTTGGTAAAGTGGCCACCTGGCTAAAGTGACCGTTTTTGTAAAATTTTACTCGTGCTCATGTAAAACAATATGAGATTGTCCGGTAATGTGACTACCTGTCTATAGTGTAAAGTCACCAGATAGCCTGTCGTAGTCAATGTTATTTGAGCCTATAAAATGTGACCATCCATTTTTCTACATGCCGACAATTTTCAAATTAAAAGACTAAAGTGACCATTTTCCGAAATTTTTATTTTCATCCATAAAAAAGATATGTTTAAAAATGTAAAAGAAAATTAAGAAGATTGTGTTAGTGAAGATGAAGTTGAAATAAAAAAAAAAAAATGAAATTTCCAACACAGAAATGTTAAAGATGTACAAAAAAAAAAAAAAAAAAAAAAAAAAATGAAAGCGTAATACCTTAAATAAGTGGTCCACCAATGCTGAATTTATTGAAGACGAAAACATAATTGATGATACGATGACTGAAAACATAATTGATACATATGATGACTGAAAACAAATACGATGACTGAAAACATAACTTTTGGAAAATAGTGTTTTAAGCAACAAAAATTTTCTGATTTTTTTTGCTGTAAATGAAACTTCATAAAAGTTTGTACATTTCTTTAATGCATAGTTCATTTCTGCCAGTTATAGAAACTTTATCATTATGTAATTAGTATAAACAAAATAAAAATGCGTATTAATGAGTTTTAAGTTAATTATCTTCTATATACTATATTTTAAATTAGTAATTCAGTTATTATAATTGTTAATTAATCAATTCGTTAATTAAGGTAGTGCATTTTTATGTATGTGTATTTTAATTTGTTTTATTTTTTGAGATCACAAAAAAATTTAATGGGCACATTTAAAGACACTTCATAAAGTGACCACCTCTATATAGTGACCATTTTAGCCGGTCCCGAGGGTGGTCACTTTAGGCAGGTTCCACTGTATAACGTAGTTGTGCTATTGCTAATTTTTAAGTTTTGATTAGATTTTCATAAAATTTGAAATGACTCAAGAAAATTCTTCAATTATTGCATATATTACATTTCAAATCATTCGGTAGGGTATTTTTTGCGCTGTTACATGCAGACAGATGAACGGACCAGACGATGACTATAAGTGCTACGTATTTATATAATTACGAATGCACCTAAAAATGGGTTTTAATACTTCAGTATAATAAGTTTTAATTTGCTTTATATTTTATTTATAAACTGTATCAGGCATAAAATACGCTTTTGTTATAAACATGGGAACACGTTTTGCAATAAGTATGTAAATAAATAATGCATATTAAGTGGTACAGTAGAGCGCCGATTAACGGAACAAGTGGGGACCGACCCCATTTCGGATAAGCAAAAGTTCGGATAAATGGACAGACAATTTAAGGGATGTCCCTGACTATACTAAAACCTTCACACTTTATCCAGGCTTATGACTGGCAACACTAGTTAGTGCTGTCGTGTTTAAAAATTGTTTTAATTTTTCTTTTTCTTTTTCTTTTTTATTTTTATTTATTTATTTATTTTTTATCATTTTCTGAATGCCACGTTGGCGTTCTAATTATTGCAGTTTTCAAAACTGCAAAAATAACTCTCTATCTGAGAGAACTCATTTTTTTTTTCGCTTCCCAAAAGAGAAAATCATGTTAGTTTTGTGTTTTATTATAATTTACAAAAAAGTTAAAATATTATTTAATATATATTATTAAATGTCAGTGATTTTAATACGTTCTATATGAATTATATTTTTGTAATGCAATGAACAAGGACATATAAAAATTAGTTAATGTATGTTAAGATAGAATTTTACAGCAGCGTTTTTAATTCAGCTCCTGATAAGATAAAGTTATAAAAATTATATAAACATGTGTATTTCCAACGAGAATTAAACGTTTTATTACGCTTAGAGTTTAAGTATAAATTATTCAATTAATTTTAAGGCATATTTTTTATTTACCAGGCGTAGGCGATAAATTGCCAAATATTCTCTTGATCGAACTGTATTTATAATATTTAAAATAGAAGCATTTCATTCATTCCATTTAAAACTCATTTAATTTTACATTAGGATCCACTTTAAATTAAAATGCAAGCAGTAATTCTTGTACTATTAAGCCAGCAATAATTGATTATTTATAGTTTTAAATATTTTGAGAATTTTAGACAACAGCTTTAAAAAAATTCCTAAAATCGACAAATTACTTTTTTTTTTTTATTTAGAAATATGTCGGACATTGTGTCATATCCAGGAAAAACAGTTTCCATGGGATACTTGCAATCGCACAGGTGAATAACATTGCAGAAAGCATACAAAGTATAGAAGACACTTCAAAAATTGGAATAAAATAAAAAATATTTACAAATAGTACGTGGTATGCTCAATTAAACATTTATTATCTTACACCCGTTCTTCGCAGGAGTAAAATGGATAACTTTCCGTAATCGGGCCGATAGCCATGATTCGTGTGAAATGAGAAAACAGCATACGATTGTAACTGTATAAAAATTAAATAATGGTTAGAAAATGAAAGTAACTTTTGTCGAAATAACCCAATTGCGGAACATTCTCCAAATTTGAAAAAGGCTTATGAAACACACAACAATTGCCAATAACTGAAAACTATAGACTAATAATAAGCTCTACGTAGCAGTTGTTGTTCGGTAGCCTCAAGGCCCCAAGCCCTACCTTCCCGCTTTTCGGTGTTTTTAATTTGTGTAATTTCCCTTTTAATTTTGTCCGGTTTCATTTTTTTTTTCAATCTGGCTTCCGCAAAAGAGTCGGAATAAGTAGTAGAAAAAAGGGCTGCGGACGGAGGTGGGCCAATTGAACATATTAAAATCACTGACATTTAATAATATATATTAAATAATATTTTAACTTTTTTATAAAAAATTATATGGCTGAAAATCACGTTTAAGATGCCTAAAGACTTTAAATATTTCTCTTTTGCAATTTCCCAGCCAGCTGGTATATTTTAGAAATCGTAGTTTGTTACATAACTTACTCAATTGTTGTACTTGTATATACAGTTGTAATAACCATAAAGAATGTTTAAGGATTTATCAGCTACGTTTAGATAACGTAAAATTAATTTGCTAATTTATAATCAAGTTATAAAAATACTAAAATGTTGTATTGTTACTAGAAATACATCCATGTACATGATTTTTATTTTTCTAGCATATCTGGGAGGGAAAAATCGATTAAATTTTTTTATCTTTTCATATATATGGACAGGGTTAGATTAAATAAACAGTGTAAAAAAGTATTTTTATGTTAGCCGGCCGCAGTTCATAAACCGTCAAATATTTTCCCCATCACCAGCGTTTATGTTGCATTCATTTCATTCAAAATATAAAATCATCATTTTAAAAATATACTCGTCATTTGAAAGACATAACTTTATTTAAAATACATACATACTGGTATATTACATCAATTTAAACACATGCTTTTCGCTCATTATATTTAAAATACATTTTTTTTCTAATAAACTATAACATAAACCCAAGGTGGGCAAGTTTCTTCCAATGTGGAAAAAAACCTGGAAAAAACCATGGAATTAAAAGTTACGCCTATAACTTTTATTAACAAAAATGGTTTTCTTTTAGCCTGAATAGCTTACATAAAATTCAGGTCTATTTGAAGATATTTACAATTTAAGAGTTATAGGCGGAAAAGCAGACGAAGCCATTTTAGAGAATACCTGTTAAAATTTTAATCGTGAATTTCAAATATTTACTCACTCATGGAAGATTTACCTTGTTTACCAGATTTATTGCAAAATATTTTTGTTACAGCTTATTTTGATAAAAATATATGTATTTAAAAAATAGTTGCAATGTCAGTTTAGTTTCGGGGCAAAAGGCAATACTGTTTACGTAGCATTAGTGCTTTTTCTCCCGAAATTAAAATGACATTGCGATTTTTTTTTAAATACACATATTTTCATCAAAACAAACTGTAACAAAAATATTTTGCAATAAATCTGGTAAACAAGGTTCATCTTCCATGAGTGAGTAAATATTTGAAATTCATGATTAAAATTTTAACAGGTATTCTCTAAAATAGCTTTGTCTGCTTTTCCGCCAATAACTCTTAAATTGTAAATATCTTCAAATAGACCTGCGCACGAGATGCGCAGATGGTAGATATTCTGTCATATATGACGTCATACAAAAAACCCGCGTATTTGCGTTATTCACTCCATCCACAAGATAGCGCAGCTGTGTCAATTTAAGGCAGATTCCAGCATTAACTTTGTACGCTTACTTACAGCGCTTTGCTGCCATATGTCGAATTCTTCTTAAATACGTTAGTGGAACAGGATCAGCATTCTTCTGCCGTTCGAGCCATTTCATAGCTGTTTCCAAACATTCAAAGACTTCTTTATGAGATGGACCTGGATCATTTTCGGAGCATTCGTTTTCATTTTCTCCAATTTCTTTTTTCATTTTGAATCTGACCCATAATCTCATCATCATTTAAAATCTGATATCCAGGGCAGGGCTGCGGAGTCGGTGGGGGAAAAATGGAGGAGTCCGACAATTTTAACAGATCCGACTCCAACTCCGCAGCCCTGCTTGTAAAATGGATGACTCCGACTCCGGGAATTTTAACAGACCCGACTCCGACTCTTTCGCTCCAAAATGGGCCTGACTCCCACTCCGACTCCGCTGCTCTGATCCAGGGTCATGTATGTCACTATTTAACCACTCGTTAATTTCATTTTCTTCCTAGCTTAGAATTCTTCATATCTCCTTCATTGTTTTACATTCCTCATTTAGGTCTCAGCGCTAAATCTGAAGGGGAAAAAATATGAGAAATGGGTTGTTTGGATAATTCGAAGTTCGGTTAAAAATATTTTGAGAGAAATAGGCTGTTTGGATAATTAAGCTCGGTTAAAACAATTTTGAGAGAAATAGGCTTTTTGGATAATTGGAAGATCGGTTTTAAAAAAATTTGTGAGAAATAAGCTGTTTGGATAATTCGATGTTCGGTTAAAACATGTTTTTTCTTTTTATATAGAAATAGGCTGTTCGAATAATTGGAAGTTCGGTTAATTGGAGTTCCGATAATCGCAGCTCTACTGTATTTTGAAGTGTTCTATGATAATTCTAAACTATTTAAACACAAGCTCATATCATATCGTTACACATATTTGTGTACTCGTTTTTACATACATTAATTTTATTACTATTATACTACTACTAGTAAGGTAGCCCGTCAAAAATGACGGAAATTTAGATATATAGATATATACAACTCATGTGCAAGGATATGAGTTTTATCGCTTGTTTCGCAGTGATAGATGAAAATAACACATTTTAAGAACGAAACACATTTATGAAAAATTGTGTACAGTAGAAGACCACTAATCTGCACAGTTTGGTTCCAAGTGTTATGCAGATTTGAGGCTTTTTGCGGTCATGTCAATTCAATCTTTGTTTACATTTTTTTAAATTCGTATATTGGACAATTTAGATTGTTAAGCCTTAAAAATAAATAAATTACACACTTGAAGTAAGGTAAAAACTATTAAATTATTGTATACGATTTCAGGAAATGATATTATATGTGTGTGCTTCACGATCTTGGTTACGACGTTGGCGAAATTGGCTGCAACTTGTCATAATCCTAATAGTGTGGGCCGCTATAACAAAAAAGTAACCAGTTTTTAGGAAAATTTCTGATATAAAGTAGTTTTCAAAAACTTGTGTAAAATTGCAGGCCGTTCTCAAGTTATGTCAGTCCTAAGAATAATCTTTCTAACACTGAAGAGTTTCCATGTATATGTGGAATTTAGAAAAGCTTCTCCAAAACAAAGGTCCTGAAATGACATTGTAATTTCTCTAATTTCAAAGTTTAATCGGGCCCTGATGTTGTTTACTGAAATCTAATAAATACAGGTATTTTGAATATTACAACAGAATTAAACAGTTAAACTTATTTAACTTAAACCCGCTGTTACTTCCCGATGTTATTTTTTACTATTAAGAAAGAAAATTAGGTACTTCTTAGCAATCCCGTCGACCAATTTCGCCAAATTATATAAATCGCCAAACCAATCGCCAAATTATACACATTGACATAATTTTTTATTTTAAATAACGAAAGAACAAATAAATTAGCAAAACATTAATAAAAATACAAATAAAACGTCGAATTAATGGTTTTATTGGCCATTATTGGCATTTAATCTTACAACTAATTAATTAATGGCAACCATTATTGGCAATTAATCTTGCAATTTGGCGACAGTAATTTGGTCGACGGGATAACTAAGAAGTACCGAAAATTATTTAAAATTTTCAAATCATGCATTTATAATTTTTTTTCCGTCTTTAATAACTAAATAAGGAAAAAATATGCTTTTGTTCTGAGCTCATAAATATGACAATAAAATAATGTAACTGAGAGACATTGCAAAATTAAATTTTTGTGATTTCAAATCATAAACAAACGATACCGCCACCATTTTACCTACTATGACGTCATTAGAATATTGTCCATTGATTGTTGGAGACTTACTTTGTGTATGATTACCTCAATGATTTAATATTTTTTACGTTTCACGATGAATGAATCACTTGTGTTTGTATAGGTTTATGGAATGAGATATTAAGCTGTGAACCTAATTTCAACTGAAATTATCCAAGGATATATGTATTTTTAATTGAAATTAAAAACAATTCTTTGATCTCGAAATAAAAAGTTTTAGTTTGTATAATTGGTTATTTCTGTTAATTATTTATTTAGGTACTTTCCCATTATAGAGCATTTTTTAAAAAAGCTTGACGCAATTCGGGCATCAGAAAGTGAGATATGTTGCCAAAATATATAAACAGCTATGAAAACAAATCTAATGAACCTTTATTTTTGTTTATATATGCACTTATATACATAGAAAAAATCGTTTCTAAATATATATAATATTTTTTTATATACACATTACGGCACAGATTTCAGATATGAACCGGGATACCTAACTGGCGCCAATATGGTGTTATTTTGCCTGCTATGGTAACCCGGCTATTGTTTTTTACTTATTAATAAATTGTTTATTTACTTTTAGTTTCTGTTTTTAATTATATAAGCTGTTTTGTTCTATAGTTATTATTCAAACTTTTATTTATTTATAGTTATTTCCTTTTCAAAATGATAGCAAATAATTTAAAAATATATAAGTAACTGGTATTCGAAAGCGAGATTTCTGCCAAATTGGCGTCAGAGAAAAACATGCCAACTCCGATGCGTATATGACACCTGTGCAAAAATTACTTCTTTTTCTGGTACAGATGTCATATTCGCCCCATATTGGCGCGATTTTTTTCTGTCGCCAATATCATATAGGCAACGGGTACTTAACTTGCGCTAAAGGGCTTGATGTGGTAACCCGGATTATGTTGTTTATGCTGTTGATGTTTTCGCCAAATTGGCAAGCGAAAAAAATCGCGCCAATATGGGGCGAATATGACATCTGTTCCCTGTTTCTTTATAAAAATGGGTAAATAGCTTTTTTTATATTAAATAAATTGCATACATATCGAAAAAATTGCTTGTGAGTATGAAGCAGTAAATAGATTGTCAGAAAATACGTTGGCAAACTTCTTTCTCGCCAAGAAACTTTTCTCCGAAGTATTGTACATAAGCAATGATTGCTAGAAATGCATTTTTAATTATGATAAGCGCTTTTATGTTTCACTACATTTATGCATACTATACTGTGTGTATAAATGCTACAGTTCATATGCAGGGCTACACAAAAGGGAACAGATGTCATATTCGTTCCATATTGGCGCGATTTTTTTCGGTTGCCAATTTGGCGAAAACATCAACAGCATAAACAACATAATCCGGGTTACCACATCAAGCCCTTTGGCGCAAGTTAAGTACCCGTTGCCTATATGATATTGGCGACAGAAAAAAATCGCGCCAATATGGGGCGAATATGACATCTGTACCCACAAAAGAATTCGTAAGGGTTACTGAGTATGAGAGTAAATTGCTTAAAGGTGGTTTTTAAAGGAGTTATGCATTTTTACGCTGAACTGCATTTAGTTTACTGAGAAATGTTTGTAGAATATAGATAAAATGATATACAGCTTCACGCAAAGAATTGGATACATAACCGCCTATGGATGATAATATCTGGAAATGTGATTTCAGTAGTTTTAAGAGTAGTTTATATTAAATTTTGGCTAAATAGTGGCATGTAACAACGATACTATTGGCTATGGACGGTAACTGCTGAAATCAATTTTTAAAATTTTTTATGCGTCTTCTAAAATGTTTACTTAGTTATCTTATTTCCCTTATTTCCCCAAATAACGAAGTTTTGTTAAAGCATTCAGGATGTGTTGGAAAGTGTTTCATATTCTATGCTCAACGCATGATTTTTCTTTCTTCTTTAGTCTTCTTTTGAATTTATTTTATTCTTAATTTTTTGGTGTTATACTGCTTTATAGAAACTTTGGCACAGTTGTCATATACGCCAATTTGGCGAAAACATCAACAGTATAAACAACAACATCCGGGTTACCATATCAAGCAAAATAATGACACTTTGGCGCCAGTTAAGTACCCGTTGTGTATATGGCACTGGCGTCAGACAAAAATCGCGCCAATATGGGGCGTATATGACATCTGTGCCGAAACTTTAATATTTAATGTTTAAACTCTTCGCTCCAACCCCCTTGCATATAGTACAAACTATAACACAGCTAGCGCAAAATAATAGACAGTTTGGTACTTTTCCACTGTAGGGGCTTTGGCTTTTTTTATTTTTAAAGCTTGGTGTAATTTGGGCATCAGAAAGTGAGATTTGGGTACTATTCCGTTATACGGATACCATTGCCGCCAAGCGTAATAGTGGGCGCAAAATGAAAATCACGTGAATTGAAGCATTTGAAAAATAAAAGAAAAAACATGTCGATACTAAAGTGAGCATTTAAAAAATATAACATTTGAAAACTCGAGACTTTTACGAACTATTTCATTAAATCACAAATATATACTTAATATAAGTGAACAAATAAGTGTTATACAATAAAGTAATAAAATAAAACTCATATTAAACTGCTAGCATAAAATTACAAATATCTTTTAAAGCACTTTGAAATAATTGGCGCATTAGCATACATTTTGGCATGGTGTCCGTATAACGGGAAAATATCGAGATTTGTTGTCAAATCATATAAACAGCTATGAAAACAAACTTGATGAGCGTTTTCGTTTGTTTTATATGTTTATTTTATATGTATATTATTGATGTTTTTTTGTACAAATTACATCTGTTTCTGTATAAAATTAGAGAAACGGCTTTTTATGTTAAATAAATCGCATAAATATAAAAAAAAAATGCGTGTGTATATAAAATGAAACAGTGGATAGGTTCCTGGAAAATATGTTGCCAAATTTCCTTTTTCGCCAAGGCACCTATACTGGAAAAGTACCTAAAGCACATTAAAATCGCACAGTTAGGAGCTCACACAGTACAGCGTCGTCTATTGGCGGTTATTTTATTAGTAGCATCTGGAGGAAGATGTAAAGATGTACTTTAAATTCTCACTCATAGATTTTGAAAAAATATCTTAAAAGAGCGGCGTTTAAATTAAATTTCGGAGACCTCCTTTATGAAAGATTAATGGTTTTAAATGGGAATTTCGCCAAATTAGCCAGCTGTCACAAAGTTGGCTAACATTTGGCGCTACTGTGGTAACCCTGCATTAGTATTTTTTAACAATTACTCATTTCAATGAGGCGGAAACCGGAATCGTGAAGGGACACACAGAGACTTGGATTTTATATAAATAGATAATGATATAAGCGTATTTGAATTTTTTTGTTCAATAGGTTTCAATAACTTATAACTTTGCTAATTATTCTTTGTTTTTCAATTTTTAACTTCTATTATTAACATTTGATTAAGGAAACCTCTATTATGTTTGAGAAATTTGAAAGGAGTAGCAGCAAATATAGTTCACAAGAGTTTTATCATTAGTAAAAATTAAAAACTATGCAAATCAAGTTTCAGTCTCAATTAAATCATTCATTTAGACTAAAATAAAAAAAACCTCGAAAACTTCATGAAAAAAAAAGTTCTACAGTCAATTTTTAATTTCATTTAATGAATACTTCTAGTCTAGTGAATAGCCTACTTCATAAATTTTCAACGTTTGCATTGAAAAACTGTTTTCACTTAAAAAAATTAGTCGGATGTGCCAATCTCAAAACATTCTTCTATCTTATACATGTTAATACTTCAAAATTTACTAGCACAAAGTCAATCTTAAATGGCAATCTATGCCCATCATGAGTATTCTATAGAAATGAAATTCCGTGCATTAGTTCTTGAGATATGACTATCGATAAATCCTGTAAATTATGCAAAATGCAGAATAGCAGCGCCACCTGATGGTTGTTTACACCAAACCTAATCAGCAACAACTTATGTCAACGTCTAACGGAATCTAAATTTTGATGAAAATCCGTGCATTAGCTTTTGAGATAGAACTATTGAAAAATTTTAAAAAATCCATCACTGTAGCGCTCCCTTATAGGACGATTGACATGAAAACCTAATCCGCAACAACTTGTGTTAACGTCTAACTGAATCTGAAATTATATGAAAATTCGTGAATTAGTTCCTGAGATAGACCTATTGCGGTTATCGTGAAAAATGCAGCGTAGCTGCGCCACCTATTAGGCGAGTAATACCAAAACATAATGAGAATCAATTCATATCAAGGACTAACTGAATCTGAAGTTTTATGAAAATCCGTGCATTAGTTCTTGAGATAGAACTATTGCGGAAATCGTGAAAAATTCAGCATAGCAGCGCCAGCCGTTGGCAATATACACCAAAAAAGAATCAGCACCAGTTTATATCAATGACTAACTGAATCTAAAGTTTTGTGAAATTCTGTACATTAGTTGTTGAGATAGAGCACCCACAAAATGTTTGTCAGATACAGACTCACAGACAGACATTTTCTAAAAACCATCAAATCGTATTCAGAACCTCTAAAACGTATAAATCCATCGAAAACTGGAAGTCTAAATTTTTCACGAATCCGATTCTTTTTTCTTGTAACGATTGATGAAAGCAATAAATAAGTAAAACAAGGTTTTTCAAGACACCAATGAATAGACATAGGTTACTATGTACTCTGGAAGTACAGGGTGATTTGTTTAATAATTACAGGTACTATAACGTATTATAATGATCATAAAGTATGCATGTAGAAAGAAAACAAAGTAATTTATGCTTTTGTCAATTAATGTTGGTCAATTCTTGCATTTTCCTTACTACCTAAGTTTCGATATAATATATTTGCTACTTCTTCAGCTTAATATAAATACAATGTCAACAACGTACATGTCAAATATAACATGCGTCCTACAGAAGTATATATGTCACATGTGTTATATGTGGCGGCGCGTCTATTCCTTTGAACTACATTTAATCGAACTACGAGCTTTAAGGGGTGAGGATTCGTATAAAACGCTGTTTTTTCCAAGATTTTTTTAAATGAAAAATAGAACAGTTATTCAATCTCAGTGAAGACATTTAAATCTACAAGAATTTTTTTTTTTATTGTTCAAAAAAAAAAAAAAAAAAAAAAAGTGGGGCGCTGTATTCCTCAAATTTGGATCCTACGATTTGTGACCGGGAAACGCTCAGGTCTTTGTAGTTGACTAAAATTAATAAACCAATTTTTTTTTTATTATTAAAGTAAGTCCTTACGCTCAGCATGAACCTAAATATAGCAAACTAGTTGGATGTACCAATCCCAAAACTTTCTTCTATCTCATACATGTTAATACTTCAAAATTTGCTATCACAATGCCAAAATTAAATGGCAATCTATGCTCATCATCAGCTTATGTCAACATTTAACTGAAAATGAAGTTTGATGAAAATCCGTGAATTAGTTTTTGTGATAGAGCTATTCAGAAAATCATTAAAAAACCAGCATAGCAGTGCCACCTATTGCGCGATTGTCACCAAAAGCTAATTAGCAACAACTTGTGTCAACCTCTAACTGAATATGAAGTTTGATGAAAATTCGTGCATTAGTTCTGGAGATTGCGGAAATTATGAAAAATGCAGCATAGCAGCGCCGCCTGTTATCCGATTTACACCAAAAACTAATCAATACCAACTTATATCAGGGACTACCTGAATATACACTTTTATTAAATTTCGTGCTTCAGTTCTTGAGATAGAGCGCCCACAATATTTGTGTCACATACAGACAGGCAGACAGAGTCACAGACTCACAAACAGACATTTTGTAAAAACATATTTTGGGGGATCTCCGACACCTAAAACGTGTAAATCCGTCGAAAACTGGGAGTCAAAAATTTTCTCGAATCCAATACTTTTTTCTTGTAAAGTATAGAAGAAAGTCGAAATGCAGAAAATTGAAACATTGAGGCCGTTTTGGGCAGGAAAAAAAAAAATCACTTTTTTTTTTATAAACAAATTTTTAAAAAAACATACATATTGTTATTATTTTAATAAATTTTTAGGTTTTTGCTGAGCGTAAGGATTTACTTTAATCAAAAAATTTTGGTTTATTGATTTTAGTCGACTACAAGGACCTGGGCGTTTCCCGCCGCAAATCGTAGGGTAGCTACAAGTTTGAGCAGCTACAGCGCCACCATTTTTTTTTCAACAATAATTTTCTTTTTCTTGTAGATTTAAACGTCGATATTATTTTGTACTTTACTGTGATTGAATAAATCTTCTCGCTTTCATTTTTTAAAATCTTGAAAAAACAGCGATTTACACGAGTTTCCCCCGTCAACTACTAATATTATTCGAATAAAAAAGGATGAGAAATCTTTGGCGATTTCTTCGTCTATGAACTTCCGGTATGCGGCTAATACGAAAGTGTCACTGTTAAGAAACTTCAGCACTTTATTTGAGAACATTATGAATATTTTTCATTAAAATAATGCGTTTCATGCTGTTATTATGTTCTGTAATCCAGGAAACCCTGGTTACATCCCTTAGTTATACTAAATGTTCAAAGTAGACGATAACATAGTAGGAGCTATGGAGAGCGATTGTACAGTGAGGGAAATTGCTATAATTTGATAACATGGAAATAGAGTTTTTATAATATTAACCGTTTCAGGAGCAAGTAATTGCGTTTCTGTAACGTTGAATTCACACCGGAATTTTCAAAACATTTTACTTCAAAATGAGAAAAAGCAATTTTGTAACTTTTTTTCATCAAAGTTATAAAAGTAAAACTTTATTAAATGTTTCTGGTGCAAATAATGATTAAAATTAGGATATGATATACCCCACTGCCCCTAAATGGGTTAAGGTAAAAATTCGATGTAGTTAAAAACGTAGACGGAACAATAATGAACATCCATATAATTAAAGAAATTGCAGTAATCTAAAACTACACTTATCTATGACAGAAAGGTGAAGATGAAAATTGCATAGAAACTATGGTGAGCATTTATAGACTAAAAATAATTGTATTAATTTAATGAGATTATAATTCAGTTTCTGTGATATTAAGATAAATATTCAATGTAAAAAAAAAAAAAAAAAAAAATTAGGAGTAGACATAACGGACATTAATAAAATTAACATTTATTAGAATAACAACATTAGACATTAATAGAATAAATCCGCATTAATTAAAAAAAAAAAAAAAAAAAAAAAAAAAAAAAAAAAAAACCCTTAAACAGTAACAGATATATAAAGATAACGATTCAGCTTAAATAAAAATTGAGATTAAGCCATTCGGAAACCCAGAAAATTAAGGAAATCGCAATAATTTAATGTCATACTTATCGATTTCTGTGAAAATAACATAAAAATCCAAAGAAGATCAAAATTTGGAGGGTCTATAGAGGACCTTCCTATACTTAAGGAAATCTCAATAATATAATAACTATAGTTATGCAGTTTCTATTATTATTAAGATGAAGATTCAGTTTAAATAAAAATTGGGTTGGAACCATAGTAGGCATTCGCAGAATGAAGAAAATCGCATTATGTAATGCAACGACCATGGTGTTAAAATAATCAGTCAATGTAGTTAAAAATAAATTAGAAACAATTGTTCTGGCAGGGATTTGGTGCTTGAATATTTTTTTAGCTCGAAAAAATAAATTAGTAAGGGATTTGTTCTTTCTAATCTCTTATAAATTGTAGAAGCCTTTCAGCTTCTAATCATGTAATATATATATATATATACCGGGTGTCCCAAAAAGGACTGACTGATTTTAAAATTCAATAACTTGCAAACGGTGACAGATATTTAAAAAATTCTTGCAGGAGGGTTATGCATAAGGTCAAAAGTTTTTTTTTACAGTGATTTTCAATTTTAGTTCGAATTACAAACAATAGATGGCGCTGCGATCAATAGACGCTGAATTCAGGCTCGATTTTTGGTACTTCGTGGCCCGGATAATACATTTCCATCTCCTTTTTCAGCATGGAACAAGAGAAAGGACTAGAAATCGAGCCTGTATTTAGCGACTGTTGCTTACAGCGCCATCTATTGTTTGTAATTCGAACTAAAATCGAAAATCACTGTAATAAAACTTTTGACCTTATGCATAAACCTCCTGCAAGAATTTTTTAAATATCTGTCACCGTTTGCAAGTTATTGAATTTTAAAATCAGTCAGTCCTTTTTGGGACACCCGGTATAATAAAGATGAAATCACAAATATATGAACAAATCGTAAAATTCTAATAGATGAATAAAATATGAACATAGGAAACCAGTATGTAAAATAAAAAACTATGAATAACCCACAAAATCATCAGAGGTGCTTGTTATATATCAATGGATATAAAGACATCGCAGTTAACTACAAATCGCTTCTAAACTTAGTTATTTATATAGTCTGATATTCACAAAAATGTATTATATATTTTCACCGACTTTTGTTTTTCTTTTGTTGCTTGCGTCGTCTGCATAGGGGAAGTTTTTCTTGTTTTCTTATTAGACTCGTTTATCCCAAACAGCTGTTAAAGAAATATTTTATTGCATGTGTTCTAGAGGAAAATTAAATTCGTTTTGTGAATGGAAATACATGTCAACGATTTTATAAGCACTTTTAAAGAAACAGAGTAGCTTAAGATATACAATATGAACTTTAAAAATCTCACTGGTTAGCCCTTAAATGCCTGATTTTTCAAAAATCATTATAATAATGTTTTTCGGCTTTCATTTTTTAAATAAATCATGGGAAAAATACTTAAAAAATCATATTTTGTTTTAAGTATAGTTTACGGCTAAAACACAGTTTGTTACTAATCGGCAATACTGGTGTTTAATTGAAAAAATAATTTCCCTTGGTAAAATTCTATAATATGAAACACACAAGAATTTTAGAAACTATAATAAGAAATAAATTTTACTTGCTCACTGCAGGTCAAAATAGGATATTTCGCAAACTTTCAAACAAAACAAAAAGATCTGGTAGGAACAATTGAAAAAATAAATCTATCTTTATTCTTAAACAGCACAAGCGTTGCCATCTACATGTTGAAAATCGATTTGATAATATATTCAGAATGTGTTTTGTTGGCAACATTAGGCATTATAGCTTCAATATTATTCTAATAGTATTTCAGAGCCTAAATTGGGTATGTTGCCGAAAAGCAACACCAGGCATTTAAGGGTTAAAAGGCGACTAAAATTTCATTTTGGAAAAACATTGGTTTTACGTTAAAAAAAAGTATAAAAATAACAAGAACGAAAAAAATCATTCTTCAAACATAGATTATGAAACACTTCCAGAATACTTTCAAAAACTTCACCGCTTAATAAGATGAAAGATGATGTCTAACAAGGGAACCACTTTTGGTGTTGCTCGCACCTAGCATTGAGACCTGGTGCATTTTAAAGCCCTATATTATGAAGTTTGAGAATTGATAAAATTTTTCTGTTAAAATCATATTTCTTGATTATATAGAAGCATAACTTTCTGAAAATGCAATTTTCGGGACCACTTATCGGACTATTAACATTGAATTTTTTTAAAGAAAAACATTTAAAAATAAAAATTAGTTAATAATAAGTATAAAATATTGAAAAAAGTTTGAAAATTCCTTCAAAAACCCACGAATTTGATTTTGAAAAATTGCAACTTTATATTCATATTTTTGGCGGGGAAACAGTTGGCGTTTATTTTCAAAAGTAGAGCTTTCCAGCAACCCTAGCCAAATGTCATAGCTGAATTTGTAATAGCTAGAAATTGCAATGTCCGACGTCCGACCTATTTCGCCGCAGTAATTTTTCTAAATTCTGTCAAAATATTAATTTACTTTATGATTACTTTTACCGAAGGACCCTTTAATACAGCAACATTTCATTTTAAACATTCCAAACTTTATTTCATTCGATTTCAAAAGAGAATAATTTGTTTATTTTGTATTTCACTAAAAAATAGTTTTGAATGATCTTCGAAGCTTTTATAGAATTATATTTATTACTTATATATTTATCGTCTGCATAGAAAAAAAATAAATACCTAATATTTGTTTCTTATGCTATCAATTATAATAAAACAAAATCGCAATCTGATATAATTCTAGTAATATGTTCTGAACGTTTTCTCTTTGGATAAAGCGGGTGGGAAAATTGTAGCGCCATATTTGGCGAATTAACTCACTTTTGGTGTGAAATAAACAAATAAATATGTAATAATAAAAAATTAAAAGTATAAAAGATTATATAAAATATTATTTTAACAGAGAAATTTTTTCGGTTCTCTAACTTTTATGCATAGGGCTACAAAACGCACCAGGTCTCGATGTTAGGTGCGAGCAACACCAAAAGTGGTTCCCTTGTAAGTAAACAATTTGGAAAACGCATAACACATTAGAAAACCCAATTTCGGGAATTAGTCGGAAAATATCCGATCTCTTTTGTGCAGTACTGTATAATGATTTATAGGTTTGTATATACTATACAGCAGTAACATTTGTAACATACTGTAACCGAATTATTTGCTGTGTCCCTGCAAATGAATGCTATGCACATCCTATTCTATAGTAAGCCTCTTGTAGCGCACCGCAGTGATCTACACTGGTTATCAAAAATTAAGGAAAAGTCACAAAATGCTAATTTTCAAGTACGCGAACACTCAAAAGGAAATAATATAATTCAAGTAATTACTATCTCTACAACACAGCTAGTCCATATAACATCTCATTCATGTCGCATATGGTCACAAATGTCACAGTCACTACGGTGAAGCAAAAAAATAGGAAATTCCATATATCTCATTATGAGTCTCAAATGATCACTATATGTGACTCCACTGAGAAGTCAATGTGCCTGCTGCTTTGTGACGAGTCACCATGTGACTTTTCAGTATAGTTACATTGTGACTATCATATGACTGTCATTTGTAGACTCAATTTCAAAGTCATCGTGAACGCTGCATTGTGATAAGTTACCAAATAATGTCACATTAAAGTCACATGATGACTTTCAGGTGACAGAGAGACTACTGTGAAGTCACCATTGTGCTCTTTTGAGAAAAGTCTCCATGTGACTATAATATGATATTATTTGGTGACTTATCATAATGCAACGTTCATGATGACTATGAAATTGAGTCTCAAAATGACAGTCACATGAGAGTCACAATTTAACTACATTGTAAAGTCACATGGTGACTCGTGACAAAGCAACAGTCACAGTAACGTCTCAGTGGAGTCACATATAGTGATCATTTGAGACTCATAATGAGATGTATGGAATTTCCTATTTTTTTTGCTTCACCGTAGTGACTGTGACACTTGTGACCATATGTGACATAAATGAGATGTTATATGGGCTAGCTGTGTTGTAGAGATAGTAATTACTCGAATTATATTATTTCCTTTTGAGTTTTTGCGTATTTGAAAATAAGCATTTTGTGACTTTTCCTTAATTTTTGATAACCAGTGTATATCAATTTTAATATATTTGAAATAGCGTAACTTCATTAAAATGCACTGCAAAAGGTTTTTCACCGTAGGTTGAATCTAACTGAATTCTTTTGAGTGACCCTTTAAATCATCACCAACAGGGGAAGTACCGCTCCCCAGTGGGGGCTGGAGCCTTCCAGGGAGGGGGGGGGGGTGTTAGAGTGTTCAGAGGCAAATGGGGGCCGTTAAGACAGTCAAGGGAACGGCCGCGGCGTACCTACCTATTTAGAAAAATAATATAATAACAGTAGCCTCCTCCCTGACGGCATTGCGCGGGTCCTTGATAAAAATCTTAAACATACCTTTAAAAGGAAAATTTATACAAACGAACCTAGAGCTGGGGGCTCAAATAGAATTTATTTTACGAATGTCAGAAAATCGCAGTGGTACGGGAATAAACGGCAAAAATCGCGAAGGACAAAATCTTAAGCTGGCTAAATAATTGTAACCACAATTTTCATGAATGTCAAAAAATCGCTAAAAGTAAAATTCAGAAATAGATACCAAGAATTATGACTTTCAAAAATCAATACCACCTCTCTACTCTGGATTGTGGGCAAGAATACAGAATTTTTTAATTTTTTTCCTGCATCGTATTTGGCTGAGCTTGAGTTCAGTGCAGTAACTAATTTATTGTCTAAGAAAAGTGATAAACTGCACATCACTGAATTAGACAATTTGCGACTGATGTTAACAAAATCGGAACCCTGACATTTACAATTTTAAAACTTTACCAGTCACAACCATCTTATTCATTTTTTTCCATTTTTTATTGATTTTGTATTTATTTTTGAATTTTTAATAAATAATTTTTTACTACATTTGATGGCCGTTTTAATTAATTTCTACTTTTTGATTATCAACAGAGAGACAGATAAAATAGCATAGATAATATGCAACAATATTTTAACACTTGGTATAATTAACTATTATGGTAGAGGTTGGAATTTGTTTTTCTTGTAAAGGGGGCAGTGGTCCAAAAAAGGTTGTAAAGCTATGCTGTAAATGAACCATAAATGCTACACATTTCATTTTCAATACAAGATGTGCTATAATAAACCTCATGAACAGCTACGTACATGTTAATCAAATGAGAATAATATTTATTATATAGTTTGATGTAATTTAAGGTGTATTATATACTATTGGAGCTTTGCCTGGATCGTTGCTCGGTTTTTCCAAAACGCATCTCGAATCTAACAAATTTCGTTTTGTGGTTCACAATCTCTTCAGCACTGTAAACCGTGGCGACCTAGGCGCGACCCTATCTCAAATCAAAGAAACACTGAATTATTGTGATTTTTATTTCTACCCTGATTCAATTTAAATTTCAGCATCGTTGTTCAAGTTGCTATAGCAACTGATTTGGAATTTATACAAATTGTATTTAGTCACGGCAGTAGAAAAATTTAAAGGAACGTTATTTTCGTTTCAGAACTAAAAATTGTCAAAATTTTATGGTGGAATGCGAAAAAAGGATAAACATCGAAGGAAAAATTGTGGAATAATCAAAAAATTGCATTGAACAAAATTGACTTATATTGCCTTAAAAAACTGAAACCGGATTCCTTTTACGAAAGTTACAACAATTCAATAATATTTTAATGCGGATTCTGTTATAATATACATTAGTATTTTATTATAAACAATTAATCTGGCATTGCACATAATATGCATTGAATCTATGCAGATACGATGACAGACGATCGAAAAATAAAGCAGTTACACCCGTTATAAAATAATACAAATGTTTCTTAATATACGAGAATATAATGTATTATATTCTCGCATATGAACCACGAAGGAAAATATACAATAACCCCATCCGAGTTATCCACGATTTCGAAAGCGTTCTTTATCTCAGAAGCCAATATAATATCGAGACGTAAAGGAGCATTTGTATCCAGGTCCGGTGCCAAAATCGGGGCAAATGAAAGATTATTTTCAAACATAATTTTTTATTGCAAAAACGGAAAAAGTGTACATTTTTTATACTAAATTGTTGGTAAGGTCATAGAGAACACATTTACTCAATATAGCCTCCCCCGCTTTAATGGCTGCCTCTAGTCTGACAAGGAGAGGGCCAACCTTGTTAATCACAGATTTCGATTATTTTAATATATGTTGTAGGGTAGAGACACCTTAGTCTCAGGTTCAACGGATTTTATACAACGTTCGTTAGTTCTTGAGAAACCGGGAGGTCTAATATTAGTACACAACTTAAATACTTACTTTGTAACAAAATGTGCAGGTTGGGCGTAGCTCAGCTGGTACGGCGTTTGCTGGCTGATCCGCGGGCCCGCCTTCGAAACCCGAACGCGATACATATTTTGCCTTTCTCATTTTTTGTTTTATAAATATACTTGTAATTATAATTTAATAATCTCAATTAAAAATTTTAATATCGTACATTAATTATAATGTTAACAAATATAAATTTTAATTTATCCTTTTTTATTTTGAACTATTATTTCTCATCCTTTAAAGAGATTTAAAAAGAAATTGGATCTATTATTGAATAATAAAAATTCCAAAATCGTTAGAAACATGTTGTGGTGCCATCTAGTTATCATAAAATAAAACATATTCAAATAAAATAAAAATAAAAGCAGAAAGAAGAAAAGGGGGAAAACAAAATATTTGAAAGCGCAAAAATTAAAAATCTTTAATATGCAAAAAATCTGTTGTAATTAAATTCCGATGCTAATTTTTAATATAATTATGCTTATTACTTTAAAAACAGAGTAATAGTATCATCGTATTGATTTCCCTTGTTAAAGCAGCATAAATGATATTTCTTTAAAATCACGAATTGACACAATTGCTCAATATCATTGCATCGAGAAAGAATATATGAAATACATTTTAAAAGTGATTTTTAAAAAATTAATAGTTTTATGATGATTTATACAACTATTTAGTTAAAAGTAAAAAATAAAATAAATAAATAAATAAATATGTTAAAATTATAATTGAAATACAATATTATAAATTTTAATTGACAATGAGATTATTAAGTTATAATTACAAGTATATTTATAAAACAAAATATAAGAAAAACAAATTGTATGACACTTTCGGGAATCGAACCCGAGCCCGCGGATCAGCCAGCAAACGCCGCACCAACTGAGCTACGCCCAACCTATCCTTCTTGCTACAAAGTAAGTATTTTTTAAATCGTATACTGATATTAGACCCTCCCCCTTGGTTTCTCAAGAACTAACGAGCGTTGTATAAAATCCGTTGAAGCTGAAACTAAGGGGTCTCTACCCTACAACACATATTAAAATAATCAAAATCTGTGATTAAAAAGGTTGGCCCTCTCCTTCTGAGTCTGAGGTGTTCGCTGGTGTAATGCTGCACGGTCCATATCGGCGAATGCCGCTTCATAGCGGTTCTCAATATAAAAATTATTCATTATTAATTAACCTATAATTATATAAAAATAGTGCTATGCTGCAATTTAACTTTAATCTTAAATATTTACTTTTAATATACTGTTTTCTTGGGCTCGCCCTGACATTTTGTTATACTGTTTATTGGTCATTCTGTTTGTTTTGTCATTTTAATAATTTTCATTAAACAGGGTCTTCCAACCTGCTGGGACTTCTGGGCTTGTTCGCGGGTACTGGGGTTTCAGCGGGAAGGGGGATATGTGTTTTCCCCTCTTGGACTAATCAGCTCCTATACCGAAAGGTTGGCTGTCCACGAGTGGGTGATTAGTGATTAGTGATTAGTGAGGCAACGTTTGGATGTCTAGACTTGTTGGAAACCCTTTCAATCACGCTCCTTACATAGAAGTCCAAAGGATTTAAATCTGGTCTGTTAGGAGACCAGAATTCTTTGGAACAAAACATGTCGACGTTGTCCGACAACCAATTTTGAAGACCAACTTTCGTTGGACTTCTCCGACTCATTATTCTTTGCTACGACATCGTACACAGTTAATTTTAGGTACCCGGAGAATCGAATGATTTCTGTCGTTGGGCGCCCAGCACGAACAATTTCTATAATCGCAGCCCTTCGATTATATTCCGCCCTTGCTTTCAACATCACGACTATTTCGAGGTTATGACTGTTTAGTACAAGTGTGAAGCTATTTGGACACCAATCGCGATGTCGCAAATGGTACCACATGGCGGGAAATTCACGTTGAATTTTGTCCGGATTTTGGCGCCGCACCCAGTATATATAAAAAAGCTTTTTTGCGGCCAATAATTTTGGGAAACGTTTTCGAGTAGTATTTGTAGTGTATTAATCACTTTTCGTAACACTAAGTAAAAGTTTTTCGGCTGCTATCAGTTCGCAAGTAAGGCTAATGTCAGACGGATGTCTTTTTGCATGCTTTTTTAGATGCGTTCGTAATTATATAAATACGTAGCACCTATAGTCGTCGTTCAGTCCGTCTGTCCGTCCGCATATAACAGAGCAAAAACTACTCTAGCGAATGGTCTGAGATTTTAAATATATTATTGATGCAAAATTTTGTCGAGTCATTTCAAATTTCATGAAAATCGGATGTATAGTTTAATTACTGGGACAGTCAAAAGTTTTCCGTTACATAACGGCCAATGGGAAAAAATTATTGCAAGTGCTTTTTAATGATGTTACAGCCTTCCGAATGGTCTGAAATTTTAAATATATAATTGTTGTAAAATTTTGCCGAGTCATTTCAAATTTTATGAAAATCGGATGTATAGTTTAATAACAGGGACAGTCAAAAGTTTTCCGTTACATTAAGGCCAATGGGAAAAAATTATTTCAAGATCATTTTAATGATGTTACAGCCTTTCGAACAGAATGAAATAGATATGCACTCATGAAGTGCCCTAAAATATACATTCAGTACGATATGCGATACAAAAAATTATTATAAAACTAGTTATGGTACGAACGCACCTCATTTGCCACGTTTGACCTGCAATTTCCGACTTGTTACTTAGGTATTATCCCTACACAATGCCGCTAGCATTGTGTAATAATAATACGTAAGTAAAAAAGCGTGCAAAAATACGCCCGTCTGACATTAGCCTAAATTTTTTCAAGTTCAACAAACATGTTTTACAGACAAGCATGACAAATTAACAGGTTTAATACTAACATTTAAATTCATATTATTTTGTTACTCGTGCATATATAAAATTCATTACACATCTGAAAATGTTTAATTGAGAATTTATATCAATTAAAAACTGCTATTCCGATGTAAGAAAACTGATTATTACACTATTAAAATTACTCGGAAAGGTTATTGAAAATTAATGGCGGAAAGAAAACTTTTTTTTCATATAAATGCTTAAATTTCAAAAATATATAATTGTTTGCGATATTTCTAAAGAAAGAAAAACGCTTTTCGGAGTTTGGGGAACTCGGAAGAGATTATTGTATATTTTCGTTCGTGGTTATACAATATTCCTTCATCAAGAAACATTTGTTTTTTACATTGTACCTACGTGTAAATCTTTTCTGAACTTAATTATTCACTTTGTCTTATGTATAACATATGTTTTTCCCACTACCCACATTTTTTTTTTTTTTTTTTTTTTTGTCGCTAATATCATTTACATGTATTTTTGTTAATGTTGTTTTCTTTTCCTTTCAGATTCATTTATCTGAAACAGCTGTTAAAGAAATGCAGTTTGCTATAAGTTCAAGAAAACATGAAATATGTTTTTTGAACTGGAATAAAAATGATAAAATCATTTTACTTACAAATTCTTCTTCTTTACCACAAAATAAAGAAAACCTGAATGCTCCAATAGCATTTTAACACAAATACTATTCTTGCATTCTTATTTACATTGTTAAACAAAATTAATATACTGTGGAAAGTGTATTGACTCTTATCCAGATTTGATATCGGTGGATTGAAAAACACTGCATTTAAAAACTACTACAGTAAAACTCCAGTTTTTTTTTTTTTTCCGGCATGCTATGTTTTTCTCCCACCTATTAATATGTCGTCTCCAAGACATAACGTTACGTTGTATAACCCAACCGTAAAACAGAGCAGATTTATCATTGTACGGAATAATCTCTACTGTAATTTTTTAAACTTCTAAGCATCGCACATTTTCAATTTTTATACCTTCGTATTGGGGGAAAAAAGTACTTTTAAATGCAATTTGTTTGAAAACTGCATCTCCATTTATTTTTGAGATATTAATTTTTTTGTAGTTTTTCGCACAATTTCTTTAATTTTGGCAACTCAAGTACTCCATTTCTGTAGAAAGTAAAGGAAATGGAAAATAGTTGAAAAATAGCAATTATATATTTTTGCTGCCACTTTCTCATAAAAACTGGAAAAAATAAAATAAAGTACGTGCTATTTAAAAAATATATAAATGAATTGATTTGTTTTTGCTGCATTTGTGTATTATTCGGAGATAGTGACGTCCTACCCATACTTTATTGTAGATGTTTATGATTGGATCGTAAATGGGGAATTCTTCAGCGGATTCGGATGACGTCGTTTTATATAAATAAAATCGCGTGTTTTAAATCTTAAAACTGAGCTACAGTAGAGTCCCGATTATCCGAGCTTAACAGACTTTCTGCTTTAACCGAGTTATTTTCTTCTGATGGACTGATGGTTTCGATTATTGTGAAACATCCATGAAAAATGAAATGTTAGATAAAGATGAAATTTCAGTCGTAAAAATTTAGAACTCTGATTTTCTGGTCAGAATTGGGAAAAAACTCGGATAATCGGGTCTCTACTACATCTATATTTATATACATATATAATATATATATATATATATCTTCATCAGGGGCGACACTAAATTCCGAAAAGCAGAATTCCTGTTCTCTAGATTTTTTTTTTGTTGTTGTTTCTCTATGTTTTTTTTTAAAACAACAAGAAAAAATTATGTGCATTGCAATCTAACCCATCTAAATACAGTCTAACTCGTTTGCTACGAGGACGGCTAAAACGAGGACAGGGTTAAAACCAGAAAATTGCACGTTACGAAGGGTTCATCATTTAAACAACGTTAAGATTTCTATGCTTTTTATGAGCTACAAAAGCAGGATCACTACGGCTAACACTGGTAAAACATCTACTCATTTCAATGTGATATTCAGCAAAGAGTAAAGTAGAATTAAAAAGAAAATTCTTTATTTATCGAGGAATATTTTCTCTCAGCGACAATATTTCTACATTGCAACTGTTTGTCACAATGTAGCAACTTACTAGTTTAACCTTACAAAATCTCAACCTTCAAGAGGACTTCAACCAAGAAAATCACGAGCTACAAAACCAGGATCGCGGTAAATACTGGTAAAACATCTACTCAATTCTATGCGATTTTGGGCCAAGAGAAGAGTAGAATTAAAAAGGAATTTTTTTATTTATCGAAAAATATTTCCTCTCTGCGATAACATTTCTACATTACAACTGTCTGTCACAATGTAGCAACTTACCAGTTTTACCTGTCAGAATGACAAGGTTCAAGAAGATTTCACCCCCCCAAAAAAAAGCACGAGATTCAAAAGTAGGATCGCGGCTAATAAGCGTAAAATATCTACTCATTTCGTTGCGATTTTCGGCGAAGAGCAGAATAGAATTCAAAATCCCTCTCCTCTCTCCCTACAAGCACAGGTAGATTTCGAAGTTAAGTAATAATTTCACCACCAAAAACTAAATCAAGATTGGAAATAAACACAGTTTAACAATTTATTTGCCCACTTTTTCACGAGTTTTTAATTTCATTTTTCTGTAACTGACGGTTTTATCAAAATCATGTTAATACGATAGTTTTTTCTTCAACCCCTAATACTTACCCATCATACGTAGTATAGGGTAAGTCTTGTAATCGTTTTAAAAATCGAAAATTTTTTTTGACGGATTTACACATTTCAGACACTGGAGATTCCGAAAAACATATTTTTAGAAAAAAAAAAAAATTGCCGTCCGTCTGGGTGTGTGTGTGTGTGTCTGTAAACGCTCTATCCCCCGAACAAATTGATATAAAGACTTGAAATTTGGTGTGTACTTAAGAAGTAATAATGGTAAGAAGCCTACTGAATATAAGTAACCTCGATTATCCGGAACTATTTTTTATTTTGGACTCTCGAAATATTCGTTCTGATAAAAGGTGCATAAAAATTTTCGAAATTGCTTATTTGAATAGTAGGAATTAGTATATTATTATTATTATTATTATTATTATTATTATTATTATTATTATTATTATTATATTATTATTATTATTATTATATTATTAGTAGGCAGGGAAAAAAGGAGTGAATATAAAAGACAATAAAAAAACATACATTTTGCATAAAGAATGAAGTCTATTGGATAATTAGTTGCCGAGATATTTGTAATCATATTTTTTACACTATTCGATTTTTCATGACTCTGTATTTCATTCAAATTTCAATTCAAAGATATATTTTAATTGGAAATGAGACGCTTAATCCGACGCAGTAAACTGCTAGTTAATACGATTATAATTTTTCGAGTTATAAGGATGTTTCTTTTACGCAATTCGGTACTACTCGATTATCACGCCGAACAAAAAACCATCGCAAAACTATAAGATTAAATGCCAGTAATGGCTTATTGTAAATGTCAAGCATTTAATGCAAAATCCATACCTATAAGGGGGATTACCATAGGATCACCCAACCGGAGCACCCACCAAATTTGGCATAGGTTCAACGCTCCGGCGGGAAACCCCCACCACCACCAACGAAAACTACATTCAAGGTAACAGTCCCAGAAAAACAGAAAAACAGCATTAAATGAAACAAACTATAGTGAAATTATCACTAGAACGAAAAATATCTACATACAACAAATACGTAGATTATAGATACCAAAATAAAATTAAACAAAAGAACAAGAACATTTCTTGTAAAACAGCGACAGTGTACCAAAAAATAATATAAATTTACAAACGATCAAGCTCAAACACTTGATAACTCCGACAGTAGAAAAAATCATACACAGTATGAACAAAACTTGATCAAACCATACTTGAATATCATGTTATCAGTCACTGGAAAATTATGATTACCACGGTGGTCATATGTAGCATGTCAGTGCTACGAAGTAAAAATGTCCAGATAAAATGTTTTTAAAAACATCCTTTGGAATTTGTAAAATGGTCCTTTTGCAGTAACTCAGCACCCTGTGCATAACTCAAGAATTATCCAATAACTTCAAAAATAGCTCTGGACAAAAGAAACCAATTCGGCAAAGCTTGAAGAACCACAGACTTGTTACATCATCGTCACAGGTGGGACAGATGAACTTAATGTGAAAGACATGTTTAATACATCACTTGATCGTAAATGTGTCAAAGATAAAAGTCCAAGAATAACTGTTTGTAAGAGCCGTAAAATAATCCAAAAATAATAACACTACAACTTGTAGATAAACTGAAGAACCACTTGATGGCACTGTGAATAAAACTGTCCAGAAGAAATGTTTTTTAAAAGGAGTCTCAAAATATTCGCAAACGGGCCAGAGGATATTGTGAAAAAGAAAAATATACAAATTCGATCAAGATGTATATTTATAATATCCCAGGTGGGTCATATGAACTTAATATCGAAGACACAATTGATACTTCACTTGAACTTGAAAATATCAAAATAAAAATGTCCAGGAGTAACTGTTTTTAAAAAGCCTTTAAAATAGTCTGAGAATAGTGACCTACATTGTACAGTACCAAGAACCACCTGAATAGACTGAAAATAAAATTGTTCAGAAAAATTTTTAAAAGAAAAAAAAAAAGTCTTAAAAACAAACACTGAAAAGCAGACAAATAATCACTAACTTGTGAAGAAAAATATATTATACAAATTATATTAGGATGTATATTTGATGAACGAAAAATTTTTAATTAATTTATTGTAAATGCAGCGAAGTTTACTGTAATTTCCCCGGCACGCCAGAACTCTTCCAATGTTCCAAGAATCAGATCTATTTCTTATGTAATCAAAATATTCCGTCGAAACCGTCAAATAAATAATGCTCGACGTCGCCTCTCTTCCCACACGTACATTTGTCACTTTCAGATATGTTCATTCTCTTCAAGTAGTACGGGAAAGCTCCATGTCCAGTATAAAAATAGACACAGATTTGTGAATAGCATATAAAATTAAAATTCACCTTGCTAAGAATATCATATGTAAACCTACCCTTTTTGCTTGAATCCCAATAACTTTGCCAATCGCAGGATAATTTCTTTACTAAACAAGCCTACAGCGTACTTATTGGGATGGAAATGAACTCTTCTATATCATATTCGTCGTTCATTATGACAGATTTAGCCAGAAAGTCCGCACGTTCGTTACCGTGGACCCCAATATGGGCCTTGACCCAGCCGATGTTTATAATTTTATTATTCAAAAATCTGAGGTTTTCATATATTCTTAATAATAAATCATCACTCGGAAAAAGTCTCTGAAGAGAGCAATATGACGAATAACTGTCTGTGAAAAGATAAAAGACTGTATAGGTTGAAGAGCGACACCACTCTATGGCGTCGGCAATTGCGACCAGTTCGGCCTGATAGATTGAATTGTAACTCTGAAGTTTTATCCTCTTTTCGAAAATTGTGTCATATTTACTACATATCGCATAAGCGGCCGCAACACCTTGTTCCATCTTCGAAACGTCCGTAAAAATTACAGGTTTACCAGAAAATGTATTGTGTCTCATCATAGGCTTAAGAAAATTTATGTTATGGTTATTATAATAATACGGATATTCGAATGAGTAGATCTTTCTTACCAACTTGCTTGAATTTATCTGATCACCACCAATATCAATAGACTTCTGACCATTTAATACATCATATTTTACCATAGGGGGGAGCCTGTTCTGTCGCCAAATTCCGCCAAGTTTGTCACCAACTTGGCGATATACCGCCAAATTTGTCAAGCAAAATTAGTCGCCAAATTGGTGGTATCTCCAATATTTCGCTAAATTCCCACATAGTTCCACTGTAAACAAATAGTGTTTACTTGCTTACAGAAAATCAACAAATTGAGATACTTTAATGCAACAAAAAGTAATATTATCTTAAGGGATTATATTAATTATATTTAAGGAAATCCAAGTAAATTAAATTATGAATAAAGTAACATGATACAATGCTTAGCATGTAGCACATGTTTTATTTTCATATTTTATGTTATGTATATCCATGATGGGTAAGTATTACGGTGGCCCCTAACGACTAGTATTTTTCATCCCTTGAGAATATTTTTAGTAATATCGTCCATTAGTAGAGTTCATCTTATCAAAAACTTGTTAATACAAAAGTTATAGATAATATTAAGAAGATTTATATCATAAATTTAAACCGTGTGGTGATTGCTTCATTAAATGAATCACACACAATATTTTAAATTCTGACGTTCTTTTTATTGAGACACGCGCGCGCTTAATAATGCAACCCTATATACAGCATCTTTGAGGTTTGTCAAAAATTTTCATCACGCCAATGATACTTTTTTATCGCTTTAACACACTTTACAAACAATACTATTAAATTTTTAGATCTAAAACTTAAAATCGCAAAAAACAAAACAATTGCTGATCTTTATGACAAACGTAAAGACTTTCAATTCAAAGTTAATACATTTACTCATTTTAAATCCTGTTTACATATTTCAGTTTACCGTAATATACTCCTTAATCATTTGTATAAAATCAAGAGTTTATGTTCCTCACATCTTATAAATAAAAACATTAAACAATTAATATTTGATGCAATAAATCATGGTTTATATAAGAAGTTCATATATTCCTTAATCTACAATTAGTTTATTAATGATCTAAACAATGGATAGTAGGGAAGATACTTGTAAGTTACCATTAACATTTTGCGTATTTAAAAAATATATAAAAAAATTAAAAATAAAAATAAAAAATAACTATAAAAAATTAAAAATACAAAATATATAAAAAAAAATTTAATAGGTTGACTGGGTGGGTAGATGTTAAATTATGGAAGAGGGGGGCGTTGTCAGGATAATTTATACGCAAATGTTGATTTAATAAAAATATTATATTAAAAAAAAGGGATAGGTATATTGTATTAATGTGTTTCTATGTTTGTTTTGGTCCTGATGAATTTGCAGTCCTTAGTACTGCATAAAACAATTTAAATTATATTAATTTACAATTATATTAATTTACTTCAATATATTATATTTTATAAATAGTGGACTCTAATACTGTATATGGTATATGTATATATAAACATGTAAAAAGGCTATATTTAGTTGTATCTGACCCCCCCCCCTCCCATATGTAAAGAAACCATTAAAAAATATATATCATTAAATTCATTAACAGTCTGTTAGTATCATACTTTTATATTATTATATTTATTATTAATTTACTTATTTTTTCTGAATTATAATTTAAAAATAATTATAAAAAATTACATTATAGATGCTAAATGATTATTATCGATATTCTGATGAGCAGATTTAGAATTATAAATGATGTGCTGTTTTTTTAAATAAGTATAAATGTGGATATGCAAAAATTGCAATAATTAATTTCGATAATCTCGGACAGATGGCAGCACTATATAAATTTCTACTTAATATTAGCTTAGAAAGAGAAAATAGATAGTAACTCATAACTTGATGTATCATCGGTAGATGGCCGCATTATATAATTATTTACATTCCGTTCTATTAAAATCTTGTTGCCAACTTATATTATTTTTTTTCATTCTTACCTATTTATTTAATATCTCTACTTCTTTATGTCCTATTTTGTATTTTTGAATTTACTCTAGGATCCTTCAATTAGCATATAAAATAATTTATAATGTTTAGTTTAATTACCATAATTTATAATTATTATATTTATATCATTGATAATATTATTTACATGGTATGATGATTTCAAACGGTATGGATTCGCTTTTAACTGTGACTCATTAATTAGGCGGGATTTTTGCTGAGATTTACGGGATATATTATTGCGATTTAGATATAGTGTTGAAAATTCTATTGCTGAGTCCGTTTTTTACTCACATGTTCCATTTTTGTTTAGGTTATGCATGATGTTGTTCTGTACGACCCGTACAGAATACGTAGAGTCTTACATTAATTAATTATTTGTTTCTTACATTTTTAATAGAGTGGTTAATTGGGCAATGTAAGAGATAAGCTTTTAAGCTAACAGCTTATTATTTCTTACTCAGAAATTAACAGCATTTTACTAATGATTTCGTAATATTGCCCTTGGTAACGAGTTACGAATCATTAGTTCCAATTTTATGGGTTGATTGTTCTCTTGTTTTGAGATCATTTGTAGTTTTTCTTTTTTGAATTATTGTTTTTAAATTTTGAGAACATACACAACCGCCGAGCCGGCGGGGATTTTTTTATATTGAAAACTCTAATAGGTTTTTTATATTTAATATATCTTTTTAGATTGCCCACGAACAACACTAACAGACATATTTATATGAAAAATATGAATGATGTATTCAAATAAAGTTTCGAAATTTATTAAAAATGATACTGTCGTATTAGCCGCTTACCATGAGCTAATATCAAAAAAAAAAAAAAAAAAAAAAAAAAAAAAAAAGGCCAAAGATTTCGCTAGTTACAGCGGACTTTTTTTATAATGATAATTTCAGTTTTTTAAGTGCACAGTTCGCCTATTAAATTCATATTTTATATATATTATTTTATCTACGTATTTATTTAGTGATGAAGTTTTTAATTTTATTATGAAATATTTACCAGACACAAATGCTGAACTATTTATATTACCTTCTGTGCAAATTGGTTAACCTTCCGTAATCGGGTTGCATGCGATAGATATAGATTTAAAGAAAATTCATGCCTGAAAATTATTTTTAAAACTATAAAAATCAGTATATTAAAATACAGTTTTCAAACAAATTGCATTTTTGTTTTCCTATTCGATGGTGTAAAAATTTAAATTGTGCAATATTTAGAAGTTAATAATTATACAATAAAAACAAAAATTATTATTCAGGTCATTGCCATCGTCAATATGACGTCAGCGTTACTCGCGGACATGTTTTTGCTTTATAATATGTACTGAAATCTTACCTTGCGTATGGGTCTTTTTAAACTATCTTGGTTTTCTTTTTTCAAAACAAATCCGACTCTTTAACAAGTCTTATGATAAAACAATACTCCGATGCAATATTTTATAAAACTTTTATGAGTTTTTGAAACGCAAACGGATTTATAGGATAAATAAGTACTTTTGTGCTTTGAAAATGCGTACTTAAGCGCTTCACACTTTTTTTTCTGTACTACTGTATGTGTAAATATCCTCTCGACGCAGCTTTTTAACTGATCTGATGTACTTAAAGATTTTTTTTTTCGAAGAAACTCTTATCATTCTTTTGTCGCTTATGTCATCTGCAAATAAAAATACTTTTTTCCCCTACTCATGATATTCTCTGCTTTTCTTTTCCGACCCATTTTTCCGCAATAGCTATTAAATATTTTTTATATGGTCGAAAGGAAAACAGGACATGTTTTCTTGAGTGGCGGCGACGAAAATGATGAAACCATTTAATGAGAGTTTTTTTTATAGATAATGATGGAAATTGCAATAATTTATTAATATGACTCGCCATATTTGTCTTTAATTGTTAAGACTAATGACTTGAATATCAAGTTGTTTTCGTGCAAAGTTAGTGCAATAAAGAAAAGCAATAATAAGTTTAATTGGCTTTCTGGCACGTTCTATTCATGGCCAGAGTGTTTAATCCTTAAATGCCTGATTTTTCAAAAATCACTGTAATAATGTTTTTCAGCTTTCATTTTTTAAATTAATCATGGGAAAAATACTTTAAAAAAATCACATTTTGGTTTAAGTATAGTTTACGGTTAAAAAACAGTTTGTTACTAATCGGCAATACCGGTGTTTAATTGAAAAAATAATTTCCCGTGATAAAATTCTATAATATTAAACACACAAGAATTTTAGGAACTATAATAAGAAATAAATTTTACTTGCTCACTGCAGGTCAAAATAGAGTATTTCACAAGCTTCCAAACAAAACAAAATGAACAAGTAGCAACAATTGAAAAAATAAATCGATCTTTATTCTTAAACAGCACAAGTGTTACCATCTACATGTTGAAAATCGGTATTATAGTATTTTCAGAATGTATTTTATTGGCAACATTTGGCATTATAGCTTTAATATTATTTTAATAGTATTTTAGAGCCTAAATTGGGTATGTTGCCGAAAAGCAACACCAGGCATTTAAGGGTTGAGGTTTATAAACACTTCTTAAATTTTAAGTTACCTTTAAGCTGATATTCCCCATATGTATAACAGATTACCTTTATATTTATATGCATCCTTTCTTGCCGTTTAAGCTTACATATTCATAATCATACATATTTATATGTAATAACTTTTAATACATATAATAGATGTAAAAACTCATTTTTCAGCAAATGAAGGAATTAGTGACTAATAAGAAATCTTCCATAATCCTGATATGTGTAAAATTTAAAATATGTATTAGACAACTGCAAGAGGTGACAGAATTTGTTTTTTAGTTGAGATGAACAACATACAGAAGTATATAAGTATTATCTTCAAGGTTGGAATAGCATAGTTGAAGTTTATTCCAACACTCTAAAATTGGAAGGAGTGAAATGTTCACTCTTTCAAAGAATGACAGGCGTTTTCACTTTTTTTGGAGTGAATTTTATAAAAATACACTCCTTAAAAAGTAGAATTTTCCTCTCCCAAGAAAGGAGTGAAATATTTCACTCCATTGTTGAGAGTGAAATATGCCACTCCCCTGTCGAGAGTAAAATATCTCACTCAGCTGACGAGAGTGAAAGTCTGGTATTATACACTTAAAAAAATTCCGTTCACCTTTAAATCAATATATGGAGTAAAATAATGAAAATCGCTAAAATATGCCACTCCTTAATTTTCAAAAACTCCATTTCATAATGTAACCTTGGAAATTACGCTGGTTTGGTACTAAAACGCACTCCTTTTCAAGAGTGAATAGTGACCCCTCTGAAAGAGTGACTATTCCTGGACTAGAGGAGAGAATAGTTCCTCCTCTGAAAGAGTGACTATTCACTCCTCATAAGAGTGAATATACACTCCTGATTAGAGTGAATATTCATTCTAAGCAGGAGTGAGTGTTGTATGTACCGGTATTACTCATCAGCCAATCAGAACAGCAACTCTACGATGAAGATAAGAGAAATAATCTCTTTTTCGACAGCCATTTTAGGATTAAAATATACGGATATTATTAAGGTGATTATTTATGGGACGTAAAGGTAAGTCTTATTTAATTTTAATCTTTTATTCCTGTAGACTTTATATGTTATATGATTATGCTTTGAACAGTTTTATGCTATATAGAAATAGGTTAAACTGGAATTGTTTTCCTGATTTCAGAAGCCATTGTTATATTTCTTCTTCATTAACAAACAATTCTTAACAAAAAATAATCAGGACTTCATTTTTGGGGCTTTTGAGAATAAAAAAAATAAATGGAAATATTTTATTCTTCCGTTTAGTAGAAGCTTTTTGAAAATAAAATCTGCATAAGTTCACATAACTTTTTTCAAAGTCATATATTTATTACCATATCAATCGTTTCTTCCACTCAGGCATGACTTATGGGAAGATTTCTTTCTTCATGTTCTGACGCAGCAAAAGCTACTACTTGAAAAAAAAAAGTGGTATATGTTTCGTTTGAAAGGCTGACAAGGAGATATCCTGGTTCATGGCAGATTTGAATTGGATGGCAGACTGATGTGAACATTAATTTGCAGCTGTGTGAGATTTTGTTTTTTCCAAGTCGGTTTTTTTTTTTACCATTTTCTGATTATAAACACTTATAATATTTATCGTTATCATTACTTCTGTTGTTTATGATTTTAATCCAAACATATAATTATAGATATTTTGCATCAGTTATTAAATTTCCTTCTGTTGTAAACGCAATTTCTACGTTTATGATACAGCTTATTAATGAAAATAAAAAATAAAACATGATATTTAAGCATTGAAATAAAATGTATTTTATACCTAATATGAAGTTTATGTATAAAATTGCTCTAGTATATTTTTTAAAAAGTTCATATTATCACTTATTTAATATACAATTGAATATTTTTTAAAGAAATAAATAACTTTTTTTTACATTAAAAAGGTTTTTTAAACAATAAGAACAGCACATATTTTATCATTTCTTTTCTTTTTCTATTTCCCAGACCAATCTTTTCCTATAAAACATACGAAATCTATTTAGCTCATATTCACAAAACGCAATATATATGGGAATAAAAATTTTAAATTAAATGTGGCTTATCATGTCGTTCTATAAATAAGCCTTGTATTAATATCCATTTTTCAGCAATAGCGGAAGATAATTCGAAATCATGATTAAGTTAAGGAATATGTTTAAAAGAAAAATACATATTCCAGAGAATAAAAAATTTAAACTATATGTTCATATTTAATAAAACAATGACAAATCACAACATATAAAATAATTCTTACACATTTTTTATTATAAAGTTATTAATAGAATTTTAAAAGTAACAAAAATACAATTAACAATAACGTTTGATTAGATTTAATTTCGTTAGCAATGAATACTGAGATCTAAATATTTAAAATTTGAATTACAAATAAAAAAAAGGAATATAATTAACGTTCATAACGGAAATTATTAAAATACTAAATACAACTTAATGGGTATCTGAAAAGAAAGACACAATATTAACTGATTAAGATTTCGGTTAATTACTTGCCGTTATGGGCATTTTTAAACTATCATATCTTTATAGGCTATGCATGCAATGAAAACAAACACAAGGGATAAGATTGGAAACAAATATTTTAGTTTATTTCTGTCAGTAATCTAATTTAATTCATATATAACTTTAATTGAATTTTTCCTTAAAAGTTCAATTAGTGATCAATTCAACTATGAATTAAATAAATATTGCCAGTAAAATATTTTATTCCGATCTTTACCACACTTATATCTATTTTCATTGCATTATCTAAAATAGGTATTTCTTTTAAAAAACCCATGAAAGCAACATGAAAAAGAATTCATTCCATAAAAAGGGAACATTCACTCCTGTGAAAGCGTGACTATTCACTCCTACCAGGGGTAAAAACACGCAGTCATTTTGCAAAAGTGAATAGTCACTCCTTCGAAAGAGTGATTATTTACTCCTGTTCAGAGTGAATATTCACTTAACAGGAGTGAGTATTCACTCTTTCAGAGAGTCAATAATCCCACATTTGCTCAGGGTGAATAGTCACTCTAAAGACGTTGGGCAAATATATTGACTCTGCAATAGAATGAGTATTCACTCTTTTTTATTTAGAGTGAACAGAGCGAAAAAATGTCTAGGTTAGAACCCGAACCTGTGTACCTTGGCTTGCAGTGTCTTTGCTCTTCTTACTGAGCTATCCGGAGAATACCTAGCTGTCATAATTCACTCTTATATGTTCACACATTTTCATAATGTAAATGCTATAGTTATAAATTGGATGAATGAAACTAGATCAGCAGTTTGCCAAGTCCAACATGTAAGAGTGAATTATGTCAGCCAGGTATCGTCCCGGTAGCTCAGTAGGAAGAGCATTGATGTGAAATGCCAAGGTACATAGGTTCGAGTCCTGGCCTGGACGTTTTTCGCTCTGTTGGATTAAACCTCAACTATGCTACTCTAACTTTGAAAGTGATTTTTCTAGTTAAAAAAAAAAAAAAAAAAAAATCTATCTTTATTCTGACCTAATTACATGATATAAATATTAGTTCCTCTTCCACAATACAACAATGGTGATTTTCTATGATTGGGATGCTTTTATCATAAATGACATAATGTTATTTCATCGGCTGAAAGCAGTGGACAATTCTGCCATTTAATAATTTAGTTCCATAGACTCGTAGAATTTAGTGTAATAGAGTAATTATGAAGGAAGAAGTCATTTTTATGTAAAAGTAGCTGTTTAACCCGCTCTATGCACGGGAGTTCATGAATTTAATTCTAAAACCAAAATTAAAAATAACCATTCGATTTACTAAAATATTTTTCTACCACTGTGCTTTTTTTTATTAATGAGCAGACGATAAAACAATATCTTTGGAATAAGGGAATAAACAGAATAAAAAGTTTTGTTGATGTTTGTGATAAAATGTGTTTCTTTATTTAAAAAAAAAATTGCAATAATTAAGCGCAATTAAATAATATATAATAAGTTGCATGTGAGGTAAATGAATTATCGTAATACTCGCTAGAGCTTCTTAGAATTGCAGCGTGGCGTACGTAATATGAATATCTCTAATTATTTGCATGTGAGGTAAAAAAATTATCGTAATACCCGCTACAGCTTTTTAGTAGCTTTTTTCCAGCGTGGCGTATGTAATATGCAATGCGTCT
Organism: Maratus speciosus; assembly: GCA_963932465.1. NCBI lineage: Eukaryota > Metazoa > Arthropoda > Arachnida > Araneae > Salticidae > Maratus > Maratus speciosus. Next base: position 304,517,361 of record OZ010800.1, read on the forward strand.
TGCAATAGAAAAATAATATTTGTGGTAAGAATTTTATTGTGGATTTTTAATTTTTGGCAGCTGCTATAATGAAAAATGGTTAAATTTGATAGGAAATTGTTGTTAAATTTGTGGTTTTTTATTAATTAAAAATTAACTATAAGTTATTTGGATTCCGGATTACTTTAGTTGCCTCGGCCATGTTTTAATACACATATACGTAACATTTCAGAATTCTCGCTTCCAAACTGTAGATTTGTATAGCATTACGGACAGACAAATTTTCATTTTTATATATGTATTGGATGCATGCAGAGGATAAAATAATGTTCTCAAATTATTTGAATGCTTTCAGAGATGTTTTTTAGGGTAGAGGAGGGATCAGGTAAATACACGAACTAAATGAATTTTTTTGTAAATCACACTATAGAAAAAATATTAGTAGTACTAATAAATTGATGTCTTCTATACTTCATATAATAGATTTTGGAGACGTCACCATATTACTCTAAATTTTCAATTTGTTTAGAAGCAGTCAATTGTGTGAAAACACGTTAATCTACCGTTAAAACTATGAATGATATTAAATTTAAAGTATTAGGACGACTTTTTTTAATACATCTTCAATTTTCGGATCTTCGAATGTTACATTAATTTTTCATCTTTTCTTTGTTATCTTCTGAAATGTAATCGCAGAATGCTTATTTGTGTCAAGAAATACAAACATAAAAATATTTTTATTTTTTAATATTCAAAATTATGAAGTATTAATGTGCGTTCTGAAATTAATATTCGAAAAAAAATCTTGAATTATAGGTAATTATATATTTAATTGCATTTTATTTACAAATGCTTCTGATATATTTTATTTGATATATATTAATATTTGATTTAAAAGTGTTCCACACCTTCTATAGGTATGAGAGGATTGCATATAGGGAAATGTAAGTATTTGTATTCAAGGAAACTCCGTCATTTAAAAACATCGACTTCGTTTAAAATCTGCGCTAAAAAAGACTTTTTAATTTATCATGTTTTCCTCAAGTAATCAATCATAAAAATTTCTTTAAAAGAAAACACATTCAAAGTTTTTCCTTTTAAAAAGTTTTTCGGAAATTATTATTCAAGTCACACAAAAGTTGCAAATTTCTTAGGTTTCTCTATCATTCATTTTATGAATAACAATTTTTTCCTTTTTCTCAAAACCTTTTAAACACAATTTCCGGGTTTTTAAGCATCTACTTCCGGTTTTTTAATTAGAATATTTTATGAATTTCGTTAAGAAGAAAAGCAAGAATGAAAATAACTCATGATAAGATTTCATTTAGACACCAGGGTTCATAAAACTAATAAATGCTTTCTTAATTACAAATTACCTCAAATGCTGAATACTCAATACCCATTTGTTAATATATATATATACATAATTGCAAAATCATAACAAATAGAAACAATAGTGACTACCTTTCATATTTTCGAATCAACTAAATCTTAATAAACCAAGTAAGTTAATCCTAAAGTTAGTATAATTTATTTTATATTCGAAATAAATAAAACACAAAAATGAATCAGTAGTTAGTAGATATTCTCCAGAATACAACATGAAATAAAACTAACATACCATACGGCAAGCATAAAGCGGGACCTGCTAGTGTTATACCGCCATGACGCCTACTGCTAACCAACGGAGAGCAACGCCAAACGCGCGTCATTCTCCCTGCGCCCCAAGCACCATTGAAAGTCTGGTCGCTACGGCAGAACCCATGTCATCAAAGGTAAATCGCATGGATCGAGGATCGCACCTTCGAGTTCCCCAGGAACTCCAGGTGTACCGAACACTCATAGAAGTGCCGGATCCTTAGCTTTAGCCATAGGTTTCCTGGAAATGGTATTACTCTGCCGTCGGCTTCCTGATGTAAGGGTCTATTAGAGACTATCACTAGCCCTTCTGCCTCGACTGATATATACAACAATGTTTTAACAAAGTTTCCTTTACTTGATCGAGGTGTTTTTATCATAACTAACACAGTATTTCGAAGGTGATTCAAATTAATAAAAAGCTCTGTCGTCTTAAAATTCTGATAAAATAGCCATAATAATCATTTGTATCATCATATCATCATACACACAAAAGGAAAATTAGTTTGGAAAAAGTAAATATTTTTTTTTTTATAAAAACGTACAATATTTATTTTCGATTAAAATAAACAATAGTAAGATAGCTGGCTTCGTTCTGTATGGGTTTTTGTTGCAGTTATGTATAATACCAAATTAGATATTTTAATACGAGGGTCACACTGAAATTTTTGAGATGCGACTAAATGGTACAAGTTAAACTTACCAACTCTTAGGGGTGTTCAAAGTAGTTCCCTCCAAAATCAATGTACATTTTTAGGTGAATCTTAGGTTAAATGCCTGAAGCCATCCATTTAGTGGAATAGATTAAAAATATATATGTGCTTTTATAGCCCCATCAATCTCATCTTCTGAATAAAAACTTGGATGCGCCAATCCTAAAACTTTCTTCTATCTCATATATTTTAATATCTCAAAATGTTGTTACAGATATCACTATTTCATTTTTACTAGTTCAATACTATATCCATTTTGACTTTCATCTTAAATTTCTGCTTCAGTCAATTAATCGGAGTAAAAACCGAGTAAATCTCGATCACGATATTTATTAAAGTCGCAAATAGTCGGCTTATCAGGATGAGAAGTTCCCGTCGATTCACGAGCCACTGGTGTACAATAGAACTACGAAAAATTAAGAAGATTACACAAAAATCGCTATAACAGCCCCCCCTTCCGGCGAAATTTTTCCACTGGACCTTCTTGCCATGACCAAAAACATACACAAAAAATTTGGTTCAATTCTATGCATAACTTCATACACTTTTCGAAGGTACAATATTGAAAATGGCATAAAAATCGCTATTACAGCGCCCCCTTACGGCGGCATTTTTCCAAATTCAGGGAGGACTTTCTTGTCATGACCAAAAACATACACAAAAAATTTCTTTCGATTCTATGCATAAATTCATACACTTTTCGATGGTACAATATTCAAAATCGCACATAAATCGGTAATACAGCGCCCCCTACAGGCGGATCTTTTCCAAATTAAGGCAGAACCTGCTTGCCATAGCCAAGAACTAAAAAAGAATTTTGGTTCAATTTTATGCATAACTTCATACACTTTTCGATGGTACAATATTCAAAATGGCACAAAATTCGCTATTACAGCGCTTCCTTCCAACGGATTTTTTCCAAATGAAGGAAAGACCTGTTTGCCATAGCCAAAAACTTTTAAAAAAAAAATGGTTCAATTCTGTGCGTAACTTCATACACTTTTTGATGGTACAATGGCGACAGACAGATGGACACACGAACAGACAGACATTTTCTATAAACATGTTTTTGGGGATCTCTAACCCCTAAAACGTGTAAATCCGTCAAAAACCGGAAGTCGAAAAAAATTTCGATTAGAATACTTTCTTCTATGAAGATAGAAGAAAGTAAAAAAGTAACTAACGCTGTGTGTGAATTTTTTTGCGGCCGGGGGTCCTTCTTCGTTAACATTAAGAAAACTACTGCATACAAATACATGAAAATCGGTAGTATTGTAGAGAATGCCGTGGGCGTGGGGGCTTGCCCTGACCATATGCCACAAGCGGGTTCCCAGGGTGGGTGATATCCCACGTTTGATAAACACGCTGATGCAGACAGTTTTCAAATCGAATAATTATTTTAAAAGATATTTAATTTTAAAGTTGGCCAAAATCGTTCCATTAAAAAAGTTTTATAGGAGCAAAAACTATACATAGGAATTAATTCATTTTTAGATCATTTTATACATTAGAAGTTCCAGTGTGCAGACTGCATTTATTTTTTTAATTTGATTCATTTTTTGCGAATTTATTTCCATTTTATATTCAAATTTCAGCATTTCTAAAAACATTTTTTACATCATGTAGAAATGGGTATTGTTTTAAATTGTTGCCAATTTTTAAAACATCACAAATAATAATATTTCCTTCAAATTAAAAATTTACTTACACGTAACTATTATAAAAAGAAAGAAACTTTCAAATTAGAACTTAATGATTACGTTTCAAAAGCAGGAAAATATAGAAAATTAAGTTATAAAAACTATATTTCCACATGAATTGCAAAAGAGAAAGAAAATTGTAAAATAATAAATTCATTAATATGCGTTAAAAGTCATAAATAGTGAAAATTACATAATATTTAAAGTGACCAAACAATAATATTGCCAAACAGTTTAAATTAAAAAATATATTTGCGCGAGACATTTATTTCATATTTTGAGATAATATCTTAAACTATTGTTGTGAATAATAAGAGAGCGCAAATAATATTTCCTTTCTAACAACAAAAGAATTTTCACGCGAATATTAAAAAGAAAACAATAACTTTGGTGAAAATTACGTCAGATTTAAAATGATTCATTTAAAATTTTTTATTCAAAAGAACTTTCTTATAGCCTTGTTAAAAAATACCGAGAGGGAAGGACTCAGTTTACTTAATTTTATATTAGCTTATTTTGAAAATTTTCACTGATCTGATTTAATCAAAGGCGGAAACAACCTTTAACAGAAAGATCGCCACTGTTTTCGGGTGCGTTCGTAATTATATAAATACGTAGCACTTATAGTCGTCGTTCAGTCCGTCCGTCTGTTCGTCTGTCTGTCTGTCCGTCCGCATATAACAGAGCAAAAACTACCCCACCGAATGGTCTGAAATTTTAAATAATTGTTGTAAAACTTTGTCGAGTCATTTCAAATTTTATGAAAATCGGGTTTATAGTTTAATTACAGGGACAGTCAAAAGTTTTCCGTTACATTACGGCCAATGGGAAAACATTATTTCAAGTGCATTTTAATGATGTCACAGCTTTCCGGAACGGTCTGAAATTTTAAATATATAATTGTTGCAAAATTTTGTCGAGTCATTTGAAATTTTATGAAAATCAGATGTATAGTTTAATTACAGGGACAGTCAAAAATTTTCCGTTACATTAAGGCCAATGGGAAAAATGTATTTCAAGTGCATTTTAATGATGTTACAGCCTTTCGAACAGAATAAAATTGATATGCACTTATGAAGTACACTAAAGTATACAGTCAGTACAATATGCGGTGCAAAAAATATTTATAAAACTAGTTATAGTACGATCGCACCTTTCCACGTTTGACGAGCAATTTCCAACTTGTTTTAATTATAATCCCGCCTTCCGAATTTCTTTTTAAAGCCGATAAAATTGGCGTGCTTTTAGAGATTGAGGTGTCTGAACGGGGGTTGGCGAGCGTAAGCTCGTAGGTGGTGGAGCTCCCTAGTATTTCAGTTTAAAAAATTACCAAAGTCACATATTGCAAAATCAGGAGAATAGAATGGATATTCTATCTTTGTTTATGTTTTCTGTTCAATAAATTCGACTGCAATTCTTTCTTAATAAAAAGATGCATTGTTATGGTGAAGCATGAGCTCCTAACATTATTCCCTTGAAGGATTTCCGTAAGATACTTAGTGTTAGCTGCAACTGTTAGATACGTTAGTGTTTAGATACGTTAGCTGTAACTGTCTTCTGACCCTCTAGCGTCATGGTCGGCAACAGGCGGACCGCGGAAGGTCGAAGCCTGGACAACCCAAAATTTTCAATTTCAATAAATAATTATTAATAATTACATATAATTGATACATTTGCGCGAAAGCCTTATCAATATTTCTTATTAACACTTTCCAACAAAGTTGAAAAGTGTTTATAACTTCGGTTTGTCTGTCCGTCTGTCTGCGCTGTAACTCTCGTAAATATACTCGGATCGTTCTGAAATTTTTGGATGTTAGTGACCTCTACCATAGCACAATCCCTATTTCAAATGAGGTTTGTAACATACTTAGTTCATTAACAGAGACAGTCAAAAGTGTTCCGTTACATTACGGTCAATGGGAAAAAATCGTTTTAAGTGATTTTTAATGGTATTACATTCTTTCAAACATAGTAAAATTGATATGCATTTATGAAGTCCACTAAAATATGCATTATGTAGAATATGCGGTGCAAAGAACAGTTATTATTTATTTACAGGGGCACACAAAGAATTCATAATGGTATAGAAAACATAAAACACAATGATGTAGCGGCATTGTATACTGTTTGCGGCGTATTTGAATTATGTTATTATTAAATCATATATAATGAAATTGATATACGTCGCTGAGCTTTAGTATAAGTTATTTCATGTATAATATGAAGTGCATAGCATTTACAGGGACACGCAAAAGATTTCAGATACTATATTGTATCCGAATTACTGTATATTAGCAATAACTGCTCGAGATACATATTTAATTATGATATGCGCTTTTAAGTTTCACTATACTTATGCATAGTATATGGTGTGTATAAATGTTATAGTTCATATAGAGGCCTAGAAAAAATAATTCGTGAGAGTTACTGAGTATGAGCGTAAACTGCTTAAAGGTGGGTTTTAAATGAGTTTTGCATTTTTATACTGAAGTGAATTTAGTTTACAAAGAATTTTTTGTAGAATATAGATAAATGATGTACAGGGCCACGCGAAGAATTGGATACATGTCCGTCTATGGATGATAATTTCTGGAAATCTGATTTCAGTAGCTTTAAGAATGTTTTAGCTTGAATTAAATTTTAGCTAAATAGTGGCGTGTTCTAAGTGTACTAGGTAAACTACAGGGCTATACAGAAGTATGTTTCCATCTATTAGTATAAATTGCTGAAAGAGAAATTTCAACCTGTTATGCGTTATCTTGCTAAACGAAATTTTCCCATTATATAGTATATATAACCTACAGATCAAATACAGGGCTGTTCAAAAGAATAGGAATACATATTTGGCTCTGGGTGGTAACCTGCTGAAATTAGTTTTTCAAATGTTTTATACGTTTTATAAAATGTTTATTTAGTTACCTAATTTCCCTAAATAACGAAGTTTTGTTAAAGCATTCAGCAAATTTTGGAAAGTGTTTCATAATCTATTTTTAACGCATGAGTTTTTTTTCTTTTATTTTACTAGTAATAGTGCGAGTTATTTTATGTTTAATAATTATGAATAGTTTCTATGATTTGAAATGGAAAATACTACGTTGGATCGCAGGCACGGCTTGAGACTGGCCGACTGCGTTGGATAGCACGCTCGAGAAATCGTGTGGGGGTTAATGTATTCGTCTTGTCAGTCTTTCTCCAAAATTGAATTTTTTGAATAATAAATATCATTCGATATTAAGACGCCTATCTTGAAGACACTCTTTGAATTAGCTGTTCAACACGTGAAACAAACTATAAAAAATTGGCTCAAGATCACTAGTGTAATTTTTCGCATTAATTTTTCAACGAATGCCTGCCTTTTCCAGTTTACTATGCGTATGCAAAAATTTTCTGAACTTATATCTGTGTATATAATACTACTTTGAAACGAATACCTGACTTTTCTATTTTATATTATATATATGTGTTTGCAAAAATAAAAATTCTAAAGAAATAAGTAGTGATATTACTTTTGTGATTTTTCTCTGAACCTCGATAAAAATTTTCAAAAGTATTCGGACCCCCTTTAAAATTACTTGCCGACCCCTGCTCTAGCGTTATAGCTTTGACCAGCCTTGTACTTCTTAAAAGTAGTATATACATTACTTTCTTTATTAATCGTTCTCTTTTACCATTATTGGTTTCGCGTCTGCTTTAAAGACTCAAGCTTTGCTTTTTTGACGTATTGGAACGTCAAAAAAAAAAAAAAGGGGGTATGCACGTCTCAGCACTTGTTATTATTTTAGACATAATTTTATTTCGGTCATCATTGGGTAATTTTAAGCTTTCTTGACTGATTCTGACACGATCCGCTTTTTGGTGTCCTGTTAAATTATAAGGAACCCAACGACAACCTAATATTGCATATGCTTCAGGAATAATTTTATGTATTACTGCTCCGCATCCAATATAAAGTTCGTTCTTTATGACTATGTAAGCACAGCAGTTATCATTGATTAACATTTTTTGTACGGCCAACACAGCTTCTGAGAAAAGTCTTCCCTGTCTGTTCTTCATCCAGGAGAGAATTTCAACCTCTTCTAAATTCTGTAAACCATTTGAATACAGTGGCACGAGATGAAGCTTGACTTCCATAAGCTATATATAGTCGTTGGAGGCATTCATCTTGATTTAGTCTAATTTTAATATCATAGGAAATCATTGCTCAATACTGCTCTCGCATAATCTCCATTTTCTCTTCTTCCAAAATTTATTTTTTCGATAACTGAGTTTAAGAAGTTATTTTCGCTTATTGGTTCAAACCAGATTGTTCCTAGTTTCAATGTAAATTGTAATTATTTCCACAAATTGTAGTTAGCATTCATAAAAGAGTTCAAATTTTAATATTCGACCAATAATGTTTTTGGAACATATCAACTGCTCCTGTGTCAATTCTTTCATTTTTTTTATACTAGTTAATAATCTCTATAATATTAATTATTCATTCAGAAATCTTGAAAAAATTAAAATACATTATCGTCTGTAGGTTTTTGTTTATAATACATTCAAAAGGTATTGCAGATCACCTATGAGGGCTTTCCCCGATATCATAATGAACAATACTGGGCTCACAGTGTGGATGTAGTGGAAATGTGATCAGCTTTAAACAAAATATCGATATTTTTATTTTACACTTGCCTGGCAATCTTGCAAACATCATTTCAACTGTGTTAGTGACAAGAAATATTTTATCAAGATACGCTGAGTTTTATATTTTCATACAACGCCATCTAAAAGTACAGAGATGGATTAAAGCTCACAATTCGTACTATATAAACATCATAAATGAAGAAAATTTAATCACTTAACTTCCTCAGAATGATGACCTATCTCAAATGATACCAACAATAACCTACTTTTCTAAGGATCCCTATACTTTTAATGAGATAAGGAAACACGATTTATTATTTAGACCACTGCTTTAGCCGGTAAATCAAAACAACTTAATAAATGGCGCAATCCATGATCCTCATCCTTCATTAAATTCACTGACTATAAAGGGATTTGAAAAATTGCATATTGTTTTATTTACATTTTCAAATATAGTACTGCTGACTTACGACAACGTCATCAGAAAATAGTCTCTCCAGATGAGTTTGTTAAGTTTCTGATGAAAATGGTACATTCGCCAGAGACCAGAAATGCACCGAATTGTGATTTTTGCAAGCTGATAAGGGGAGACGGGGGAAGAAGAGAAAAAGAAATATGAACACATGGTCTAGTAAAGAATACACGCAAAAGAAGATTAAATGTAAGTTCAAAATGGAGAATCACTTGCTATATTTCTTACTGCCAGAAGATGTTAAAAGAATTAATTTTCATTCTCAGGCATAAACCTAAGGCATTTCCGGTCCTCTCAAAGTGCATTCACCATAAAGAGAATCTCGAGTATTCACCTTCTCTCAATGCAAATGTATGCCGCTTCTACCAAGCTTTTTTCAAGGAAAGGCAAAACTGTATAAGATAACTTTATTTTGAAGTTCACATCTCAAACATGTCTTTCAAGAAACCGTCCTATCTTCAAATTTGTGGAAGTGTATTTTGGAAGATTCTTGGAATATAGAAATTCAGAGTGTAAAAGTTGTGCTAGAGGCATCTAAAAACTGGACTTTCTTTTTAAAAAGAAGGGAGAAGGAGTCTCCGTGAAGCAAGAGAAAAGTAAGGATGTCTACGCATTGTTAAAAAAAACATTTTGAGGAAAACTGGTCAGAAATGGAGGTGCCTACTTTCTATAAAAATATTATTTCTAAGGAACCAGAACAGAAGGAGATGGTCGAGGAGGACTACAATGATATTCCAGAAGAAAAACTCAATGAGTTAATTTTTTAATATATTTTTGGATATTCCGTAAGTACATTATATATATACTAGGGGGCTCTGCTCCCTGCAAGCTACGCTCGCCAATCCCCGTTCAGACACCGCAGAATCTAAAAGCACGTTAATCTGATGTCATCTGATTTTAAAAAGATTAGAGGAGATTGAATTATTCTGAAAAAAAAAAACCTGTAGCGATCTCCCTGTAAACAGGTTTCCATTCAATTCCCTTTGATTGCAAAAATTTGAGACAGAATCAGTTGCTGTTAAGGATTCCAATGGTTGTTTTCATGTTTGGTTAAAGAAGATCAGCTAAACATTTGAAAAGAAGGTAAAATAAAATGAATTAAGTAAACAGAGTGTTTGTCTCCTGGTATTTTTTAACAGCGTTATAAAACGATTGACATAATACAATTTACTACAATTAGTAAAATTTGCTGCTTTAACCTCTTCAAGGGTGGTGGATCATTTTTGGACCATTTAATTTTAATTCTTAAATGCCACATTGGCAACAGAATATTGGGATGAAAATTTTCCATTTATTAAGTAAGTGAACAATTGCATTTTTGTATTTCGAAATTTGTTTGTAAATTCCGGTGCCAGTCACTGATTTCAAGATTTTAAGAATAGAAGTACCTTGACCCTGAAAGGGTTAAACGCATATTAATGTATTTATTATTTTAAAGTTTCCTTTCTCTTTTAATATTCACGTGTAAACACAATTTTCAAGACATAATTTTCAATATTTTCCTGCTTTTAACACGTATATTAATAAACGCATATTAATGTATTTATTATTTTGAAAATTCCTTTCTCTTTTAATAATCACGTGCAAATACAATTTTCAAAACATAATTTTCAATATTCCTGCTTTTAACTCATTTAATAGTAATTTTAAAGTTTTTTTTTCTCTTTTTAATAGTCACGTGTAAATAAACTTTTAATCTTTAGGAAATATTATTCTTTGCGCCGTTTTTAGAATTTAAAACAATCTCTATAATAATAGCCTAAGTCATGTGACTATGAGTAACAGTTCCAGGTGGATCTCTTCGCTTTTTATATTCCAGGTGGCCATTTTGGTACTTTAATGTTAGCCAGCCACAGGTGTGATAAGTTGCCAAGTATTATTCAATCGCCATTATTTCATTTATATTATAATACTCAAAGTCATGTAACTGCCCTAATCAGCGGGCTCATTCCTTCGCTTTTCATCAGAAAGGTTTCCATTTTTATTATAGAATCAAAATTATTTTTTCGAATAAAACTACATAAAAGTTGCCATGATGGCAAAGAATTCCTTGTACTTTTAGCCGGGTGCAAATCTCGCCAATAGCTTTTTTTTTTTTTTTTTTTTTAACTCGCCAGTTAGCATTTTTTTTTTCGAGTGGTAAATTAAAACAGTGCAACTTGGTTATCCCATCGACCAAAAATTTGTCGCCAAACTATAAGATTAAATGCCAATAATGGTTGATCGTAAATGTCACAATCACTTGACTTTAAGGAAGTTACACGTGTTTACGCCATCAAGGGATTTTTATTTGTATTTTTATTAATGTTATACTAATTTATTTGTTCTTTCGTTATTTAAAATAAAAATTATGTCAATTTGTATAATTTGGCTAATTATATAATTTTGCGAAATTTGCCGACGGGAGAAGTAGTACCATTAAAATATTGCTTTGAAGTGGAAATTAGATGTCATGATTTGTTGCATTGTCATGTTTGGCGTTTTTTTTTTTTTTTTTTTTTTTTTTTTTTTTTTTTTTTTTACGACATTTTGGCGAAAACCTCGTTTTCGAGTACCAGTTACATATGTATTTTTTAATTATTTTCTGTTATTTTTAAAATGAAATAACAATAAATAAAAAACGGTTTAATTAATAACTATAGAACAAAACAATTTATAACACTTTTTGTAAATAAAAAGAAAATAAATTCAAATAAACCTTTATTAATAAATAAGCAACAATAGCCGGGTTACCATATCAGGCAAAATAACGCCATTTTAGCTCTAATTAGGCACCTCGTTGCGTATCTATATGACATCTGTGCCTAATATCTTTCTGTTCGTTTCGTTTAAAAAAATGAAAGAAGTGAAAGCCATTTATTTTAAATGTTTCAGTTTTAAATAAAAGTTTTGTATTAAATAAAATGATAATGAAATACAAATTGAATTATGAATAAAAGTAACATGATGCATTTCTTAGCATACATTTAAAGGAGACCAAACTGGTCGCCAAATTAGTTTAAAGTAACAACCTTTTCTAAAATATGAAAAAAAAAACTATCTGTTATGATTAAAATTTGAGATGCCCTCATTAGAGAAAAGTATTAAAAATTAGAAAAAAATTAATATTTCGAAAACTAATTCAAACTTAAAAATTCGAATACCAGTTTTGATATCTGCGGATCAATACCGATTTTTGGTGTTAATTTCATCGCAAAGTATTCCATATTTTAGGAGAAATCGCCGTGAAAACCAAATATTTTCAACCCCAATTTTTGGACTTCTACACCCATAGGGTTTCAGAAGTTATAGTCTCAGCCGTTTGGGTTTGGGTGGAGAGTTTTTCGGCAGGCTCAAAACATACTCTCTCAACCTTTCTTGGATTCTTTCAACCCATAATCTAAACATCATATATATATATATATATATATATATATATATATATATATATATATATATATATATCGTATTATATGTTATATAGATCAAGTTATATCACGTTAAAAAAACAAATTATTTTAATCATAAGCTTGTTATGATAAGTTTTATTTGATTGTTGATAAGTTTTATTTTTTAATACAAAATATCATCAATATTTCTTTCAGCAAGTATGATAAGCAATGTTTTTTTTTTTTTTTTTAAGAAATTGATATCAAATCTTTCTTATTCATGGGTTGGCAACAAAACTCTTCTTATCCGAAACTTTTCCCAATTAATTAATTAAATGAATTAGAGTAGATTTTCCAACTTAACACAGTGATATCACAGAGCAACTAACTATAAGTATACAAAAAAAATGGAGGTATTCAATGCACGGGGTCGCAGTTACAGGTTTTTTGTGATTTCACAAAACTTCATTTTCTGGATAAGGTGAGTTTTGAAACTCACGTCTTCATATATATATATTAAAAATTTTTCTCCCTTCTTTTTTTATAGTAATAATAATTAAATTATCCACATACCCTTCCTCGGAAAAAATAGCAGAAGGCTACCGAAACGCATCTCATTCCCTCTCCTTTCTCATCAGTTAATGGAAATTATCTTCTTTCTGTAAAAATCCATTTTGTCATCGACCCCTAACCCCCCCCCCCCCCAAAAAAAAAAAAAAAACAAAAAAAAAACAAACAAACAAAAAAACAGACGTCGATCGAAATGTAGAAGATTCTTCCCTTTCCCCTCCCATCCTATCTAAATTCTCTACTTTCATGGTTATCGCAAAGAACAATTCCCACTAAGAAAAATCAGAAAGCTTTAACCAATCCGACGGTATCTACGCAGATTTTCATTGGTCCATTTCGAAATCGTTACTTTATATATATATAAGTAGTAGAAAAAGGCCGCTCCGACCCCAGCAGGTGGCGGGTGGTGGGAGCTCCTCCTCCTCCTCCTCCACCACCTGCTCCTCCTCCACCTCCTGCTCCTCCTCCACCTCCTCCTGCTCCTCCACCTCCGGCGGAGAATGTGTGCTCTAAGAGGAGGGGTTAGAAAGGAATGTTGATCTCTAAGAAGAGGGTGGAGTTTAAAAAATTTTTAGATTTTTTTTTTTAAGAGTGAAATTTTTTTAGCGAACTTTAGTACGAGGGGTCATTTTGGAGAATGAATTTTGAGAAGTGAACTATAGTTCGAGGGGTCATTTTGGAGTTAAGTGAACTGAAATTTTAAGTGAACTTGTACGAGGGGTCATTTTGGAGAATGAATTTTATTTTTTTTTTATCGAACTATAGGTTGATGTTTTAATGTACATTTTTAGAGAAGGAATTTTATTTTATTTATTTTTTTTTTTTTTAGATGCAAATTTTTTAGCGAATTATAGAATAAGGTTTAATAAAACATTTTAATGCAAAATTAATTTTTAGAAAAATAATTTTTGTGAAGGAATTTTATTTTACTTAATTACAAAAGAAGTTTTATTTATTTATTTATTTATTTTGGAGATTTAAAATTTTCAGCAAACTATAGTATGCGGTGTTATTATTAATTATACATGGAGAATTAAATTTAATTTTCGAACTTAAGAAAATTTTGAATGGAGATTTTTATAGGATTGAATGTAATAATGAAAGATAGTAATGGAAATTTTTTCGAAAGGTTTAGAATTTTTGCTGTTAGACGAGATGTCGATAAGAATTTTTAAGGGGATTTAATTAAGTAAAAGATTTATTTTATGCTGCCCTTTAGCGTAGAAAAATTCAAATAATTTCGAATTTATTTAAAAATAGCTAAAAGGTGAGATGAGGTTTGAACCCTTAAAAATGTAAGGATGGGTCAGTGATTTTAGCTGTCGCCTTGACCACTTAGCCATGCTTGCACACCTCGTAAAATGTTAGGAGGGCTTGCTCCTCCACCTGCTCCTGCCGCCAGTAAATGACTCCTCCTCCGTATGCTCCTCCTGGAGCGAGCAAAGGGCTCCTCCGCCTGCTCCCACCTCCTGCTCCTCCACCTGCGAAGAGCTGTTGTTTTAGAGGAGGGCTTATTTAAGGAATTTTTAGGGGCACGCTCTAGGTTGAGGCGGAATTTTCAATTACACCTAAAGAATTCATTTTAATTTTTGAACTTAATTTTGAATAGGGATATTTTTTAGGATTTAATGTAATAATGGAAAATTATACCGAATTTGAAAATGTTAGAATTTTGTTTAGTAAATTTAGGTTTTGGTAATATTACACCCCACCTAACTTTAATTGTTAATTACTCATTAATAAATTATGTTAATTATTTTTTTTTTCATTCAATGCTAATTGTTCTTGCGCATTTTTAAATTTTAATTAAATAAATATTTTCGATTTTTTATCCGTAGTCACGTGACACCCCCCTTTTTTTCTACTTGTGTAATTGAGATTTCATTTTAAAACCTAGAATTAGGTGTTCTGCAAATAATTATTCGAATTTTCTATAAGGTATGAATGTTACAAATATATTTTTTAAACTGATTAAATATTTATAAGATGTTTATTGAAAATATATAGATATACAGGGATGTTCAAGATAGGTTTTCTTTTAACACGTATGAGGTATTTTAATCCCCCCTCCCCATAATGGGTGCTTGATACTTTTTTAAATGAATACCCGGTAAAATTAAAATATACACCCTTTTCTATTATGTTAATGAGTCAATTCCTAAATTTCGCTAATGATGTCATGGAGGTATAATTTTTTGACGAAATATATTTATTAATTATATATTTTTTTAATGTCGTTCGCAAAATATATGAACTCATTTAGATAATATTTTTAATATTGAATATATTTTTATCGTTATTCGTGAAAATTTTAATGTTATTACCGAAATATATTTATTGCACTGAATAAATTTGTAATGTTGTTGGTGAAATATATGAACTCAATTAGATAATTTTTTAAATATTGAATACAATTTTATTGTTATTCGTGAAAATTTTAACGTTATTGGCGAATTTTTTTTTTTTTTTTTTTTTTTTTTTTTTTTTTTTTTTTTTTTTCACTGAATAAATTTTTAATGTTGTTGGCGAAATGTGTTAGTAAATTTTGAATGCTGTAGACGAAATCTCTTATTAGTTTTCAACAACGAGAAGGATACGTTTGAATAGGAATCTAACACATATTCATACAGGACAGTGCAAAATAATTAGATGAATCTCGTTAATATGTACATTTTATTGAAAGTGTAAAACTATTTTCTTATAAAAATAATTTCGCATATAAGATTTTTTTTTTCACCGCCTTTAGCAATCAGAATTTAAATAGCGATAGTGGGATGAGCGAGTTTTTTTTTTTTTTTTTTTTTTTCCCTCCTAACCGACGAATAATATATAAATCACAATTCAAAGCCAGATTTAGATAAATTTTAATTAAAAATTGAATTTTTGTTTTAAAAGTTCGAGTGAACTGTATTAGAAAAATGCATATACGATTCATTTTTATACAGTATACAAATTATATCTAGAGAAATCATAAATTTTAAGAATGCGTATATAGTATTTATTTAGAAAATGCATATACGAGTAATTTTTAGACTGCCTGTATATTACTTATTTAGAAAATTCATTTCTAAACAACATACATTATTTTGCCTTTGAAAGCAATTTCAGTAAAAGATGTTTTGACATATTATTTATTTTGTGTGCGATTAGTTTTTTAAACCGCGACTATATTATTTTTGGATAATATCTTTATGAATAATTTTTAGACTAATTTTTAACTAATTTTGGAGATTAAATATAGTTTTGATTCATTTTTTTCTTTAAGGTGTTGGTCCTTAGACTGCCTCATTGAAAACATGATATAGGCTACTGCATTTTTAAAACTATTAGGTAGCTTTCATTACAAAAAGCTACCTATTGCAGCCGTTCGGAGGAAAGCGATTTCAAAAAATTTTGGTATATTTTCATCGATCATGACCCCCAGACCCCGAAACCACCCTCCGTTCAAAATTGATATATATATATATATATATATATATATATATCCATATATATATATATATATATATATCTGACCTATGTCACACTGTAACGCTCGTATTTATCAACCGATTTGGATGTAATTTGGTGTGTACATAGTACATACTAATGTCTCGACCGAGTTCGTTGGCCAGCTTCATCCGCTATTTTGTTTCAAAATGGCGGCCATTTAAAAAATTTTTTAAAAATTTAAAATTTGAAATGTGGTACCAAAAAATTGAAAATGGAAAAATATTTTTTTCTTGTGTATTTGACCTTTATACAAAGACTCCGGAGCAGTTTTTGTTTTGTCTATATCTTAAAAAATGGCTGAGTTATAGCATTTTGAATTTCTAGCGTGGCTGACATTTTGAAACTTCCTGAAATTTGTCACGCGATAAAAGACGTATTTATGAACCGATTCGGATGTAACTTCGTTCATACATAGTACATACCAATGTCTCGACCGAGTTCGTTGACCAGCTTCATCCGCCATCTTGTTTAAAAATGGCGGCGATTTAAATTTTTAAGAAAAATTTCAATTTGAAATGTGGTACCAAAAAATTGAAAATTGAAAAAATATTTTTTCTTATGTGTTTGACCTTGATAAAAAGATTCGGGAGCAGTTTTTGTTTCGTCTATATCTTAAAAAATATAGCATTTTGAATTTCTAGCGTAGATGACATTTTGCAGCGTCCTGATTTTAGTCACGTGATAACAGAAGTATTTATGAACCGATTTGGATGTACCTTGGTGTGTACATAGTACATACAAATATCTCGACCGAGTTCGTTGGCCAGCTTCATCCGCCATCTTTTTTCAAAATGGCGGCCATTTAAAAAAATTTTTTAAATTTTAAATTTAAAATGAGATACCAAAAATTTGGAAAATGATAAAGATTTTTTTTCGTATGTGTTTGACCTTAATACAAAGATTCCGGAACAGGTTTTGTTTCGTCTATATCTAAAAAAATGGCTGAGTTATAGCATTTTGAATTTCTATTGTGGCTGACATTTTAAAACGTCCTGACTTTTGTCACGCGATAACAAGTGTATTTATGAACCGATTTGGATGTAACTTGGTCTGTACGTAGTACATACCAATGTCTCGACCGAGTTCGTTGGCCAGCTTCATTCGCCATCTTTTTTCAAAAGGGTTGCCATTTAAAGAAAATGTGATTTAAAAATTAAAATGATGTATTGAAAAATTGGAAAATGAATTCATAGATTCTGGAGCAGTTTTTGTTTCTGAAAATTTGTTCTTTTGTTTATATCTTAAAAAATGGTTGAATTATAGCACTTTGACTTTCTACCATGGCTAACACTTTGAAAGGATCTTGTATTTGTCACGCGATAACACACGTATTCGCCTATTTCGATGGAAGAAGGCATGTGGATAGTATACATCAATATCTCGACCAAGTTCGCTGGCCAGCTTCATCAGCCATCTTGTTTCAAAATGGCGGCCATTAAATTAAAAAAATATATATTTAAAGTGAGGTGCAAAAAAAATTAGAAATTGAAAAAGGTTTCTTTCTTAAGTATTTGACCTTGATATAAGGATTCAGGAGCATCTTTTGTTTGTCTTTATCTTAAAAAATAGCTCAGATATAGCAGTTTCAATTTCTAATGTGGGTGACATTTTGAAAAATCTGATTTTTTGCCTGCGACAGCACTCGTATATATCAACCTATTCCGATGTGAGCGAGCATGTGCACAGCAATTCTAAGGTCTCGACAAGTTCTGTGGTTAGCCTCATCCACCAGGTTGTCTTAAAATGGCAGGCACTTTAAGAAATCGCCGAATTTGCGAGCCAAATATAAGTTACTTTAAATAAAAGCAGCTTGGATAAAGCTGACTAATTTCACCAAATTCTCATTCATAAGGATTTAGTATTGTTAAAAATTCGTATTGAATCTCCTATATTCGGTTTCCACTAAATTGAGCTTCGTGTGTTTGAATAATATAAGTTGGCTTTTTTTAAAATAAGGAATTTGAAAGCTACCTCTTCCTCCCGGCACTGGCCGGAAGGACTTTATGTTCATTGAAACAGTTATAATTTGAAAACAATCTAAGTAAATCATAATGTATGCTATTATAAGACCAATTGAAATGCTTTCTTCAGTGATTTTTGAACTAGGATTATTTTTAATAAAATTCAAATCTAAAAAAAATTTTGAGTTCGAAAAGAAAAAAAAATAATTTAGAAAATATCCTTTACCTAATAGAATATTATTTTGTAAAAATATTTCACATGATTTATTTTACTTTGCAAAAACGATGCATGAGATTTTCATATCGCAAAAATTAATATTTCTAATATTATGTTGGAAAAATAAATATTAAAGAATAGATTTGAAATAGAAATAACATGCTCATAGATTAATATTAATGAATTTCGAACCTGCTATTCCCAAATTAAAACATATAGTATACGCAGTTTCAATTATACTCAAAAGGAAATTTATCGGAAAAGAATAAATACCTAGTTTTAGTTGTATATTTTTTAATATTAAATCGAAATATAAAAAGGAATTTCAGTACCTGTTAATAATCCATAATGTCTTCTCAAATTTGGCCAGCCACCTCACACGTTAAAAATCTCGCTGCAACTATACTGTTTATCTACTTTCTGTCGGAACATGCATCTACAGGAATGTTATCTCAAAGATCAAAGGAGCCGCATTAAGCGGTCCCTTTCAATAGATAAAAGAGATAAGCCGATATTATTCGAATAACAATTAGTAAAGTCTGTCTCAATTACAATATATCTTAATTAAGGGGTTCTTATAAATTTTTAAATATAGGATAGATTGAAGTTTTATACCTACATTTAGATTTTAATAACAGCATCAAATGTACTATTCTGAAAATCTATGTATTCATTTTTTAAAAACATAGTGTTAGCCTTTTACCCAGTTTTTTAGATGAAATGACTATTAGGTATCATACTTTTTAAATAATTTACAATAAGGCGGTACTTTCTGTACATATTTTATTCAAGAATACTTTTTTCCAAACATGCATTTACCTCAAATTTATGCTTTAGAGACAAATATTACATGCGACTACCTATATCCTTCTTAATACATGTGCATACTATTTAATATAGTTACACTATTCGAAATACATAAATGAACTACTCACATCCCCATTTAATCATAATTATATTTACACCATTTTTGTTTGGATTGATAATGCTAACAGATGATAAGCTATTTTCTAGGATGATGTAAGAATAATTTTGAATGCTGCACGTATTCTTATATAAAATATACCTCAGTCATTATTTTCACTGCGTTAGAGATAATAATAATTAATCGTTTAAACTTTTTTCTATCGATATACCTAGAAGTATTTTTTTTTTTAGTATTATTTTTTTTTAAGTAAGAAGCGTTTACTCATTTCACCTTTTTAACTTATACTTTAAATAATCTCTCATAGGTCGAATTTACTTTTCAATAACATACAGAGAAAGATTTTCAAAGATTGTTCAATCTTTTTTTTTTTTTTTTTTTACATAAGAGGTTCAGAATGAAAACATAGTCATTTAGAACGAATATGTGTACAGGCTCCGCATAGACTAACTAGCCAGCGGCCTTGGGCCCACTGCTGAGTGAGGACCCTTAATCGCATATGCGTAACTATATAGAGGATGAAATGTATGTTATGTTGGCTAAAGCCTGAGTTAGTTATTATTGGGTGAAAGTCCCTCTTCTGCAAATAATTATTATCATTTTTTTTTTTTTTTTAATTTAGCAAAGGAAGCCAAAAAAGAGAATTTTATTCTTTACACATCTTTTTTTATTATTAGCGAAATGAAATTTTTTAACATTTGCAAAGCAATTTTATATTATTTGTAAATTTTTATTTTTATTAGCGACACAAATTTGAACCGAATTATCGATTTCATACAAGAAAAACTTTTCAGTCACCTCGCCTGGTTCGAGAGGTTTCGAACTCATATAATCAGAGATTACATTTTAGGTAGAGCCCAATTAAGATTGCAGGGGGCCCAAGGCCCAACACCTTTCGCCCTCGCCCCCTCATTTATCCATGGCCTGTGCTGGTATTAGGCCCCGATTTTAGGGAGTCTGTTTGGGCTGTGCGGGTATTAGGCCCCAATTATAGGGAGCCTGGTTGGCATGTGCGGGAATTAGGCCCCGATTATAGGGAGCCTGGTTGGCCTGTGCGGGTATTAGGCCCCGATTATAGGGAGCCTGGTTGGTCTGTGCGGGAATTAGGCCCCGATTATAGGGAGCCTGCTTAGCCTGTGCGGGAATTAGAGCCGATTTTAGTGCGCCTGGTTGGCCTGTGCGGGAATTAGGCCTCGAATATAGGGCCAATACACTAACCACTGGGCCCCATTGTTTTATCTTATGAGTATGATTTTTATCTTTGAAGTTTTAGGGACACATTCTCACACACTAGACTATATTAATTTTAGGAAAGTATTGTTATTTTTCTTTTCCTTATTAAAAATACACTTTTTTAGTTTAGTGGATTTAAACATTCATTTTAACTCAAATAACTTAGTTGGACCTAATCAGATTTTATAATATACACTAGGTAAAACTTGGTAACTTCCCTATATAGTTTGAAACATTGGTCAGATCACATGACATTAATATCTTTAGAAATAATAGATAATTAATTTGATTGGAACTTTTAGTCAAAATTTAGTGAACTTAGGAAAATCTTTGTTAGCCCTGTTATTTATCGCATATCAAATTACCACTATACATTTCACCCTTCCCCTAAACCCCAGAAAATTAACTGGATATTTGAAACTCGCCACAGGAGGAAAACCCTATTTAAAATAATGAATCAGTAATGAACTATAAAAATTAAACAACACACATAAAATTAACAAATGAATAACCAAAAGAATTTCAACTATCCCATAAAAATTTCCCTGTTGTAAGAAATAATACATATTTATTAGTTAGTAAAAGTAAATTATTCCTTTTATACCTTCTAGTCTTTGAAAAATATCGTCTTAACATGCTAGTGCACCTTATGCATACTTATAATACATATGCCTACGTATATGTTTGCCATTGAATGGTTTTGAAAAATATTCACGTTATGAAAAATGATTTGTAAACAGTAAAACTTAACTTAAAAATAAATTTTAGAAATCACAACTAAATAAAAAATGTTTCTTTTTAAACATATAATAATAAAAAAGTTTTTAACAAATCACAACTTGATAAAAAAAAAAAAAAAAAATTCAGGAAGATAAAAAAGTTAAAAAAAATACAAACGAAATAAAAAAAGTTAAAAAATTTTTCATGTTAATAAATAAAAGTTTTAAAAAAATTACAAGTCAATAAAATTTTTAAAGAAAATAAAAATTTTCTAATGGCTATCAAAATAGTTTTTGAATTGTTTGCAAGTTAATAACATGTATACGACAATATATATGCACATTCATATATGCGTCATATATGCGTAATTCATTTATACTAACGTAAGTATATCCAGATATACTATTTGCAAGTAATATCTAGGTGTGTAAATATACCTGTGTAAAATATTCATAAAAAATATTTTTAAAAAATCTACAAGTTAGTCAAACTCTTTTTTAAAATGTACTAGACATACCAGTCTTAACTATCGAATAAATACATTCTTCGTTCGAAAGTTAATGAAAAGTTTGGACGAAATTAACAAAACGTTTTCGAATTATTTATAACTTTAGAAAAATATTCGTATGTGTATATATGTGTGGATATGTGTGCTTATTATATGTATACAAAAATTCACCAAAAAGATTACGAATATCTACAAATGAGTCGAAGTGTTTAAGAAATTGACATTATATGTTTATACATGTGTGTTTGTAAATTTCGAATGTTTTGATTAACGACCGAATGCATCCAACCAACCAACCTGATCTACGGATTCCTCTAACCAACCAACAGTTTACTTTAGCAATCAAATATTTTACATCTGCACATGCGCAGAAACTTAATTGATGACGTAATAGAACAATCCGTAACATATTATTTGTTGAAGTTGACTATTATGTATGATTTGATAAATTAAGAAAACATTGAGCTAGGGTGCAAACTTTGACGATAATTCATTTATAAATTATTGGATAACTACAGAAATCAACATAGTGAAAAATTAATAATTAAATTCTCACATTCGTTTGCAATATCAGTAACTTGTAATATTGCCTCGTTAACTAGAGTTGCCACTTAAAAATTTCTTTTATGGATTTACTATGATAAGCAACTTATATGACTAACCTTTTACTATTTTCAGTTCATCTCACTTTCGTGAGCTAAACCTGCTCAGCTTACAATTCTACTTTTAAGTTAGTTTTCTATTTCAAACTATGGTTCTTTAGTTATTTTAATATTTGAAAAATATTTATATACTCTAGCATAATCATTTTAAGACATTCAAATTCTAACATATAACCGAATCATATTTCACACTTACCTAATATACCAGCTTCTTGAAAACACGTCTATCTCATAGCACGATTTGTTGTGGAATGCCAGCTTCTTATCACAAAAACCGGAAATCACATGGTCGAGGGTTGATCACGTGACTACTTCCTGATATAGGATTGGCCGATAGCGATTCCTTCTAAGTGACGTCACTCGACGATAAGAATATCTAGATAAGCAACATTCACGCCATTTTGATCGCTGTTTTCGAATGAGTGGTCCTGTTCACTTGTCTAAACTTGTCTGACCTTGTCTGCAGCTTCTTTCTAAGCTAGTCTAACATGTGAGTTTAATCATGAAAATCGTTAAAGACGTATATTTTTAATTACTATAATTGATTAGATAATTTAAACATTAATTGTTTATTATATTCAAATCATTTGCATTAATTGAATTTTTATAATAATTAAAATTTATTTATTATTTTATAAAACATAGTATAGATTTAAGAAATAATTTTCTTATTAAAGCGAAAAATAATATTTTATCATAGGCTTTATATAATATATAATTCAGCTGTGTTTGTATATATCCTATTATTTAACAACATTTATATGAAATAACAAAATAACTGAACAATCATTTTATAATATATACATAAAAATAGTATACTTATCTATTGTTTATTGTAATCATATTATTTTTGTTAATTGATTTTTATAATAATTCAAATAATAATTGATTTATCTATTTATTATTTTATAAAACATAGTACTCGATTTAAGAAATAATTTTCTTATGAAAGCGGAAAATAGGTAGATTAATGAATGTTTGTTGTTTTAGCAGCAAATCAATTTCATATGTGTCTATCCGTGTGTGTACATGTGTGTATCTATACTTGCCTCTAAAATCGTGTACTATGTTTTATAAAATAATAAATAGATAAATCAATTATTATTTGAATTATTATAAAAATCAATTAACAAAAATAATATGATTACAATAAACAATAGATAAGTATACTATTTTTATGTATATATTATAAAATGATTGTTCAGTTATTTTGTTATTTCATATAAATGTTGTTAAATAATAGGATATATACAAACACAGCTGAATTATATATTATATAAAGCCTATGATAAAATATTATTTTTCGCTTTAATAAGAAAATTATTTCTTAAATCTATACTATGTTTTATAAAATAATAAATAAATTTTAATTATTATAAAAATTCAATTAATGCAAATGATTTGAATATAATAAACAATTAATGTTTAAATTATCTAATCAATTATAGTAATTAAAAATATACGTCTTTAACGATTTTCATGATTAAACTCACATGTTAGACTAGCTTAGAAAGAAGCTGCAGACAAGGTCAGACAAGTTTAGACAAGTGAACAGGACCACTCATTCGAAAACAGCGATCAAAATGGCGTGAATGTTGCTTATCTAGATATTCTTATCGTCGAGTGACGTCACTTAGAAGGAATCGCT
The DNA here is from genome assembly GCA_963932465.1 of Maratus speciosus. Lineage (NCBI taxonomy): Eukaryota > Metazoa > Arthropoda > Arachnida > Araneae > Salticidae > Maratus > Maratus speciosus. The sequence continues at coordinate 304,541,793 of OZ010800.1, forward strand.
ATCGGCCAATCCTATATCAGGAAGTAGTCACGTGATCAACCCTCGACCATGTGATTTCCGGTTTTTGTGATAAGAAGCTGGCATTCCACAACAAATCGTGCTATGAGATAGACGTGTTTTCAAGAAGCTGGTATATTAGGTAAGTGTGAAATATGATTCGGTTATATGTTAGAATTTGAATGTCTTAAAATGATTATGCTAGAGTATATAAATATTTTTCAAATATTAAAATAACTAAAGAACCATAGTTTGAAATAGAAAACTAACTTAAAAGTAGAATTGTAAGCTGAGCAGGTTTAGCTCACGAAAGTGAGATGAACTGAAAATAGTAAAAGGTTAATATCCTAATTAGTAAGTAATTATCCTAATTAGTAGTAGGTAATTATAGTAAAGGTTAATAGGTAAAAGTCATATAAGTTGCTTATCATAGTAAATCCATAAAAGAAATTTTTAAGTGGCAACTCTAGTTAACGAGGCAATATTACAAGTTACTGATATTGCAAACGAATGTGAGAATTTAATTATTAATTTTTCACTATGTTGATTTCTGTAGTTATCCAATAATTTATAAATGAATTATCGTCAAAGTTTGCACCCTAGCTCAATGTTTTCTTAATTTATCAAATCATACATAATAGTCAACTTCAACAAATAATATGTTACGGATTGTTCTATTACGTCATCAATTAAGTTTCTGCGCATGTGCAGATGTAAAATATTTGATTGCTAAAGTAAACTGTTGGTTGGTTAGAGGAATCCGTAGATCAGGTTGGTTGGTTGGATGCATTCGGTCGTTAATCAAAACATTCGAAATTTACAAACACACATGTATAAACATATAATGTCAATTTCTTAAACACTTCGACTCATTTGTAGATATTCGTAATCTTTTTGGTGAATTTTTGTATACATATAATAAGCACACATATCCACACATATATACACATACGAATATTTTTCTAAAGTTATAAATAATTCGAAAACGTTTTGTTAATTTCGTCCAAACTTTTCATTAACTTTCGAACGAAGAATGTATTTATTCGATAGTTAAGACTGGTATGTCTAGTACATTTTAAAAAAGAGTTTGACTAACTTGTAGATTTTTTAAAAATATTTTTTATGAATATTTTACACAGGTATATTTACACACCTAGATATTACTTGCAAATAGTATATCTGGATATACTTACGTTAGTATAAATGAATTACGCATATATGACGCATATATGAATGTGCATATATATTGTCGTATACATGTTATTAACTTGCAAACAATTCAAAAACTATTTTGATAGCCATTAGAAAATTTTTATTTTCTTTAAAAATTTTATTGACTTGTAATTTTTTTAAAACTTTTATTTATTAACATGAAAAATTTTTTAACTTTTTTTATTTCGTTTGTATTTTTTTTAACTTTTTTATCTTCCTGAATTTTTTTTTATTTTTTTTATCAAGTTGTGATTTGTTAAAAACTTTTTTATTATTATATGTTTAAAAAGAAACATTTTTTATTTAGTTGTGATTTCTAAAATTTATTTTTAAGTTAAGTTTTACTGTTTACAAATCATTTTTCATAACGTGAATATTTTTCAAAACCATTCAATGGCAAACATATACGTAGGCATATGTATTATAAGTATGCATAAGGTGCACTAGCATGTTAAGACGATATTTTTCAAAGACTAGAAGGTATAAAAGGAATAATTTACTTTTACTAACTAATAAATATGTATTATTTCTTACAACAGGGAAATTTTTATGGGATAGTTGAAATTCTTTTGGTTATTCATTTGTTAATTTTATGTGTGTTGTTTAATTTTTATAGTTCATTACTGATTCATTATTTTAAATAGGGTTTTCCTCCTGTGGCGAGTTTCAAATATCCAGTTAATTTTCTGGGGTTTAGGGGAAGGGTGAAATGTATAGTGGTAATTTGATATGCGATAAATAACAGGGCTAACAAAGATTTTCCTAAGTTCACTAAATTTTGACTAAAAGTTCCAATCAAATTAATTATCTATTATTTCTAAAGATATTAATGTCATGTGATCTGACCAATGTTTCAAACTATATAGGGAAGTTACCAAGTTTTACCTAGTGTATATTATAAAATCTGATTAGGTCCAACTAAGTTATTTGAGTTAAAATGAATGTTTAAATCCACTAAACTAAAAAAGTGTATTTTTAATAAGGAAAAGAAAAATAACAATACTTTCCTAAAATTAATATAGTCTAGTGTGTGAGAATGTGTCCCTAAAACTTCAAAGATAAAAATCATACTCATAAGATAAAACAATGGGGCCCAGTGGTTAGTGTATTGGCCCTATATTCGAGGCCTAATTCCCGCACAGGCCAACCAGGCGCACTAAAATCGGCTCTAATTCCCGCACAGGCTAAGCAGGCTCCCTATAATCGGGGCCTAATTCCCGCACAGACCAACCAGGCTCCCTATAATCGGGGCCTAATACCCGCACAGGCCAACCAGGCTCCCTATAATCGGGGCCTAATTCCCGCACATGCCAACCAGGCTCCCTATAATTGGGGCCTAATACCCGCACAGCCCAAACAGACTCCCTAAAATCGGGGCCTAATACCAGCACAGGCCATGGATAAATGAGGGGGCGAGGGCGAAAGGTGTTGGGCCTTGGGCCCCCTGCAATCTTAATTGGGCTCTACCTAAAATGTAATCTCTGATTATATGAGTTCGAAACCTCTCGAACCAGGCGAGGTGACTGAAAAGTTTTTCTTGTATGAAATCGATAATTCGGTTCAAATTTGTGTCGCTAATAAAAATAAAAATTTACAAATAATATAAAATTGCTTTGCAAATGTTAAAAAATTTCATTTCGCTAATAATAAAAAAAGATGTGTAAAGAATAAAATTCTCTTTTTTGGCTTCCTTTGCTAAATTAAAAAAAAAAAAAAATGATAATAATTATTTGCAGAAGAGGGACTTTCACCCAATAATAACTAACTCAGGCTTTAGCCAACATAACATACATTTCATCCTCTATATAGTTACGCATATGCGATTAAGGGTCCTCACTCAGCAGTGGGCCCAAGGCCGCTGGCTAGTTAGTCTATGCGGAGCCTGTACACATATTCGTTCTAAATGACTATGTTTTCATTCTGAACCTCTTATGTAAAAAAAAAAAAAAAAAAAGATTGAACAATCTTTGAAAATCTTTCTCTGTATGTTATTGAAAAGTAAATTCGACCTATGAGAGATTATTTAAAATAAAAGTTAAAAAGGTAATATCAAACGAGTAAACACTTCTTACTTAAAAAGGTAATATCAAACGAGTAAACACTTCTTACTTAAAAAATTACTTCTGGGTATATCGATAGAAATAAGTTTAAACGATTAATTATTATTATCTCTAACGCAGTGAAAATAATGACTGAGGTATATTTTGTAAAAGGATATTATATATGCAACATTAAACGTTATTCTTACACCACTCTACAAAATAGCCTGTCATCTATTAGCACTAAAAATGTAGAAATTGTGATTAAATAGGGATGTGTGTAGTTAATTTATATATTTCGATTAGTGTAACTATATTAAATAGTATGCACATGTATTAAAAATGATATAGGTAGTCGCATAGAATATTTGTCTTTAAAGCATAAATTTGAGGTAAATGCATGTTTGGAAAAAAAAGTATTCTTGAATGAAACATGTACAGAAAGTACCGCTTTATTGTAAATTATTTAAAAAGTATGATACCTAATAGTGATTTCATCTTAAAAACTGGGTAAAAGGCTAACATTATGTTTTTGAAAAATGAATACATAGATTTTCAGAATAGTACATTTGGTGCTGTTATTAAATCAAAATGTAGGTAATAAAATGTGAGTCTAGCCCAAATGAAAAAAAAAAAATTAAAAGAATCCCTTAATTAATAGATATTGTAATTGAGACAGACTTTACTAATTGTTATTCGAATAATATCGGCTTATCTTTTTATCTATTGAAAGGGACCGCTGATTTGCGGCGCCTTTGATCTTTAAGATAACATTCCTGTAAATGCATGATCCGACAGATAGCAAGTGATGGGATAAGCGTATTTACTGTAAGATTTTTAACGTGTGAGGTGGCTGGTCAGATGAGAAGACATTATGGATTATTAACAGGTACTGTGCTTTTATTTTATATTTCGATTTAATATTAAAAAATATACAACTAAAACTATGTATTTATTTTTTTCCGTTAAATTTCTTTTTGAGTATAAATGAAAATGCATATACTATATGTTTTTGTTAGGGAATAGCAGGTTTGAAATGTATTATTGAATATTAATCTGTGAGCGTATTATTCCTATTTCAAATCTATTCTTTATTATTTTAGAACATAGTATACTAGAAATATTAATTTTCGCGAAACAAAAGTCTCATACATTGTTTTCGCAGAATAATTAAGTAAAATGAATCCCGTGAAATATTGTTACAAAATAATATTGTGTTAAGTAAAGGATTTGTCTAAATTGTTTTCGAACTCAAAAAATTTCTTAGTTTTGAATTTTATTAAAAATATTCCTAGTTCAAAAATCTCTGAAGAAAGCATAACAGATTAATGTTTAAATTGGCCTATAATAGCATACACTATGATTTACTTGGATTGTTTTCAAATTATAACTGTTTCATTTAACATATTGTTTTGAAAATGCAGTAGCCTATATCATGTTTTCAATGAGGCAGTCTAAGGACCAACACCTTAAAGAAAATAATGAATCAAAACTATATTAAATCTCCAAAATTAGTTAATCATTAGTTTAAAAATTATTCAGAAAGATATTATCCAAAAATAATATAGTCGCAAGTCTAAAAAACTAATCGTACACAAAATAAATAATATGTCAATACATCTTTTACTAAAATTGTTTTCAAAGGCAAAATACACACTTAAGAAATGAATAGTATATGCATTCTCCAAATAAGTAATATACAGGTAGTCTGAAAATGAATCGTATATGCATTTTTCTAAAATAGTTCAAACGATATTTTAAAACAAAAATTCGATTTTTAATTAAACTTTATTTAAATCTGGTTTTGAATTATGATTTATATATTATTCGTCGGTTACGAAAAAAAAAAAAAAAAAAATCTCTCATCCCAGTATCGCTATTTAAATTTTACTTGCTAAAGGTGGCGAAAAAATCTTGTATGCGAAGTTATTTTTACAAGGTACAATAGTTTTGCACTGCCAATAAAATGTATACACTTTTGAAATTTATGTGAATTATTTTGCACTCTCCTGTATATGCAGGAATTATTGCGATAGATTCCTATTCAAACGTATCCTTCGCGATGTTGAAAACTAATAAGAGATTTCGTCTACAGCATTCAAAATTTACTAACACATTTCGTTAAAAGCTTTAAAAAATTTATTCAACTAAATTAAATTCATCAATATATTATACTCACCAATTTTGAATAATATTCAACATTTATATAATTAAATTCATAACTTTCGTCAACAACAACAAAATATATTCGACATTAAAATTTTATCGAGTTCAATTAATATATTCTGCCAACAACGTTAAAAATTTGTCAGTTAAATAAATATTTTCGCCAATAACGTTAAAATTTTCACGAATAACAATAAAAATGTATTCAATATTTAAAATATTATCTAATTGAAATCATATATTTCGCCAACGACATTAAAAATTTATATAATTAATAAATATATTTCCCCAATATTATTAAAATCTTCGCCAACAACAGAAAAAAATTAGACCTCCATGACATCATTAGCGAAATTTACGAATTGACTCATTAACATAGAAAAGGGCATATATTTGAATTAAACCGGGCATTCATTTATAAAAGTATCAAGCACCCATTATGGAGGGGAGGGGAGGGATTAAAAGCTTTGATACATGTCAAAAGAAAACGTATCTTGAACATCCCTGTATATCTATATATTTTCAATAAACATCTCAAAAACATTTAACTCAACTGGGAAAATATTTGTAGTGTATTCATACCTTATAGAAAATTTGAATAATTATTTGCAGTATATCTAATTCTAGGTTTTAAAATGAAATCTCAATAGTTTATTACACAAGCAGAAAAAAAAAAAAAAAGTGGATGTGTCACGTGACTACGGGTATTAAATCGAAAATATTTATTTAATTAAAATTTAAAAATGCGCAAGAACAATTAGCATTGAAAGAAAAAAAATAATTAACATAATTTATTAATGAGTAATTAACAATTAAAGTTAGGTGGGGTGTAATATTACCAAAACCTAAATTTACTAGAGAAAATTCTAACATTTTCAAATTCGGTATAATTTTCCATTATTACATTAAATCCTAAAAAATATCCCTATTCAAAATTAAGTTCAAAAATTAAAATGAATTCTTTAGGTGTAATTGAAAATTCCGCCTCAACCTAGAGCGTGCCCCTAAAAATTCCTTAAATAATCCCTCCTCTAAAACAACAGCTCTTCGCAGGTGTAGGAGCAGGAGGTGGGAGCAGGCGGAGGAGCCCTTTGCTCGCTACAGGAGGAGCAGGCGGAGGCGCCCGCTGCTCGCGATAGGAGCAGGGGGAGCCATTTACTCCGGTGGAGAATCACACACCCTTTCTTAAAAAATTATTTACAAGGTGTGCAAGCATGGCTAAGTGGTCAAGGCGACAGCTAAAATCACTGACCCATCCTTACATTTTTAAGGGTTCAAACCTCATCTCACCTTTTAGCTATTTTTAAATAAATTCGAAATTATATGAATTTTTCTACGCTAAAGGGCAGCATAAAATAAATCTTTTACTTAATTAAATCCCCTTAAAAATTCTTATCGACATCTCGTCTAACAGCAAAAATTCTAAACCTTTCGAAAAAATTTCCATTACTATCTTTCATTATTACATTCAATCCTATAAAAATCTCCATTCAAAATTTTCTTAAGTTCGAAAATTAAATTTAATTCTCCATGTATAATTAATAATAACACCGCATACTATAGTTTGCTGAAAATTTTAAATCTCCAAAATAAATAAATAAATAAATAAAACTTCTTTTGTAATTAAGTAAAATAAAATTCCTTCACAAAAATTATTTTTCTAAAAATTAATTTTGCATTAAAATGTTTTATTAAACCTTATTCTATAATTCGCTAAAAAATTTGCATCTAAAAAAAAAAATAAATAAATAAAATAAAATTCCGTCTCTAAAAATGTACATTAAAACATCAACCTATAGTTCGATAAAAAAAAAAATAAAATTCATTCTCCAAAATGACCCCTCGTACAAGTTCACTTAAAATTTCAGTTCACTTAACTCCAAAATGACCCCTCGAACTATAGTTCACTTCTCAAAATTCATTCTCCAAAATGACCCCTCGTACTAAAGTTCGCTAAAAAAATTTCACTCTTAAAAAAAAAAATCTAAAAATTTTTTAAACTCTACCCTCTTCTTAGAGATCAACATTCCTTTCTAACCCCTCCTCTTAGAGCACACATTCTCCGCAGGAGGTGGAAGAGCAGGAGGAGGTGGAGGAGGAGCAGGAGGTGGAGGAGGAGGAGGTGGTGGTGGAGGAGGAGGAGGAGCTCCCACCACCCGCCACCTGCTGGGGTCGGAGCGGCCTTTTTCTACTACTTATATATATAGAAGGACTCTGTCAAAATCCGCTTGCAGAATCTTTCGAAAAATACTTCATTCATCGATGTACCTTTAGTATAGGAAGGGAAAAAAGAGTGTTAACATCCAGAAATAATACATATGATGGTTTTATTATATTCTGTAAGCCTGAAGGCCCGGTTTTATCCATTTGTATAAATAAAGTATATATCGATGAATATTTACGTGAGTTGAAGAGTGTACAGACACTCAGAGAGATGAACAGAATTCTTAACACTTTTTTATTTAATTATGTTGAAAAATGTTCAAAAATTCATTTTAAAGAGAGGATTTCTGTAATTTCTACAATTACCGATTCATTTCTGCCACACCCTGTATCGGCAATCATTATTACTATACCATATATCGATATAACTTTTTATAGTCTGTGGAACCACTTCACATAATTCTATTAAGTGTGTTATTCAAATAAGTATATCATCATTTTCTATTATCAACCTACACTATAATTAAGTTTTTCTTCTAGATAAATACATTTGCAAATTAGGCTTTTGTAATCCCACAGTATCCCATAACATTTAATTAAATCTAAGGATTCTCGAGTTCTAGGATATAGCTAAAACGCAAGGAAAATCTTTTCTTAGAAAAATAGTGGTAATTATTTCTCTTTCAGAGAATCTCTCCAGGTGACGATTAAATCATTCTACCGAAATGCTTGGCTACTTCTTTTTCACTTGCAGATTTAATTAAAATTAAATTAGTTAAAATATATTTTTTTGAAAACTTTATAATTATGCATATTTTTTAATTTGAATTTCAATCGGCGATGTCTGAAATCTAAAAGAATGTATTGTGTATTGGTGCTGAATTTTAAAAAGCAATTCTCGAGATTAAAAACTATTCAAACTAAATGAAAACAGAAATGAAAATTCATGCGTTGCGCATAGATTGTGGAATGCTTTCCTACATTATGAGTTTATTGTTATGAAAACCTCAGAATAATCTTCTTCAATTTACTAAAAATAATTCTACTTTTAGAAAAAGAAAAGAATACCAAAAATATGCAATTTTTTCACATGCTATCCAAAGGTTGTAGACATATTCTAAAAAAAGAATAAATAGAAACTTATTATTTATTAACCAAACAAAGTCATCTTCAAAAGTAATACCTTAGTGAGATCAAGATCCTAGAACCACTGATTGTTGGAAATCATTAAAAAAATCCAGAAAGTATCCAGTATATACCACTGTATGTGTACACCCTCCAGTACATCCATAGTAATAAGAAACAAGAATTTCTGGTCTACCTCTATTCCTGCGTAGAACATTTCAGATTCATCGCCTCGTTTCAATATATGCTTAAACTGCGCACATTCATATTTTGCACCAAACACAAATATTGAGTCGTAAATTAATACGCAGGACAAATAAAGAATTTTTATTGTATAATAAAAAAATCTTTTTTTAGCCGTCTGTAACTCAAAATTTATTTATTATTATTACTAATTCAACAGAGAATCTATAATGAAAGAAATATTTTTAACAGTTATTTCTACAACCCCATTCAATTTAAGATTAACTTTATTATAGTGCTCTTATTATATTGCAGGTAAAATAGGGTTTTTTTTAAAGAACTGATGTGCATTCACCAAAACTTGGGAATAATCGTTTTGGCATTAGAAATGATGATCTGGTGAGTCCCCAAAAAATAAAGATTTTGCACTATGTTTTGTGGGGCTGGTAAATGGGGGGGGGCATTTTTAAACCAGTGAGGACCGAAATTTAAAAAAAAAATTAAAGTAGGTCAAGTGGGGTATCGTTTATTAGGTAGTTTTTAGTTCTGAATCAAATGATACCATCCGCAAGTGGATACGATCATTTTTTACAAAGTTATGAATACAAAGTATTTTATGAAGGTAAAATAGTTTCTTTACAGTGACTCTAGCATGCCCGGCAAGGCCTCCACGTAAATGAGAGATCATGACTCCAATATAAGGTTAAAATCGATTTATTTAAAACTTTAGGAGAGGGATTGGCAAATAAGGCCTTGATGAAAAAAGGCCTTGATTCTGGGCAAAAAGTCTTATCTTATGCAAATATAGACTTAAAAAAAGATTAAATCAAAACAAACTCACATAAAATGCACTTTCTGGAACGCATTCAATGGCTAACTCCAGTCAGAAAATGACCAAAGGCAGCTGTAATTAGCGTGATTAATACAGCCCCTGGCTTTAAAGAGACTTTTATTCCACAATATAATTTGTCAAAAAATTGCTTACCGGTGGGTTTTCCTCACATTCAAGCTATCATTCCGCAAACTTCGCTATCTCGATACGACTCAAAATCCAAATTCACTCTATCGCACTTTCACTGGAATATATATACTCCTGCAGACTGAACAACGACACCTAAATTTGCATACGGTTATAGTTAATTCGAGAAATTGAAATACCAAGGAAAACTAAATGCACCTCGGAAAATTGGAGTGGCTATAGTATAGAGTCAGCTACGCACACAAGGGTTATATTTTATGCCACGTTTACATTCAAACACTAAAGAGCCTCTGTAACTAGCATCTCTCTAACAGAGTTACTAGTCCCTTACATTACAACTGATGATTATTCGCGAAAATTTCGGGAGAACATCGTTTTGGCACTAGAAATGAAGATCTGATGAGTCCCCCAAAAATAATATTGTCTTACCGTGTTTTTTTGGAGGTGGTGCAAAAAGGGTATTTTAACACGGAGGTGAGTATTCAACCTTTTTTAATTAGATCAATTCGGGTATCGTTTATTACGAATTTTTGAATTTTTGAATTGAGTGACATCATCTTTAAATCGATACGATCATTCATTACAAAGTTAAGGTGGGTTTTATATGGAATACAAAGTCGAACGTTATACTTCATTATTGAGCACAACCTTGTCACATTTATTTTATGTTCGAAACATGTTCTTTGTATCATGTCAAATGATCTCAAGCTTATTAAATGTCCTCAAAATAGCAATAATCAAAATCAAGATCATCTGAGTCTTCTTCAACGTCCTTAAAGATATCAAAATCCGTGTATTCATAAAATCATTCATGACTTTGTATTCATGAAACCTGCCTAACTTTGTAACAAATGATCATATCGACTTCCGGATGGTGTAATCGACTCAGAATTTAATAATTTATGATAAACAATACCCTCCTTAACATAATTTTAAAAAGTTGACACCCTTTCCTTCCCAGTTAAAATACTAACACCCTCAAAACACGGTAAAAGATTTTTTTTTTTTTTGGGGGGGGGGGGACTCATCGGATCTTCATCTTTTTTGTCAAAACGTAAAGTTCTTCCCAAAGCTTTCGTGAATGGCCATTAGTTGTTACTGTTATATTTTTAAGTATAATTGTCGATTTAATATTCATAAAACCTGCCAAAACTTTGCACAAAATTATTGTATCGACTTGCGGATGGTGGCATTTTATTCAGAATTTAAAAATGTATAATGAACTATACTCCACTTGATCAACTTGAAAAAAATTAATTTCCCACCCTCCCTGATGTAAAATTTCCCGTTTGCCTCTCTCTCTCCCCAAAACATTGTAAAACAACTTTATTTTGGGGGGCTCATCAAATCTTCATATCTAGTGACAAAACGAAAAATTTTCCCAAATTTTTTCGAATGACCATCAGTGGTTGTATTTTACTCAATTTTCGGTCTGTTTTACCTGCACTACTATGCACACAGGCTTATAAGTGACAGACGATTTATACAGACGTAAATTTTTTTTTAACGCCAAAAATACCCTTAAAATTTCATAAAACTTTTTAAAAGCTTCATCAAATTTGCGTAATAATTTTTTTTTTCAAGACTTTTTATTCCATAAATAAAATAAACGAGGATTTTTTTTTTCTCTTATTACTCTTTTTTGCTTCTCATCATCTCCCTTTTCCTTAATAGTTCTTTTGAACGATGGTTTATTCTCATAAATATTTTATTATTTATTATTAATCCTAATTTGTTAATTTTATTTTAAAATGACTACTTGTAAACCTCTCAAAAAACTTCTAATTGCTAAGCACTGATTCAAACCTGGTCTTTAACGGTCGATATCTTTTTTAGAGATCCCATTCTCTTTTCAGCCCCGGCTTGAGCTGAACGATTCCTGGAACCACAGAGTCCGAGAAAGTTGCAGGCCGGCGCCACATTTACGGCTGGTGTAAAGGAATCCTTCATACCTGTCCGAGCGAGTGTCGCCTACTGATGTTTCGATCCAGACATTTTATTGCTTTGAAAGAACGCTTTGGAGCGAGAGATGTAAAATCACAGGGGGATTTTAAAGAAAAAACCTTAATGACTGAAACGTTTTACGAAAGAATTTAATTTACGATGCTTGAGGGAAAGCCGTTTAAATTTTTTCTGAAATCATAGAATCACAAACGTGTTTATTATAAAAAGGATTAAATTGCTTGAAAAGTTAGTTTCTTTAAAAGTTTTGTCATTACTTGAGCGAATACAGTTTTTAACGCTCTCCGACATAGTTGAAAATCGAAAATTGTTTATGATTTCCCATCAATTGTTCGGATGTATGTTCGTTCTTTAACTTTTCTAAATATGTTTGGGTTGTTACAAAAATTAAATACTAAGAGTCACTAAAAAATGGACCCTATTTGAAAGAGTTATGCATAGCATTTCCCGAAACGTTAGTTGAGTCTCACTGTGGAGAAATGAAAAGTTTTCGGTTTATGCTTGTATGTCTGTTTGTTTGTTAATCTGTCTTTTGGTATGTCTGTCCTGAGACAACTTAACCAAAAAGACTCCGATTAGATTACAATTACGTACGTGTGTTAATGATGTACCCTGAATGAGCTATAGTTGTTTTGATTAAATTTTGTTCATTCTTTCGAAAAATGTAGAGCATGTTTTTTCACGTAATATTTCTTTTCTATGGGAATTCGGACGATTTTCAAATCTTACCATTCATTTCAAAGAAAAATGCGCATTTGGATAATTGATTTAAATGTTAAATTACGGACGCGAAAATTACCCAATGGGAATTTTAAACTGTTACATTCGCATATCAGCGGCCAATTTGTAAGTACAACTTTTTTTTTTGTTTTGTTTAAAGAAATCGTTTAGGTGATTACTCTGTAATAGTTAAAAGACAGCTTTTATTCAAATAAATCCTCAACTATTTCAATAGAAAAGCATATTAAAATCAACCGAAAAGAAGCTATATTGATAATAAAATATAGTACAATTTACTTGCATTTTCTTTTTTCTTATATGCTTTGAAATGCAGTTGCTGGGCAAGAATTGAATGAAAGAGGGAAAATAAACAGAAATGCATTTTAAAGTTTGCAAAATATGAGAAAGTAAAATGTTTTATATTTCTTCAAAACATACAAATTCCCAAAAAGTTAAAAAATTAATATCGAATTTCGGATAAATTTATTGGCAAATTTTCAAAGCGATCGGATTAATATAATATCTCCATATCGAAAATTTAGCCTCCATTATTAACGTTTAAATCAATTATTAAAGTGTGCAATTTTTATTGAAAAACGGAATTTTAAAATCGTCTGATTTCCTGTAGAAAATCATTAAAAGAAATGTTCTATATTTTTTGAACGAATCAACAACCAAATTTAATTAAGAACTTTATTTTTTTTAATTACATACATATGCATATAAAATTCTGCAAATGTTCCAGAAATTTGAATAATTAAATAAAACTCTGTGTTATGCAATGATATTTTGAAATTCTGATGAACTTGTTTTCATGGAATTTTTTAGATAGTTAAATTTAAAAAATCAAAAAACCCGACTGCGTAAAAAGCGAACTAATTAATTATTTCTCATCAATGTGAAACTATTTTTTTTTCAATTCCTACTATTAGCTGACTCTCTCGCTATATATATCTTGTTCAAATTTTCAATCGTTAATAAAAAACTTATTATTCATTAGGGTGGGTCGAAAAAAAGAAATTTTTGATTTTCGTAACGCTTTAGTGCGGAAAAGTTGCCTATTGTAATAAGAAGAAAAACGGCATAAAATTTTTAAAAATCGGTTAACATCTTCCATTCGCGCATCGTACTCAAAGTTGATGAAAAATTGCAAAAATCGCGCCTTTTCTCTAATTTTTTTAAGTTAATTAAAACTTTAAAAATAACCACGCTTTAACTTTTTATGCTTGTTTCATAGCTTACATAACCTAAATAAATTAAATTCAAATCAATAATCTAATTTTTCCGTTCGCGCAACATCTTAAAAAAACATAAATTTTGCAATTTTTCGCAATTTTCACCGTGCAACTCTTCGCTAGTTTTGCTAGAACAAAACGACCCAAAATCACCACGTGGAGATGGTTGCACGTAGAGTTCCACCTCCTCCCTACCCAACCAACCATCGAATTGTTGTGTGTGGCATTTACATTACATTTGCAACTATTTACAAAGGTTTTCTATAGAGCAGCACTCTTTGGCTTACTGTGTTTTTTACGTTTTATTTTTTATATCTACTACACATTTAAAGTCTGATTTTTTGGAGAAATGAGGCATAACCAATTTAAACTTCAGTGTTGTTCGGATAGAGCCATCTCTAGCTTCATGTCCATATACTTTATTCGAGGTCTCTGTCACAAGCTTGACACACATCTTAACAGTCTCGGTGTGACAGGGAAACATTTGTATTTCTCTGATGAGAGTAGTGTTAAAAGTGATGAACGATTTAGCATCATCTTCACTCAGTTCCCGCGCACTGGGGAAGGATACACCGCACAAGAATTCGAATTAATAATTTCTATTTAATCGGAAGTTTGAAAGTTTCCATTCGGTGGCATTACATTTCTAACAGTCTTCCTCTTTGGGACGGTTTATCTTGCTTTTACGATCCTTCTGTAACCAATATCCCGAATATGTTTTCTTTAATCGACAATCATTGGCAACAGAACATTCTCTGTGTGCGCAAAAAACACATTTCGTTCTATTACTGGATCGACAACTTCTAGTAATTCGTCGGATAAATAGCGTGATGTTTGGATTTCTTGAAATACGTGTTTTGGTCCGTCAGTAAAATATTTGCTTATTTTATAGAAAATTACATAGGCATGTATGATTTTATGATGAAGCACACTATTTCTTATAAGTTTTCGGGCAGTTAGTAATCTAGAATCGGACAAAATACCATGCTCCTAATTCGCCAAGTCTTCTGGACAATGTCCCAAAGTGATTGCATTCAAAATGTCCCAAAAATACTGTTGTTATTCGCTCAAAAAAGTCCTGCCTATATCAGGAATCGAACAATCTGCGGATTCCCAATAGATCACAGGAGCTTTTCCACAGCAAGTGAGCTTCTACCCGATTAAAGCACTAAAAAATCTAGGCCCTTCAGTCTGACCATGAATATGTTGGAAAATTTGGTGATAAGAAAGCTCATTAAAATGCCGGATGCATATGCTCAACTTTTTATTATTTTCTAGTCGGTGGAAAGCACCGTTATTCCATTGTTTGTTACAGTACCATCACACCCCTACTACTTCTAGTTTTTCTAGTGATATTGATAGTTCAGACAAACAAGAAATAATGCTTTGACTTATATCATTTGATGAACTCGAGGAAAGAGATACCATGTCCAATATAAGTTGATCCAGATTCCCGGATAAGAGAATAGTGTTCTTATTTCACATTCGTGTGAAATTGCTTGGCATTAAATTTTTCGCCGAACAAAGTATCTCATTTTTGCCCGTCAAAAAAAGACACGAACTTTCCTCAGGGGGTGTGAATCGGATTTTCAAATCCGTCCTTAAACGACTCTTGTCTCTTTTTGTTTTATACTTATCAACCACATCAGACAAATCTGTGCCGGTTATCCAGAACACTTGACGCTATGACAGCTTTTGGTCGATCAGAAACTCCGAAACGATCGCTGTTTAGCGCTGTTGCGTTAATTTTAATTCTCATCTGCAATTTGGGCTTTTAGTCGATGTACTCCGTTTGTATTTATCTTCCTCGTACTCTGAGTCTTCAAAAGCAGCGTGCTTGAGTTTATCAATTTCATAGTACACTGCCACTTTAGGAACATTCAAACTATTTGAGGAACCACTCTGTGCTTGCTGAAGATTACGAGCTTCCAGCTCGGCCTTCAGATTTAACTTTTTTTTTAAACTGTTTTGTAAATACTTCTGATTTTCCTCCAAATCGTAATTCCTTTGAAGAATCATGAACATCAACTGAAAGACACGAATTTTCTTTGGTTTTTTTACATAAGCATTTAATTAGAATTGCACATTGACATGCATGTGGTCTTTTTAATATAATATAAATACCAAAGCCAATAATTGTACGGTTGTTTTGGTAGGATGTGGGTGGAACTCAACGTGCAACCAACACCACGTGGAGAGTTCTGTTTAGTTTTGTTTTAGCAAAATGAAGTAAGGGTTGCACGGTGAAAATTGCAAAAAATTGGTAAATTTATGTTTTTTCTAAGTTTTTGCGATAACAAAAAAAAATTGGATTATTCATCGGAATTTAATTTATTTAGGTTATATAAACCATGAAACAAGCATAAAAAGCTAAAGCGTGTTTATTTTTAAAGTTTTAATTAACTTCAAAAAATTAGAAAAAAGTCGTGATTTTTGCAGTTTTTCATCAACTTTAAGTACGATGCGCGAATGGAAGATGTTAACCGATTCTAAAAATTTTTATGCCGTTTTTCTTCTAATTACAATAGGCAACTTTTCCGCAGTAAAGCGTTACGAAAATCAAAAATTTCTTTTTTTCGACCCACCCTATATCCAATCAAGCTCAAATAAAACTTTTAGAACTTTTAGTGGATGACACTGAATGTTAATCCAGTTTATTTTTTCAAATATTAAATTATTTATTAAATTAAATTAATTAACTTTCAATAATCGAGAGAGCTCTCTTCTTGATCAAGGCATTTTAGGCGACACTCAAGCGAAAGGAAGAAGGGGGGGGGGGGATTATGTTATTGACCTAAGTAGGAATTGACTTAAAATATTTTTTTTTATATTAGTTGATTATATTACTTACCTATTTTTTTATTTAATTGTATTGATGACTTTTAAGTTGTGTTTAATTGTTAGTTCCTATCTATAAACACTGTTTTGATGAGGTCTGTAGATGTCTATGTTAGTTAGAGTTGCAGTAAAGCTAGAGATCCTACCTACACAACTTCCAGGTTGTATAATATTTTAACGGAGCTTCCGACTGTAAAATAGTCAATGAAACATCGTCTTCATTTTGAAAGACCTATCCAATGATAGGCCACTCAATAGGGTGCGTAATTTTTTTTTTCGTCTCTACCACCATTTTGTATTTTACGGCTTCCATTTTGAATTTATAAAAACAAATCCTAGCTTATAACCATCGGGCCGTTGAGACGAATTGATAGAGACCTCATTAATTAAAATCCATCCAGTCATTGGGATGTTTCGAGGATATAAAGAAATCCACTTACCCAGTTACGCGTGAAACACATAACCCTTCTTTTCAGTCGAGTAAAAATGTACATTTCTTAAAGGGACACTGCCACCCTGAACCCCCGTAGCATCACTAAATTTACATTCGTAATTTCCTATTGATTGTGGGAATGATTATAGCATATCTTACATTTCATTTTACACTGTGATTTTATTAAGATAAGCAAAAGTTTGGAAAGGATTTTATGTTATCATAATATGTAAATAGCAATATTTACTTATCTGTCAGCCACAAATCACTTGCATCTGATGGATATGTTAAATAAAATCTCATATAAGAAAGAAACTTATGGAAATGTAAAATTAATCTATTATATGTAATTGAGAAATCTAATGTTCTCACATATTTTTTTCGAAAAACAGTTTTAATGATCATTCTATAATAATTAGAAGTAATATCTTATCTAAATACATTCTAATCCACTACGTAGAAATATCATACTAAAATTTCCTTACAATAGGCATATTTGGAGAGTTTTAAATCTATTGGCTAATTATTCATATTCATGTCCACTGTCATCCGAGTAAATAGCAAACATGATTTGGTGCTATAAAGTATTTTTTGCGTAGGTTTTTAATAGTATCCGAATTCAATTTAAACCGCAATGTTACTAACATGGTTCATATTTGACACAAACCTACGTTGTAATAAAGATTACGAAATATAACTAACCTTTTATTTCCCTCAGTCAGGCATTCTGCTCCTTTCTTTCGTATTCGGTATTATTTGAATGATTTTTTATAGGATATGAAATACAGACTGAATGCTAAGAAACTGCTAAACACTTGCTAAGGAATGATAAAGGCTATGATAAAAGAAAATGAGAAATAAACTAGAGAACAGGAATTCTGCTTTTCAGAATTTAGTGTCGCCCCCGATATTTCCATTACTTCATTTTCTTCTGGTGGACCGGTGGCTTCTATTATTATGAAACAGCCATTAAAAAAGAAGCGTTTAGGTGAAGATGAAAGAGCAGTCGAAAAAAATTAGAACTCTGATTTTCTGGTCAGAATGGAGGGGGAAAAAGGCCATAATTGTTTTTGAAAAAAAAAAAAATAATAATATTGGCCATTTTTTTTTCTCTATTCTGACCAGAAAATCAGTGTTCTAACTTTTTACGACTAATCTTTCATCTTCACCTAACGCTTCATTTATAATGGCTGTTTCATAATAATAGAAGCCACCAGTGCACCAGAAGAAAATAACTCGGTTAAGCAGGACTCTACTGTAGGGCAAAACATATTTCAATTTTAAGACTTAAAGCACACGCTTATATTTTATGTAAAACTAGCAGGCTACACCCGCTTCGCTGGTCCATTTTTCAAATGATCATTGATCAAACAAAATTATGAATTCGACCTTGTATTTTAAATTAATATGGACCTTCACCGGGAAAATCTTTCCGCATTTGCTGAATACTATGCGAACGCTATTTAGCTATTATAATATCTTATGGGTTAGGCAAAATTCGGACTATTCAGAAGAAATTCCTTTTACAGTATATATTTAAAGTAGAGGTTGGGAAGAAAATACGGCCGTTGTGATAATCAGAAATGTTAAAATGTTCTCTAGTCACCACACTACTAAAAGGAGAGATAATTACAATGATTGCAGAGAGTGACCACTGAACATTACTTATGTTCGGATTATTCACTTTCGTTTGATAGTTCTTGAACTCCGGGCTTCTCAGCTTGGTGCTATGTGTGGTTCTGGTAGCTTAAATACAATTTCTCTCTACGTTGCATTATATTTTGTAATACACGTCTTCTAGCAGGCCTACTGCAGTTTTCTATCTTCGGATTACAGCAGAGTAAATACGGTAAAAAAATGTAATAAATTATTTGCACACAAAAAGTCTTTAACTTTCATTAAAAGAAATGTGAATCACATAAAAGTGGATTTTTAAAAATGAAGTGTTTGAATAAAATTAAAATAATGTCATTTCCATTACCATTTCCTTTATATATATATACCACTTGCAATTATGTAACTGTTAACATTTAAAAAAAAAATTGATAACTCATTATGATAGAAAAATAAACCTCTTGTTTTCATCCAATCAAAATCTTCCCAATCGTCCATAATCGGGTGCACAGCTAAGTTTTACGGCAAACATTAGAAGTGTTTGCAAACTATATGGTTACAAATTTACCAGAGTTAACACACGTTAAACATACGTAATTATGCGCCAGACTACATCCCATTAAATAAAGTCAAATTGCTGTTGGCTGAATTATAGATCTTTCGCCAAAAATACTCTTTGTAAATGACAAATAAAGTCAGTTATACAAAACTTAATAACCTAACACGTTATAATATAACGAAATAATCTTTTTGATGCGCCGAAGACCTTTTTTCATTTCTCTAAAGAGTGCAATAACAGGGAGAAATAAATACACTTTTTATTTTTAAAATTACATTATTCTTCAGTCTGCTGCCTAAATAAACCTAAAATCGTTAATTTTTTCCTCAGTTTAGCGAATAGGATTGTGCGTCAGAAGAACTTGCTTTATAATGATTTCTATTTTCATTTTACCTGCATTTCAGGTACTTTTTTTTCTTATCTAGGCTAAAATGATAAATCAACAAATATTGTTCCACCAGCCACCATTGGAATTTCAAATTTTTTCCCCAAGTATTTATTTTTTAGTGACAGTAAAATAACTGCAAATAAAAATATATATAATACTAAATCTTCTGTTCTCCGTTTGCTTCATAATGAAAAACCATAAATTTACTAATAGCTAAGTACAAATTTCATGTAATCTGCTACAATCGCGATCACTGTCTGACAGTCACTGTCTTATCACTGATCTGACTCTTTCAAATATAAAAGAAACATCTAAATAGTTCAGTAAATACACTAATTAGCAGGTAACCTGATTACGGAAGATTAATCCAATATCAAAAACCTTAAAAAAAAAACTGAAAATGGGATGACGAATTAAAAAGACAATCGAAAATGTATTTCAGTAAGCAATTTTTATTGCAAAATATTTTCTTTTGTGGTATTAATAACGCAAAATTGCATAAATTTTCTTAAGGATAATCTTTAGTACTTAACATTTGAAACAGTAGATTTTTCCAAAAGAAAAATTGGCGATATATGTTTAAAAAAAAAAAAAAAAAAAAAAAAAAAAGAGAGAGAGAGAGAGTGAACAATATTTGTTGATTTGAGTTCGAGGTTATAAAAGTCATAAGTTTGGGGGAAAACAAAATAGCATGTATCCGTAGTAAAGTACACGAAAAATATTTTAAATATCTGAAATTAAATTATTTATAATATGTGTGTGTGTGGGGGGGGGGGGGGGCAAACGTTTGCATTAAAATTTAAATATTTGACTCCACTTTTATAATATTAACTGCTATTTATGTAATATTATTATTTTTATAATTACATCTGCTAGTTTTTTCTGTAAGAGATACATAATAATAATAATAAAAATTGTTACTCACAAGGAAGGTCTCCTTAAAACACATACTCAAAATATTTTGAAAAAGGAAATGCTAATAAAATGACTCATGTATGTAAAAAAGATCGGTAAAAATACAGCGGTCGAATCGCAATAGAAAATCTGTAAAAAATTATTTTTTCGAGTATTTGGCGCGAACAGACGAACGCTCGACGCTCTTTGGCGAACCAATAGGTTTCCTCGCCAAATGCAAGAGATTGAAATGCATTTATAAATTCCTTGTTAAATAAGTAATTAAATGCTTAGTGCTCAATGAATTTAAACTTAAACTGTGGATTAGTTTACTATTTTTGCTGTAAGCTTATATAATATATGCAAATTGCGTGTTACTTGTAGTGAGCTATTGAATTTTATACGGTGTCACCGGCTGGATAAGTTTTAAGGGTATTTTAATTAAGAATGCTATCATTAAACATTTCGATATTAAATTGTTGTTTTCATGGCAATAAAACTCTCTTGTTGTCTCTGACACTAACAATATCGAAGTCAAATTGCCAATGCTCAGAATCGGACCTTAATTTGAGTTTGAAACACTTTTAACCCATTTAAATTTCATTGTAAACGGCATAAATACGATCGTTAAATTTCATTGTTACATATATAAATGTATATGACAAAACTACAGTTATAAATATGTATTTATTTAAGTTAAACTTACTTAAACTAACTTCGTATGGAGAGTTGAAAAAGTTTTTCTTAAAGAATATTTATCATAGTATTATTCAAAATTTTATCGTTTCGCCATCCAGCGCTAAATCGCAAAAAATGAAATTTTCATTATTTTTTTAGAAATGCTAAATAGAGATTCTGCCGTTTTTTTTAATGGATATATATATATTTATGAGAAGAATATTCTATAATTTTTTCAAATAATGCTGAGCATGCGCTTATGGGGAACTTCCTTGATATCATTTTATCAATTTTCAGATGCATTTTTCTTAACCTGATGCAAAAGATAAATCGCCAAATATTATTTCAATTGCAATATTTCAACTGAGTAATTCTTTAAGTATTACGAACATTCTCTTTCATGTTTAAATTAAATATATTCGTTTTTTTAATATTATCGCTCATTAAAATGGATTTCTTTTTTTTTCTTTTTTAAAGATTTTAAATAAAATTAGTAACAGTTTTTTGTCTTTTATTTTTCTAGGTGTAACAGCCGTTTCAATTTTTTCAACAACAAAAAACTTCGCCAAGAAATAAAATGGTAACCTTATCGTCCAAAATAACAGAACTTTCCGTCATACTTCTATAACTAATCTAGGTAGAATGATGTGTTATAACTTAAAACCTTCCCTGAAACGATACCTATCTAACGGTATAAGTTCCGTAAAAATCCATGCAGTAGAATTCGAAATCAAGGTGTTCGGAACGAAATTTCCGTTTGGATTTTATATATATAATAGATAATAGAATAGATAATAGATTTTATATATATGTAATAGAATAGATAATAGATTATGTGTTATGAACTATCTCAAAGTTTAAAACAGATCGCATTGTTAGATTTCCTAATTTTAACAATATCGCGTTATGTTAGTTCCACATTCCACCACCAGGAAGCGCACTCTATTCTTAACGAAAGCGTATCTGAACGAAACTCCTTCATGCAACCTTTCCGTAGATACATGAATCGGGAGGGTGGCGGTCTTAACCAATAATTTAAGATAATTGCTGAAATTACTACGAAAAATATTTTAAAGGTGCTCTACGCGGGCCCCTAATAGAGTTAGAGGAAATCGGAAGACGTCAAAATAATCGCGGGTAAAAGTTTGCTTGGGTGCTTCGGAGCTACTTTTGGCGCGAGATCTAAGCTCTACGACCAATAGGAGACCAGATATTTAAGGAAATATGAAGTAACAAAGTCCAAAATAATAGAATTTTCCGTAATAATTCTTAACTAATCTAGGTAGAATGATGTGTTATAGCTTAAAACCTTCCCTGGAACGATACCTATCTAACGGTATAAGTTCCGTAAAAATCCATGCGGTAGAACTCGAAATCTCGGCGTTCGGAACGAAATTTCCGTTTGGATTATATATATATAACTAGAAAGGTAGCCCGTCAAAAATGACGGAAATTTAGATATAAAGATATATACAACTCATGTGCAAGAATATGAGTTTTCTCGCTTGTTCCGCAGTGATAGATGAAAATAACACATTTAAAGAACGAAACACATTTATGAAAAACTGTGTACAGTAGAAGACCACTAATCTGCACAGTTTGGTTCCAAGTGTTATGCAGATTTGAGGCTTTTTGCGGTCATGTCTATTCAATCTTTGTTTACATTTTTTTTAATTCATATATTGGACAATTTAGATTGTTAATCCTTAAAAATAAATAAATTTCACACTTGAAGTAAGGTAAAAACTATTAAATTATCGTATACGATTTCATGAAATGGTATTATATGCTATTATATGTGTGTGCTTCACGATCTTGGTTACGGCGTTGGCGAAATTGGCTGCAAATTGTTATAATCCTAATAGTGTCGGCCGCTATAACAAAAATGTAACCAGTTTTTAGCTAAATTTCTGATATAAAGTAGTTTTCAAAAACTTGTGTAAAATTGCAGGCCGTTCTCATGTTATGTCAGTCCTAAGAATAATATTTCTAACACTGAAGAGTTTCCATGTATATATGAAATTTAGAAAAGCTTCTCCAAAAAAAAGGTCCTGAAATGACATTGTAATTCCTCTAACTTCAAAGTTTAATCGGGCCCTGATGTTGTTTACTGAAATCTAATAAATACAGTTATTTTGAATATTACAACAGAATTAAACAGTTAAACTTATTTAACTTAAACCCGCTGTTACTTACCGATGTTATTTTTTTACTATTAAGAAGGAAAATTATTTAAATTTTTCAAATCATGCATTTATATTTTTTTTCCGCCTTTAATAACTAAATAATGAAAAAATATGCTTTTGTTCTGAGCTCATAAATATGACAACAAAAGAATGTAACTAAGAGACATTGCAAAATTAAATCTTTGTGATTTCAAACCATAAACAAACGATACCGTCACCATTTTACCTACTATGATGTCATTATAATATTGTCCATTGATTGTTAGAGAACTTACTTTATGAATGATTACCTCAATGATTAAAAAAAATTTTAAGTTTCACGATGAATGAATCACTTGTGTTTGTTTAGGTTTATGGAATGATATATTAAGCTGTGAACCTATTTTCAATTAAACTTATCCAAGGATATATGTGTTTTTAATTGAAATTAAAAACAATGCTTTGATCTCGAAAGAAAAAGTTTTAGTTTGTATAATTGGTTATTTCTGTTAATTATTTAGGTACTTTTCCATTATAGCGCATTTTAAAAAAGCTTCGCGCAATTCGGGCATCAGAAAGTGAGATATGTTGCCAAAATATATAAACAGCTATGAAAACAAATCTAATGAACTTTTATTTTTGTTTATATATGCACTTATATACATAAAAAATCGTTTCTAAATATATATAATATTTTTTTATATACAAATTACGGCACAGATTTCAGATATGAACCGGGATACCTAACTGACTCCAAAATGGTGTTATTTTGCCTGCTATGGTAACCCGGCTATTGTTTTTTATTTATTAATAAATTGTTTATTTACTTTTATTTTCTGTTTTTAATTATATAAACTGTTGGAACAGATGTCATATTCGCCCCATATTGGCGCGATTTTTTTCGGTTGCCAATTTGGCGAAAACATCAACAGCATAAACAACATAATCCGGGTTACCACATCAAGCCCTTTGGCGCAAGTTAAGTACCCGTTGCCTATATGATATTGGCGACAGAAAAAAATCGCGCCAATATGGGGCGAATATGACATCTGTACCAAACTGTTTTGTTCTATAGCTATTTTTCAAACTTTTATTTATTTATAGTTATTTCCTTTTCAAAATGATAGCAAATAATTTAAAAATATATAAGTAACTGGTATTCGAAAGCGAGATTTCTGCCAAATTTGCGTCAGAGAAAAATCACGCCAACCGCGATGCGTATATGACATCTGTGCAAAAATTACGGCACAGATGTCATATTCGCCCCATATTGGCACGATTTGTTTTCTGACGCCAATGTCATATACACACCGGGTACTTAACTTTCGCCAAAGTGTCGTTATTTTGCTTGATATGGTAACCCGGATGTTGTTGTTTATGCTGTTGATGTTTTCGCCAAATTGGCGTCGGAAAAAAATCGCGCCAATATGGGACGAATATGACATCTGTGCCAAAATTACTTCTGTTTATTATAAAGAATGGGTAAATAGCTTTTTTTACATTAAATAAGGGTACTTGTTAGTTATCCCGTCGACCAAATTACTGTCGCCAAATTGTAAGATTAAATGCCAATAATGATTGACATTAAACATGATCATGTGTTTCTTACGTCATCAAGTGATTTTTAATTCGACGTTATATTTGTATATTTACTACTTTATAGAAACTTTGGCACAGTTGTCATATACGCCAATTTGGCGAAAACATCAACAGCATAAACAACAATATCCGGGTTACCATATCAAGCAAAATAACGACACTTTGCCGCCAGTTAAGTACCCGTTGTGTATATGACATTGGCGTCAGAGAAAAATCGCGCCAATATGGGGCGTATATGACATCTGTGCCGAAACTTTAATATTTAATTTTTAAACTCTTCGCTCCACACCCCTTACATATAGCACAAACTATAACACAGATAGCGTAAAATAATAGACAGTTTGGTACTTTTCCACTGTAGGAGATTTGGCGTTTTTTTAAAAAAAAGCTTGGTGTAATTTGGGCATGAGAAAGTAAGATTTGGGTTCTTTTCTGTTATACGGATACCTTTGTCGCCAAGCGTAACAGATGGCGCAAAATGAAAATCACGTGAATTGAAGCATTTGAAAAATAAAAGAAAAAACGGCACTTTTCGGTTAGCCGGGCGCCAGTGTTATATATACATATATATGTATATATAAATGTATGTATATATACATATATATTTACATATATCTATATGTGTATATATACAATATGTGTATATACATATATATTTATATTTACATATTCGTATGTATATAAATATGTATATATATAGCACTGGCGCCCGGCTAACCGAAAAGTACAGAAAAAACATTATCGATACTAAAGTGAGCATTTAAAAAATATAACATTTGAAAATTCCAGACTTTTACGAACTATTTCATTAAATCACAATTATATACTTAAAATAAGTGAACAAATAACTATTATAAAATAAAGCAATAAAATAAAACTCATATTAAACCGCTGGCATAAAATTACAAATATCTTTTAGCATTTTGAAATAATTGACGCATTAGCATACATTTTGGCATGGTGTCCGTATAACGGAAAAATATCGAGATTTGTTGTCAAATCATATAAACAGCTATGAAAACAAACTTGATGAGCGTTTTTGTTTGTTTTATATGTTTATTTTATATGTATATTATTGATGTTTTTATGTACAAATCACATCTGTTTCTTTATAAAATTAGAGAAACGTCTTTTTTATATTAAATAAATCGCATAGATATCGAAAAAAAAATGCGTGTGTATATAAAATGAAACGGTGGATAGGTTCCCGGAAAATATGTTGCCAAATTTCCTTTTTCGGCAAGGCATCTATACTGGAAAAGTACCTAAAGCACATTAAAATCGCGCAGTTAGGAGCTCACACAGTACAGCGTCGTCTATTGGCGGTTATTTTATTAGTAGCATCGGGAGAAAGATGTAAAGATGTACTTTAAATTCTCACTCATAGATTTTGAAGAATATCTTAAAAGAGCGGAGTTTAAATTAAATTTCGGTGACCTCCTTTATGAAAGATTAATGGTTTTAAATGGGAATTTCGCCAAATTAGCCAGCTATCACCAAGTTGGCTAACATTTGGCGCTACTGTGGTAACCCTGCATTAGTTTTTTTTCAACAATTGCTCATTTCAATGAGGCGGTCCTACCGGAATCGTGAGGGACACACAGAGACTTGGATTTTATATAAATAGATAGATGACGTCATTTGCATTAATACAGATATTTAAAATTAAATATACAGTTGGCTCTCCGTTTAACGACTTTCAAGGAACCTCGAAAAATCGTCCTTAAATAGAGATCGTCCTTAAACAGAATTTGTGGAAAAATAATATTTGAAAAACATTTCCCTTCGCACTTTACAGGCTTAAGACTGTCAATACCTTTCTCAATGTATTGGCGTGTTTAGAACTGTTTTATTTATTTATTTTTTAATTTATTTTATGTTTTCTTTCTTCCTTATTATTTTAGGCCCCACCAGTGGCTGAGAGGTTCTGCTCTCTAAGCTGGTAGACGGGAGATGCTGGGTTCGATCCCAATCGCGCCCGTTGGCTTAATCGTTCGGAGTTTTCGTGGTTTTCTTCGAACCTTGGTTCTCCAAGCATTAATACGGGTTAGGTTCCCTTAGAAAGACCCCCACGGAGGGCAGTCCCCCTCGGACCTATATCCCTAGTGTAGATAATCGGCCGTCAAAAACCAACCAACCTTATTATTTTATTGATACGGATAATGAACATAATAATTCATATTTCTATTGCACAAATACAAATTGCATTAATTATACTGCATGCAATGTTACTTACAGTACAATAAAAATATTTATAATACATTTAATTAAACAAATTAAGTTTTTAAAAAATCAAAAAGTGTAGATTGTTTCAATGATGGTCTAGTTTTTAGTACCCTTTTTCAAGATTTTCAAGAAGGTTGAATGAATCATCTTCCATATTTAATGAAACAATGTACTGGCGAAGAATATCCAGGGTGGAATTTGCATCTGAGTAAGAAGAATTTGGTATCTCGCTTTCTGTATCATCAGCAGCATCACCATCTTCTGCATCTGAAGTTGAATTTTCATTTGCGATGTCTTCATAAATTTGCTCTAAATTTCTGAAGTTGGTCTTTAAAAGTCTTCGTCACAATCGGTAGAATCTTTTACTGAAACATTTTCATCACCAACAAGACCTTTCCATTCTTCGGTGGTGATATCTTCTGTGTCGAGTTGTGCATCTGTTATATCCATTTGTTCTTGAATGGCAATTCCAGATACCCAAAAGCAGTTTTCAATTGTGCAAGGAGAAACGTCTTTCGAGGCTGATGTAATCATGTGCATTACTCCCAAAATTGTAATTTTTTTAAATTTCATTTTTGTCAGCAAAATTATTTAATAATTTCCTAATTAAGGATTTTCGGTAACATGCTTTTACACCACAAATGATTACCAGGTCTAATAGCTGCAACGTACTTGTATAATTAGCAGTAAAAAATGAATTAACACATTTGTAAGTCCTGGAATATACGAAATATACCTGGAAAATACGTGAAAATCGTCGTTAAATAGAAACAATTTCGTCTTTAAATAGAGATTTTTTTACTTAAAGGAGCCGGGGCCACAAAAAAAAATCGTTTTTAAGTAGAGATCGTCGTTAAGTAGAGCGACGTTAAACAGAGAGACGACTGTAGTTAATAGCTCCCTGATTTATCATAAATCATTCATTTATATTTTTCTCAAAATCGTATTTCCATTACATTTTTTCACTTTTTATGGGAAAATGGCAACAAGAAGATATAATTGCTATTTTTCAACTAATTTTTCTTTACTTTCTACAGAAATGGAGTATTTGAGCTGCCCAAATGAAACAAATGTCGCTAAAAACTACAAAAAAAATTAATATTTCAAAAACAAATAGAGATGCAGTTTTCAAACAAATTGCATTAAAAAGTACTTTTTTTTTCAATACGATGGTATAAACATTGAAAATGTGCAATGCTTAGAAATTTTAAAAAATGCTGTAGAGTATTTAATCGCACAATGAAACATCGGCTTTTGTTTTACTGCTGGCTTATACAAGGTAACGTTATTTAT
Organism: Maratus speciosus; assembly: GCA_963932465.1. Classification (NCBI taxonomy): domain Eukaryota; kingdom Metazoa; phylum Arthropoda; class Arachnida; order Araneae; family Salticidae; genus Maratus; species Maratus speciosus. The sequence goes on from OZ010800.1 coordinate 304,570,261, forward strand.
TCAATACGACACAAAATAAGCTGGGAGAAAGAAATAGTATACCGTACCGGGGGCTAAAAAAGAAATATTTAGCATGTCAAATAAATAATAAAATAATGATAAAAGAAAATGTTTTATATTCTTCGAACAAATGTGTAAAATTCCATCAAATGTTCTACACATAATTTGAAAAATCTGACACATGTATTAACAAAATTTCTAATTAATCAGAATAATTTAAGACTGCCATTGTGAACTTTCAGCATCCGTAATTAACCATCTAAATAAATTTATTAAATTCGCCATTTTGTTTTCAACAAATGGGAAATTTTAAAATCTCCTGAATTCCGATAGGAAAGCTTTATGACATAAAAAGATGTGTGACAAAAAATTTCTATATTTTTCGAATGAATGAACCAAATTTAACCACCTATATAACTGAATCCGGGTGCCTTGCAACAAACCTAACAAATATTAACTTAATCGGACGTTTTTTGCGACAGTTATCGCAGAACAGACAGACGGAAAACAAAACCTTTTCGTATCTCCACAGTGAAACTTCATTTACGTTTCTGCAATTATTAGCCCACGGTACGGTATGCTATTACTTTCTCCCAGCTTATTTTGTGTCGACTCCAAAAAATAACGTTACCTTACAGAAGCTAGCCCCCCCTTCTCAAAAAGCAGTATGATTAAATACTAAATAGTAATTTTTTAAACTTCTAAGCATCGCACATTTTCGATTTTTATACCGTTGTATTAAAAAAAAAAATGTTCTTTTAAATGCATTTTGTTTGAAAACTGTATCTCCATTCATTTTTCAAGTATTGATTTTTTTGTAGTTTTTAGAGCCATTTGCTTAATATTGGCAGCGGAAGTACTCCATTTCTGTAGAAAGTAAAGGAAAAATAGTTGTAAAATAGTAATTATATATATTTGTTGCCATTTTCTCATAACAACCGAAAGAAAATGTAATTAAAATACGTGCTATTTTGAAAAAATATAAACGAATAATTTCTGTTAAAACAATGGAGCTATTATAAACTATATTTAATTTTAAGTATCTATGAATCATTAGATAGCCGTTTTTTTTTTTTTTTTTTTTTTTTTTTTTTTTTTTTTTGTCGATTTTCTTGAATGACGGCATCTTTTTGCTGCATTTGTGCATTATTTCGCGATAGTGATGTGCTATGCATGCTTTACTGCAGATGTTTAAGAATAGATCGTAAATGTGGAATTCTTAAGTGGATGCGATTGACGTCATTTTACATAAAATAAAACGTGGGCTTTAAGTCTTAAAATTGAAATATGTTTTGTACTGCAGTAAAGTCCCGCTTAAACGAGTTATTTTCTTCTGATGGAACTGGTGGCTTCTATTATTATGAAACAGCCATTATAAATGAAGTGTTAGGTGAAAATGAAAGAGCAGCTGTAAAAATTTAGAAAAAAATGGCCATAATTAAAAAAAAAAAAAATTATGGCCATTCTTTTCTCCCCATTCTAACCAGAAAATCAGAGTTCTAACTTTCTGCGACTGCTCTTTCACCTTCACCTAACACTTCATTTATAATGGTTATTTCATAATAATACTAGCCACCAGTCCATCAGAAGAAAATGAAGTAATGGAAATGCCGGGGGTGACACTAAATTCTGAAAAAGCAGAATTCTTGTTCTCTAGTCCATATATATATATTTTGGTGAAATATTCTGCACCTGTTTCAAAAATATAGTACATTTGAACTTTTCAATTTTATAAATTTGGTATCGTAAGTAATAATTTTTCTGTTTTACTTTACCAGTTGCCTAGCAACTGTATTTCATAACGTATTAGAAAAATAAAATGCATTAAAATACTCCTTTACTGTAACTTTTCCGATTAAGAACGATTTGGATTTATTTTTTATTAAATATCAAATATCTAATGTTTCGTAACTAAACCAACTGAAGAGTTTAGGTCAAACATGAACGATGATAGTAACAATATACTTTAAAATAAATGTTTATACTATTAAAGAATTTGCACAAAACCTCTCTTTCACCCCTCAAAATCACACTTGTTAAAATACCTTATTTGGTGACCCGATTACCGAAAATTACGCAATAGGTTTAAATGTCTACACATAAGTGCATGCTTACCAACTGAACTGCAATTGAACATTTTGCAGCATAACTGACGATTTGAAAAAGTAAAGCAGATTTTGTCAAACTGTACTGGAAAGCTGAAGTACATAAAAAAAATAATAAAATGTACGAAATGCTGCCATGATGGAAAAATATCCTTCTTGTCACTATTTAGTTTGTCACAATTTGAAGACGGATACAGTAACTAAATCGATTTCAGAAAATATCACGTTTCAATGCATTAAAGTGTGAACAAACTCATCACCACAAGAGCATATTTAAACTAAAATTGCAACTTTTTTTTCCAAAAAAGCATTTTTTTTAGGGGGGGGGGGGATTTTTTTTTTCTATACATATTGATTTATTTAGATAAGAGTTAATTTTTTAAATGCTCTATAAATATCATCAAAACAGGTTTTCCATACATAAATTTAAAAAAAATCAAAATTATAAATATATTTACATAAAATCCAAGTCTCTGTGTGTCCCACACAATTCCGGTTGGACCACCTCATTGATAGCGGCAATGTCAGGGCTATGCTTCCTATGGAGAAATCGGTACCAGCTTCAACAGTGAGTAATAGTTGAAAAGTACTAATTGCAAGGTTGCCACAATAGCAACAAATTTTGACGGACTTGGCAAAATATCGCCAAATTTGGCGGTATTTTACTCAAATTTGGCGACAAAATAAGTTGCCATACATGAAGCCAACTTGGCGATAGCTGTCTAATTTGGTGGAATTCCCATTGAAAACCCATTAATATTTCATAATCGAGCTCACCGCTATTTAATTTAAACTCCGCGCATTGAAGGTTTTTTTCCAAAATCTGTTGGCCAAAATTTAAAGTGTAATATACGAAAATGTACGTCTTTACATCTCCATTTCGATGCTACTAATAAAATAACCGCCACTAGACGGCACTGTACTGTCTGAGCTCCTAACTGCCCAATTTTAATGTGCTGCACATAGCCGGATATAGAAATTAAATTCTCAGTACTTTCCAGTGTAAGGGCCTTGGCAAAATAGAGAAAACTGCCTTGGCGAAGAAGGAAATTTGGCAACATATTTCCACATTTTAAAATGTGTAATTTTCATCTATCACTGCGAAACAAGAGAGAAAAACTACTGATATTCTTGTATATATGTTGTATATATATTTATATCTCATTTTCCGTCATTTTTGACGGGCTACCTTTCTAGTTAGGTATATTTTTCGTAAAAGAAGTTGACGTTTTTGTAAGTATTTTGTTACATGAGATTTTATTCAACATTCGCATCAAATGTCGATGTTTCGTAGTTGATAGATTTGTCAGTATTTAAATAAGAAATGATAAAATTTCATGTACAACGAGAAGCTTATCCTAATAAAATGCAGTGTAAAACACACTTGCAGATAAACTAAAATCTTGAAATAGTACAATTATTGGCAACTGCAAACATAAAGCCAGTGAGACAATGGTGAGATGTACGTTTTTATTTTTTTAAATCCAACAGTAACTAGTTGATGTACATTTTTGCGTGGAATCACGTTTTATGTAACAGCTCTTAAAAGTTAGATTTTCTGAATATTTGGGAAATCTTATATTAGACCGGGAGTCGGCAGCACAGATACATGGTTCGTACGGATACCGTTATTTCTCCAGGAAAACTACCAATATCTTTGTATAGAAAAAGAAATCTGGGTTAAACGCGCAAAATTTTGCCTTCTTTTAAGAAGAAATTTTCTATAAGATAATACTGGTGCCGAAAATTTTTTCTGGTCTGCAAAATGCAAGGAGATGTACGAACCGTGAGACAACCACCTCATCGAGTTGGAGGCTGAAATTTCAGAATTAGCTAAAACTCGATTCCGATATTAAAAATCATATCTTGGTGGAAAACACCTAAAAACCCGATTTTACCGGTTAACTCGTAGGTTTCCCATCGTGTTTTCCTGCTCTCAGTCCGCCATGTTTTTATACCTTTGGGTGCAGGAAAACGCAATGGTAAACCTACGAGTCGACCGCTAAAATTGGGTTTTTAGGTGCTTTCCACCAAGATATGATTTGGCAGACCGAATGCGTTTTAATATGGGAATCGAGTTTTAGCTAATTCTGGAATTTCAGTCTCCAACTCGATGTGGTGGTTGTCTGTGCTGCCGGCTCCCGATCTATATGCTTAGAGATATATTTAAACAAATCTAACATAATTAAATTGCGAATTGCAGGATGTTAAATATTGTATGAAGTGATGTGAAAATTAAAATGTCTTTCAAATTTGTCTATGGGTCCTCTGATCTGCATATTTACTAGACATAATTCTTTTTTCAGGGACATAAAAAATAATTCATATACATTATGCTTATGCGCAAATAATTGTTAGTTAGGTTCTTCAACTCTTTTGCTAGCAGTGTTTCATATGCACAGTGCTAGAAGTATTCTGCTTCCTATGCCCAGCGACGCTTCTTAGCAACAGATTGATAATGATTTCCTCGTTAGTAAATAAATAAATAGAAATGCTTAAATCATCTTTAAAAGTTAAACTTAAATTTACACTATGTGCAAAACTACTTAAAAGATGACAATATTCAAAAAGATGCTAAATTACTTTAATACCTTAGTATTTTCAACGATAAAAACATGGTCTTCGTCAGAGGAATATAACAAATACTATTGTTATTAACGTCTAATTTTCAAAATCCACGTAGATGGTGACGAAAGGAGTGAAAGTGGAAGTCATTTTTTTAGATCCGGGAAACAATGGGAAAATAAAACATGGATATAGGAAAGTGAATTATCACTCGTTTTATGATACTTTAAGCAAACTGAGTCAAATTCTGGGTATATTGTAGGATAAAACATCATTACAAACGGTATTTTCTTTAGTAATAATTTCTATTGATTCGCGGATAATTAAATCATGATAATTCTTTGAGGGATATATAATTTTTGCGTCTTCGAAATTAACTTGTATATTCTGCTTCTGGTTAAGTCTTGACAGGGCTGTTGTAGGTCGGTTATACTTTAAATCTCTCAAATGTTCTTTAATACGAACTTTAAGTTTACGCGAAGCCATTCCTATGTATTCGAGATAAATATTTTCTGTTTTCAGTGGAATTATATATACTCCAGAAACTTCATCTTTCGGACCGGGTCTTTTTTGGCACTAATTAGATTTTTCAGTTTTGCTGAACTGAAAAAGCAAAAAAAGCAGTGAAGTTCAGCAGAAGTGAAAAGTTCTTCTGACGAAGACTATGTTTTTATGGTTGAAAGTACTAAGGTATTAAAGTAATTTAGCATCTTTTTGAATATTGTCATCTAAGTAGTTTTGCATATAGTGTAAATTTAAGTTTAAATTTCCTCGTTATTTGCTATGAGAGCGACGTTTTCAATAAAAACACAATATTCTTTTTTTTTTTTTTTTTTTCATTCATTAGGCCAGAAATGCCGAACCTACGGCACGCGGCATAAGATATTCGACACTCTGTCGATTCAGGTTATACATCAAGGTATAATAAAATTGCACAAAACGTACGAAATGGGATAAGCTGAGTTTATATGATTCGAATTATTTTAGAAATTGAAGAATTTTAATTGCAGCTTATTGAATTCTTATTTAGTGTAATGTGGGCTCAAAAATTCATTAAATTAAGACAAGATTTTGAAACTGTCAAAATGAAAGATTATTAAATTCATATATAAAATAAGTAGCCTTGATAGTGTTTTCCCGTATATCCCAGTTAATTTCAAAAGCTACCAGATGGAAGTTTTACTGTTTTATATCATTGGATAAATTTTTTCCTGCGCTTATTTTTATGCATAATATAAGCGATATATCCATGATGTTTTTATAATAAAACTCGATATTTTTTCTTATTTTGCACGAAAACGTTGCCATTGGTATACTGAAAAATAACACAGAAATCTGTTACTGATTTTATTTAAAATACAAAGAAAAAGATGCTAATGAGAAATAATATTATAAAGAAAAAATATTTAATTTAAGTGCGAAAGCAATATTTGTACGGTTTAATGAAAGTTTTCATAGTCAAAGATGGAAGCAATATTGCCGATTTATCTCTTGCGCCAAGTCAAAGAAAAACAAAAATCTTGGTAAAAGAAAAACAAAAATCTAAAATTTCGATTAGATAAAACTTGGGCTAATCTTAAGTAATAGGAGTCGCACACTGGCGTATTTACTATTTGTTGGAAGTTTTATTCAGGTTTGACGGAAACTCTTAAGGCGAATGAGACTACAAAATATTATACGGATTTTGTAATTAGAGGTTACTAAATTTATGGTTTTTCAATATGAAGAAAACGAAAAAAAAAAATTACAACTGTATAATTTTCGTCTACAGTTGTCTTATTATCCCCAGAAAAGCAATAATTGCAATGTTCAGTATACAATTTTTAACGTCAACGATGGCGAATGAAACAACATTAGGCCATTTAAAGCAATTTCGGCTGAAGTCACAGCCCTAGCAACTAAACTTAGTGACAAATCAACGATTATTTCCATTATTGTCGTAACTGAGGCAACAGAGTGAAGAATAATTTAATCTTCGATATAAATAAAATAGCAAGTCTGTTTATTTCCTGATCGGATTATGCTAATTAGAGAAATGCAAAGAAAATCTTTGGCTAAAGTATTAAGAAAATTATTACTAAATATTTTGCATAGCTAACTTTTTTTCTATGACAGTTCTATTTAAGGTACGTGTTTTTTTCAGGGAAAAATCTATAAATGAGTTTACAGCAATTATTTTAGCAAACGTTATTTGACACGTAATTACCTCCGTTTCATTACTCTGATATGTTTGCAACAGCATCGTTACAAGCACAATTTATGGTTGGTCTCAAACTTGAAAACGGACCCGATTGCGGAAGATTAAGAAGTTTTTATTGGATGTAAGCTAGAGGATTATATTTCTACCAGAAACAGTCGTCGAGCTATTGCCTGGTTAACGTTCACTGGTCTATAAAATGAAAATTCAGTGAAAATGACGACAATTTTATTTAAATGATTCAGCTTTAACATATACTGTTTTATGCTTCCCTTTTCTTTTATATGTAAAAGTTAAACACTGTTCTTTTTTTGCGATGTTCTTCATGTAATTGTATTACTTCATGCCGTTACATATCATGTTACGTCAGGTCACCAACAATGTTACTTCATGTTTCCTGTGTCTGCAAAGTAATTTACTGATATTGCATTTTGGACGGTGTTTACTCTGCTGGAATTCAAAGATGCAAAACTATGGTAAACATGCCAGAAGAGAATATGTATTATGAAATACAACAGAACGTAAAGGAAGATTACATTTTAAAACTATAACCACACATGGAGTCAATCTGAAGGACCCGGAATTCAAGAACTAACAAACGAGAATGAACAACCCGAACATCAGTTACGTACAATAGTCAATATCTACAATGACTGTAATGCTCTCAATTTCAGCAGTAAGGCGACTAGAGAACATTTACGCCATTACGGCTCCATTTCTGTACTGAATCCTACCATAAATGATTAACTAAATGACATGATCATTAAAAACCCAAATTTTAACCCCCGTATTAGAAAATATAATAGCGCAATAGGATACACGTCGTTTTTCGGTGCGTTCGTAATTAAATTAATACGTAGCACCTATAGTCGTCGTCTGGCCCGTCCGTCTGTCTGTTCACCTGTCCCCATATAACAGTGCAAAAACTACCCAACCGAATGGCTTGAAATTAAATATATATAATCGTTACAGAATTTTGTTTCAGAATTTCAAATTTTATAAAAATTGACTCAAAACTTAAAAAGATATTAATACAAGTTTTCTTCATTCTATTAAATCCTATCATACGTAGTTAATTCAATAATATCCCATGATAGGTAACAATTCTAGGTTGCCATGGTGATAACGCCCTATTTAAGATGGAGTCCTATTATTGCCGTATTACTTAGTTTAATATATAGATTTGTAATAAATTTTGTATTCATGCATTTTTGCATCTGAGTACAACAGCTATCGCACCAAAATCTGAATATTTATAAAACTAGTTATCATACGAACGACCCTCATTTGCCCCGTTTGACATACAATTTCCGAGTTTTTTAGCAATGTAGAAAGATTTTCCAGGTGAATATCCATATTACTTTTAATTACAAGGTCTGATTTACTGATATATTTCGTTTAAAAAAAGGACCCGCGTAGCGAGCGAAACTTTCTAATTATTATATAAATTAAAATTTCGATTATAAAACCATAATAACTTAGAATTTAATTCTAGAATTCTTAAAATTATTAATTATCAGAATCTAATTCTTAGGATATCCATTCCAAAAAAAAACCCTTCCAGAAGTATTTTCGGCAGCGGAAGGAATGGTGGGCTAAGTGTGTGCATGCGCAGGGCTACCTTGAAGGGAATTAGGGTACCATTAAAAGAAGGTTGAGTTTGCCATTTTAACAATTTTTACGTCTATGCCTGTGAGACATTATTTTTACAAATGAATAATATAAAAACTTAATCAGAAACCACTTGTCAGGTGATTGAAAATTTAGTTTGCATTCTATTTAAAGTAACCAAGTGTGAAACTGATATTAATTATTCTTTGTCCAAGATGCACCAACAGAAATCTCACTTATTCGCATTACATTTTTACAGTGATTACTTTAAATAAAAAACACCTGTTACTATAATTATTACAAAGTAATACTTACATACACGAGGTCTGTCTTATAAGTATCCGACTTTTATTTTTTAAACCCGCAGCAGTGATTAAAAGGCAGCGCCACTGTGCACATTGGAAGGAGATATCTTAATGTTCATGCTTGAATTTTTTCTACGAATTCGAGACAGTCAGTTATTGTCTGCTGTTCGCCGAGTGAGGTGCTGTCATACGTGTTCGTCGGATTTTGATTTCTCTTAAAATGACTGAACTGGTTGAGCAAAGGCACTGCATCAAATTTTGTCTGGAAATTCTCAAAGCGAAACAATTCATAAGATTCATCAGGTGTCGTAAGATTCATTAATACTTCAGCTCTTTCATCGCACTTGATTCAGACTTTCTTGCAAAACATAGAATTTCAATCGTTCGCCAATTTCCTTACTCTTCAGACATGGCTCCTTGGGACTTCTGGTTGTTTCCAAAATTGAAGGCGCCATTGAAGGATTCCGTTTTGAGAGTAGAGATGAGTTATGCAGAATGCGATTGCGGAGTTTAATGCCATTCCAAAGAAAGCCTTCTAGAAGTATTTTCGGCAGTGGAAGGAATGGTGGGCTAAGTATGTACATGCGCAGGTCTACCTTGAAGGGAATTAGGGTACCGAAACCGTCAGGTAACTTATACTTTTTTTTTCGGACAAAGGTGGGATACTTTTCGGACAGGCAATGCACATTCCCAATATTTTATAAATCACTATAAAAAAAAAATCGAGTAGTTTTTATCCACTAAATTTATTTTTTAGTTGGTACGTGATTGTCATGTAAAATAGTTTGTGAAAGAACTTGGCACGCACAACTGAAAAGTTTTGCTATCTCCACATTAGGTTCAATATTTAAAACGCTTCGGTTTTGAACGTTTCACCGCAGCAATGTGGAATTTGCAAGGCGGAACTTCACCCCCTGGACACTGAAATTTCGAAATATGTGTTTATTTGAAATTTGAATATATGTGTAATTCGTTGTCTCAGCTAAGAACAGAACTAGAACCGTACCACTCTTCATACACATGAAAGAAATCAATAGTTAAGGTTAATTATCTGTACATGAATTTCAAAATTAATGAAATTTGATTGTAACCATAATGTAATTTTTTAATTCAGAGATTACAATTTAGCGATTAGGGATTTGTGCGCATGTAAAGAAAAAGATATTTTATCGCCGCTAATTTACTCGATAATTAGTGCTTTATCTAATTTCGTTTCTTGCTAAATTACTTTACAGAATGATCAGACGGATTATTTAAAACCAAAAGAATAATTGTATACTTGGTACTAGAATTTGGGTTGGTTTGCTTAGCACATTCTAGTCTTTTTAAATAACTAATTGGTAAAAGTAGCTACGATCATTCGTATAAATAGAAAACAGGAATTCTACTTTTACAGAATTTAGCGTCGCCCCGATGAAAAAAAAAGGGTATATATATAAATAATACAAAACATCTTTCAATTTTAAGACTTTAAGCTTTTATTTTATGTAAAATGACGTCATTGGCATCCGCTTAAGAATTCCATATTTACGATCCACTCTTAAACATCTACAATAAAGCATGCATAGGACGTCACTATCGCAAAATAATACGCATATGCAGCAAAAAGATGCCGTCATTAAAGAAACTCGAGAAAAACCGGCCATCTAATGACTAATAGGTCTTCATTTGTTTGTAATATTAATATAGATACTTAAAATTAAATATAGTTTATAATAGCTCCATGTTTTAACCGAAATCATTCGTTTAATTTTTTTCAAAAATAATACGTATTTTAATTACATTTTCTTTCGGTTGTTATGAGAAAATGACAACACCAATATATAATTACTATTTTAGAACTATTTTTCCTTTACTTTCTACAGAAATGGAATACTTCCATTGCCAATATTTAGCAAATGGCTCTAAAAACTACAAAAAAATATATATATTTCAAAAATAAATGGAGATACAGTTTCAAACAAATTGCATTTAAAAGAACTTCATTTTTCCCATACGACGGTATAAAAATTGAAAATCTGCGATGCTTAGTTTCTAAAAAAATTGCTATAGAGTATTTAATTGTACAATGATACATCTGCGTTGTTTTACGGCTGGCTTATATAACGTAACGTTATTTTTTGGAGACGACACAAAATAAGCTGGGAGAAATAAATAGCATACCGTGGGCTAATAAACAAATCATGATTTAAATTTATAGTAGGATCTCGCTCATTATGAATAAACAAAATTTGAAGGGGAAATAAAGCTCGGTATCCTCTGAGCAGTACAGTACTACCGCTATACTTTGTTTGATCAGTTTTAGGTCGATTAAATTTAGATGAATATATTAGGTGACGATCACTAGTAAGGTTTTTTTAAATTAAATAATGTGTTTTTTGCGCCACTAATGTCTGTTTACCATTTTCTTTCTCAGCAGAATGGCGAATTCTTTTAAACCTGCGTATGTCGCATAAGTATCTCTGGGATACATACCACCGATTTACTCTTGTAAGTTTTGAACCAAGTAGATTCGAAACCTGTGGCCTCACCTACCTTCCTCCCATTAGTATCAATATTTCACTGACGGCAGTTGCTCTCGAACCGCCTAATGGATACAAACCTTCCAAGAGGAAATGGCGGCTTTTATGATATAGCTAGACACTTGAGTAAATAAGGGTTAGGGTTATGGGTCAAAATATCAAGGAGAACTATAGCCTCAGCATTTAACCGCTACACAAGCAATCGAGCTGTATTCTTTGTACGATAATATACGTATTCATTTACAAATCTCTTAGCATTCTTTCAACAAAACTTTTTCAGATTTGCTAATAAAAATTTAAAATTCAATATAATTGCCATTTGTCAATATAATTGTCATTCGATATATAATTGCCAATAGAGACATTTTGAGACATTTTAATAACATAATTTTTTTTTACTAGAAAATTATTCATCTTTTTAATTATCTTTAACCATTATACGTCCTCACATAAGACACACTAAAACAAAACTTTATAAGCAGAATTTGTGGTCATAAATATTGCTCCAGCAATGCAATCAAATACTCGGTAATTGCGAATTTGCATGTTGCGATATATTTTATAGATGCGCTCTTTGAAGTTTACGATCAAACATTGCAACATTTTGATATTCAACTCCGTTTAAATGCTTATAACAGACGTTGCACAATTGCGACTGATTGTGGAATACTTTAAAGGGAAGTTTAGTTTCACGTGTTGATCATTAATTTATACTAAATGGGATGTAGTAGCATTAATAAATATTTTGAGGTGCCAAATTACGAAAGTTGTTACAATCGAAACTAATGAAAAGAGAAAATATTTGCTTTAACGTAAATTAACAGTTAGATTAAAAATTAATAATTAACATTTTCCAGCATAGTTTAAAAGTGTTTATGAATTCATTTTTTTCTGTCCGTCTGTCCATAATATGAATTTCGTAAATGTACTCGGATTACCATGTAATTTTTACACATTAATTCGAAAAACATAAGTTGTTTATTGAGAAATTGATCAATGCATATTTAAAACTGTTCGAAAACGTTTTCGAAAATCAGTCGCCGCAAAAGAAACTTTGTTTTTATAGATACCTCATTGAATCTCGAAAATACAAAAACGGTTCTTAAGCTTTTAAAGATAAAAAACACTTTAAGGAACCATGGTTAACTTGGAAGAGCTTATTGTATATTTTTGTTTGTGGTTATAATATTTTTTCCTAAATTAAGAGACATTTTTATTTTTTACACTGTAGTAAAAGAAATCTTCGATATCCTTTATTAAATTCAAATAGACAAAATTTTTATGCGAAAGTTTATAGAGATTAATTTCTGTTCTAGATGAATATCGTCGTACATAAATAAACCAGTAATAAATTCTTCTATACAATACAAAAATTATGTAATTATTTATTCCTTCCATGATCGAGATGTTTTTTTGGTAAACTATGAGAATTGTCTCTTAAAAAAGCAGACTGCAAAGAAACGCAAGAAAGAAAAATCATGAATCCAGCATTGAAAATGTAACCCTTTTATAGTACCTTTGTACCACTTTATAGTCCAGCATAGAAAATAAAACATTTTCCAGCACATTCAAAATACTGTAATAAAACTTCACAGTATATTAAGATAAAATATAATGTCCAAATGAACAATTTGGAAAATGCATAACGAATTTGGAAATCCAATTTCTGCAATTACCATCATTAGACGGAAGAAATATCCGATCTGTTTGTGCAGTCCAGTATATGATCTATAGATTAGTATGTATGCACATAGTATGCTAAAAGTTAGTTCAGTTAAACGGACAGCAGAGTTGTAAATTCCCATTCCGAAATTTCTGTCAATAAACGGAAATGTACTTGATAAATTTTGTGCAGCGCTGTATATAATTCATAGAATTTATAAACTCCAAGTAGTAGGCAAAAAAATAGTTAAATTTAAAAACGCGTACCACATCTGAAAACGCAGTTTCAGAGACAAATTCTTTTGCGTGTCCCAGTAAATGAACTATAAAATCTATTAAAATGAATAATCATTGTTTAACGTCTGATATACGATTTAAAAATAAAAAATGTATTACAATCCATCAGACATACAAGTAAAAATTGCATAAATACATTTAATACAATTAAAATTGCAAACGTTTCGAGCTAAATTTTAGCCCCTCATCAGTGCAATAACATTCAAATCACCACAAAACTAAATATCATGTTTGCAGTTAATAATTATTAACAGTTAAAATTAGAGAAAGTATAAAAAAAATCAAAGCAAATCTGTGTATTCAGGTGGAAGTGCACAGGATTGATTAATCGGCAAAATTTGCTCACGAGTGAACACACCTTCCGTAAAAACTCTACTTTTACCGTTATTGCAACCGGTTCTGATAACTGTCATAGTTTAGAAATCTGGGATATGATTGGTATCCAAAGAATGCTGTACTATGATATAATCTGTGCATACTATATTCTTCAGTAAGCGCCTTAAAGTACAACTCATTGATATATATAAATTTCAATATGTTTAAAATATTGTAATATCATTAAGATGCATCGCAAACGATTTCCCCCATAAATCGTAATGTAACGGAATTTTTTTTGTGTCCCTGTAAACGAATTGTAAATTCTACACAGTTCTTTTCCAATGTCAAGCATTTCATTGTACGCTAAAATAATACATAACAATTCCATGGCAATCGGACAATATTTATGCGAGTTAGAGCACGGGCAGGTGGCAGAAGGCATACAGACGGGCAGACAGAGAGACAGATGGACAGACAGACCAAAGCCGCCTCAAGACTACAAGCCAGACACGCCCTTCATCCCCCCACGTGTGACGTCACAGCCTGGGGCTGGCTAACTGCCAACGCGCCAGCCCCGAACATTTGAATTTTGTATCTTTCTATTTTACGTGCACGTGTGTTTTACTCAGCCTGATAACACATTCTTTTCAAGGTAAGTTTTATTTTCAAATTATATTTATATGCTATCAGCACAATTTTTATTTCTTGTGTTCAAAATCTTTTATTTTTAATTTCTTTGAAATAAATTAACTAGCAAATCCTAGTACGATTCTATCAATAATACCATGTCTCAAAACGAAACTATATTATTGTAGTTCTGTTTCGTTCCACATAGACCAATAATTTAAAATGGCAAACATCCCTAAATCGTGTCAAGACTTATATCATTTAATTTGTATTTTGTCACACCATCCTCCCTTTCTAATTTGTTCAGAAATTTTCATAAAAGTCGCTGTGAATACATAGCATTTTTATGTTGTTTACTTCTTTTAAAGCAAACCCCGATCGATATACATGTATCAATTTATTGTTGTTTTTTAATCTTAAACGTTTGCTATCTTAATAAAAATTCTTTTTATAATTTTTTGTTAAATTATAAATGCTTATGTACTGCGTAAATAGAGCTATGGGGATAATGTTTTTGAATCTCCCTATTTTTGCCACAAATGTAAACAATTTATTTACAAGACTAGAGGAAGGGTTGTTAGTACCCTTATGCAAAACAGTAGTTGCCCCCCCCCCCTCCCCCCCCACACACACACCTTCTTCGCAAAAATCCTATGTGTTTTCATATACATTTTAATGTTTAATTAAAAGTAACAATAAATAAAATTATTATTCTATAATTATAAATTTACTTTTAGATCTAGTCAGGAAATACTTTTCATCTCATAAAAATTGATTATTTTAAGCTTAAAAGATATGAACAAACATTTAAGAACCCACACAACATTATTTTGGAAATGAAATATTTATATTTGTGGAAGGTTTTTGTGTTTTTCGATGTTTTTTTTTTTTTTTTTTTTTTTTTTTTTTATCAGCTATTACCTAAACATTCGAGGAAAATGAACATAAATTAGGAATATTTTAATTCCAATTGATGAAAGTCTTTTCTTTCTTTCTTTTATTTTTTTCTTCATATGTCAATACACTTTTTAAAAAATCTATTGCTTATACCTAACATAATATATCAAACTAATACAAAACTAAATAATAATTTTCTGTTTCATGAACTTGTGTTGTTTTAGTATTATGACAGTTTTGTGGTTTTTAATTTAATGGATTTTATGTGAAAATTACCCATTTCTGATAAGTAAAGTTTACAGTACGAAAATTTATTTATAAGAATACTTAATTTCATGTATACTTTAATTTTACTATTTATTATATGCAGGTTTCAAATCACTTAATATTTAATAGGGTATTTACTGTATAATTTCAAGCCCGATTAAAATAAAAATATAACACAACTTGAATTTGTTTTCATTTAACATTCACTTTTCTTCCACTTTAATTTAACTTTTAAATGTGGGTTTTGATTGGCACACTTATTGTTATTTATTTATTTTGAAATAACTGAAAGCAAAATAATTCGATTTATGTGTTTAAACTACAAATTTATATTTACATATATATATGTATGTAATAATGTATAATGTCTTGTTTTTGAATATATACCAAATAGATAATTGATATTGTTTCTAAATTTCAAAGTAGAATAAATAATAGAAACTGTCTACTAAAATAAATTTAATACTTGGGATTTTCTTTTCATTAACGAACGAATTTTCTTTAATGTAACTTTAATTCTGATGCACATTTTCATTGACACAGTGGTATTATTTCATAAATATTGTTTTTGTGTTATCGTTATTATTATTGTTTCGAGTGATCGAAATTGATTAAAAAGCACTTAATTAGCGTCTTTAAACTATAAGTTTATATTTTTTTTCCTATATGCTGTGATAATAAGTTGCAATATAGAGGAAAGAATTAATATGTTTTAATAACGCATGTGCTCTCCACGGCTGATCTAAGCCCCGCGTCGTGACGTCACGAAACCTTGTGTTTGGCTTGTAGTCTTGAGGCGGCTTTGGACAGACAAACCGGAATTCATAAACACTTTTCAAATATGTTGAAAGTATTAATAATGAACGCATGCCAGAATTTATAGTAGGTAAGCCAAATTAAAAAGCCTGTCGATACAAGAACGTTATCGATTTATGGAATCCTCAAATTGTTGTACATTTTATCCTTGTCTAATTTAAATTTTCCCCTAAAGATATACAAATTATATATTTTTACAATTATTTATTTTTCTCTTCATAACCATCTATCCTAATATCAAAGTCAGTCGACGATGAGTCACACTGATGTCACAAATGTCACAGTCATAACATGATCGCAAAATTAATTTACTTAGTCATGTTCTTAAGGATGTTGGTCTGGGAGACAACGACGTGTTTTACTTTAACACTTTGTGCATATTGATCTTCAAATACGCAACTGATCTCCCTTAAGAAATCATAGAAACAGACGTCTTCTGTTGCCATATCGGTGGATGCGATCCTTATCCCCAGTCAAAAAGACGAATTTCAACCCGATTACGGGAAACTGAGGCATGTCGTGACCAGTCTCGATTTTCCATATTCGCTTTTCCTTTGATATCCCTTTGAGCGGGAGATTTATCGACCCGAGACCGCCAATACCACTATCGAGATAGTTGACGGCTATTTTCGTGATTCATTAAGTAAAATATATTACATATTTGAAAATCAGCTTCTATAAAGAGGCTAAAAATGTCGCTGACTCTTGAACTAGTCTAATGAACCTGTGACCATTTGTACATGACTAGATATCCATAAACGTCACATAGAAGTAACAGATTGGACAATTTACAGCTGAGAGGCAGTCAGATCATGGTTAATTAATGCTATTTTTTATTTTTATTATTATTTATTAATATTTTTATCTACGACACGCTTGACTCGGAAAATATCACAAAATGTAGCATATCACCGTCACGGTGACTTGTTGCCAACTGCTTTGTCACGCGACTGTAGGTTTCAATGTGATATAATTGATCATAATTCTACAAGATTAATCCGTCTTCTAAACGTAAATTTTCATTTTGTATGATATTTGAAATTCCATTGAATTTTATATGCGAGTTATGATGCCTATTTCATTCTATTGATTCTAAGGATTACCTTAATATGTAAGTCACTACAGAAAAGGAAAGACGCAGAATGCCTTTCATTCTCACAAAAAAAAATGCAATTGAGAAAAATGTAACTGAATTTGTAATACAATTTTAGTTTTATTAAAATGTTTGTAATGTAAAGAGGAAAACATCTTAAATATCACAAAAGGTGAAAATCAATGCATTTCGAAAGACGTAAGCTTTCTTCTCCAGGCAAAACAAAATTACGGTAACATTTCGAAATGTTTTAAAATTATCTTTAATGAGAATTACATTTCTGAAATTGATTATGACGAAAATGTAAATATCCATTTAAATCTAAATGTGATTGGAAATAAAACAAGAAAAGAAAAATCATTCGTCAAGCAAAGATTGTGAAACACCTTCCAACACATTCAGAATACTAAAACGAAACGTCACCGCTTATGAGGCAAAAGGTGATTTCTAAGCTAATAATTTAGAAAACGAATAAATCATTTGAAAATCCAATCTCAGCAATAGCATCTATAGACGAAAATTTTTCGAATCCTTTTCTGCAGCCCTGTATATGACCTATACATTTATATTTATAGTACATAGTATTTCAAAATTTGTTTCGGATACTAAACGCATAACTCCGCTGGAAATTACCGAATATTCCACTGTAAATCTCAATAACATACGTCCATTACATGACAGTCGTAGCATATTTATACGAATTAGAGTATGAAAAGGCAGACGGTCAGACAAACCGAAGTGATCGCCAGTGATCGATTACTGAAAACAAAAGGAGATTTCGTTTTACGTGGGAGACCAATAATTTGTTCTAAATGGAATCTAATAATTTTACAAAGTATTTTAAAATCTTATCTGTTTAAAAATTCTTACCAGTGGGAACTCAGATTTACTTGAAAACTACAAAACGCTGTTTACATCGCATTTAATGCACAGGGAAAAATCATATTGCTGAATCCCAATAGACTAATTCTAAATAAATCTTACATTAAGAATTCTACCTTAATGCAATACACTTTGTTGCTGTATTGCTTTAATCCATGTTCCTCGAAGCTAAAATAATTTCCTTCATTTCTCAAATTACAATTCTACATAAATCTATCTTAACAGCGTTATTTTCCGTCATGACGACTCTTTTGGAAATTTGCTATTTATAAAAGGTGAAATATTATTATCTTTTCAAGTTTGTCATTCAATAAAATAGGAAATAAATGAATTATAGTACATGTAACATAAAGTTTTTCAGAGACAACTGATAGCCGTTCACCAAAATGTGGGAAGGTATTCGTTTTGACACTACAAAATGAAGTTCCGATGAGTGCCAAAAAATAAAGTTGTTTTACCATGTTTTTTGGGGGTGGACGGTGGCAAAAGAGCATGTTAACGCAGGGGGGGGGGGAGGGGGGTAAAATCAATTTTTTTTTTACGTATGTCAAGTGGGATATCATTTATTATCTATTTTAGGTAGATTTAGTATGAAATACTACCTATTACATTCTCCTCTATGTTGGAATTTCTCAAAAATATTTACAGATCAACGCCGATCATGACCCCTAGAAACCAAAACTATTCCCAGTTCAAAACATTAAATATATACATATATATATATTAGGGTGTCCCAAAAAAATGAAAGTCGTTTTATTTTATCGCATACCCTCTCATTTTTTTCCTTTTATGTCAAAACAATTGTAAATAAAGTTTCAAGTAATTTGGATCACGGGAACCCGTGCCGACTTGCTGTCTCAGTCAGTACTTGTGTACTTAGCGAGCGAACGCTGGCACATGTCACCCTGTCACGTGTCTGTAGCGGAGCACCAGCAGCTGCAAATGAAAAAGATAAAACAAAACAAAAAAAGAAAGCTTGTGGAATGCTTGTGACAATGCGCAACCCGTGAAGAAACAGTGTAAAACCTGTGAAACGTGTCAGTACCAGTTTAATCAGGACAGCGCACGTCTATGTGCCAGTGTGCGTATAATTCCAAGTTAGTATTTTGTTAGTAAATCTCTGGATAGTTTTTAATCAGTGAGCAGAACATGGCAGTGGAATTGTGTAGTTCTAAAAAAGTGATATTTTTAATAGGGAAAATTAAACATCAAATAACGATTTCAAAACTTCCATCTAATGGATAAGTTCTCGTAGTTTTGTTTTACAATATTCGAGAGGTGAATTTAACTGTTAATGAAAATGCAAATATCGCTATTCGTGAACGTTTTATCATTTGGGAAAGGGCACACATGCCTAAGAAGTCGTTGCAAAATTGTGTGAGGAAGCTTGTTAATATGTATAAAGTTTGTAGAGACTTACAAAGAAATGCAAAGAAATTACAAGACGTATTCAAGCGGCGACAACAAGAATTTGTAACTACTTTCGACAATTTGTTCGGCATTGCACACGCTGATGCATTTCAAATAATTAAAATAGAGGAAGATAGGATGTTCTTGCAGCGCTAAAAAGAGCTGAGCGAGCCGGCCAGTTAGGTAGAGGGGATAAAAAATGGCCAAAAAAAGAGGAGATGTCCCGACTTCAAGTTGTCAAAGAAGAAAATTGGCGAATCAAATATGGTTCCACTTCAACATCCTCAGCATCATACGAACCATTGGAAGAATATTCCTCTTCGAATCCTAATAAAAATATAGATAAAGAAGATTTCACAACACTGATCGAAAGCTCAGAACCTGGGTCAAGTAAATCAGTAATGAGGAAAGATTTTATTATTAAAGTTAGTTGCTGCATTAGGCAGGTGTCAATTAAGTATGTGTAATTATGTGTTTATTCTTGAAGCTACTATTGGGGGGGGGGGGGGCACGTGGATTTAACATTGACAAATTTCCGTTAAGTAAGTCTTCAATTCAAAGAATCCGAACAGAAACACCGAAGGAACGCGCGGAAAATATAAAAATTGAGTTCCAAAACGCGGTACCAGATGTAGTGACCTTACATTGGGATGGCAAACTGTTGCCTGCTTTGAGAGCTCGAAAATCGTAAGAAGAACGCTTGCTTATAGTTATTTCATATGAACGTAAAGAACTCCTCATTGCTGCGCCGAGACTTTATAATTATTCAGGCACAGAACAGGCGCAGGCTATTTGGAAGGCTATCTTAGATTGGTATCTCGAAAACAAAGTCCAAATTCTCTGTTGTGATACTATGGCTTCGAATGCAAGTCGT
Organism: Maratus speciosus; assembly: GCA_963932465.1. Lineage (NCBI taxonomy): Eukaryota > Metazoa > Arthropoda > Arachnida > Araneae > Salticidae > Maratus > Maratus speciosus. Next base: position 304,590,709 of record OZ010800.1, read on the forward strand.
TTTAATATTGCCTGTGCGCACCTCAAAAAAAAAATGATAGGGATTTGCTTTTCTTCTGGAAATCTGGTATTGAAGGCTGTATTCGAAGTGAACATTAAACAAGTGACAACAAGTCCCGATATAACACTCTTTTAAAAGCACAAAGAGAATTGGAAGAACATCTATCCCACTAAAATACAGTGCTATGGAGAAACAGTGGAATTGTTCTAACCCGTATCTGAACTTGGCAATTTGCTTGAATTTTACCGCTCTGAACTTTAAAATGTTATGATCAGAGAGGACTATCGAGAGTTGCTCAAAATTTCTGTCATATTTTTAGGTGGAGATGCAGGAAAAAATTTAATCAGACCTCTGGGTGCTATGTACCAAGATAGATGTATGGTCCGAGCGGTTTACTCCCTAAAACTGTCGTTATTTAGTTCTCATCTGAAATGAAACACCAAGGATAAGAAATCACTGTTAAACGTCTGCTTGTTTATCGTGACAATCTATGTTAAACATTGATCAATACATTTTGGCAGTTAAAGAACCTTGAAATATTTGTGCTTTTTGAAATCTTTGAAAATCTACGAAAATGTGAACGAAAGTATCTCGAAAGCTGCTTTACAGAAATTTCTCCAGCATTTATGGTATTTGACTGATGAAATAGCAGTATTAGCACGTTTTGATGATGATGATGTTGACAAAGAAACAAAATTTAAAATGATGACAATTTTACATAGAGAAAATTTCTCGACCCGTGAAAAAAACATACATTCCATCGAAGTAAGAAAGTGGTTCAATGTATGGCGAGTTTCATATATTGATTTTGTAGTAGTTTATTTAGTTATTCATTTATATCACGCGATTGTTACCTGTTATTTTATTTTTTGTACACAAAAAAGCATCGATGAGTTCATATCTATCAAAAGCCATCCATTGTTTTCTAGACTCAAAATTTATGATAGTTTTGAAGAGTCCCTCTTCATGGGAGAATAATGCTTCGTTTCCCGACGCGAAAAGGACGATCTCAATGCTCAGAGCAATGAACAATACAGCTGAAAGAGTGGTAAAATTGATGCAGGACTTTCATGATTTAATAACGGTGACGGAGGAACAAAAACAATTTTCGTTGTTGCGTACAAGGACACACGAAGGTCTATCCCGACTGTAAAAAGAAAACATTGAAATGAAAATAAGTTCAGTAATGCTTCTTTTACTGTAATATGTTAATAAGTATCTTCTTTGAATAAAATAGTGTTTATGTACCAAAGAAACATACATTTCACAACCTTTCCATAGTATTCCCCATACAAGATTTCATGTTCAAGTTTGACCTAAAGTCGGCACGGTTTACCGTTATCTGATTGCAATAATATTCTTTATTTATGTTTTTCAGGTGAAAGAGAAAAAAAATAGAGGGTATGCGTATTTGATTTTGCAAAAAAAAAAAAATTACATTGTATCCTGGGACACCCTAATATATATATATCACTTTTTCATGGACATACTAACTTCTATAATTCTGAGCAAATATCTTCTAAACTGATACATAAAATCAAAGAACTGAAAATCTCGGTCAGGTTCATTATTGAGCAAATCGCACCAAGGGGATGGAAATAGGGAGGTGGTTTGTGTAAGACGAAAAAAATCTCATAAATTCTTAATTAAAATACATATCAAAACTGTTTAAAGCTATTATTACTTCTACGAAGAGGGCCAAAAATTTATGTATAACAGATTTTTGATAAAATTAAAAATGGACTCTAGGGACAAAAAATATAGGGTTCTGGGTTTATCTCTAATCTTGATTTAGTTTTTGTTGGTGAAATTAGTACTTAACTTCGAAATCTACCTCCGTCTGTAGGCCGAACCGACAGGGATTTTTTTAATCTTCAATTCGATAGGATCTTTTGTTGCAAGGTTACGGTAGGTTTTATGAATATGAAGTCGAAAAATACGCTTTAATGATGATAAAAAGGTTTTTATAGCAGCAACCGATGACCATTCACGGAAATTTGCGAAGAACCTCGTTTTGCAATAGAAATGAAAATCGGATCAGTCCCCCAAAAATAAAGTTGTTTTACCGTGTGTCGGGACTTCGTGTCTTGATGGGGACAAAAACTGTTGAAATATGCACATCTGGCTGGGGTCGAGAGCTGCAACTTCTGGTTTTGAGCTCGTCTAGTTCTCTTGACAAGCGACGAACCGCCCGTTCCCTTTTTGCAGGCCTCTAGACAGGGTGCCGAACTTGTTTGGTACATGAGGGGTCACATGTTAATCCCCTCGAGTTGTAATGCCGTATTGCATGGTGATAGACTGAAACACGGATGTCTAAGTGGTCCTCTAAGCGAGGTACCTTTTGTGCGAGTCACCTTTGGTACCTGAGGGAGTAGTCGCGTCCCCTCGAGGTATAACGCTAGTGATATAATTGCGGAATTCTACTTGTCGATCTGACGATGTCGGTCTGACAGTATCGGTTGTTCAGTAGTTGACGCCTTAGCGCTGGCTTTGCCTTGTTTGACCACGTGATTGGCCAGTTTTTGGCTACGCCGCGTGTGTTTCGGCACCGCCTCTTGTGCAGATGTTATCTAGAGTATCGGATTCGTCACAACATTCCGCGAGGCGAAGATTATCAAGCCACAGCACAAACTTTGTTCAGTTCTTTGTTGTGGTTTGTCCTTGTGTCTCCCTCGCTCAGCTGTTTCAACTGGCGGGTTGTTGTCGTAACGGCTGAGCGTCGCATGGTGCCTTGAGGGATGTATGATTCCTTCGCGATCTCCTCTGAAGAACCGACCGCATTGAACCACTTGATTCAATATCGGGGAACTATTTAGTTTTACCGTGTGTCGGGTGGCAAAATGAGGGCATTGTATCTCAGAGGAGGAAAATGCACTTTTAAGCGCTTCGGGACGAGCGTCTCGTATACGTACCACGTAAGGTGCTCCGAATCCTTGATTATTCCAACCAGTTATTTTTATTGTAAATTTTGCCTTTTTTAATCAGGACATTTTTTCAATTCAATTAGAGAAAAAATGCAGTTTTGCAAATCAAGTGATAAAAGATTAAAAATTCTGTAAAAATGCTCCTCGCGAAGGGGTTAAATATGTCAAGTGGGGTACTGTTTATTATGAATTTTGTAGTTCCGAATCGAGTGACACCTTCTTGAAGTTGATACAATCATTTGTTACAAAGTTACAGCAGGTTTTAGGAATGCAAAGTCGGAAACTATTCTTTAATAGTGAGTACAGATTTGTTGCATTTAATTTACATTCAAAACATATTTTTTATATCATATTAAATAATCTCAAACTTATTAAATATCCTCAAAATTGCAGGAATCAGCATCAGGATCATCTGACTCTTTTTAAGATCATCAAAATTGTCAAAATCCATGCATTCATAATTTTTTATTCATTGAATCATTCATGACTTTGAATTCATAAAACCTTCCATAACTTTCTTACGAATAATCGTATTGACTTGTGTATGGTGTCATTCGAGATTCAGAATTAAAAAATCCGTAAAAAACCATACCCCACTTGACCCATTTAAAAAAAAAAAGTTGAGTTCATCCCACCCCGAGTTAAAATTCCCCCTTTTGCCCATCCAAAACATGGTAAAAGAACTATATTTTGGAGCGATTAATCGGATCTTCATTTCTAGTAACAAAACGAAGTTCTTCCCAAATTTTCATGAAGGGGCATCAGTTGTTACTGTAAAAACCTATTTTACCTGCACTAAGGTATAATTTTCGGTCTTGTATTCATAAAACTTGTCGTAACTTTCCAAAACAAAATCGTACCGTCTTGCCAATGGTGTCATTCGATTCAGAATTCAAAAATTCATAATAAACGATACCTCACTTGACCTACTTAAAAAATTTAGTTCGGCCTCCCTGAGTTAAAATTCCCCTATTTACTACCCCACTCCACCCAAAAACATGTTAAAAACTCTTTATCTTTTAGGGACTCATCGGATCTTCATTTCTAGTGTTAAAATTAAATTGTTCCCAAATTTTCGAGAATGGTCACCAGTTGTCGTATATTATTCAATTTTAGTTTCTTTTACCTGGACTATTAGCCAAGTTGTGTTGTTCGTACAGGTAACAGCCAACACATAAAGTTTTATATGTCAGCAAAGTATTTTTTTTATGGAAACAAATAAATCCGAAGCGAAAATTTCTATATTTGTAAGAAATAATAGAATTAAAAATTGATAGATTGGCCATAGTGGTCTATACTTTTTCCAGTTAGGTAACCACACATCACGCTGTTTGATTTTTTTCGGAGGGGGGGGGGGGATGCTCTAAATGTAGCGCTTACTGAGCTTCCGTCGCTTCAAAAAACAACCTTTTTAGAAATAAAACTTTATCGTTGTTGTTAATATGTAAAAGTAGTATAAGTTGGGCATGCTGCTTTTTTCTGTCATATTTTATTGTGTGTCAAGCTTGCAAGATAATTCATATTCACATTATATTTTAACAACAACAATACCCCACCTAATACTATTTTTTTATTTAAATAATTTTGTGATACTTAAATTTATGGGTTAGTCTTGTCAAAAGCTTGTCAACTCTTTCAATGAAAATAAGTCAAATGTCCCCTCCGTGGACGTCCCTACATTTAAAAGACAACCTTCATCTCAAGGACGTTTAGACAATTTAAGTTTTTTTCAATAATAAATAACTAAAAATCTTTAGGTAAGTTCTAACTTAATATATTTATTATTATTATTTTTTTTTTTTTTACGAAGGAGTTAATTTATAAACTTTGTCTCTGGCCAAAATAGTCTTCCTCCGTGGACAAGAAAATAAATTTCATAAAGTGCCATACATGACAATGCATAACAAATCATCGTTAGATAGTTTCCGAGAAATAATGTTTTTTTTTTTGTTTTTTCGATATAACGAGTTGTTCTGTTGTGAAATTATTAAACTTTTTCCAATATACGTAGTAGAGTCAATAAATTCCCGGAATTGTCGTCTACATTCACGTAGGCGTTCGTTGTAGGAGAAGTATCTTTTTTGGAGGTTGGCAGCACTGATAAGGAAAACACACAGGCATTTGGAATTCATTTCCGGTACTGTAGACGTTAGCTGCGGATCATTTGTGACAAAGCGAATTTTTCATTCGTCGGATTTTGAAATGTCGTTTTTAGAGCAGCATGCAAACATCAAATTCTGCGTTTTGCTCGAGAAATTACCTTCTGAGACGCTCGACATACTTAAGAAAGCATACGGGAACGATGAAAAAACGGCTGTGTACGAGTGGCATAAGCGTTTTCCTGAAGTTCGCACAAACATCGAAGCTGACCCTCGGACTGGGCGCCCCTCCTCTTCCACCGCAGATGAAAATGTTGAGCGTGTTCGAGGGCGTCGAGCACGTACGACGGCGTCAATCACTACGAATTTATTCCGGAAGGCCAAACTGTCAATTAAGAACGTTACCTAAACATCCTTAAACGACTACGAGATGCAATCACACAAAAACGGCCTCAAAAATGGACAACCAACGATTGGTTTCTTTTACACGACAATGCTCCACCACATCGTTGTCTGATTGTGAAAAATTAGCTTGTCAGACACAATGTTACCACTCTGGAACACCCTCCTTATTCCCCCGACCTATCACCAGCAGATTTTTACCTGTTCCCGCGACTTAAAATGAAATTGACGGGACACCGTTTAATGGGTTTAGATGAGTTGATCGAAAATGCGACGAACCTACTGAAAAACGTCTCAAAAAATGGATTCATGGAGTGTTTTGAACAGTTATACGAACGCTGGAAGAAGTTTGTTGATGCAGGAGGAAAGTACTTTGAAGGCCAATAAGGTAAAATTATTGTTCTATTTTCTAATAATTTGTAATTGACCTATTCCGAGAATTTTTTTGATCGTACCTCGTAATAGTTGCATTTGCAGTTTGGAAAATTTCTCAGTGGTCATCATAAATAAGGTAAGAAAAGCAAATTTTATACAGCTTTAACATTGAATGTAATAAAAAGAAATGAATCATTATAGCAACCTGAAAGCCAAGTAGTTAAAAATTCAAAACTTATTTTTGTGACCCTCGTGGAAGTCCCTTCCGTGGACTTGGGATATCGATTTTTACTGATATTGTCTAGCTTATCAGTCATCGGTAATTTATCAAACATTGTGTGCAGTATAAGGAGGTCTCAAACACAATGGGAAAATTCAAGAGTAATGAAATCCTGATTCGTATTGTTTTTCAGAAAATTACATGCTCTAAATTCAAAAGTTTGAAACAAATTGTTTAGTCACTTTTACCTTTTAATACCATAATATCTTTGAAGGCCAATAAGGTAAAATTATTGTTCTATTTTTTAATAATTTGTAATTGACCTATTCCGAGAATTTTTTTGACCGTACCTCCTAATAGTTGCTTTTGCAGTTTGGAAAATTTCTCAATGGTCATCATAAATAAGGTAAGAAAAGCAAATTTTATACAGCTTTAACATTGACTGTAATAAAAAGAAATGAATCATTATAGCAACCTGAAAGCCAAGTAGTTAAAAATTCAAAACTTATTTTTGTGACCCTCGTGGAAGTCCCTTCCGTGGACTTGGGATATCGATTTTTACTGATATTGTCTAGCTTATCAATCATCGGTAATTTATCAAACATTGTGTGCAGTATAAGGAGGTCTCAAACACAATGGGAAAATTCAAGAGTAATGAAATCCTGATTCGTATTGTTTTTCAGAAAATTACATGCTCTAAATTCAAAAGTTTGAAACAAATTGTTTAGCCACTTTTACCTTTTCTGCGTGAATTACCTTTAACAATTTAATCAGAAAAATAAGCTGGAGAAAGAAATAGCATACCGTACAGGGGCTAATAAAAAATTTATTAACTAGAGAACAGGAATTCTACTTTTTCAGAATTTAGAGTCGCCCCCCGCATTTCCATTACTTCATTTTCTTCTGATGGACTGATGGCTTCTATTATTATGAAACAGCCATTATAAATGACGTGTTAGGTCAAGATGAAAGAGCAGCCGTAAAAAGTTAGAACTCTGATTTTCTGGTCAGAATGGGGGGAAAAATGGCCATAATTTTTTTTTTTTACGCCTGCTCTTTCATCTTCACCTAACACTTCATTTATAATGCCTCTTTCATAATAATAGAAGTCACCAGTCTATCAGAAGAAAATAACTCGGTTAAGCGGGACTCTACTACAGTACAAAACATATTTCAATTTTAAGACTTAAAGCACACGTTTTATTTTATGTAAAATGACGTCATTCGCATCCGCTTAAGATTTCCACATTTACGATCTACTCTTAATCATCTACAGTAAAACATGCATAGCACATCACTATCGCGAAATAATTCACAGATGCACCAAAAAATTCCGTCATTCAAGAAAATCGAAAAAAAAACCGGCTATCTAATGATTGATAGATACATACAATTAAATATAGTACATAAGAGCTCCATTGTTTTAACAGAAATCATTCGTTTATATTTTTTTTCAAAATAGCACGTATTTTAATTACATTTTCTTTCGGTTGTTACGAGAAAATGGCAACAAAAATATATAATTAATATTTTAAAACTATTTTCCCTTTACTTTCTACAGAAATGGAGTACTTCCGTTGCCAATATTAAGCAAACGGCTCCAAAAACTACAAAAAAATTAATATTTCAAAAATAAATGGAGGTACAGCATTCAAACAAAGTGCATTTAAAAGAACTTTTTTTTTCCCAATACGACGGTATAAAAATTGAAAATGTGCGATGCTTAAAAGTTTAAAAAATTGCTTTGTTTCGTATGCTTTGTTTTACGGCTAGCTTCTGTAAGGTAACGTTATTTTTTGGACACAAAATAAGCTGGGAGAAAGAAATAGCATACCGTACCGGAGGCTAAAAAGAAATGTGTACCAACTACGCACGATAACTGGTCATTTATGTCTTCATTTAAATTTTTAAGTGTAAATCTCCCATCCCATGTCATCCGTGTCCATGTCAGAATTTAAAAAGATCAGAAAGTTGCGAATAATAAAATAGAAAACTCGGCCACTAATATAAAGTTATTTACTATTAAGCATAAATGAAAACACCTATGCAATTTTTAAGATTTTTTACATACTTTTATAAAATAGATTTTTTTTTTTACTATTTGTACCTTTTCATCAGAATGACTCAAATGCAGCGGACTTCACTTTTCTCATTCAGGCTCGAGGACCCCTCTTTCCCTATCCCAATTGATACGCGGTCCACAATTTCAAAATCAATAATGTAATGGCAGATAAAATTTATATTTGTACAATTGACCCAACCGGACGTTTTATTCGCACTCATTTATGTATTATTAAAAAAATAGATGTTTGCCATATATTGATATCTAGTGACGTCAGAATTTTCGCCATGATATCTGATCTATATCAACCACTGTGAGAAAGCAAATGCAGCGGTGAATTAGCTGTCTAAATCAATCTAGCTTTGTGGGCTTTATAAGTTATACGTACACTAATATACACACGACAGTAAACACATATAACATTCATTTAGCTTCTTTTAATTAGATAAAAACTTATAACAACATAGTTTTTTACAACTGCCAACCATCCAATTTTGGTCTTTGCTTTTTTCAAATCAAATGATCATATTTGAACAAAAACTTTTATTTATTAGTTGAAATCAAACTTAATTCAAATACTACCACAAACAAATAAGTCACAATTGATTAAATACATTTACTAGTTCAAAGTACGTTTATTTGATATATAGAAAACCCCTAAAGATTGAAGGATATGCTTTTTCCAGTTTTATTAATCGCAGTAATTATATAAGAACTGCATTTGGAAACAATTTTCAAAAGTTTTTTTTTTTTAGCAACTAATTTTTTCAATTGAAAATCAGTTAAATTTTTAAATATCTAGGACTCAATTTACATTTATGTCAAGCAATCTAAAACAAATCGTTACAATATGATGCGAAATATTGTTTGCTTTGTGCAATGGAATATTTTGTTTATCGTTACTTTGCATGTCACGATGTATTTTATTTCATTAAAGTTTAATGATCAAATACTACACTGCTTCAATATACAGCTACATTTCAATGTTTATAACATACTTTGTACAATTGCGAAAGGTTGTCTAAAACAGATTTTGCGTATATTATCATTAATTAATATTAAATGGATCCAATATTTTTTCCCCACAAATATTGAAACAAAAAAATTAATTTAGTTTAGATAGCAATTAATGAAAGGAAATTGAAACTGTTTCAACAGAAAATTATAAAAAATTAATTTCTGGAGCAATTGTCATTAATTACAGACAAAAGTGTCTTAACTGTTAGTAATCTAATGCCAAACCAATGAAGGAAGGCGTTCTATAGTAATTTCTTGCCTCAAATTTCTATATTTTTTAAATAACACTTCTTGAAACGCACGCGTTGAAATATGATAGTACACTATAGAAACAAAAATCGTTTGTATTTGCTTATGTTCAGTTTCTAACATCTTTTTTAAGCTTTGAAGGTATAACATCATCTATGGGAACATTTTGGAATTAAATTCGTTAATTTCCAAACAAAACTTTCTATCATGAGAAGCAGTTTTGCACAAACGGCACTCTCGTATACCGATGGTTTGTTTTATAATTAAATTTCAAATTTATCAAGGAATTTTGGCGCACGTAGCACATTACTGATGAACTCACTAAAACTTTTGAAAGATTACTGAAAATACGGGTATTATGATTAAAAGATCTTTCAGACATTGGTAGTTCCTGCAATCAGAATTAGAAATTCAATAAAACCTTAAATTAGAGAAACATTTAAATAACTCTTTGGAAAATATAAATTCATCTTTCAAAAATTAATCCCACGCATTAAATACATAGAAACATCATTTTAATTTATTTCTAGAATTTAAATGTAAGACTATATTCTCGAAATTTATGGCGAGAAATATGGCATTGAGAAAAATATCATTAAACATCCCTTTATTCGTAAATTTCTATGTTACGATGCATTTTATGTCTGCGCTCTTTGAAGTTTACGATCAGATTAAGCACCATTTTAATATTTAAACCATTCCAATGTTTATAAAAGTCTTTGAACAACTACAATTAACTGTCGAAAATTTGAAAAAGAAATTCTGCTTTCACGTGTATAATCAATAATTTATATTAAATGAGATCTATATATTTTGTTTATCGTTTTGGAGTGCAAAAATGATAAACTGAAAGTGGAAGCATAATAATTGCTAAGAAAAATAAGGGACTTCAAAATTGTAGCATATACATTTATTTTAAAAGCAAGTAAATTTAAATTTCAGAATCAAAAAATGAAACAAACAATAACAAAAAAATCCAGAATAGTCCGAGATTGATAAATATTTTTCAATATTTAGATTGCCTCCATACACTCACAGAAATACTTTCCTTAATTCACGGAAATATTACTACAGCTTTGCTATCGGTATACAGGGTGCAAAGGAAAGTCCCTTTAACTTGAAAATACTTGCGAATGGAAAGAGATACACCTATGGAAGTGAGGTAACGGTATAGTAAAGAGACTACGCCCGACCTACTGTAAACGACGACAGCGCCCCTAGTGCCGAAATTTGGAAGATAGCCATTGCAAATCGAAAAAGAAAAGAGATAGAGCAAAATTTCCAGTTAGAATGTTTTAGAGCATCAATTAATTAGTACGAAGCGACATTTGGTTCACACGGATAAGATAAATCGTCGCCTGTATACCCAAAAACGTCCAAAATTGATGAGCGACGATTGTACTTTGCATATTCACATTCCGGAAATGTAGCAGTGCACAGCTGCAAATTGTGACGGTCTACTGTGCTGTAATGTCTGTAAAAATTTAATTTCTAATGCATTTAAAATTTTAGATTAACCATTTCAGAACAAAAGAATTCTGTTCGTAAACTGATGAAATAATTGACTGATACCAGAATATTCAAACGAATTTCTTACAAATAAAAGCCCACTAATTTGCACTTTCATTACAAAAGCAAAATTCTATTAAAATAATCTTGGTGCCATTTGTCAGTTTTGGAATTAAAATTATGTGTCTAGACCGTCTAGCCACCTAATTTCGCACTTGAAAGGGTGAAATCTATGTCGTCGTATTGAAGAGGCTTGCAATAAACGTTCCATGCTGAGAAATGTGCATGCAGAAATACTCTCACGAATACAAACGTGTATCGTGTGCAATGGTGAAATTTTCGAACATACTGAATATTAACTTTTGATCACTGTGAGGCAGTTTGTTTTTTTGTGTGTGTGTGTGTGATGTTATCAAAATGTATTGAGATAAGTACGTATTTATATAATAAATTGTGCGTATTTCTTCATACTTCTGGTTATTCCATTCAAACATTTACAGAAAATGGAGTGCATCAATTTCGGACATTTTTGGGTATACAGGCGAAGATTTATCTTATCCATGTAAACGAAATGTCGTTTCGTACTAAATAATTGATACCCTAAAACTTACTAATTGGAAATTTTGCTCTATCTCTTTTCGTTTTCGATTTGCAATGGCTATCCTCCAAATTTCGCCACTAGGGGGCGCTACTGTCGTTTGCATTAGGTCGGGCGTAGTCGCTTTACTATACCGTTACCTCACTTTCATAGCTGTGGCTCTCTCCATTCACAAGTATTTTCAGGTTAAAGGGACTTTCCTTTGCACCCTGTATATTTGAGAATTGCAGAAATTTACGTTCTTTTTTCTGTTCTAGAATAGAAAATTTCCGTATTCTGAGAAAGTTGTTTTTTAAAAAATACGCCCCTCTTTCTTCCGTAGATTCGCTTGCTTTTGAACATGGAACTGCGTTCGAATAGAGCATCTTAACTACTCGACCAGCGAACACTTGGCAGAGTGCGAGTTTAAAATGAAGATGCAGGTTTTCTGAAAATGGGGGATTAGTAAGGCTTGTTAAATTTCTTGTTCAGAAAACTCGGAAATTTAAACTTAATTTCAGGGACATTTCATCGTTATGAAAGAATGGTTGGTATTTTAACACTTATAGAATAATAAAGGATAAAAATATTACGTATTAGACATATTTTCAATAAAACATAATTTGTTTTTTAGATGTAAAATATGAATATTAATTTTTTAGATAAATTCGAGAAGAAATGTTTTTTTTTTTTAATAAAATCGATTTTTTTAAATTGATTGAACTACTATATATTTTTAAAATGTGTTCATTTAGAATATATTTTTTTAATACTCTAAAAAATAAAATGCGAATAAGTTTAAATGAATGAGAAAATTGCTGCTTTAACAAATTCGAAAGCATTATTGTTGTTTGTTTGTTTTTAAATAAATTAGGAATTTTAATTTGTTGAATTTTCGTTTTTCATTTTAAAAATAAATTCGAACTTTCGTATTAATACAGCCAATACGCATGCGTGCAAGGAATAAACGGAATATTTCCGTCTTTTTAAAACTTCCGTGAAGAATTAAGGGAAGAACATGTTTTCTAGGAGTACGGAAATTATTTGTTTAAAAATGAGGAATAATTTAATATAGAAAAACGAATTTTTCTGACAGTTATGATATGCAATTTTTATCCACATACTTTTAGTAATATTAACGCCTTACTTCTTAAATCTAGAGCTGGACGATATCAGAAATTTAATATCGAAATATATCAAGGAGTTAATATTGATATTGTTGACATATTGCGATAACTACCTTAATGTGCGTAGAAGTTGAAAAAAATCCTTATTTCGAAAGATAGGTAGGTAGCAGCAATTTAAATACAAACAGATCTAGAATGCAATGAATCAATTGTTTTATACCTATTTTCTCAGATTATCCCTTAACCCATTAAAGCCGGATGCTAAGAAAACTTGTCATGTAAGGCGAATAAAACTTTTAAATTTGAATACCAGTATTTTAGTTTGGAAATTTTCACATTATCTAATCTCAAATTTTGAGCGATTAAATATTTCAAAATTACAATGTGGGAAAGACTAGTGTCGAAGGATTAAAAGAAGTGTAAAAGAGGCTCGTCGTTAACGGGTTAAATAAATAAATATATATATACTAGCAAAACCCGCGACTTTGCTCGCGTAATAGTTGAAATATAATAAGTGATATTTGTACGTCTAATTTTTATTAGAAGATATACTTTTAGGAATAATTCAAAAATTACTAATTAAGTCACAGTTTGACTAAAGTTCATTATTACACTGCATTAGGCAGAAAACAGACTTAAATTAATAAAAAGAACTAAAACTAATTCTAAATAAATAATAATTTAGAAAGTATTTTGAAGCTTTTATGCTCATTTCAGATTGAAGTTTTGAATTTTTTAGAAACCGTTCTTAGTACTTATTTACATCTTAAAATTAATCACCATGTCAAATTCCAAGCTTCTTGTCTAACGGTGTACCACCTCTCTGGTTGTAGTGGCACTGACAAAAAATGCCTATGTTGAAAAGAAGACGGTCATCAGTAATTTGCCAAAATTAATTTTGAAATCGGCTTGGTATTTCCTAATATTCCATAGAAAACGTAATTTAGAAAATTTTTAGGGGCTTTTTTTAAATGTTTGTTGTTTCTTCCAACCCCCAGGTGGTAGTGGCATGGACATAAAATATAGCTCGTGTATAAGATCAAACAATGCCACCGTTGATACGCAACCATTAATTTTGAAATCGGTTAATTATTTCACTGAGATTGCATAGAAATCGTAATTTAAGACAATTTTGTACGCTTTTCGCTCCTTCCCTTCGCTTCACCCCCTTTTACATTTCGAATTTATTTTCGATAGTACTTAGAGGGCATTTATATTATATAAGTAATCACCATGGCATATTTAAAGTATCTAGCCTCTTCACTATCACAGAAATCGCAATTTAAAACGTTTTTTGCTCATGCAACTCTCTGGTGGTTGTGGCACCGACATAAAATATAGCTTATGTTTGAGCAAGTTCTATCACGAACAATTTGCAACAATTATTTTTGAAATCTGTTTAGTATCTCATAATATTGCATAAAAATCGTACTTTAGAACGTTTTTAGAAAGCTTTTCACTCACTTCATCCTCTTAAATTCAGAATTTTCTTCCGACGGTTCTTAGAAAGCATTTGCATCTTTTAAGTAATTACCATGCCAAATTTCAAGATGTTAAATCCCTTAGTATCACAAAAACGCAATTTAGAACATTTTTTGCTCCTACAGCCCCCAGTTGATAGTGACAACAGCATAAAATATAGCCAGTGTTGTAGCAGGTACTTTCACCATCAATTTGCAACCATTACTTTTGAAATCGATTTGATATTGCCTGAGACTGCGTAGAAATCTCAATTTAGAATGTTTTTCGCGCCTTTTCACACCTTTTAGATATTGGATTCTTTAGAAACTATTCTTAGGGAGCATTCACATCTTATAATTAAGTACCATGCATAATTTCATTTTGCTAGCCACTGGCAGTATCACAACAATCTCAATTTAGAACGTTTTTTGATCCTTTAACCACCAGGTTGTAGCGACGCCAACATATAATAGAGCGTATCTTAGAGCAATGGCTGTTACCATCAATTTCCAATCATTACTTTTGAAATCGGTTTGGTACTTCCTCAGATTGCGTAGAAATCGCAATTTAGAACTTTTTTAGAACGTTTTTCGCGCATTTTCACATCTTTTAAATTTCGAATTTTTAGGAAACGTTTTTAGAGATCATTTATATGTTATAATTTACCATCATGCCAAATTTCATGTTTCTAGGTCCTTCAGTATCATAAAAAGCGCTATTTTGAACGTTTTTTACTCCTGCAACCCCAAGGTGGTAGTGACACAGACATAAAATACATCATATGTTAGAACAAGGCTTATCACTATAAATTTCCAACCATTTCTTTTGAAATCGGTTTGATACTTCCTGAGATTGCGTAGAAATCACCATTTAGAACATTTTTTAGAACGCTTTTCGCGCATTATAACCCCTTTTAAATTTCGATTTTTTAAAGAAATGTTCTTATATGTTATAGGTAACCACCATGCCAAATTTCATGTCTCTAGGCCCTTCAGTAGCCCAAAAATCATTGGGCGATAATCGCTGGAACGAGGTGTTGAATAACTGCGCTCGATAAAGTAAGTATTTGAGAAGGTATCGCGATATTGGTACGGAATATTTTGAGCTTTTTTCATGGTTTAATGTCGCGGTGAGGAAAGAAAAATGTTTTTGGGATATATTGGTAAAGTCAGGACTTAGATATTGATATTAGAATATATCGTCAAAGGCAGAACTTGGATATTGTTATTGTGATAATTAAAAATATCAATACTTGTCGATATATTAATAAATGATCCACTCCTACTTAAGTCATTGTGACATTATCATGCATCCGTATAAGGGTATCCTAAATGCGATTCATGTTTTTTGAAATTCAAATATCTTCATGCTCACTGCTCCGTACGTATATACATCTTTAAATAGAAATTTTATTAAAATTTCAATTAGATAGATTTTTCGCAGGCGTTCAATAACACAGTAATATATTTAAATAAATGATGCATAGGAATATCTGTAGCTGTAAGTCAAAATAAGAGTAGGAAGTAGGTTTGTATAAAGTGACTTTTATTGTAACACATACTAAAATATAAATCATGACATAAACACGAGTGTTACTTAAATACTTCCTTACCATAAAATGAACTGTACGACAGAAGTCTGAGGGCCGAGCCTGGCCTTCACGCTTTCCGGGCCGGACCAGCATTATTTTTAATCCAGTATTATTTTAACTTTACTCTTCCGAGAGTTCTACCCAGACCGTTATTTCCAGGCCAGGGCCTTTCCTGGCCAGTAATAATGAAGTCTAGGTCTAGCACGGCTTGAGTCCAATGAAATAAATCTGACAAATGTAGACCTCTAAATTCTTCCCCCGAGCCCATATAGGGCTGGGATTTTATTTATTTATTTATATAAACATTATAGAGATATTGTACATTTGTTTTGCAAAATCGTTAGAATTTAATTTGGTTTAATAAATGACAGATATATATATTTAAAAATCTACTTTTTCCTGTGTAGAACTTACGATTTCCTGTTACCGTTTGTTTCTTTCATTCTAAACGGCGCTGATTTTCTTATTCAATCTGCATTTGAATGAAATTTTCTAAGTCAATATTTTAAATCAATGTTTCTGTATGTATAGCTAAGTGATCAATATTGTTATTATTCTATATTCCATGCATTTCGAATAACATCGAAAATAAAATCTATGGATAAGCAAGTATGCTTTTTGAAAATTTTTTATTGTATAATAATGTTGCTTCAGAAATATCAGCATGTTTTGTAGAAATTCAGTCACGCAGTACCAAGCTCGGGACGAACTTTTAGATCTTTTACTGGTCCGGGACGCTAACTATTTTGTACGGGCATTGGCACGGGTGAATTTTAGCTTTAATACCAGGACGAGATGAGCAATAATTTCTGTAGTCCGAGCCTGGATATTTCATTCCGTGCAGACATCTGCTTTACGACAATTACAACATATGTGAAAAGAATATAATATTGATGTTTCGAAATCATCAACGTTAACACATATCTACCTGTGTCAAATGACACCTTTTAAATGACTTCAATTTTGTGACTTCAATTTTTTTTTTTTTTTTTTTTTTTTTTTTTAGGTTAAAACAATCATAATTTATTTGTAACACATAGCGCTTATTTTTATACTTACTAATTTTAAAAACTGCAAGCAAAATAAACATTTCATGAAAAATTTAAACAGCGCATTTGACATATATAGAACTAGTGGTAAGACATCTACATAAACTCGGGTGACAATGAAAGTATGAAACAATTCTAACAATTCCAGTTAGCCTGTTGATTACGAATTGTATGAATGCAGAAGGGCCTGAATGGTTATGTGCACAGTACCATAAGATATATTCTGAAATGCACAAGAAATTCTTAAACAGTTTATGGTCCAACAGTCCAATGTTTCTCACCACATTTCAAATTCAATTAAGGATTTGCTAACACAGCACTTATTAACATACTTGCCTGGCAGCCAAAATTTTCCAAGAATCTCGAATGTATTTAACAATCTATGTGGGGTAGAAAATGGTTGGGTAAGACTGCCTGGATCAAAATTATTTGTTTTTACCACCAGAAAACGCTTATTGAATGCTTCGTATACCGTCCTGGACGTAGTGCTAAATCCCTAAGATTCTTGGGAAATCCTGGACGTATAGAAAACCTAGGAATGACGAATAAAAGACTGCAAACAAGTGGCAACAATAACAAAAAGTCCTTCCGGCCAGTGCCGGGAGGAAGAGATAGCTTTCATATTCCTTATTTTAAAAAAGCCAACTAATATTATTCAAACACACGAAGCTCAGTTAAGTGGAAACCGAATGTAGGAGATTCAATACTAATTTTTATCACTACTAAATTATTATGAATGAGAATTTCGCAAAATTAGTCAGCTTTATCCAAGCTGCTTTTATTTAAAGTAACTTATATTTCGCTGCCAAATTCGGCGATTTCTTAAAGTGCCTGGCATTTTAAAACAACATGGTGGATGAGGCTAACCAGTGAACTTGGTCGAGAACTTAGTAATTGCTGTGCACATGCTCACTCACATCGGAATCGGTTGATACATACGAGTGCTGTCGTAGGCAAAAAATCAGATTTTTCAAAATGTCATCCACGTTAGAAATTGAAACTGCTAAATCTGAGCCATTTTTTAAGATGAAGACCAACAAAAAATGCTCCTGAATCCTTATATCAAGGTCAAATACTTAAGAAAGAAACCTTTTTCAATTTCTAATTTTTTTTCACCTCACTTTAAATATATGTATTTTTAATTTAATGGCCGCCATTTTGAAACAAGATGGCTGATGAAGCTGGCCAGCGAACTTGGTCGAGATATTGATGTATACTACCCACTTCTTCCATCGAAATAGGCGAATACGTGTGGTATCGCGAGACAAATACAAGATCGTTTCAAAGTGTTAGCCATGATAGAAATTCAAAGTGCAATAATTCAACCACTTTTTAAGATATAAACAAAAGAACAAATTTTCAGAAACAAAAACTGCTCCAGAATCTTTGTATCAAGGCCAAACACTTTTCCAATTTTTTAATACCTCATTTTAAATTTTAAATTACATTTTTTTTTAAAATGGCAACCCTTTTGAAACAAGATGGCGAATGAAGCTGGCCAACAAACTCGGTCGAAACATTGGTATGTACTATGTACAGACCAAGTTACATTCAAATCGGTTCATAAATACGCCTGTTATCGCGTGACAAAAATCAAGTCGTTTCAAAATGTCAGCCACGCTAGAAATTCAAAATGCTATAACTCAGCCATTTTTTAAGATATAGATGAAACAAAAACTGCTCCCGAATCTTTTTATCAAGGTCAAACACATAAGAAAAAAATATTTTTTCAATTTTCAATTTTCTGGTACCACATTTCAAATCAAAATTTTTCTTAAAATTTTAAATGGCCGCCATTTTTAAACAAAATGGAGGATGAAGCTGGCCAACGAACTCGGTTGAGATATTGGTCTGTACTATGTATAAACGAAGTTACATCCAAATCGGTTCATAAATACGCCTTTTATCGCGTGACAAAATTCAGGACGTTTCAAAATGTCAGCTTCGCTAGAAATTCAAAATGCTATAACTCAGCCATATTTTAAGATATAGACAAAACAAAAACTGCTATGGAGTCTTTGTATAAAGGTCAAATACATAAGAAAAAAATATTTTTCCATTTTTAATTTTTTGGTACCACATTTTAAATTTTAAATTTTTTTTAAATTTTTAAATGGCCGCCATTTTGAAACAAAATGGCGGATGAAGCTGGCCAACGAACTCGATCGAGACATTGGTATGTACTATGTACACACCGAATTACATACAAATCGGTTCATAAATACGAGAGTTACAGTGTGACATAGGTCAGATATATATATATATATATATATATATTGATATATATATATATATATATATATATATATATATCAATTTTGAACGGAGGGTAGTTTCGGGGTCTGGGGGTCATCATCGATGAAAATATACCAAAATTTTTTGAAATCGCTTTCCTCCGAACGGCTGCAATAGGTAGCTTTTTGTAAAGAAAGCTACCTAAAAGTAAAGGATACTGCACCCAATGTAAATTTTTTTTGCCCATTCAGACAAAAAATGTTCGCGAGCCACTTGTAATTGACAAGCCAAATTGAATGTTTTATGTTGTCATCAAAAGTGATACTACCAGATACGTAAAAAACATCATTTTGTTTTAAACAGAGAGCAAATATTTGTATTTATCAAGGAATGTTCTAATATTCTGAACCAGTTAAAATGTTATTACTTTCTTCACATATTAATTGTACTTTTAATTTGTTTATTATTTTTCCAAACTTTTATGTTAAAATAGTCTACAAACTGTATAGATTTAAACACCATTCAGTTTTATGTATATTCTTTCCATGGGCAATGCATTAAAAAACCTTTTTATTAAAAGTTTATAGTACGCCAATCTTTTTACTTAGAGCTGTAGATAAGACCTATATTCATTTCAAGCTCCTTAAATCTATGTTTTATAACCTAAATTTATGGTGTAAAATATTCTCAAACTCTGTCATTAAAATTTGATTTAATCATCACTTTACATATTACGATATATTTTATGATTGTAATGTTTGAAGTTTACGACCAAACGCTAAACTTTTGATATACGACTGTTTCAGATGTATATAACATGATCTACACAATTGCAATTGATTGCCGAAAACTACAAAATGGATCTTCATTTTAGTTTTACGATCATTAATTTTTAATAAATGGTACATAATTGTTTTACTTCATATCTTTACATGTCATCAAAATAAATTTATTTTAGACACCTAATTAACGGAGTAAGAAGGGTTGTATAATTCAAGATGTTATTTTGAATTTCATTATTAGTTTCGTAAATAAATTACTTCGTCAAAAATTTTCTTGTATATTGAATCAAAAATCATGTTTACAGATAACATAAATTTTTAAGCATAGAAAAGTTTATTTGTGAAATGCAGTTTATTTTCTTCCTTTCTAATTTTAGTTTTCATTTTTCTAAAGCTTTATAAATTATAGATATTTTACAATAAATTAGAAAAATAATTTTCATGGGTTTGAAGAAAACCATTTTGCCTGTCATTTATGTGTTTGGTGTCCATCTAGTTGCCAGATAAGGGAATGTTTTTATTCAAACTGTCAAACACTTTTTCCGACTAGTAATCTTGGCCTTTTTTTTAATCATGGAATGTCTGTCACTAAATAAAGCGAAAATAGTATTCTGAAATAGCGGTAGTTATTTTAGACGAATCCCCATTTCGGTAGCACAAGGTGTACAACATATTAGATTTTTGTGACGCCATGTAACCTTTATTCCAACAGTGTTAGAGAAAAAACTCCTGATGCTTCAAAACTGGATTTAGATAATGCATTGCATCTTATTTTTTAACGGAGTGAAATTTCGATTGTAGTGAGAAAGGCATAACTGTCCTTAGTTTTTAATTTGATGTTCTTATGCATTTCCAGCACAGAAAAGAAATAAATAGAGAAGGTAACAGAAAGTAAGAAAAACAAACCTGTCCAGGAAAAACTATCCTGGCAGCCAGTCTGTTGAGTTTGGCAAGCTCAGAGGGTGTGGTGTCGAACCTAGCTGCGATGCCAGCAAGGGTATCTGACGGTTGCACCTGAAAAATGGAGAGATAATTTATTAGACAGTGAGCAAAGTAACATGTGAAATTTGTATTTCTGAAAAATTGAACTGATTTTAAATTGAATTTTTCAACATGGTTCATTATAGGATTTTTTTGTCCTTTTTTGATTTCCACGGTAACTTTCCCAACACGCGAATTTAAAAAAAAAATGATGATATGTAGAGTTTACAAAGTTATGCAATCTGCAATATTTTTTTTTTTTTTTCAAAATCAACTTTGAGGTGGTAGATATATTTACGGAATACATTTTGAGCTTGTGTTACACATTCATAGTAAAACATGAAGAAAACATTTGAAGTAAAAATTGCTTCTTTTTATCAACTCTGTCGAAACCTAACAAAATAGTTATTGCCAACAACATTAAAAATATTTTTGAACAAAAATTTTAAAACCCTAATTTACATATTTTGTAGACTGCTCTTGCTGTTCATATATTGACTCTAAACTTTCTTCGCATTTAGGCAGACATCATGTGCAAATTCTAAGGCATGTGGTTGACAAATTTAAAATTAATTTAATAATTCTACCGTTGTATCAATTTCAAATAAAAATGAAGTTTCATTTAGATTTAGGCATTCAAAACCATGTCTCTTTTTACATGGCGTAATTCCTTTTCGTTTCTGTTAATAAGTGCTTCATTATAACTATTGTGGGTAGTGACGCTGTACTTGAATCCAAACGTGTAGATGGCGACAGAGTCGCACTCCCATGAGACAAAATCTTTTCTGTCAAGATTAAGGTGGGAAACAAACTAGACAGACAATGAAGAATGTCTATATGTTTGCTGTTTAAAACGTTTCTAGTCACTAAATGATAATTAAATATTAAAATATGAAAACGTTATTCAAATTGCATGAAATTTTGGATAAAAGTGTTTTTTAGTGTGCTTGTTATGATTCCAAAGTTAAAATTACAAAACAAAAAAGAAAATAGCGGATCCAATATGGCGGACTATAAAAGTTTCAAAAGGTATTCAGTTTGTATGAAACTTCTTATTTTGGTCCTTTTGAGAATGATCATTGCGATTGAAAAGATTAAAATTTCAAAAAAGAATTAAGCAATTTACCTAATTTATTCATAAAAATGTACGTAATTTAAGTAATTAAGTAATTTATCTAATTTAGATAAATACGAAATATATTCATACAAATTTAAGTACTATATGTAATTTATGTAATTACATAATTTAAGTAAGTTCGAAATGAAAGGGTGTGATGCAATAGAAAGCCGCAAAAACGCATCTTTCACCATTTTCGTCCTATTCTATTTTCGCGAGAAATTGTCTCGATACCTTATCATCAATTTTTTGCGCGATTCTTATACATATTTTGACATTTGTCCAACTGCCAACCTAATTCTTCAAATTTTAATGCAATAAATAAGATTATTACTTATACAGATAAGAAAATGTAATTATATCGGTTAAATGATTGAGAATTCTTTTTATTTTTTTTATACTAAACTTGTGTAACAAATCCATTTATGTTTACGGTTATAATACTTATTTGTAATATAATAAATAATAATGTATTAGAAAACTAAATAATCTAAAACTTTCAAAAATCTTTCCTAGCCAAACTAATGTAAAAGCCATTAATTTAAAAATTTTTTAAGCGAATAAAAGAGTGACATTTCTACTTGTTGTTGTAAAAACCAGAACGGAATGTATAATAGCAGTTTGTAGCAGCTGGGTTTTTTTTTAATCATTAATCAGATAATAGTTCGGGATATTTTCTCCTTGAATTAAGCGGCGGAACTCTGCGGAATTTATAAACTTAGATGTGTTTGAAACAAAAAAATAGTAACATTTAATAAAAAAAACAATTATAAAAATAATTATGAAATTATTAATTTATATGTTGTCAATATAATTTATCCAAGATAAGTAAATAATTTACTCACCATCATCTTGTGAATCTATTTCAAAGCATTAAAATCGGATGATATGGAAAAATGTAGCACATGTTTGTATCTTGCTGTTTTTGCTGTTCTCAGATTTTCCTCGCCCGATCGTCACTTTTGAAATGATGCAAATAGTCGAGATAAAATGAAAAATATAGATTCTGACATTCCACATACTATTCTAGTCAATTGCATAATCAAAATTTCTTAAATAGTAACTTTATTTTTCAACTTTTGGCCAACTTTTCGGGTTTGCTTGGCTAACATTGAATGTGGCAATAGCATAGCAAAGGGAGTCAAATCGCTCGTTCTTTTATTTATTTTCAGCCTCTTTTAATCACTTTGAATTAAGGAGCCATATCATTACTCGATATTTTTACAGATACTGTTTTCAGAATTATTAACAATCGTGTTTAATTGAATTCTTACTATTTTCGTGAGACTTTTCTCCTCGATCTCGGAGCGAAGTTTTCTGCTCGTCGGCACAAAGTTTTTGATAGTCGTTGATAGTGAAGTTTCGACGTTTTCTCCTCAATCTACAGTGGGAATGCAAAGTTCACTTTATCGTCAATTGTAAAATGCACGTAAAATTGTAAAGTTTTATAATGACGATACTAATTTGTTGAATATAATAAAATATTAGCGGTTATACTTAATGCAAAATAAGAATTGTAGGGTTGTCAACTAAATATATATTATAATATTTTAAAAATTTTGATCAAAAGTGGTTAAAACCACTTTTAAACCATAACATTTAAAAATTTTATTAAAAATTGTCATATTGTTAGTTTTGAACAAAACTAATATAAAGAAGCAATTTTTAAACAAAAAGTTTTTCCAATGTCTTACTTTTAATGAGTAATAACATAAGGTCGAGAAATATAATGAGGTTAAATTTAACCCTTAAAATGAATTTGGACAGCAAAAAATAGTTGCGTATTACATATAAGCCCTGCATATCCCCAAATTTTGTTTTATTGTTATTTGCTGGTTGTAAACGTTTCCTTGTCAATTTATTTTCCCTCACTTTTTTTCATACTTTATTGTACGTTAATATCAATACTTACACTTTTTAAAAAATAAATCAAATCAGAAATGAGATCCTAAACTAAATTCATTCTTTTCCGTCATATCATACAGGAGCATATGACATGTTCAAATCATATGTACTTAAAATGCCTCGTGATTAAATATAATCTCATATTAAATCATTTTGCATTTCTTCAGATTTCAATAGAAGTTGTTTAACAATATGTACTTGTTCAGTTTATTGCAGAATAAAAGTTCCGCGTATCAAACCAAACTGTCAAAGCATTATTTTGGAATTATAATGAATATGTGTGCCGTTTTCGTTTGGTGAAGTATTTGACTGAATATAAGGCGAAAAGGTTTTTAAATTTCGCCTAAGACTTAAATAGTTGTAATGAAATGGATTCCACTTTAAACGGCTGTTTAATTTTTTTAGGCATGGTGTACAAAGTGTTATTATAGTACCCCAAACCAGCCAACTGTGTGTGGTTGTATGTATTTCTCCTTCTGTACAGATAATTTTGTCAGAATAAAATTAAAATGAATGCACGTGCTTTTTCGTAATGGAGACTTAAATACTTGGATCAGAGAAAAACTCGAAGATACTATTTTCTCTATTTTTAAGCATGCATTTTTAGCTCTGTAAGCGTGTTTCATTCGAACGCGATAATTTTTCATATTTAAGTAATTCATGGACTAATAAGTGCTTAAAAAAAATGTTGTAAATAGGCGAGCTAAATCAATAAATGGGTTACTATTCTTTAAGTTACATTAACAGGAGTTTATTTAAGCAATATATCGCTCACCCTCAAGAAAAGTGACACATCTCGACAAAAGTAAATTTCACAGGAGAGGCAAAAAAAATTGTTCATGATTTTACTGTAACATCAAATTATAGCACTAGCTCTGAATGCAGGAATAAAAACGTGCATAAAAGGGTAAAATCCTTCAGAATCAAGACGTAGGATGATTTTTAGAGGGTTGGGTCATTTTACCTACCCACACAATACACTCCTCTTCTGTGGTCACAAATGGACATAGCCTTAATACAGCGATTTTCCGCATAACTACACATGAAACTTTTTGTGTAGCAAGACGCACCTATGACAGACCTATTAGTAGAATAAAACGCAGAATGAATTTTTGCGAGATGTGTCACTTTTCTTGCGGATGAGCGATATCAGAAGATAATATAAATCATAGCTGTTTCCAGCATTATCCTGTCATAAACACAAAAATTTGCATGACTGCTTTTTTATGTAATACCATCTTATTTTGCCTGAAGAGTTAAAGAATTTACATAATTTCTCAATTTCTCATAATTTCTAATATTTTCTCCGTATTTTCCTTTTTATAAGCGCTACTGCTTCCGCAAATGCAAATGCATTATTTTATTATTATTATTATTATTATTATTATTAAAAAAATAACCCTTGTGCTATTTCGTAATCCCTTTGTATACATATGTATATACTTCCTATATATAGTAAGTATATATGTATATGAAATGAATACTAATGATTACAAATTAAAAAAATATATTAATTATTTTTATCTAGGTTCTTTATTGTTGGAAATTTGAAGTAGCTAAAACAGCGGATAAGAAGAGTATTAGAGTTATAAGCATCTGCATCGTCATAATATACAAATTAACTATATTCTAAAACAATTCTTCTGACAAAATGGATAAACTAAATGCAGAATATTTTCAATAAAACTCGCTCTTTTTTTATGTTTTTTTAACTGTTACGTAAGTCTAAATACACCTTAAAAAGCTCTTTGCGGAGTAAAATAGTTTACAATAGCGGTATCTGCAAATTTAAAAGTCTTTATATTTATGAATTCTGTTAGAGACAGACTTTTATTTCTATTAAAATGCATTTCAAAAGAATAAGACACTTAGGGTGAAACATCCAGTAACTGGCTTCTTAAGGATTCTTTCTTGTTCCAATTACAATTACAATGTTTTAAATGTGTATTATACTTATCTCTGTTTTTGAAAGTATAGTAGAAAGGCACTAAAAAATTATTGTTGATAACTTTTAAACTTTTTAGTACTAAATGTTTTTCTCATAAATATGGTGAATAACTACAGTAACTGACACCATCTCTATTTTAAATAACCGGTCAAGTGCGAATGTTACTCGCGCACACAGGGTTCCGTACAATAAATATATGAATTAGTAAATGGGCATTGCATTACACAAATATGTCATTTATAGTTGTTATCTGGGCTTTAACAGCCGATGGTGCATAGAGTACAACGCCCGTGTCTTTATGTATGTCCAAACCGTCCGTGTCTTTAAGGGTTGATATCTCGGCTAATTACAGACAATTATTTTCGAAAATTATTATCAAAAATACTTTTATACTTCTGCGACGATGGGTACCTCCAGCACTCCTCAATGCCTTTGATGAAATGCCCACAAATTGAAATCTGTGTGTAATGGAAATGCGATTTACTAAAAAACTATGCGACCTATGGAAATGCGATTTACTAAAAAACTATGCGACCTATGGTAATTGATATAGTTTTCCTGCAATGTTTAAAATAACTTCTACTACCCGTAATCTTTTCATAGTTTTAATTTCAGTAGATCCGGAAATAGAGTGGGGGGAACATATTTTTGCCTTACATTTTCTACGATAACTCTGAAAATATAAAACTTAAAATTAAAAGAAATGTATTTTTGAGTTCGGTGTTAGAAAAGCTTTCATACGATACCCCTCACTATATACTAAGAAAAGATTTTGTTTTCCAAGTAACTTAATTAGCCTCTCTACATTTTACCGAAATATATTTGTGAATGTTTAATAATCTATAAATATGTGGGTCAATAGTCTTTATTACTTCCGCCAATTTGAATTTTCCACTTTCCATAGTTTACGAGTAAAATGGCCAGACGGACAGACAGACACAAGAGTGTTCTTATAGCGGTTCTGTTTTTACTTTACGGAACCTTAAAAATAACTGATACACAAGTTATAACAGTTAAGACGAATAAATTGCCACTAGATGACATTACTTTGCAGAATTTTAGAAGAAAATGCTTGTTTGAGTTAGATTTTTGCTGAAATGTCAGTTACTGGTTAGGTGTCAATAGTTGGGTGTTTCACCCTATATAATTGCACTACCAATAACAAGAACAACTATTATTATTATAATTTTATTATTATTACAATAATAATCGTACAGAAAAATAAATCAACTACCTTATACGTTTCGGTACCTTGGGGCTGAGTAAGGGATCGACCCAGTGGCTTCTTTTCTCCACCTAATAAAGGAGAAGAAAAGTACATATTAAAAAAAAACTGCAAAATGTTTAAATCTTTATTTACTTCAGTCTTTCCAATCTTTTGGATTTTTTAGTGAGAAAGGAACCACTGTTTCCTAATTCGCCGTATTTAATTCCGCCCTATTCGGCCAATTAAACAAAGCAAATATCACTCACAAAAAAAAAGTGGTAAATTGTGAATAAAAAGATCCATTAAATTTGAAACACTGAGCTGCTGTACCATTTTATATCTACACTTTCATAAAGGTACACAAGAATAGATATATGAGCAATATACGTAATATCTACACCGTAATAAAATTATGTAACGTTACTTCATAAAATTGCTGGCAACATACTGCCTCGAATTTTATAGAGTAATGTAAATTATATAGTGGTGTAATTTAAACTGATATAACTGGTGTACAATTACACATTATTGTAACGTAACACCAGTTATATTGGTTACATTACTTGGGGAAATGGAGTCAGCAAGGTTTTCACCCATTTTATGGAGTAACGTCACACCACTTTTTTACACTGTAGAACAATATATATAATATTTTTCATTCAGAAAGGAATCACTGTTTCCAAATTCGCCCTATTTAATGGCCGATTAAACAAAGAAAATATCACACACCGAAAAAAGTGGTAAATTCTGAATAAAAAGATCCATTAAATTGGACAGACTGATATGCTGTATCATTTTATATCTACAGATTCATAAAAGTATAAGGATTCATAAAAGACAATATATGAGCAATATATTTAACAACAAATTGAATCATGGTTAAAGAAATTATAATAATTTATAATGTTTTGTTTTTAGAACGTTTTTCTAAAAATTAAAATGAGCTAAAATATTACAATTCGGCAAAATGAATTTAACTGTAACATGTTTTTGAATCACTCACAATGCCTGTGCTGAAAGTATGTAGAAGTATTATATTTCTACACTGAATTATTCGTTTCTTTTATATTTAAACTGGTAGGGCATTCTAATGATACATTAACTACAATCTAGTTCCCTCATTGGATTTTTCAGTAAGATACCAACCGCGGTTGTACATTATCACATAAATAGAAGATAGGCATTATGAAAAAAAAGGAATCATTTAGTTCTAAATCTCTAAGGCAGGCGGAGCAATCGAGTCTTTTATTTCATATGTTTAAAAATATATAACAATACTTTAAAAACCGCAATAATCATGAATGTTATTAGCTTAAAATAAAACTTCTGAGAAGGCAGTTTTTTCCTAAACAGTTAGTCTGTATGTTATGGCCAGGGCTGCGAAGTCAGAGTCGGAGGGGGAATCATTTTGCAGCAAAAGAGTCGGAGTCGGAGTCTCTAAAAAACAAGCCGACTCCGACTCCAGATTTTTTTTGTTAGCCATTTTAAAGGAAACGTAAACTATTTACATGCAATTTTAAATCTATAAAATGAACTATTGTTGTTATTTATGGACTATATCAGTCTACTCAAGTAAAAGATGACCGATTTACTGCGGTGAACAAAGTAGATACAGAGGTAGATATAGAGTAAGTACAGAATAGATGAAAACTGTTTTAATTCATAACTGTAGTAGATATTTTACATTTAGTATATAAGTACTTCTTCTCATATTTTTGGGGTTTGCGGATAGAAACCGAGGTACAAAGGTCTGCATGGATTCAAGGCCCGGAAAATGAAGGCAGTTTTTCAAACAGGTCGTAATTATTAGAATTAAGACAATTTATATAAATGGGTCGGATCAGACTGATAAAAAAATTGAGCAGGCTGACAAACCAAACATAACAAATTTGAAAGAATCAAATTACCGGATATAATAAGGATGGGCATGACTGGGGTGAGAATAAATACAAAGGCACGACCGAACCTTTTAGGGGATGGTCTTAAAATTTTGGCTCATACACATCTCTTACCGGAATTAATAAGAAAATTATAAATCTGTGCTATTTTTTGAGGCAAAAGAACTAAGAACCCGGTATAGCATTGTAATGGGAGTTTTTCCTGTCAGTATGGCCAAAAGTGAAAATTCTGAAATACCCTTCTTTTATTTATTTATTTTTTTTGTGCACAGGAGTCAAATTAACATGAAATTGTAATTATTTTTTTCTGAATCGGCGGTACCCAAAATAACGATAATATAGTTGGATTTCGTTATCTTTTAGCATTTGAATTTTGGATTTTTCAGGTCTGCAGAACCCAAAATAAAACCAAAATTGTCAAATTAATTCAAAAAATGTACTTTTATTTTCCTTTAGAATCCACAGAACCTGAATTATTTCCAAAATAATAAAATTTTTATCCTTATTTTCCCTTTACATAGAAATGTTTCGAGTCTGGAAAACACAGCAAAATAAACCACTAAATTGTAACGATTTTGCTTTTTCTTCTCCGTCCGTAGATCCAAAATAGTAAAATTTTCATTTTTTGTTTTTCAGACTTCGATAGCTGGATTTTCCTGGTTTGCGGGCGCAAAATTGTAAAATTAATAAAGCGAAAAATATAATTTTATTATTATTATTATTATTATTTTATTTATTTTTTATTTTATTTTATTTTATTTTATTTATTTATTTATTTATTTATTTTTTATTTCCTAAAAAGAAAACCAATGCCGAAATCGTGAGATTTTAGTTTTATTTTTATTTTTTATATTCCTTCATTATTTTAACCAACAAGCCACACTAGTATATTAGCCTGCCTGGAGTCGGAATAGGAGTCAGCCATTTTTTCACCGACTTCGCAGCCCTGGTTATGATCTCGTTGTGAGATATGGCAGCAGTCTCTCAGTCGTTATGGAAACCTTGGACCACCGCTCTCGAGCTTGTGGATTAGAAATCTTTATGAAAAAAAAACTTTTGAAAGGCCCAGAAGTCTCAAAACCTGAAGTGGACTCCTTTATTGACCTATCTTGCGATTCCTCTTAGAAGGATGTTTTCAACGAAAAATCCTTAATTTTCTTTTGGATGAATATCCGAGCACAATAACCAGAAATATCTAAATCGGCTTTGACGCCCTTGATTGTGTTCAACACGATATACTTGTGTGATCGTGATTTTTCTACTTTGCTGTTTTTCTTTTTAAAAAAAGTACAGAAACTGCGTTTAGAAAGTGACTTAAGCTTAAAATTAACAGTTTTAACTCTGTTATAGATGTCCTCATCAGTAAACACCAGCGCGAGCAATCTCACTGATTGTAAAGTTGCGTTTTGATAATAATTAAACCTATTTTTTACTATCTATGTAATATTAATATTGTTTTAATTATTATTCCACTTACACACGTTACACTCTAAATTAAAATGTCTGAAATTCAGACACTTAAGTGTCTGAAATGGAGTGTTCAATTTTCAGACATTTTAAAATGTCTGATTTTTTTCAGACACTTTTTGCGTCTGAATTGCAGACACTTCAAACGTCTGAATCGCATCCATTTTTTTGTAAGCATCATACGTAGCCATGTTTGACCACGTTGAATCCTGGAAAAATATTTGGCTGTGGTCCTGCCCCTCCCCCCCCCCCCCCAATACAGCCTGATTTTTTTGGTGCTCTCAGTTTTGGTATACAATTTTCGTTACGTTGATAATTTAAATCTTTTACGACATTGTACTGATTATAATCAATATCTTGAACTTCAGGAGTAGAACAAGATTAAAAAACAAAAAATATTTATCTAAATATTAGATTTTTTTAAAATTTATTTTGTTTTTAACCTTATTTTACTTTAAAAGTTCAAAATATTGATTATAATCAGTACAATTTCGAAACAGATTTAAAATATAAGCTTTAAAAATATTGCACATCAAATTTGGGGGCACTACAGTCGTAGGGGGACGGGGCACTTCCCAGTTTGCCCTTCCTTTAATCAAGAAGTACTTTTGCAAAAAACGCAACCCTGCATTATAGTTGTCTAAATTGAGATGTCCGGTATTCGGGAGTATCCGTTGTGGAGGTTAATGGACATTCTCGAATAGCGAACACCTCTATTTAACGAATACTTTTTTAATCAGCAGACATACATATTTGTATATTTTTACCTCAAAAAAGTAGACATCTCCAATTATCGGACAAATTCCGCGGTCCCGAAGTGTTCGCTATTAAGGGCTTTTAAGGTACATAGATAAATATATATATATATATTTTATAATCTTGTCCTACTCTAAAAGTTCAAAATATTTATTATACTCGGTTGAATGTGGAAAAAGATTTAAAATATCAGATGTACGAAAATTGCAAAAATCCCCCCCCCCCCCAAAAAAAAATGAAAATATAAAAAAATATATTGCCATATAGGCAATTTTACATATACATCACTTGATAATAACAACAGCCATTTAACTATGAATAATGAAAATAAATAAATAAATATTCTACTTTAATAACATTGGGGAAAAAATGACTTTGGTATTTTGTTAAATATATTTGCGTTTTTAAACTTGTCCTACTCTAAAAGTTCAAAACTTTCATTATAATCAGTGCAAGATTTAAGATATCAGCTTTACAAAAATTCATGCAAAATCCCCCCCCCCCCCAAAAAAAAAAAAAATGAAAATACTTATTTAAAAATTATGTTTTTAAAAAAATTATATTTCCACATGGGCAAGTTTTTATGTAGATCAGAGGGTACTCACAAAAGCTATTCAACTATCAATAAAAACAAATAAGTACATATTCTATATTAAAAACATGAGGAAAAAATAACTTATGATTTCCAAACTTCTTTCGTCTTAAATATATACAGTAAAATCTGTCATTTTTGTATTTTTCGTATAAGTGCATATAAATAAAGTTACCACAATTTTAAATACGAAATCTAGTTAGAGGTTTTTACTTTTTCCCATTATAAATTTCAAATTACTTTTTTATTAAAAATAATAAAAAAATCAGTATTAGAGTTGATTGCAAATCAAATACATATGTATATTTTTACAGGCAGCTTCATATAATAGACCAGTCTCAATTACTTTATTTATCTTTTTTTAATCTGCGGTTTTATGCCAGGAAGTAAGAAAGCATTAGGTCATCTTTCAAAGTTTTTTTTTTCTTTACTTCCTTGTGGCCGTCATTTACTGCGAGATAAAAATTATCCATTGAAACTAAGAACTGACATTGAATATATAATTAGTAATAAAAAAGAACGTCATAAGTTTAAAAATATATACTTCTAGAATTAGTGGGGTTTTTTGCGAACAGATTCAAAACTAATTAAATTTCATGCAGGATTTTGTTTAGTACAATAAATAAAATCATAAAATACACTAATTTTACTACTATAAAGGAACTTACTTGAGTTGCTGCAAGAGGTAAGAAATATTCCTCGATTTGAAATTTTAAAAACTACCACAACCACAGTGAGGGAGAAAGACTTTCATCAGTTTAAAAGGTAATCCCATAATACATCCGACTAGCCATATTTAAAGAATGAGATGTTTCATCCTAAAAACAGGACCCGCCAGACAAAAGTTTCTTTTTTTTTGCCAGCTTCGACAGGACGAAGATGAATAACACAATATTATTGATATAAATTGATACGAGTTAACACTAAGCCCATTGCACACGCTTTGTAGAATTTCCGGGTGTAATCTTCAACCGTCGTCTACTTCTGTTCTGTGTCTATCCCGCCCTTGTATCGACGACAGCTTCTAAGAGACATTTGATGTCGAGCACACACGTCAGATGTATGTATTCAATAAATAAATACTCCAAGTTAATACGAATTAAAATCACAGTACTTCACATTTCGCAAAAAACGAATTAAAATACACGCGTACATAAAAACAAACTTTGTTTGAATTACAACGTATACCACTTCGAACGAAGACATCTAAAACGCATGCGCAACTGGGAGTGCTAGTGCCCCCTGGTGGTTATTGCGTCGGAAGAATCAAAACGTCTTAAATTAAGACACGTTTAAAGCAATGAAGTGTCTTAAAATAAGACGTTTGCGGATATTTTAGACATTATTCTCAGTTCGTTTACACCATGGTCATAGTAAGACGCTTATGTATCTTAAATTAAGACATCTATAGTGTCTTAATTTTCAGATTAAGACACTTAAGTGTCTAAAATTCTTTTTCAGTCACATATGTGTCTAAATTTAAGACGCTTCTATTTGCAGTGTAGGATTACCAATTCCTGTTTTTGTTGACAGTGCATCCTTCATACAGAAATTTACCTTTTTATAGAATAGGAGAGTCGATAGCTTATAAAGGTCATACAGCAATGTGTATACTGATATTAGATACACTCTCACATTAGGTGGGTCGCGAAATTTTATTTTACTTAAAGGTGGGTTGAGTACCAATAAAAGTTGGAAACTGATGCTCTAAGGCAGTGGTTCCCAAACTTTTTGACTCGCGGAGCCCTTTTTAGAATGAATTTCTATGGCGGAGCCCCTGAAGCATCTCGTGCCCTATGTTACAGGCAGGGGTGTAGTCGTAAAAAAAACAGAGGACATACGTTCTAAGCAGAGGGTATACGCTCAAGGCAGAGGGTATACCCTAGCGTACATATACTATAGCTTTCTTGAGAAACAGAGGGTATACGGTGTTCCTTAAAAAAATCCAGAGAGTATATGGCGTATACCCTCCACTACATCCCTGGTTATAGGTAAGGTTTTTTAAGTAGCACAGGAAGTGGGAATGAACAGTAATCTAAACAATTGTGCATTATCCCAGAAATAAAATTATATTTTGAAAGTTTTACCAGAACACTGAATTTATTTTCAATTACCATCAATACAGATGGAATTGTTAAAAATTTGCATACTTACAAAACTTCCAAAATTTAGAAAATCGTAACATTTCACATTATTAGAGGGGCGAACAATAATTCATAAGCGTTTAATGTGATTGGATTATTTTGCATAACTACTATGTCTGAATTCGGGTCATTTGATACTAATGGCAGGTGAATGTTTGATTCTGCATTTAAAAGACTTCTGTATTTCATTTTGGTTTTAAAGTAAGATCTTTTAACACTAAATGTATCAAGAATTTTACAGAAGTTTTATAAAAATATTTT
Organism: Maratus speciosus; assembly: GCA_963932465.1. Classification (NCBI taxonomy): domain Eukaryota; kingdom Metazoa; phylum Arthropoda; class Arachnida; order Araneae; family Salticidae; genus Maratus; species Maratus speciosus. Next base: position 304,624,664 of record OZ010800.1, read on the forward strand.
AGAACAGAATTTTTATTTAAAATTATTTTCCTTTCTGTGTAACTTATTTCTGTTTGATTTATATTTTAGTTATTTTATAAAAAAAATTTCCGGTTCGAATTGAAATATATTTATTTGATATCACTGAATAACGGGTTGTTGTATATTCGATGTTAACTTCCTAAGTGATATTATCAACGAGGATATCAACGGACAATATCAACGAGGACTTCGTGGTTCACTGAAATTATGCTGGGTGGTTTTTTTTTTTTTTTTTTACATCGCTGAAAACATTCAGTACACATTTAGAGTCGTCCAAAGCCTTTTTCTAAACAGCTGTTGAAAAATGTTGCTTAAACGAGTTTTTTAAAACTGTAGGATGTCCCTGAATATTTATTTGTATATATTTTTAACCCTTTCCGGCACAGTGTGCCCGGTTTGGGATACCTAATTTTAATTCTAAACTTACGGACGGCACCAAGAATGTTTTAGTAAAATTTTGCTTTTACAATGAATAGTTAACACTAGAAAGACGGCGTGCGGTCATTGTGACAGCTACCAGATGAATACATCTCTGTACGAACCAGAATTTTCTTTTTTTATAAAAGTGGTTTAAAAGGTACAAAGAAAAAAAATCTAGTTAAATAAATAAGTTAATGATTTAAAATAAAAATTCTTGTGGGAAATATTTTTATAAAATTTGAGTAAAATTCCCCGTCTTTCTAGTGTTAAAGTAACATGTTTTTAATTTCTAAAAAAGTCGTTTTAAAATTCCGGTGTCAGTCAATCATTTCATCATTTTACAACGAAAATTGCCTGTGCCGGAAAGGGTTAATCTGGTGGTGTTTGCAATCCTTTTTAACAAGAGGGATGTAATCCATAACATTGTTTAGCTCAAAATCAGACCAATACACGTTTCATCTTAAAAGATGACTCGTTTGGTAAATGCATCGGAAATTGTAACAGATTGTCATTGCAATGATAGATACATTTATTTCATTTTGCGAAACATATCGGACCAATGGGCAATTAGCATTCACAATCTTCATTGATTAAAATTTTTGCCAGTTTAGAGTTATGGTTCTTCTAATATCACCTCTGCAGTTTCAGCATTCGTGGAAACGCTATTCCTCGACAATATCATCTTACTTTGGTACGCAGTAGGAGGGGCGGTTGCTGGCTTCCAATAACTTCAAGCATAAACTTAAAAAGTTTGTTTTTGAGAATTCGTGATTTTATGTAGTTTATTAATTTTAATTGCATCATTCAACTTTTTCATAAGTTCAGAAGACATTTTCTCGGGTATATCGTGTATCTAGTATAAAGAGCGAAATAGATAGTGCTATAGTGCTTTGCCATTTGTTCAATTTTTGCAGTGGCTCATGAATTGTGATCCATCATTGCATTCATGTTCATATGTGTTCTACCATATATTCATCCAAAAATAATTCGTCCCTTAGTGTTTGTTTTGGTTTTGTAGTGATCTACAAACAATATGATCCTGATAGCTTTTTAAAACCTCTTTCAGACCAGCGTTAGCAAGGCGCTTAATTTTAATCGCGTTAATGTTCTCAAACACTGCAGCAATAGAGAAGTCAAGTCTAGTTGCAGTTGCCCGTTTTAATCCTTGAGGGGCGGCGGTATATATTATATACCAACTACGATTAATGAAGTTTTACACCAGAAAAATTTTATTGAATTTTACTTTTCTAACTTTGGTGGAAAAGTGTAGCAAAATTACTTTTACTTATTTTGAAATGGAATTTTTCAAAGATTCTGGTGTGAGTTCAACATTACAGGAACACAATCACTTGCCCCTCAAGGGGTTAAAAAAGTAAGTTAAGACTTTTAACTGCCCTGGTCTGGACGGGATATTAGTATATGTAACTAAAAAATAGTAACAAAACTGCTAATGCAGTGACGACAGTAGATTCATGCACGAGGCTTACGAAAAAGACAGACTACCGCGGTGCATTCCATGTATCTTTTTTTACAGACTACTGGAGTCACGTGATGCTCGAATGTACCAATGCAAGTGTGCGAAAAGAGCATCACGTCACTCTAGCGGTCTGTAAAAAGACACCGCGGTAGCCTGCCTTTTTCGTTAGCCTCGATGCATGCATTTGTAGCGTAAATCTAGTACATCTGAAGAGGCTGTTAAGTGTTCTTTTATGCCAAATATCATATAGTTAATTTAAAAAAGAAATGATGTTATTTGACAAGGTAATATTCACACCAAATTGAGAATTTTTGCATAAAGTAAATTCTTGACAATATCAATTTTACAAGGTTTATTAAGTGTCTTTGCTGTTATATGATCTTCACGAACTCAAGCGACTCGTTAAACTCTCAGGTAGGCGCCATGGGTATCAAGTAGATGTCATCATAAGCGCCGACTTAACGGAAGAGACGGGATCAAAACAGGCAAATTTCCATCAGTACATACATCCATCAGAACATTATTTTTATCCTAATTAATCACAGTGATTAAACGGGACAAAAGGAAAAATTTAAATTAGTGGTTGAAATATATCTTACTGCCTATTTCGTCCCAGTGAAGTCTGCGAATATGTCCAGGACATTTCATAATTGAAGAGCTAAGTGGAAGAACATGTTAAGTAACAAAAATTACATTTGAAGAAATTTGAAGTGAAAGTTTTTGCTGTAAATTTTAATGATTTATTTTCTGTTTGATACCATGTGTTTAAAATATTAACAGGTATGGTACTAAGCTCTCTCAGAAAAACTTATTCATATTTAATTTTCAAATATTAAAAATTATTAATAATTTTGACATTATTAAATATTAAAATATTAAATATTAATGAATAATGTCTTAAATCTTCAAGACTAAATAGAATCTTAGTATTTTAGCTTCACCATGTGATAGGATACCTCATAACGCTTTCATCCAAAAAATAAAAAAATATTTCAGAAAATGTAGCATAACATGTTCATCCACTCAGTTCTTCAATTGTCTTAACAAGTGTTGTGATCGTTTCTTTTGAAGCATGCATACTTTACTTTGCCCTTCATATTGAAAAAACTGAGGCGGTTTATCTTTCAAATCAGAATGGTTTATTTCGAAATGATGACACATATGAGCATGAAATGTGGAGTTATTGGATGACACTCGTCGCTACACCTCAAGTCTCACTGAGAGGAGGAGCCGAGAAATTCAAATACCAAAAATTTTGCTTCAGAATACAATTTCTTGCTTTCTTATACTAAATCGATATTTTTTTTTCATTTATCGCATTTTTTGATCGGAAAACTTAAAAATAGACTGCTAGTAGAAATTAATATTTGCAACGGAAGTTTTTTTTTTTTTTTAAGAAAATAGAATTTAGTTTGTTAAAAGAGTTCCGAAAGTTGAAGATCAGCGTATCATATTTTTGTAAAAAGACAATCTGTTTACATTTTTGGAAAAAAAGAAGAAGAAAAATAAAACGTTGCTTAAATGTGTTTTTTAGTTCAAAATTTCTTTTTTTCCCTAAAGCACGGAGGAGCCCCTGGAAAGTTCACGCGGAGCCCCTAGGGCTCCGCGGAGCACACTTTGGGAACCTCTGCTCTAAGGTATTCCTTACGCATTACAAAAAGAGACGTCCTCCTTTTCATCTCCCGTCATTTATAAAAGATCGCTTTCGATACATTGTAAAAAAAGACAATGATTATAGAAGTTGTATATAATCATGATCAAAAATATACAGTAACCACTTTCGAGTTACCCATTATTCCGAAAAGCTTACTTTATCTTTAGAACCCTCAGAATAAACCTTTTTTCGAGATTTAAGCAAACATTTATAAAAACAAAATTTTTGTTACTGCCACTGTATTTCGCAAACATTTCCGATCAGTCTTTTATAATGCGTTAATCACTTTTCGCAACGTAGAATACAGGTTTTTCTTATGCTATGTTTCATCAAGTAAACATTTTCATGTTCAACAAATATGTTTTACAGACAAACATGGTAACTTGACAGCACTAACATTAACATTAAATTTAATATTATTATGTTACTCTTACAGGTTTACTTTCAATGACCTGCTGAAACTGTTTAATTGAGAATGAATAGTATTCTAAAAACGGATGTTCCGGTTTGAAAAAACTGATTAATGTTTTATAGAAGCGTCTCCGAAAATCGGTGGCAGCAAAAGAATTTTTTTTTTATAAATGCTTGTTTAAATCTCGAATATATATTGGCTTAAGGGTTAATAAGGGGGACTGTCTAAATCATGGGTAACTCGGAAGGAGTTATTGTTTACTCTCGTTAGTGCTTATATTATACTTTCGTAGATTTGCCCTTTTTTTACAGTGTATATCGATTGCACAAAGATTGATGTTATATCGCGAATGAGGCAATGTACTTTGACAAATCTCATTTTCCTTTGTTTCCTTCAGTTTTCGATAGTAGTGTAAACAACGTTTCTTACTCAAGATTGGTTGTAGACTTCTAAATCAGATCGCTTAACTATAAAATTTTATCCAAATTCTACTCGATCCGCGAAATAGCCACATTTTGAAAATAATCTCTCTAGAATATGTTTTACAAACAACATAAAAATATATCATAATACAGAGCAATTTTCGCTTGAATGGAATGTATATTTATTTGAAAAAATATTTATTTGATTATAATACTTATAATTACATAATACAGTTAATTAAAATAATAAAACTTTGTAAAAAATCACCATAAAATAAAAACAAAACACAGGACGCGTTTCGAGCTAAAAACATAACAGCTCGTCATCAGCTACAGCATACACGTGTCTGCAAGCGAACAAGCTCAAAAAAATTGAACAAATTTAAAAACAAATTGAAAAAATTTTTTGAACTTGTTCGCTTGCGAACACGTGTAAGCTGTAGCTGATGACGAGCTGTTATGTTTTTAGCTCGAAACGCGTCCTGTGTTTTGTTTTTATTTTATGGTGATTTTTTACAAAGTTTTATTATTTTAATTGCTTCATATCGCCAGTTTTCGATGCTGTTTCGCTACATAATACAGTTGCCCCTCGTTTTTTATATAGGCCGAGATATCAGAAACAAGAAAGAAAAATCACGCGTCAAGCATAGATTATGAAACACTTCCCAACACATTCAGAATAATGTAACAAAACTTCATAGTTTAATAAGTTAAAATATTATGTCTAATTAAACCCTATGGAAACTAATAACACATTTGAAAACCTAATTTCAGCTGTTCCCATCTACAATCGGAAAATTATCCGAATACTTTGAGCAGCACTGTATATCATTATAACAGTTAAATTTAAAAGCGCAAGCCGAAATTGAAAACTCACTTCACCAATTATTACTCAAAGACACCATTGTAACCGATTTCTTTTGTGTGTCCCTGTAAATGAACGACAAATGCTATGAATACCCTATTCTGTCGTAATCATCTTGTAGTGAAATTCAGTGATTTATATCAGTTTAAATACATTTGAAGCAGCTTAATGTCATTAAAATACTCTGCAAGCGATTGCTCCCCATATACCATAATGTAATGGAATTCTTTTGGGTAGCCCTGTAAATGAAATATTAATCCCACATACTTCATATGCAAACATGGTTAGGTGACCCTAAATATGGACTATCAATTGTATGAAAATCCGAGTATATTTACGAGAGTTACAGCGTGGACAGACGGACAGACGGCCATACGGATAGACGGACAAACAAATCGAATGCATAAACACTTTTCGACCTTGTTGGAAAGTTTTAGAAAAGGGGATTTATCTGAAAATCTGGAGCATGAAAAATGTTAAGAAATATGAGAACTATGATGTAAACATTGTATATTTGCCTAAAAAACGTTATTTTACACGCATTAAAAATATTTTAAGGAAATTAAGGACAGAGTTTTTTTTCCAAGAAACATTCATATAAAATCGCCTGAAAACCAGAAAAATTACTGTTTTGGGAAGAGAGAGAAAATAGTGGTACGTCCTAATGAGCGGTGTAACGAGGGGATAGCGACAATAAAAGATTATTGCGGTATAGTGGTCTAACGGTTAGCCATTCTGAGGACATCAAATTAGTATCCAGTCTGAAACATAAGTTAGTATACTATAAAAGATTTTCCATCTAAATTATATACACCGTCTATATTAGGAATCGTTAACATTTTTTTACGTACCACTCATAATTGTACCATTATAAACAGTATACTATGCTTACCACACACACTGCCAAATATTTTAATTTAGTTGCAAAATTTTTCAGAACTATGTCAAATTTTCACGATTATGATATCCTAAATTTTACAGAAAACGGGATGTTTCATATGCTTTAGTTTAAGAAGTGGCTGGCACTAAAATAAAAATTTAATATTTTCTTCTGATATGTATAACTGTTCGTCTAATTTGCCTTTTGTTATTATCATGAAATACCTTGAATTTTTAATGGTGTAACCACATGCCTAAAATATACTACATGCGCCCATTCATGAAAATCGTTCGAACGCATACTCTGAAACGTTAACTAGTCATAAATGAAGCACATACAAATTAAGCTATTCATCAAGATAAAAATTGCAGACACAAATTATCCCATTAATAAGAGACAGAGATTATGACAAAAAGATCAAAAATCACATTTTCCTCTTAGTTTCTATTCTTTCGCGTTAAAGGAAAGGATATTTTCCTTTTTGTATCACTGTTTCTGAAAAAAAAAACCCGCATCTTTTTGATATTATGGTAGCAAAAGATTAAGTTTCAAAGTGGAAGAAGTTAAGAACTGGAATAAAAGTTTATATACTTAAGATTTTCGCATTTGATATTATTTGTTACAAAATGTTTATGATAGGTTGCTTGAGAGTAGTAATAATTTGAATAGAGTTAAAATATCCCCTAAATAATTAAAACTACCGGGTGAGCAAAAAGTCCGTATAAACTTTAAAAATTCATAAAAACCGAAAAAATAACCGAAATGAAAAACTCTTTGCAGGATTAGCATCTATAGGTCACGGGAATTTTTTTAAGACAGAAATAAAAAATAACTCAAAAAACAATCAGCAGATGGCACTGGTTCGTGCTATTTTGGTGGAAATATGCAAATAAAACGGCTTTAAGAACTTGCACTCCTAACCCAGAACTAGTTCACATAAAATAACTTCACCAACAAAGCTTTTATCCTTCATACTCAGCATCCTTGATCAAGTACACGGCTCACAACGGTGAACTAGTTCTGGATTAAGAGCGCAAGTTCTTATAACTGTTTAATTTGCATGTTTTCACCGAAATCGCACGAACCAGTGCCATCTGTTGACTGTTTTTTGAGTTATTTTTTATTTCTGTCTTAAAAAAATTCCCATGACCTATAGATGCTAATCCCGCAAACAGTTTTTCATTTCGGTTATTTTTTCCGTTTTTATAAATTTTTAAAGTTTATACGGACTTTTTGCTCACCCAGTATATTTTAGGAACGTTTCTTAAATGTTTTCTTTATGTTATTTGTAGGCAGCTGTAATTTAATGAAAGATCAGCGAAAAAAAAACAGTCTAAAAGAACTTGAAAAACTGAAAACTTTTGTAGTGTATGATACAAATTACACATTTTACATCAAAAGTATTAAGTAGTATACACAAAAATCGTCGATCGATGTTGCAGTTACTAGCGACTACGATGTACTTATGAATATTATTCAGTTGTAAATATACACTATACAAAATGTATGTAACGTTACTTCAGAAAATTGGTGGCATCCTTGCTGTCTCCGTTTCAGAGAGTAATTTAAACGATATAACTGGTGTTACGTTACAATAACATGTAATATTACACCAGTTCTATGAGTTTAAATTACACAATTATACAAGTTAAATTACTCCATAAATCGTTTACAGTGAGATTAAGTATTCGTATCCATTTAACTGTAAGATTTGTCGATCAGAATATGTTTTTAGCAAAATTGAAAGTATGTAAAGCAGGCAAAAGTATTGCTAATAAAAAAAGTTTTATTGTAGTCAACATCAGCTGCTTTGTCAAAACTAAAATAGAAGAATGTGAAAACATTAAGTGACACGTTAACACCTTTAGGGGAAATAAGATTTGTTAATCTCCTTAACGAAACTGTATATTGAACGTACAAGAAGAAACGCATTTCATCTGGGTCTACTGGTAACCAAAATGTAGTCAATAACATCAAAAAAGATCTACAGAGACGAGCAGTGATCGAAGCAGCAATACGATCGATCTTGTCACTTGTTGCTGTGGTGTGTTCTTCACTGAATCTCTGCTATACATACATTCATTAAAATTGCGCTCATAACATGAGTATGTAGCAGTGGGTAATGCAAAAACAGAAACGTTTGCCATGTAGGATTTGTCCAAACTCTTAGGGGAACTAACTGACTGTGTTGCATTGTCAAAAGAAATTCCTTTTACGCTATACATAAAAATTAACGCTTATAACGGTCGCATCTGCGTCCCTGTAGCTGCAATCAGAAACGATTCATTCCTCAAACGGTACGGTATGATTTGGATTTACTGGATCTTTCATTTTAGAACAAGTCATTAGAACTTTTATTTTAGGTAGTAAAGTGCTCGACAAGTTTCACAGCAAATACAAAGCGCTAATTAACTCTTTTGCACAAGAATATAGCGCCTTCTCTGAGAGAAAGATATGTGCCCTTTACGGTAACAATTATACAGGATGCGACAACAGGACACATTGTAAATTCTGTTAAGCCATTTTTAATAGAGACCTTTTTTAAATACTGTATCATTTTCAGGCACCAAAATACCCATGGCCTCCTTGATTGCAAGATTCGACTCCGGTGTACTTCCGATTGTGTAAATATATAACAGAAAGTTTAGTCCAGGTATTTCCAGTTTCCCTTATCTAGAAACTGGGTTTTGCCAGTAAGTATTTACTGCTTTAATAAGCCAGTGTTAAGGATTTGTCATTAATTGTATGCTTTATTATACCAATCTCCGAATATCACTGTAGACAGAAGACTCAATGCCAAAGAGGAATCTATAGAGGCCTATATACTAGTATCTATAGCCATCTATGAGTATAAGGTCATAGATGGCTTTTGGAAAAAGTGGTGCGATATGTGTGAAATACCAGTCTCTGCAAATACTGTTCGAAGGCCAGTATCAGCGAGTTCTAATTACTTATTAATAAATTGCATTAATGGATTTTCTGAACATGATAAGCGATGTCTGGTCTTTTTAGTATGCGGAACTCTACATGCCATGTTTGTAAATCGATCAATATACCCAATCAATTTACCCTCGATCTATCTCTGCTAATATTCTCTTATCTATTAAGATAAGCAGAAATATTTTTTTTTCGATAAAATTAAAAGATCCATTCTACAGGTACAGTTTTTGGATTGAAGAATTATACCCCACTTCGTCTACATTAGTTTAAAATAGGGCATATGTATAAAATAATTAACCCTTCACTGCACCACGTGCCATATCTGGCACATACCTAAAAAAAATTATAATTTTCATTATGTGCCATGAAGTTTGCTAATGTGATCACTATAACCGGTCAAAAACAATCCAAATAATGGAATAACACTTATTTCGTCCATGTCAGAGAGCTACATTAGACAAAAAATAGAATTTATTGTTCGGAAACAAAAAAAAAATCGATCAAGCTATTAAGGTAAAATTTAGTTTCATTATTTTTACTGAATACTTAAAAATATTAATATAAAAAAAGTTACACAATGTTAAGCAGATAAAATTAATTAATTTAAGTTCATTTAGTTGCAAAATATAGCAATACAATTTTTTAAAACCCTAATTATGAACATATGGTACACACCATAAAATATAAAATTTTAGCTGAAAATTTGAAATTTAATTTTTATTTTACTATTTTTCCCTTTATTAGACCGATATATCTATTTCAATTTTTTTTTCATAAAAATAGAAAAAATCGTGCAGTGATTAAGTGCAGTGAAGGGTTAAGTCCTGTAATAAATTTCCTTCGTATGTTAATAAGGGATTTACTATTAGAGAGAATCGCCGACGTATCTCGCTAATATCATAGTTTTCAGTTATGATGAAAATTATGTCGTTCGATATTGACTAATGGATACGTATATATTAAGGAACCTAGAAGTCAATTTTATTTCTTTAAAAAAATTATCATCTTTTGATATTAAAATAAAATGTTTTTAAAGATTTATTATGTACACATTATGAAAGAATGTTTTGCGGGAAATGCACCAATAAATCTGCACCATATTAGAAAAGAAATGAAAATGTCCCGAATCGCCATTTTTATGCTAAGCTAACGAATCACTTCATTGTATTCATGAGTATAACAGAAATAAGGTAAATGTCTTCCTTTAATACATTCTGTTGTAATCACTCTTCTTTAATAATCATCGTCCTTCAATAATTACATTTATTAATTTCTGTGTCCATCTACTACTTAAGGTGGTCGGATTACAAAATTATAACTTTTTAATTTATAAATATTTTTATTACATAATTCTTTAAACGTGTGTTTATAAATAAATTTCCTTCCGTATATAAAATCCTTAAAAAAATATTTTTTTAATTAAAAATTAAAAGTTTTAACTATATTTAAATTTGATACATCTTCTCAAACAGTAACTCTTTTCCCATGCCTTTTTCAATTTTGATTACAGAAAAAAATTATTATTCATTTGTCTTCAGGATTAGTAAAAATATGCTTTTTAAATTAATTAAATTTTTTTATTAAAAATCCTTTGTTCAGTAGTACATTTTACTATGAGTTATTTTCGAATTTTTCTCTCAAAGTTAACAATGCTGAAAACAATTCAAAGAATATATAGCGGAGAAGAATTGCACAATGTGTCGTAGTAGCTTTATCTTTTATGGAAATTTAGACATATCAATTTAAATGTGGCAAATGTGGGAAAATATACTTCTTGCGTTTAAATCCTTTGAATCAACAGAAAGTACAACGAGGAAATGTTGTAGCTTCTAATCTAGCAAATTTTCCTCTCAAAGCTAACAATGCTGAGAACAATTCAAAGAATATATAGCGGGGAAAAATTGCACAATGTGTCGTAGTAGCTTTATCTTTTATGGAAATTTAGATATATCAATTTAAATGTGGCAAATGTGGGAAAATATACTTCTTGCGTTTAAATCCTTTGAATCAAGAGAAAGTACAACGAGGAAATGTTGTAGCTTGTAATCTAGCAAATTTTTCTCTCAAAGCTAACAACGCTGAAAACAATTTAAAGAATATATGACGGACAAAAAATGTACAATGTGTCGTAATAGCTTTATCTTTTACGGAAATTTAGATATATCAATTTAAATGTGACAAATGTGGGGAAAATATACTTCTTGCGTTTAAATCCTTTTAATCAAGTGAAAGTACAACGAGGAAATGTTGTAGCTTGTAATCTAGATAATTTTTCTCTCAAAGCTAACAACGCTGACAGCAATTTAAAGAATATATGACGGAGAAAAAATGTACAATGTGTCGTAATAGCTTTATCTTTTATGGAAATTTAGATATATAAATTTAAACGTGACAAATGTGGGGAAAATATACTTCTTGCGTTTAAATCCTTTTAATCAAGAGAAAGTACAACAAGGAAATGTTGTAGCTTGTAATCTAGATAATTTTTCTCTCAAAGTTAACAACACTGAAAACAATTCAAAGGATAGATTGTACGATGTGCCGTAGTAGCTCTATCTTTGCTGGAAATTTAGATATATCAATTTGAATGCGACAAATCTGGGAAAAATATATCGCTCACCCGCAAGAAAAATGACGCATCTCGCAAAAATTCATTTTGCATTTTATTCCACTAATAGGTCTGTCATAAGTGTGTTTTGCTACACAAGCTGCTTCATAAGTATAGTTATACGGAAAATGTTTTTATTACGCTATACGTCTATTTGTGTACACAGAAGAGGGAAGGGATTGTGTGGAGAGGTAAAATTACCCACTCTCCAAATATAATGCTTTGTCTTATTTCTTAAGGGTTTTATGCACGTTTTTATTCCTACAGGCAGAGCTAAGTGCTGCAATTTCATCCTATATAGTAATGCACATTTTCTTTTGCCTCTCCTGTAAAATTTACTTTTGTAGAGATGTGTCACTTTTCTTGCGGGTGAACGATATTTCTTGCGTTTAAATCCTTTGAAACAAGAGAAAGTACAACGAGAGAATGTTGTAGATTGTAATGAAGAGAATTTTTCTTTCAAAGCTAACAACGCTGAAAACAATTAAAAAAATATATGGCGGAGATAAATTGTACAATTTGTCGTCGTAACTTAATCTTTTATGGGAATTTAGATATACCAATTTAAATGTAACAAATGTGGGGAAAATATACTTCTTGCGTTTAAATCCTTTGAAACAATTGAAAGTTTCAACGAGAAAATGTTGTAGTCTAGCGTATTTCCACGAAGTTTGCACCATTGTATATTATAAAGCTAAAGCATGTCCCTGAGTAACGCTGTCGTTTGCACTTAACCCTTACATGCCTGAATTTTCAAAAATGATTGTAATAATGCTTTTCGGCTTTCACTTTTTTTTATAAATCATGGGAAAAATACTTAAACAAATCACATTTTGTTTTAAGTATGGCTAAAAAACAGTTTGTTACTAATCGGCAATACTGGTGTTTAATTGGAAAAATAGTTTTCCTTGATAAAATTCTATAACATTAAACACATAAGAATTTTAGGAAGTATAATAAGAAATAAATTTTACTTGCTCACGGCAGAACAAAATAGGGTATTTCGCAAGCTTCCAAACAAAACAAAAAGAACAAGTAGCAACAATTGAAAAAATAAATCTATCTTTATTCTTAAACAGCACACGTGTTGCTATCTTCATGTTGAAAATCGATTTAATAATATTTTCAGAATGTATTTTATTGGCACAATTAGACATTATAACTTCAATATTATTCTAATAGTATTTTAGAGCCTAAATTGGGTATGTTGCCAAAAAGCAACACCAGGCATTTAAGGGTTAAAACAGCATAACCCCTTGAGGGGCGGTGGGATATATTTTATCCCACAAATTTAACTAGGATTTGCACCAGAAATTTTTAATTCAGTTTTACGTTTATAGCTTTGGAGGGAAAATCTTGAAAAACTGCTTTTCCTTATTTTAAAATATTTTTTTTTCCAAATTTCCGGTGGGAATTCAGCATTACATAAACGCAATTACTTGGCTCTCAAAGGGTTAAATGATGATCTGAGTTTCAAAACTCGCCTTATCCAAAACTTAAAAAATCGAGTTTTCTCTATCAATCTATTCTATTGGTGAACCTGCATTGAAAAAACAATACAGTCTGCTAAAAAACTAGTTTTGTCATGTATTTCTTTACATCTTTTCTTTACAGGATTACATCGAATTACTTTTATTGAAACAATTTTATGCAGACAGCTCCAAACTTAAAAATCAGCATCAGGGACACGGAACAGTAAGGAATTTCGTGGTATATTTGGACCCCCAACATCGTCCAAAACTTATTTATCTCCTTAATATTGTTATAGTGTCGTGCAATGGGATGTTTCCAACATAAGAAATTAAAAAAACCAAGAATATGCGCTAAAATAAAAATTATTATTCAGGGACTTAAAAGTCAAAGTTATGTGAGAATTCCTCAGAAATGCTTTTTGGTGTTGTTAGTGGGCAATCTAAAAAAATGCATTAAATGTAAAAAATCTATTATAGTTTTCACCTTATATTATGCACACAGAGAAATATGGTCAGGGGAAGATCGGGTTGGATCCTCTTACTTTATTTTTTTTTAAATAATAAAGATTTTAAATCTAAAAAGTAAAAAGAGATTTTTTTTTCTTAGGGGGGTGAAAAAGCGTATCAGAAATAAATGCATGTAACAGAAATAAACCACAACGTTCTCCTTTTAATTTCTTTAGCAAGAAAATTATTTTTTAAATAATAATTTAAAACAAAAAATAAAGCAATAAACTAAACATAAAATCAGTTATTTTTTCAAACAAAGTCGAAAATTGATATAGGTCTTTTTCTACCAAGATACAGAAATATAAATAAAATAACAAGCATACTTTGTTTTTTAGAAAGATAAAAATCAAGGATGTACATCATCACATTAGTAACAGACAGGGATTATGGAAAACGGATCCACATATTACATTTATCACTCAATCTTTAGGGTATCCTTTACGCATTAGAGAAAGGAATATTTTTCTTTTATCTCACTGCTTCTATAAAAATCTTTCTGATAGTAGGATGGCACAAAGATTACACTTCAGCGGCGGAAGAAAATAGGAACTGAAACAAATCTTTTATTTATTTATTTTTTTTTTTTATCTTTTGTTTCAGAAAGTAACGTAAATAAGTTTTCTTATTTGATTTTTGTGGTTTCAAAATAAATCGAGATATGCAGCATATTTTGGCATATAACGTAAGGATCAAACAGTTAAGGACCAGAAATAAAAATGAATAAAATGTAATTTGCTGCTGTTTAGAACCTATTTTAATATAAATTTTCTAATTCTAAACATGCTTATTTGACTCGCGCGATTTCCGGCAAAATATACCGCAGCATTTCTTTTTTCTTTACTTGTCAAAAGTTTTTATATATCATCGTCTACTGCATGTCAACATAAATGACATTGGGAATAACAGGTTTTAAAGTGACTGTCGACAACAATAAATGTTTACCTAAAAACATACCGTCGCCGGTAACAATGTAATTTAACATAAATGTAAATGACAATAAAGGGTTTTCACAAAAATATATCTGATGAGTGAAACATCTCTCTCTAAAATACGTCAAAAGACGTGCGGTACGTAAATAAAAATATATATTCTCCGGAAGCTAGATGATGGCATGACTGTCAATATTAAAATAAAAAATTCAAATTTTGAGTCATACATAGATAAAAAAAAAAACGATAAAAAAAGTCTGTTCCGTATTTCTGTTAAAAATATTTGCTTGTTCCAGCCATAATTCGAAGAAATTTAAAACTATAGAGAGCATTAAATCAGCTTTTTCTCAAAAAACAAAAAAGGTCCTCTTTCGTAGCATAGTTTACTGAAATATAAAATACATAAGGAATATATTTTATTTTCCAGCAAGATAAAAATCACCTATATATATTATTACATTAGTAAAACACGGGATTATAGAAAAAATCCACGTATTGCGTTTATCTCGCAATTTTTAAGGTATCCCTAACACTTTACAGAAAGGAATATTCTATTTTGTATCTCACTACTTCTATAAAAAACTTTCTGATGTAAGGATGACACAAAGATTAGACTTCAACGGCGAAAGAAAATACGAGGAAGGATCAGAAAAGAAGGTTACAAGCAGGGATGTAGTGGAGGGTATACGGAGGTATACGCCGTATACCCTCTGGATTTTTTTAAGGAACACCGTATACCCTCTGTTTCTCAAGAAAGCTATAGTATATATACACTAGGGTATACCCTCTGCTTTGAGCGTATACCCTCTGCTTAGAACGTATACCTTCTGTTTGTTTTACGACTACACCACTGGTTACAAGGGCAATAAAGAAAGTATGTATTAACATTAGACAGAAAATACAAAATCGAATTAAGAGGCATACTTGAAGATCACTTTTCCACATAATCACCAAATCTATTTAGGCATTTGTCTGAACGTAGGACCAACTTGTTTAGCCCAGCTGGGTAGCAATCATGTTCTTGCCCACTTAGCCAGTTCTCGGCAGCTGTTTTTACATCACTGATTGAAGAAAACCCTGTTCCAGATAAGTGTTTTCTTCAATTTCAAAATCAGGAAATAGTCATCTGGCTGTTTGGGGGGGGGGGGGGGATGGCTCCAGGCTTCCCACTTGAACTTTTGCAGGAATTCTTAAGTTTCGAGAGCAGTATGGGTCTCATAATGTCATGCAGGAGGATTACACCATCATTTATTATGCCAGGGTGTTTACGTTGGATGGCTTCGCGTAAACTAATCAAAGTAGCACAAGCGAAACCACTTTTTTTAAACGTTTTGTCATTTCAATCCTTCTGACATGCTTCCGAACTTATACTTGCCTACCTGTACATGTACAACCGCTGTAAGATAACTAGCACCATCTGTCTTTTCAAATGCTGCTGCTTGTAGCCTTTTTTTCTGATCCATCTGTCGTAGTAACAGTAACAAGTGCTTTGGTTTCGTTTTTTCCATTATTTTTCAGAAAGTGAAACAAACAAGTTTTCTTATTTCATATTTGTCTTTATGACGCAAATTGACATACACTGTATATTCCGGTGCGAATTAAACAAGCATATTAAGGATTTTAAAAAAAATTGTAATTTATCCATTTTTACTTAATTTATTAAATGTACCCGATTTACCCAATTTACTAAATGTACCCATTTTACTTAAATTATTAAAGAAAACTTGGAACAGATGTTATGTATTCCTGCGGCCGACATCTTGGATTTTTTCTTGGCGTGAAAACCTTTTTCCGAGAAGTAAATGTAGCCAAGCAGAATTATGCGCATATTAGGCTTAAGGGGGTTGCCAGAACACGTTACTTCTCGGGGTTGCCTTAACGATAAACACCAACAAAACATCGCTGAGAAATCCAAGATGGCGACCGCGGGAATACATAACATTTTAGTGGAACATCTCTGGTTCCAAACATGTTTGTTTGATTCGTAAGCTGTATTCTTAGATGTATGGTAGTTTGCTCTTTTTTCTTACTCGTCAAAAGTTTTATATATCATCGTTTACTGCAACTCGAAATAAGTCATTTTAGTGAGGATGGAATTTAAAGACGCTGATGATAAGACTACATATTTACCTAAAAACATTTTTTCTTCGGCAACAGTGTGGTTTAAAACAAATGTAGATAACAAAAAAAAAAAAAAAAAAAAAAAAAAAAAATATGTGCCGAACATCTTCTCGCTAAAATACGCCTTTCACACACACATACACGAAAAAACAAAACATGCCAAATGTGTTGACGCCAAATGACGTGCATAAGTAAATAAAAAATATCTATAATTCGTAAGGCGGATAATGGCATGATTGTCAATATTAAAAATTTAAACGGTGAGAGTCCCATATTTTTGCTAAAAATAGTTGTTTGTTACAATTAAAAGAAATTTACAGCAATAAATAACATTAAATATCTTTTCTCTAGACGCCAAAACGGACAATTTTGTAGTAAGGTACCTAAATATAAAATACATGAGGAATATATTTAGTTTTCCAGAAATATAAAAGTCACCGATACATACCATCACATTAGTCAGAGATGGGTATTACGGAAAACGAATCCACATATTACAATTATCTCTCAATCTTTAGGATATCCCTTACGCATTACAGAAAGGGATATTTTTCTTTTTATCTCATTGCTTTCATAAAAATCTTTCTGATATTAGGATGGCACAAAGATTAGATTTGAACGACGGAAGAAGGAACTGAAACAAATCTTTTATTTTTACTTTATTTCCTTATGTTTCAGAAAGTAACGTAAAAAAGTTTTCTTATTTGATATTTATGGTTAAGAATGAAAATATGTGAGTTGGGTTAGTCCTTTTTTACTCGACTGCCATGAAGGGTTATGTGTTTCGCGCGTATCTGGGTATGTGGATTTCTTTATACCTCGAAACATCCCAACGGCTGGATGGATTTTAATGAATGGGGTCTCTATCGATTCGTCTTAACCATCCGATGGTTATAGGCTAAGTTTTGTTTTTATAAATTCAAAATGGCGGCCGAAAAATACAAAATTACGCATCCTATTGAGCGGCATATCATTGGACAGGTCTTTCAAAATGAAGACGATGTTTCATTGGCTAAGTATTAAAAGAACTTCTTAAAACACCATCAAAAACTTTTAAATGCACTAAAGTTTATAAAGGGGACGGTGGAGCTTAAAATCCTTAAAAATAATTTTTTTTATTTTTGTAAATTTCAACTTAAATATTATTCAAGGGTACATTATATACATTATAACATGCATTTATCCCCAAAAAAATTTTATTTTTGAGAAAAAAAATGGAATTTTACGCGTCGTGTTAGAAATTTTCGAAACGCCCCATGCGTCTTCAATATCAATGAAAATCCCCAATATTTTTTATAAAAGTTTGGTTTATATATAGAGAAATAAAATAGAGCATCGAATTTTACATATTTGAATTTAAAGGTTAAAAAAAAAATTGAAAAAATTTGAAATTTTTTCGAAAAATTTTCAAAATTTCAAATTTTTTCAATTTTTTCAATTTTTTTTTTGTAAATTTTATCTTAAATATTATTCAAGGATACATTATATGCATTATAACATGCATTTATCACACAAAAATAAAATTAATTTTGAGAAAAAAATGGAATTTTACGCGTCGTCTTAGAAATCTCCGAAGTGCCCCTGCGCGTTCCATATCAATGAAAATCCCCAATATTTTTTATAAAAGTTTGATTTATATATAGAAATAAAATAGAGCATCGAATTTCACATATTTGAATTTAAAGGTTAAAAAAAAATTTTTTTTTGATAAATTTTGAATTTTTGAATTTTTTTTTTTTTACCTTTAAATTCAAATATATAAAATTCGACGCTCTATTTTATTTCTATATATAAACCAAACTTTTATAAAAAATATTGGGGATTTTCATTAATATTGAAGACGCATGGGGCGTTTCGAAGATTTCTAAGACGACGCGTAAAATTCCACTTTTTTCTCAAAAATAAATTTTTTTTTAATTTTTTTTGGGATAAATGCATGTTATAATGTATATAATGTACCCTTGAATAATATTTAAGTTGAAATTTATAAAAATAAAAAAAATATTTTTAAGGATTTTAAGCTCCACTGTCCCCTTAAGAAGTTCTTTTAATACTTATTGATTCACACCAGTTCCAACTTATTTGTTTCATTGGCTATTTTACAGTCAGAAGCTCCGTTTAAATATTACACAACCTGGAAGTTGTGTAGGTAGGATCTCTAGCTTTACTGCAACTCTAACCTTCATAGACATCTGTAGGCCTCATCAAAACAGTCCTTATAGATAGGAACTAACAACACAACTTAAAAGTCATCAATACAAGTAAATTAGAAAAATGTGTAAGTAATATAAAAAATAGTTTCACATTGATAAGATGTAATTAATTAGTTCGCTTTTTTTCGCATTCGGGTTTTTTGATTTTTTTAATTTAATTCACAATAGTAATTTGATTATCCTTCTAGAGTCCATATGGTACCAGATATACTATCAATTTTTAACACTTATGTGAAAGAAGATTTTTTGTTTCATGAAAAATATGGGTCATTCCATGCAAAGCGAGCAGAAATTTTTAAAGAGACGTGGTTACATAGTAACCGACTTTAATAAAACTTGGTACACAGATTTAAATAAAGCTATGCAAAATATCTTGACAAAAAATAAAATATTTTGACAATTCTGGGCATTTTAAAAACTAGAATGGCATTATAGAATGGCATGTTTGCAATCGTTCAAATTTGCAAGTTTGAAGTAACGTATCTTGAAAAATAATTAACATATAAATTAATTTTTTATAATATTTTAACCTCTGGAAAACTATCTTTGTATTTATATAGTAATAATAATATCGTAAAACTACAGTTAATCTTAAATTGTTTGTAAAAGTTGAAAATTTGTAAATTTTGAGAAAATTAAAAACGCTATAAAAATCAGAAGAATGTGATACCATCTGTGAAATTGATACCTGATATAGTGTTACATATGAAAATCGAATTGCTTAAGTCTGGAAGTTGCCATTTATTTCCTTCATTTTCAAAATTGGTTTTAAAAAAAATGCAAAATCACAATTTTTCATCTTTTAACCTTCAGCCTGCAAAAGACGCCAATTATAATGGTTGCCGATTTAGTTTCTGACATTTAGATATAGTATACTTTTAATTATGACCAATAGGAAACCTCAATAGTAGAAAACAGTCCCCCCCCCCCTTCTCCTTCTATTAAAACGCGAAATGATACTCCACCCCCTCCTGTATTGAAAATCTAGAGGTTTCCACCAATATGCGTACAAACGAAAAACACTCACTCTACCTATAAAAAATCGCACATTTAGCACTGCATAAAAAGAAAAATAAATAACCCGTCCCTTTCTTAAAAGGCGAAATGATATCTCCCGGTGTCGAAAACAGAAAAGCGAAAAATAAAGAATATCCACTTGCTCTATTAGTATATTAAAAAAGTCCCTCTTCCTTATCTGAAAATTTGTAAACAAAAATTCTCTTAAAACGCGAAATGATATGTGGGAAGGCACTGAAGAATAAAAAAGTCTGTTGATGTCGTAAAATAACTTGCAGGTTTTTTAAAATATTATTTAGTAAATATTAATATTTTTATAAACGAAATGTATCTTTAGAACTGGAAAAGTACTATCAATGAGTGTTTTTTTTTTTTTTTTTTTTTTTTTTTTTTCATTTAGGAAGCGGATGTGGCAATTTTCATAGCAGGAAGAACGAAACACATAATTATGTACCCAAAAAATATTTTTTGTAACAGTAAATATTAATATTTTCAAAACAAAACTTTTCTTTTAAACAATAAGTCCTTACAACCAGGAAAATATCTTGAATAAGTATATATATTTTCTAAAAATCCGTCCAGATAGTGGATGTTGCAGTTTAAAACTGCAGAATAAAGCATAACTATGCAGCTTATTAAGTGCTTCTTTCTTTTTTTTTTTTCGTCTAGGAAATTGATGTGGCAGTTTAAAACTTCAGAAAATTGGCATTCTGAAAAAAAAAAAAAAAAAAAAAAAAAAAAAAATGGATGCTAAATATTTTTTCTTAACATAAGATAACATTACAACCGAAAGAAACGTAGCATATGAGTGGGTATTTTTTGTTTGTTTTGAATTTCGATCAGTGAAACGCAAGTTGTAGTTTCGAAATGCGCAAAATCCAGAACAATCGTTGGAACCGCCATTTGCATTTTAATTAGTATTTAATTAATATTTTGGACAATAATGGTCGGATTCCTTACCAAATTGATCGAATGATTTCCCGGACTTTTGTGTATCGAATAGCACCGGTCTAATATCCCTGTACTCCTGGTTCCAGAGGAGACAACGAAGCATTCATACAGCTCATAATATACCATTATCATTAAACATAGGGAATTTTTTTGAAAGAAAATTCATTAAATCATATAAATACGTGGCCAACAGAGAGATTTTTCGCCAAGTAATGAAAATTTCATAATTTTTTAACTAAGATTATAAGGAGATTACGATCTTTTTTTTTTTCTATAATTACGAATTTTGAATTTTTGTAAAAAAATTTTGAGTATGCGCTTATAGAGATCAGCCTTGCAAAAATAAAACACTATAATGAGAAAAGCTTTCATAACATCTTCTTTTAATTAATTTTTCTTTAAGTACTATTTATATAAAATTGTGTCAGAAAATCATTTTCTGTATTAAAATCTCTATAAAATTCAGCTAGTTCCAGTGACTGAAGAAGACTAAAAAAATTAATTAATTTTCCGCTGATTATATTATTTAAAATTTGGTATTCAATGTATTTGTTAAATTATTTATTGATGGAAACACATCTTTGTCTTGAATAACTTTCAGAGAAATTATCAAACATTAGCTACACGTGGAAAACAATTTTCTTAACACTTTCAAAATATTATTTTATTTTCCATTAAAATCTGAAAAAAGATTTCCGAAAAGATTTTCTTGGAATAAAAGTCCTTTAACTTTAGCTAATGTTTCTGTCACAAAATCGAATGAAAAACTTGACTTCTTGTTATTTTATTTTTGATATCGGTTGGGGAAAAAAGGTTGTTAAATTAGTTATCGACTTTCAAAATATTTTCTTTCAATTAATTTTTCAATTATTATTTTTATTCATTAAAACTTGCACCCGGAAATTATTTTCGTAGAATAAGAATTTAGGCAATGTTAGTGTCAAAGAAGGATTAAAAGGCACCAGTGACACTTTTATTTTTCATTTTGAATTCACAAGAATGGGATTTTTAATTAACTATCGACAAAAGTCAAATTTTGGTTTTGAGTCAGAAGCAAATGGTGAGAGTAATTTTCTTAAGCTTAGAGTTAGATCAAAGCAAAGTAGAAAAAAAAAGTAAAATGGAAATCCAATTATCTGGATTAATGAATTTCGTATGCAAGCCGAATAATTTGAACAAGCATAAAAAAAAGGAATGGTGTGAAATATCTTTATTTCTAAAATCTGTCTCGTTTAATATAAAGGACTGTTGCAGAAGAGATTATTTTTATTTAAAAAGTTTTTTTTTTTTTTAATACACTTGACTGTAAAAAGAATTCTTATACATACGAGTTATTTTATGTGAATTTTCTGTCTTTAATGGCAACTATTTTAAGTGGAAATAGTAAATTCCCCGCGATAAACAAAAAACTTCTTTTTTGAGTCTCCGCTGCACCGAAACTCTGCGATCGCGAAATCCCATGTTACCCTATGGGAAAACTTTGAAGCGCGATTACTCATTACCTAATGTAATTATTAAATTACCGTTTTCACCATAAGAAAGTAGGCGTCATTTGCCGATTATGTGCGTCTTTAAAAGCTATCTCCGTAAATATTAAGGGCTAATTCCATGCGAACTTGTCATGTCTGTCACATACTACGATTTTTGGCTACCAGTATTTTAGAACGGAAAAATTTGACTTATTTTATTGGAGATATCTCATCAATTGAATGAGGCGAAGCCAACTTTTCGAAAAGAACGGTGGCGAACAAGCATAGTGATTTTCAGCTGTGTGACAGACATGACAAGTTCGCATGGAATTAGCCTAAGTACATAAAAAATCCCTATAACATCTGAAATTTCCATTTGATCCATCTTCTTAAAAATACTTAAATTTACTTAGGCAATTTTTAAAAACACACATCATTGGCATCTGACATCTACTTTCTAATGGTGAAAACGGTATTTTAATAACTATATTAGACAATGAGTAATCGCGCTTCAAAATTTCCCCATAGGTTAACAAGGGATTTCGCGATCGGAGAGTTTCAGTGCAGCGGCTCTTTAACATTTTGGTTCAGCACTAGCGCACTGCATACTAGTGCATATGCGATTCTGTAATTTCAACTGCGTATAACTTTGTTTGCAATACTACAGTGGTAATGAAGTATAACACACGATTACTATACGAAATTGAATGAGGAATTAAACCGTGATATTTATTTTTACCAAATTTTTTTTTTTGAAAATGATAAATGCAATTTAATGAAAGCATGTTTTCAAAAAACGCCGACATTTGAATTTTCAGTTGGCACGAATTCGCACTTGTCCAGAACTCATGGGTTAAAATCGGAAATACTCCTTCCTACATAGACAAATGGAAACGTTCCCTTCCATTTGAGAGAAAACGGAAAACTTCCAGTTAATTTTTCGAAATTGTTGTTTTGGCCTATAACCAAGTTATTCGATCAAGGTATCGGGAACACAGCATTAATCACGAATGGCGAGTACCCAGGTTCGAATCCACCGAAAGGCAAGGCAATGCAAAACAGGCGTGATAATAATATAAATACCTGTTTCGTGTAAATATGCATTACTATATATTACTCTTTTAATACTTTTTTTAAATATATAATTTGGTTTCCATTATTACTCACATCTGTTTCTAAAAACAGAAATTTCCCGTCTTGAATAGCAGAAAATTTCAATTTTGAAAACCGGGGAAATAGAAAAAAGGAAGATTTGTGTAAAAAATAGTTAGCAACTTTGCTGCCACTACATTTTGCGTTTTTTCTCAGATTTTTTGTTTTTGTTTTACAGTTTACTTACATACATAAAGTTTTTTATTAAACATATTCAACAAAGTTCATTTGTTTCGCAGCAGTCGGGAAATATCGATTTAGAATTACTGAAATACAGCGGTGTAATATTTCAATCACCCATAAATTTGAACGTTAGTTTAAACATGAATTTGAAAGAAATTAAATTTTTATCACCACATACTTATAAACTGCATTTCAGTATTTTTTATATATCAAATACATTACTGACATCGGTCCAGATATTTGGAGATCCGGATGGCTGAAGATCGTCTTATTAGAGTCTTGTGGTATTTATTCTTTGTGCATTGATAATAGAGATTTATATTTTTTTTTTGGTGCATAATGGACAAAAGTGTCCTTATAATGTTAGGATACGTTCACGTAGACGTAAAACTATATAGTTTTGAATATTTTATTGAAACCCTGTTTTTATTCATGTTACTGGAAATGTTACATTATTCTAGCAAACAAATGCTTATTGTTATGCTTTCAGAAACTTGGAATAAAACATGCTTGAAAAATATTAAAAGTCTCCCAGATCTGCTGATTTGGTTTACACTTTTAATACTAACAGGTATAGAAAGTATATCCTTTGTTCTTTTAGATAGAATATCCTGGATCTCCTGGCTGAAGACTCCAGTGCTCTACCATCTGAGCTATCCCGGACGAATCTGATGGAACTTTTTCACCCAGTTAACCTTAATGATTATAGCATCTGCCAGATGCTATAATCATTAAGGTTAGCTGGGTGAAAAAATTCCACCAGATTCGTCCGAGATGTTATAATCATTAAGGTTAGTTGGGTGAAAAAGTTCTACCAGATTCGTCCGGGATAGCTCAGATGGTAGAGCACTGGCGGCTTCGGCCAGGAGATCCCTGGTTCGAATCCTGGTGCGGACATTTTTCGCCCAGTTGGAAATTTACATCTAATAAAGATCAGTATTTGGCAATACAGTGAAACTCTCATTCAACGAAGTCTCATCGTTACACTTCAACACTTAGTTATGAAGAAAATTCATTGAATAGAAATCGACTTAATTCATGAAATTTGTATAGTAAAATACGCATTCATAAAATAAAACATTCACATAAAATGGAAATATTGGAAAAATGTATTTTAATTCAAGCAGTTTTTTTTTATGCTTTCAACATTTTTTTTATGCAATGTAGACGTATGAGAAAAATTTAATTAGAATAATGTCTAAAAAAACACACAATAAAGAGAAAATTGAAGCGTAGCATACCTTTTCTCTTTTTTTTTCAGTATACCAAATCCTAAACTTTAAAAAAGTCTGTAATATTACTTTGTACAGATTTCTTATAAAAAATACAATGTTCATAAAATTTCTGCACTTTTGTAAGTATCCGAACAATTCATCTGCAACATTTTCGTGAAACTGGAATCCAATTCTTCTTGTATCGAAGGCTTTCAGCATTTCTTCTTTTGAATGCCTTTCAATTTTTTCTTCATTATCATCCTCATCGCTCGTTGTACCGGGTATCCCAAAAATGATTGATGGATTTTAAAAATCAAAAACTTGCAAACGGTGACAGATATTAAAAAAAAAAATCTTGCAGGAGTGTTATGTAAGATGTCAGGAGTTTTTGTGCTGTGATTCCCAGTTTTAGTTATACGTACCATCGATAGATGGCACTGCAAGCAATAACCGCTAAACCCAGGCTCAATTTTTCGGCCTCTCTCTTCTTCCATGCGAAAAAAAGGAGATTAAAATGCATTGAATGGATCCCGAAGTTCCAAAAATCGGGTCTGGACTGAGTCCCTATTGCTCTCAGCGCCATCTATTGCTTGAAATTCGAACTAAAATCAAGAATCACTGTAAAAAAAACTCCTGACATCATGCATAACACTCCTTCAAGAATTTTTTAAATATCTGTCACCGTTTGCAAGTTATTGAATTTTGGGACACCCGGTAATTTCTTCAATACATTTTATTACACTTCGCAGTATGTCATCGTATGAAGAATATTTAGTTGTTTTAACCCTTTGAGCTCTGGGTGTGAACTTCTTCAAAATGCCCAAATGTCACATTGGCACCAGTATTTTGTAAACAAAAGATTGGTCTTGTAATATACATGAAAAAATGCATTCATCTATTTTCAAATAAATGTGGTTGAATATTCCGGTGCCAATGTAACATTTGTAGATTAAAATTAAGTGGGAAGAAATTCGCCCATCAGATCTCAAAGGGTTAAGTGATTCAGTTGTTATAAGTTGAATAAACTTCGTTATCTAGAATATATTTTTCGTCATAAGGAGATTAATTCACATGTTAATGTTGTTCTAAGTGGAATAAACTTCGTTATCTAGAATATATTTTTCGTCATAAGGAGATTAATTCACATGTTAATGTTGTTCTAAGTGGAATAAACTTCGTTATCTAGAATATATTTTTCGTCATAAGGAGATTAATTCACATGTTAATGTTGTTCTAAGTGGAATAAACTTCGTTATCTAGAATATATTTTTCGTCATAAGGAGATTAATTTACATGTTAATGTTGTTCTAAGTGGAATAAACTTCGTTATCTAGAATATATTTTTCGTCATAAGGAGATTAATTCACATGTTAATGTTGTTCTAAGTGGAATAAACTTCGTTATCTAGAATATATTTTTTTCGTCATAAGGAGATTAATTCACATGTTAATGTTGTTCTAAGTGGAATAAACTTCGTTATCTAGAATATATTTTTCGTCATAAGGAGATTAATTCACATGTTAATATTGTTCTAAGTGGAATAAAGTTCGTTATCTAGAATATATTTTTCGTCATAAGGAGATTAATTTACATGTTAATGGTGTTCAAAGTCGAGGTTCAGCTGAAAATTTCGTTAAGAAGAAAACTTCGTTAAATAGGGGGAAATTCCACTGTATTTAGATACAAAAATTCATGCTATTTCAAAGCAGTGTTGCAAGATTGGGGACTTTTTAAATTCAGATTATTTGACTGCCACCATTTTTTTTAAATAGTATAATTCGCTATTTTTCAGAATTTTTAATCAATTTTTAAATAGGGCGAATATTTCTATTTAAAAAAAGCGGTGGCAATCAACAATCTGGGGAGAAAAAAGTCCCCAATCTGGAAACACTGTTTCAAAGCAACATTGATAGCGCATGCCGCGACATCAAAACTGATCAACCGATAATATTATAACTTTTTACTTGTAACTTGATCAACTGGTAATTTTAGGATTAGCGTATTGAAGAATCTCTTTTAGGTTTATGTTATAAATTAACATTCAAATCTTGACTTTTTTACTACACCGTAAAAAAAGACGTATGTTTCTTAATCTAG
The DNA here is from genome assembly GCA_963932465.1 of Maratus speciosus. NCBI lineage: Eukaryota > Metazoa > Arthropoda > Arachnida > Araneae > Salticidae > Maratus > Maratus speciosus. Next base: position 304,651,691 of record OZ010800.1, read on the forward strand.
GAAAACATAATGTATCCTCGACCAAAAATTTACAAAAACCTCTTCTGAGTTACCCATGCGTCCGAAAAGCGTTCTTTATTATTAGAAAGCTCAGAAACAAATATATTTTTGGAGATTTAAAGAAGCATTTATAAAACCTTACTTCATTTTGCTGCCACTGTTTTTCGGACACGTATTCGAGAAGTTTTTATAGTGTATTTATACGTTTTCTCGAATCGAAAGATAGGATTTTCGGATACTGTCAATTCTCAAGTAAACATTTTCAAGTTCATCAAACATCTTCTGCAGACAAACATGGTAAAATAACAACATTAACATCAAAATTAGTGTTATTTTGATATTCTTCCGTACATAAATTCGTTACGCTGCGGAAAATGTTTAACTGAGAATGAATAAAATTCTAAAAAACGATATTCGGGTCTGAAAAAACTAATTAATACGCTATAAAAACGTTTCCGAAAATCAGTGGCAGCAAAAGAAACTTTTTTTTATAAATGTTTCTTTAAATCTGGAAATCCATTGGTTTTTGAGGTTTCTAAAGATAAAGAACGCTTTTCGAAATTATGAGTAACTAGGAATAGGTTTTGTGAAGGATAAACGTCAAGGATGCTGTCCATTCTCAGTTAAACACTTTCAGTTGCGTAATTAAAATTATATATGCAAGAGCAGCAAAATATTATTAATTTTAAATTTAATATTAATGCTGTTAAGTTATGTTTACCTGTAAAATATGATTATTTAACAAGAAAATGTATTCTTGCTAATAGGCAGTATAAAAAAAACCCATATTTTACGACAAGAAAATTATGTAATGCACTGCAAAAACTACTGGGAAACATTTCCGAAAATGAGTGGCAGCAAAAGAAATAGTTTGTTTTATAAATGCTTCTTTAAATCTCGAAAATATATTAGTTTCTGGTTATAGTGTATTGATTATATTATATTTTTTTGTGCTAAAAAACGGTTCAATTAAAATAGTGAAACATCTAGTGTGATACAAAGGGAAAAACTACTTGATAACACCATTAGACTAATGTCAGACTAGCGACTATTTGCACGCTTTTTTGTTTCAACATGAAAAAGAAACACAGGAAAAATGCAAAGGACAAAAGCGTGCAAATAGACGTTCGTCCGACATTAGCCGTGGCTAATGTCAGACGAACGTCTGTTTGCACGCTTTTTCCTTCCTACAGCCTTCCTACAGCCTTCCTACACCTTCGCTTGCACGTGTTTCTTTTTCATGTTGAAACAAGAAAGCGTGACATTAGTCTTAGGTGAAGTTTTGCCCCTTATTTCCAAACAGGGCTGTACTGCAAAGTATACGAATGTATACGGCGTGTACCTTCTGTATAACTCCGTATACCCTCCCTAGCTACGGCGTATACTCTCTAGTGTATATCCACTGCATGTATCGTATACCCTCTGATTTATTTACGTCTACAACACTGCCTCCAAGTGGTAGCACCTTTGCGCATGAAGAAGAACGACAAACTTTTTCCAAAAGGCCTTTCGCATTTCTTAATTTTATGGTGTTATTGAGATTTTTTTTTCTTTTAAGAAACATTTGTGTTTTTGAAATGTACCCTCTTTAATGTTATCAGTTAATGTAGGTAATAAACACTACAAATAAAATATATAAAGCTTGTTAGCCACCTCATAAACTAAGAAACAAAGATTACAATGAGAAAATCTTTCAAAACATTTCTTTTTAATTAATTCTCCTTTATTTTTATGTTCAAAAATGTTGTGTTACGAAATTATTTCTTGTAATAGATCATTGCCCTTTTTAAATTAAGTTAAAACTACAGTGAAAAAATCACTTTTAAAAGATCAATTAATTTTCTTCTTATTATTTTAATTTAGAATTTGGTATTAGAAATTATTTTTTAAATTAACTATTGACGAACACAAATATTTGTTTTGAAGAAATGTCTGAGAAAATGTCTAACTATAGCTATGTGGACAAAGCAATTTACTTCAAAATTTTCGAATATTTACTTTTAATTATTTTTTCCTTTAATTACTTTTTTATTCTGTAATATCTGCATCCGATGAGATCTTTCATTTTAGCTATTATTGCTGTTAAAAGGTCATATTAAAAATTTGTGTTAAATTTCTTATTATGATTATTCTTCGAATATGGGCTGTAAAATATATTTTATGCAGGGTGTCCGAAAAGTTTGGAAACGGTTGAATAACTCGAGAAATACATATCAGATTGAAAAGCGAAAAAATACGTGTTAAATATTTTTAAAAAAAGCTATTCAGTGACACCAAAAGTGACCATCGCAACCGAACCCCTGGGAAAGAGGGGATCCAACTTTGAAATCTTGAATGATAACCCTGGCCCACCGTAGCTGAGTGGTCAAGGCACCACACCGCTAATCGCTTGCGAGTGTAGGTGGGTGCGGGTTCGAATCCCGCTGGCTCCGTTGCACACTCTTTGTTGAGCTCCCGGCTGTATTTCTCTGTGTTGTAAATTTCCTTTTGTGTGCTATCTCGTTCCTGTATATATTGACGATGTCTTATAAGCGAGCGCTTGACGCACAGCACACAGGTCAGATGTATCTTAGTCAAATGCCAAAATGATAACCCCCCTTTTTTATTGCAGATTCGGAATCTACGGACAAAATATGTAACTTTTGTAATAAAAAAATTTTTGGATCCTCGTTGATCACGGTGTAATCGAGCAAATAAGCAGAGGTGCCAAGCTCGCACTAATCTTCCGTAATGCGGGGATTAATTTAACCCAGTTTAACAAAGTTTCGAACCAGAAAAATTATTTAATGAATCTTTATTTATTTAATTCCAGTTTTCTACGTGGAACTTATTTAATTTCATCTCTGAAAAAAAAAAAAAAATCCGGTACGAAATGTATTAAACCAGGGTTAAATTAACCACATTTTACGGAGCATTAGTGGCAACTTGGCACCTATGAATAAGACAGTTACATATGTTGGTTTCCCCAACCAGGTTTTGACATCTCGAAATCTGAATGGCCAGAACTTTTGACGTCAAAGTTGCTGTCTTTGCGAGTATAGTGTTTCTCGAAAACCATCAGTGGAGATTGTTTTGATGGCGCTTTATATGCTTTTTCCATAACAATTAATAGAAAAATATTAAATTAGTTTTCTGTTTGCATTTTTTTTATTCAGTCAATCATAATAATAAACTGCGTATTTTGATTTTTAACGAGTAAGTATGCACCTCCCCTACCTAACAAAAATATGATAGTCTTCATTATTTGGGGGCGGGGTGTGTTGATATTCTGCGTTTCGATGTCTTCTGCTGTTAAAAAAATCACTTGATTCGGGGCCGGATGGGAGTGTATGAGATTTTTTATTATTATTACTATAGAATAACGTATAGGACAAAAAAAAAACCACATAAAATATTTTTGTGCTGTCTGAGCAAAGGATGGGAAGTAACGTAAATTTCAGGTGGGTAGTGAGATTATAGGTTTTGATGATTGATTACGTTTGTGTACGTGGTTGTTCTACGTTTAATGTTAAATTATTGTAACAAATAAGTTAACCCTTTTGCGGGCAGTGTCCTTAAAAAAGGACACCTATTTTTTTATTTTACTGGCACCCAGAATATTTAATTAAAATTTTCCATTTATAACGTACTTGAAATTAAGCAAGTTTGTATTTTCTAATAAACTCGTTTATAAATTCAGATGTCACTCTATCATTTCATCAGTTTATAAACAGAATTACTCCGCGCAGGTAATGGTTAAACCAAATGAACATTAAATAATAAAAACAAAATTCAAACAATATGATAATTTAAATACCATAAAAACTTAGGTTCCCTTCAAATTAAATCGAAATAAATCTTAGCCTTTTAAAATGTTTCTTGTATTTTACATGTGCCTTATACTTTGTGCACACTCATCATAAGCTTAATACAAAATCTGCAATACAAATATTCGCAACTACAAAATGAAAAAAGTCTGAAGTTTATTTAGATTTCTTTTTAACGGAACCTAAATTTTTAGTGCTTTTTATTTATATCATATTGTTTAATTTTTTTTTTTATTCTTCAATTGGTTTAACTTCTTTGTTACAAAAACTTAATATTGAACTTAGAACTAACTGAATGAAATACATTAATAAATGCCCCTTCTTGGGCTTAAAAAATGCAGGAAAAAACTTATTTGTTTTTAGTTTGTTCTGCCAATTATGTTTTAGTTCATATTTTTTGTCACATTTGTTATTTTATTGTAACAATAAATGAATTAATAAACAATTTTCTACATTACCCTTCTGTTATGAAAATTAAAACGTCGTCTACCTCAGCAAATAATCATTACACCTTAACCCTTTCGAGACCGCATCGCGTTTACAAATTTTATTTGAAATACACAGTGTTTTTTAAACTGTCCCCTTTACTTGTGAAATACCAAAAAATCCTTTAATTAAAAAGTCAAATATTATTATACATTTATTAATGGTGCCCAAAACAAATTCCACATGCACCTTTTGACGATGCATATATGCATCACAAATCCCGACAGAGTTAAAGAGTTAAATTATTTTTTTTATTAAAAAGTTTAAAACATCAAAATTTTTCTACTGTTTAAAATTATGAAAAAAAAATTAAAAAATATATTAATTTACAAAAAATTATTACATTTATTAGAATTATTGAAGTTTTTTTTTGCCCTACTTGTTACTTTTTGGTTGCAGTAACTAATCAATGATCTAAATCTCCCATCCCACTACCACCTGAAATTTACACTACATCCCCATTCTTTGCTCCGCCCTCACACAAAAAAATTATATGTACTTTTCTTTTATTTTGTCCTATATGTTACTCAAAGTAATAGTAAAAAAATCCCATACACCCATATCCTCACCACGATTTAGAGTATTAAAAAAAAAAAAAAAAAAAAAAAAAAAAAAAACAGCAGAACCCCTCGAAATGCAGAATATCCACGCCTACCTCTACCAAATAACGAAGATTATCTTTTTTTCATTTCGGAAGAGAAGGGGCATGTTTACACATTAAAATATAAAAAAAAACGCAGGTTAATTGATTAGAATTGATTGAATGGATAAAATAAAAACACAGAAATTTAATTTATTTCTATTAATTTTCATGGCAAAAGCATATAAAGCACTTTTGTCATCGAAACAACCACCATTGATAGTTTTCGACAAAGACAATTCCAGCTAAGGCGACCACTTTGGCGACGAAAGTTTTGTCCCATCACATTTCGTGATTGCAAAACATGGTTGGGAAAACAAAATATGTATCTGACACATTTTGCTGGATTACACCCCAGATGGCCGGGGTGTAGTCTACTTTGGTATCACGGAATAGCTTTTTTTTAAATATTTAACACTTAATTTTTTGTTTTTCAATCTTATATGAATTTCTTGAGTTATACGACCGTTTCCAGACTTTTTTGACACCCTGTATTTTGTCACATTTGATATTTTATTGTAATAATAAATAAATAAATAAACAATTTTTCAATTCATCCTTTCCCTAAGAAAATTAATACGTCGTCTCCCCCAGGAAATAATCAAGAGAGCTTAAGCAGTTTAATTATTTAATTAAATGAAACTGTTTAAAAGATAAAAAAAATTCAATTGTTTGAAATTATTACCGCATATACTCGTGTACAAGTCGACTCGCGTATAAGTTGACCCCCTAACTTTCGAATGCAAATTCTGGAAAAAATCAAAAACCCGCGTATAAGTCGACCCCCTAACTTTTTACTTTAATTTTGCACAAAATCAAGCCAAAGATTTCACTTGCCAATGCGAAAAAGTGGTAAGTAAACAAAAAATCATTGAAAAATTTTTAAATGATAAATTATTATTATTTGTATATTTTATATGTTATTTTTTTTATTCATACACATAAAAAGCCACAATTCTGCAGTATTCGAAGTTTTTGTTTTTGCTTTTTAAACTGACTCGCGTGTAAATCGACCCCCAAATTTGCTTACCGAAAATTGTCAGAAATTCCTCGACTTATACGTGAGTATATACGGTAATTTTAAAATTATGAAAAAAATGTTAAATTGAAAAATATTTTAAATTGCAACAAATTATTACGTTTATAAGAATTATTGAAAAAAATTTCTGCCCGACTTGTTATTTTGTAGTTGCAGTAACTAACCAATCATCAAAAATTTTAATCCCATCCCCACCTGAAATTTGCGCCACTTCCCCATCCTTTTTTCAACCAGCGCAAGAAGATTTTATATGCTTTTTATTTTGGTCCTATGTGTTATTCTATAGTAATAATTTAAAGAAAAACCATCCACCCCCATCCACCCCGAATTAAATGATTTTTTTAACAGCAGAAGCCATCGAAACCCAGAATATAACACACCCCGACACCAAATAATGAAGTTAATCATTTTTCTATTCTTGAGGGGAGGTGCATATTTACTCGTTAAAAGATCAAAATATACAGGTTATCATTTAGAATGGATCGACTGGGTAAAAAAAAATGCAAATAGAAAACTACTTTAATATATTTCCATTAATTTTTATGGTAACAGCATAAAAAGCGCCTTGTTTTTCGACAAACACTATTCCCGCAAAAGACGGCAACTTTGACGTCAAAAGTTCTGGAAAATCAGATTTCGAGATTTCAAAACCTGGTTGGGAAAACCAAACTATGTATCTGTTTTATTTGCTCGATTACACCGTGATCAACGAGGATCCGAAAAAAATGCTAATTACAAAAGTTAAGTATTTTTGTCCGTAGAATCCGAAACTGAAATAAAAAATGGGGATTATAATTCAAGATTTCAAAGTTGGACACCCTCTGATCCCCGGGGGTTCGGTTACGGAGGTCAAATTTGGTATCACTGAGTAAGTTTTTAAAAAAATATTTAACAAATATTTTTTCGTTTTATATCTCATATGTATTTCTCGAGTTATTCGACCAGTTCCAAACTTTTCGGACACCCTGTATATTAATTATCGATGAAAACATAAGTTTTTATTTTATCTAACTTTGAAACACATTTTCAAATATAAAATTCTACTGATTTTACTGAATTTCAGAAGGACATTAACGCAATATAAATTTTCAACAAGAACGAAAAACCCTGCGTCAACTATAGATTATGAAACATTTCCCAACACATCCAGAAAATTGTAACAAAAATTTACGGTACTACTTGATTATTCAGCCGACCAATTTCATCACATTATACAAATCTTCAGACTATTTTCCAAATTATACAAATGGAAGAATGTTGCCATTCTAAAATTTTAAGATATGAAAATTAATGAACTGAAATTAAAAAAATCGCTAAAGAATATGGTTCCTTTAATAATGGCGTTCACTTATGGCGTAGCGACATACCAAAAATAAAATTTGATTTAATTAGATGATTTCAGACAAAAGGATACTAATAGTTTACGTATTTAAATGCAGAATTATCAAATTAAACGATAAACAAACAGATATATTTAAGACATTGAATTTGTACATAAAATGTAAGTATTTTAAATGTAATAATTGAATTTATTAAGGGACAGAATAAATATCAATGATAGCGGTAAATTGTAAGAAATGTAATGCTCTCTATTTAGTCAAAAAACGTAGGCGGATATAACTATGAAATGTAAGAAAACATTAGATATAGGCTTGAAGAAAAAAAAACTAAATTTTCCGTTATTTTAAATAACAAAAGAACAAATAAATTAGTAAAACATTAATACAAATACAAATAAAACGTCGAATTAAACAGACTTGATGAGATGACGTAACAAACAAGTGTAAGATGTTTGTGTACAACACAGTGTCAAGTGAAAGGGACATTTACTATCACCCATTATTGCCATTTAATCTGAAAGTTTGGCGACAGATTTTGGTCGACGGGATAATCCAGTAGTACCACATTCACTTTTAAATAAGGTGAAAGAATGTATGTGAATAAACTAGAAAGACATAACACATTTAAAAATTCAGTTTCATCAATTACCGTCCGTTGTTAAAAAAGTAGTGGAATTATTTTTTGTAGTCTTGTACATGACCTACAGATTTGCATATGGACTACTAGCATGCTAAAGTTTAGTTCAGTTAGAAAGCGCATAACATAGTTGAAAATTCACTTTTAACAATTTAACATATAGGCAGAAATGCACTGTGATTCTTTTTACAGCCCTGTATATTAACTAGAGAGTTTTACCGTCACTAAATATTTATATATACCCCAAAATAAGCTAAAATTTGATTCAGGTAAACAAAGTACCACACAATTAAAAAATGCATCCATTTCATTGCTTATCCCTGTACATGAATTTATTTACATTCCATAAACTTCTCTTAGCATACTAAATATAGTTTAACAGGAAAATGCATAACACAATTAAAAATCACCGATGAGAAACTTATTTCCCATAGGCAGTAACACAAATTGTTTTGTGTAGCCCAGAATATGATCAATAGCATTTGCACACACCATGAAATTTGCAGAAAATTAGTTAACATAAGAACCCATACCACAATTAAAAAAATCCCTGCCGGCTCGGGCCTACAGGCGGAGGTAGATTTCGAAGTTAAGTACTGAATTCTCCAACAAAACTTAAATCAAGATTAGAGATAAACCCAGTTTCTTCACAAAGAGTGAGCTGTAGGGAGCTAAATTTTTTGTGAAAATTATAATATGCACGAATACACACACACATGTATATGGAATAGGTTTAAAAAATGGCTACAAAAAATTCAGAGAACCTTAAAGTGTTAAAATATGTTAATATTTCCATAGTCGGGTTTTTATCCTGTTTTAATACATTTCTTCAAACTCACATGGCGTTACATATTCACCTGCTGAGGTCCATTATATTTCCAATATGACGCAATATACATATTTTTTTAATTCGTCAAACTATTTATTTTATTTTGAGTTTTCATGCTGAAATCTTGCTCTAGAAAACTTATGACGTAATATTCAATTTGTTTTCAATTTGCAAAACTATTTAATTTTACAGGTGAAAATTTTGCATTAGAAAAGTAATTGTTGTGGTGAGAATTCTATTGGTTTTTCTTTTTTTAATTGTTGGCAACTGCTATAACGAAAAACTTTTATTTTTTTTCCTGCCATTGTTGTGTAAGAGCTGGTTTTATCAGAATCATGTTAAGACAGTATTCAAAATTTTGAACCCTCCCCATCTCCACCCTCTTGGGCCGATTTCGCCCATTTTCAATCCCCGCCGAGATATTAGCCATCTCAAAGTTGTTGGCGAGTTTGAGGACAATCCGTGCATAATTGCGACTTTTATCGTGCGGACAAAATTTAGTACATACATACATATATATATATATAAACTTTTTAGGTGGGGGTGGTTTTGGGTTCCTGGTGTCCTATAATGAAAAGTTATGAAGGAATTTTTCAAAAGTCGCACCATGGTAACGACTGCAATAGGTAGTATTTCTTACGAAATCTACCTAAAATCATTTTCATCAATTACCGCTCATAGATAGTACTCTAACCGTATTCTTTTGTGTGTCCCTCTAAATAAGCGTTAAATGCTATGCACACCATATTTTACCGTAAGCATCTTATGGTGTACCTCAGTAGAGTATATAAGTTTCATTATATGATATTTTGGAAAAATGTAATATCATTAAACTAGAAAACATGAATTCTGCTTTTTCAGAATTAAGTGTCGTCCCCGATGAATATATATATATGTGTGTGTGTGTATATAAATATTGATAGTACAAAACATATTTCAGTTTAAGACTTAAAACACACGCTTTTATTTTATATAAAATGAGGTCATCCGCCTCCGCTGAAGAATTTTTCATTTACGATCAAGTCTTAAGGGGTCTCAGGACTCTTAAAGCTTTAAAATTTTCGAAATTTTAATTTTTTAGATGTTAAATTCCTATCTTTTCTCAACATTTTGATGTAATTGTTTCCTTGAAATTCCTATTAGAACTGAAGTTATGGCTTTTACATTTATACACATTCAATAGCTGAAGCGTCGTTTCGGAAACTCTGAAGCCATTTTTCTCCAAATGACGTTTTTGGGCATAACGCACACGATATCTCAAAAACTTATGAATATTTTTTCATGAAATTTTCAAAACATAGGTTTCATGTTAGTCTGCATAAACTGAACCTAAAATTTCCTTTTTATTGTTCAGAACAATATGTTTTAGGTGATTATACTGTTTAAATTTTCTTAATTTTGCATTAGCTAAATACAACTTTGTATTAAAATTGTAAAAAAGCCTTAAATACAAATTTATTTAGGTTCAAGGTAATTATTACAATCTGAAATATAAGTTGGTTCCAAATTTTTCATTCTAGTTGGAACACTTATTTTGTAATCGTGCGCGTAAGCTGTAATGCCGATTTTTTGCTCGAAAAATGTCTAACAGTTTGGAGCCCCCTGTAAATGCTAATTCTGCATTTTATAATTTTTTAAATACATGAAATGAAAGAACATACGTATATATTTTATTCCAAGTAAAATTGTGTCTTAAAATCAAATACATTTTAAGATATTAAATGTTGAAAATGGTCTTTTTTTCATTTTTTCCAATTTTAAGAGTCCTGAGACCCCTTAAACAACACCTTACACTAAAGTACGCATAGGACGTCACTATCGCTGATTAATACGCAATTCCAAAAAAAGAGATGTCGTCATTCAAGAAACTCGACTAAAAAAATCGGCTATCTCCTGATTCATACGCCTTCATTTGTTTGTAATATTAATATAGATAATTAAAATTAAATTTGGTTTATAATAGCTCCATGTTTTATCAGAAATCATTCATTTATATTTTTTACAAAATAGCACGCATTTTAATTACATTTAAAAAAATGTTATGCGAAAATGCAAACAAAAGGATATAATTACTATTTTCCAACTAGTTTTCCTTTACTTTCTACAGAAATGGAGTACTTGAGTTGCCAAAATTATAGAAATGGTGCTAAAAACTACAAAAAAATTAATATTTCAAAAATAAATTGAGATGCAGTTTTCAAAGAAATTGCATTTAAAAGTACTTTTATTTCCCAATACGGAGGTTTAAAAATTGAAAATGTGCGATGCTTAGAAGTTTAAAAAAATTAAGTAGAATATTCAACCGTACATAACCTGCTTTGTTTTATGGTTGGCCTATACAAAGGAACGTTATTTTTTAGAGACGACACATTAATAGCTGGGAGAAATGTATAGCATACTGGGGTCTAATTACACTGCAAACGGTTTTCCCCTTAGACCATTGTGTAACAGAATTGTTTGTGTGAACCTGTATCTGACCAGACTAACATATACTCTGTCCAAAATATTCAAGAGAAAGTTTGAGTTGCACCTCTGAAATGCATAACAATTTCATTATGTTTGGAATAGTGTAACATCACCAAATTGCATTTCAAACGAATTTTCTCTATTGACCCTAATGTAAAGGAATAGTTTTAAGTTTCTAGGTAAACGAACTGCAAATTCTACACACTTCATTTTCAATGGAGATCATTCTACAGTAATTTTCAATAATATATACCGATTGCATGGCAATCCAAATAAATTTAATTAGAGCACGGACGGATGGACAAACCTCTAGACGGCAATACAGGCAGAAAAACTGAAGTCATAAACACTTTTAAATGTGTTAAAATATTAGTATATTCATTATCTGTCGACTATGACACATTTTCTAGAATTTGCTACAAACTATGTTATGATTTTTTTAAAATTATCACTACGTAATTTCAAACTTTACACAGACTCACTGAAACTCGCATTCCTAAAATTGGTCCACACTATTTATCATGCAAACTGCACCCCACCCCCCGCTCAAAAATGGTCAATTTATTTCCGGAGTATTATATCAATATTGAAATTTCTGTATTATAAAACAAATATGTTCACTAAATATATATATAAAAAAAAAACTATAGCGTATAAATGTAGCACTATTGCTTTTCCTTTAATCGTCTACATTTTGGCTTTTAAATAACATGTAAATCAAATTTTTGTTGCTCAGATTAGAAAGACATATGTACTTTCAAATTTAGCTGAAAGTTGAAGCTCATAGATTTTGATGTTTTAAAAAAGTAAATTTTAGGAATGTATTCTTTTATTTATCAATCTGTGATGTAATTAAAAATATTTGTTTGTTTCTATAATCTAAAGTAAAATTTTTAATACCAGAAAATCAGCCTGAAAAACTAAGGAGACACCAGCACGTTTACTACAGTTTGCGATACATATTGACCAATCTGGACGAGGGCACTTCCTTCTGGTATTTTAAAAAAATTGGTAATGAGCAAAATGTAATTTTAGGTACGTTTGATAAGTTCAATTACATACAGTCAAATCTTTAACACGTGGAGTAGGGGAAGCTTCAGTAAGTAGGGACGTTTAAACAAAAATATTATTTTCATGGATAGTTCTCTTAACCATCTCTTCTCTCTATTGAATTGCTTATTTTCTCTTCATAAAAACTAATTTTCCCTGATCCCAAGCTTTTCGGATTTTATTGTAGTTTCAAAACGAATAAAACTCAGAGCAGTAGTTGCATTCATTAGGCGCTGTTAAGGGCAAGGGGAAGTGCAACAGAAGGCTATTTCTGCTCACCGGATTTTGTAATTTAATTAACTAAATTTCCTTATTATGTGATGGTTTTCAAAAAATGGTAGAAATTATTCTCTTTGAGTCACAGGAAATAATTAAATATTAATAGGAAAAGGAACAAAAGATTTTCGTGAGGTAGGCTGTTTGAAAATGAACTTCTTGTTGAAGGCAGTTTTCAGGACAGTTTTTAATTTTATTTTCATATGTTTAACATTTATCTTAAATGGGGATACCCCCTGGCGTAGAAAAAGAATAACTATTTCAATTTTCTATCTCCTAAAATTCCTGCAAAAATATAATTTTGGAATTTTAATCTTATTTGTCAGAATTATTGGTTGATTTTATTTTTAACTTTATTTCCTTATATGTTTAAAAAATGTCTTGAACGGAATTTCTGAAAAAGAATTCTTAGTGTTAATTTCTTTCATATTTCTACTCCTCGTTTTATAAAGCACGGCCTAGGCTTCAGATTACAGACATATTCTGTTCCACATTCTTCCTCGCCGCTGAATTTCGTACCGCCATCGCCCATATTTGCTTCAATAAATAAATGTATATGAATCAATGAGGAAAACACAGATTTATCATTTTAGAAACTTTTTTTTTCTATTCATTGAAATGTGTTCAAATAAATAACTTTTATGAAATAAAATGCGCGTAAAAATTCAATTAGTGTACCTGTCAGAAAAGCAGATTTAATCTCCTAGCTATTTTATTCAAACATTTGGCTTAATCATATTTTGGAATTGTTTTCACTATGTTTAAGGCAAAGTATCAAGCGATGGCTATATCGGGAAAGCTATTTTCTTGACGCTTCTAAAATATTTACTTTCTATTAATTTTTGAATCATAAAACATACATTAAAAAATATTTTCTTGGAAGAAAAGCTCTTAAAAGCTCTTTTCGTTTTCGTTATTTAAATTTTTATTCATTGAAAATAATTTTCTTTTAGTTATTTTAGTTTGAATATCGATCGAGGAATGCATTTGTTAAAATAATTATCGAAAAAAATATATATATTTTTTTTCTTTTGACTAGCTTTGAAATGAATTTTTAAACATTACTTATGAGGTAAGATTTTTATTTAATTGTAGGAAATTTTATAATATCAAAATTTTGTGCATTAATTATGAGTAATTCTCATTTTACAATATTATCGGCAAACTACATTATAATAATATTTTAATTGTTGAAAATAGGCTTAAGGCTGTTTCTCAAATCAAAAAGGACAACTTTTTGACATAAGTTTTAATTTATTTTTGGTCGGAAATGCATGAAACTAGCAGCTTTTGCTGTTCAGAAACGATGTCATCGAGCTGTTTTTTCTGTTTTTTTGCAAACTCAATAGATCGTCCAGAAAAGGGTATCAAAGTGAATGTTTTGAACCGAATTTCCGCGCGAAAGGAGAAAATCCTCTCAAGAAAGGTTGAAAACACATTTGCCGCGTGATCAAATTCGCTTATAACTCGATAGGTAATTGATTCATTCAAAAGTGGAAAAAACAGTTCGATTCCAAATCGCTTCCATGGTCAGGCTTTCCAATTTTATATCTTTCCGTTAAAAAATGAATTTGTAAATGTGTCAAAGCGTTTTGCGCTTGTTGAGCAGAGCAGTTGAGAACAGCCTTAAGACAATGTACTTTTCTTTAAAGTAGGGGTGCACAACCTTTTTCAGAGAAGGACCACATCAGTAACACGGAGAGAATTCTATTTCGGGGAGGTTATCTGTGGCCTATAATCAGATAAGAAATATGGTTTCAGAGGGGGGGGGGGTGGAATTTTATCACGCAAGGTTCCCCTACCCAGTCATCATATACAATTCAGTTGGCAAGAATATATCAACAGTTTACGTTTGTATATATAACAGAGATATAGCAAGGATTATTGAGAAGGAGTTATAATATTCTTTGACTTTATTCGGGGGAGTAAATTTTGTTTTATTAAAAGTGCTAAAAAACAAACATAGGCATGAAAGTGGATAGTGCCGAAAAAGAATGTGAACTTTATAAACGAAGGGGGGGTGGAGGAGACGATCAACGAAATTTGCGATTTTTCTGCGCTTGATCAACGAAATTCGCGATTTTTCCGCCACCGATTAACAAAATTTGCGCTTTTTCCGCGCCTGATCGACAAAATTCACTATTTTCCAGCGCCCGATCGACGAAATTCGCGATTTTTTCGTGCCCGACTAACGAAATTTGCTATTTTTCGGAACCTGGTCTACAAAACTCGCGATTTTTCCGTGCCCGATCTACGAAATGTGCGATTATCCGCCCCTAATCGTCGAAATTCGCGATTTTTCTGCGTCCAATCAAGGAAATTTGTGATTCTTAGCTGACTGAGGAAATTTGCATTTTTTCCCGCAGCAAATTGACGAAATACGCGATTTTTTCTTGCGATAAACTGGTGAAACTCGCGATTTTTCCCCAGCCGATCAACTATATTTTCAATTTTTCTGCGTAACATCGAGAAAATTCGCGATATTCCCGTACCTGATTAACAAAATTCGCCCTTTTTTCGTGCCCGACCAACGAAATTCGCGATTTTCCGCCCCCGATCAATGAAATTCGCGCTTCTTAACGGACTTTGGCGAAATTTGCAATTTTTTCCGCGGTAAATTGACGAAGTAAGTTCGAGATAAACAGACGAAACACGCCATTTTTCTGCAGCCAATCAACGAAATTTGAGATTTTTCCGCTCCTAATCGACAAGATTTGCGATTTTTCCGTGCCCGATCGACGAAATTCTTGATTTTTAACTGACTGACCGAATTTGTTATTTTTTTGCCGCGGCAAATTAACGAAATTCGTGATTTTTTTCTCACGATTGACGAAACTCACAATTTTTCCGCAGCCGATGAACAAATTTTGCAATTTTTTCGCACATCAACAAAATTGACTTTTTTCGTGTCCGATCAACGAAATTCAAGATTTTTCCGAGCTCGATGACAAAACTCGCGATTTTTCCGTAGTCGATCAACGAAAGTTGCTATTTTTCCACACCTGATCGACAAAATTCGCAATTTTTTTTATCCGATCAACCAAATTCGCGATTTTTTAGAACCTCATCGACAAAATTCTTCGTTTTTCTGCACCAGATCAACGAAATTCGCTATTCTTAACTAACTGATGAAATTTTCAATTTTCCAACGGCAAATTGCGAAATTCCCGATTTTTTCCTACGACCTATGGACAAAAATTGCAATTTTTTCCAGTTATAAATTGACGATATTCGCGGGCCACACGTTAACCCATCGCGGGCCACTTTTGGCCCGCGGGCCACAGGATGTGCATCCCTACTTTAAAGAAAATCAGATCATTTTTTGATTAATCAAGTAAGTGCCAAGAATTACAATTAGAAATGTTATCAGAAAGTATCCCTTTAGTTGCAATTTTAGTTATGAAAAAGTATTCAAGGAAATAAAAAAAAAAAAAAAACTGTCCTCGTTAGTAAAGCTGATTAAGAGTTCGCTAGTCACACGAAGGCACCAGTAAGCTAATGTTCAACCAATGGAAGAGAACTTTTATAAGTTCACGAGTGCATTTCAATAATTTTTATTATTTTTTTTTAAATAGGATAGGTGAAGTCCATATCTAGGTCAGGAAATTTTCTTGACATTAGGCCAGATAATCACTAGTATTTTCTTAGAGAAAAACTCGCCTTTTTCAACAATGGGATTATATAAGTTGAGTTTTCAACATAAAAATACCGGTATTTCAGCTGTATGTGTTGGAACCCTGATATCTAACAGTTATTTTTCTGTTTTTTTTTTTTTTTTTTTTTTTTTTTTTTGCAGATTTTTTTATGGGGAAATTTCTATTTCTGATACGGTTTTGAAAATAAAAGAGACTCTATTAATTAATTTGTAACCAAAATCGAAAAAGTAAAAGCGTGCCTGGTTAAAAAATAACCTCAGCTATTCTATGCAAAAAAAGTTATTTAAAAATATTAAAATGAAAAGAGAATTTTCAAAAGAGCGCTACGATGTAGGATTAACATTACTTTGCGAGTTTTGTCGTGTGGCATGTGTAGGCTCTTAAGGGAACAACGACACTAGCAAAATCATATTTCAAACAACTGTTGTTTTATATTTTTAGCGATTTTTGGCAGTAGCTAAACTAAAAATTTATCTTTCGGTAAAAAGTAAAAATAAAAAATACAATAGTTCCACAAGTTTTCTTTAATTCACGTTACTAAAAGAAACTGATTTATTAGAAAATTAAAACAATGTGAATAAAGCTAATTTTAATATTACAAAATATACACTGAAATCGCTTCTGTAGATCCCGAGAAAACTTAGTTAATTAGGAGCTGTTTTTCATTGGATTTTGCAATTGTTTGGCCCTCCTTGAAAAGTCGAGAAAACTTTCTTGTTATTTTATTTCGAAGTTTTTAAGTCGAAATATTTTTGTTAAATTAATCATTGAATTAAAACAAAATATTTGTTTCCAGTAAATTCTAAACAAATTACCAGGCAATATCTATGCGTAAAAAGGACTTTCGTTCTCGCTTTCAGAATATTTACTTTTAATTGTTATTATTATTTTTTTTTTTCGTGGGAAGCTAGATTCAAAATTGATTTTCTCGGAATTAAAGACCTTTTAGTTCAACTAATGCTTTTGTCTCAAAATCTGATCGAAAACTCAACATAATCTTATTCTTGTTATTTAATGTTAAATATTGCATGGAAAATGAATTTGTATAATTAGGCATCGACAAAAAAATGATTTTTTTATTTTAATTTTGAAACATATTTTTTAATAATACTTAATTTAATAATAATACTTAATATTAATACTTAATTTAATAATAATTAATGATGTAGGTTATGATTTTTCTAAATTATAGAAGAAAACTCACACAAAAAATGTAATAAAGATAGCAATACATGCTACGTTAAGGCTCAAATTCATGCATTATTGTGCAAACGACAGGATGTCCCAAAAAGAACACTCGACATTTGTATGCAGTAATTAAAAGAATAATTTAGATTTTACTCAATATAAGAAAGTTCAATCTAACTTTTAAACACAAACTATTATTTTTTGTATTTCTTCAATAAAATGCAAAAAGAAGTGTGAGTATGAGCTGAGAGGCTTTTGATCCAGTTTAACAGATTTATTTGAAAATTCTTACGAGTTTAGATAGTGCAACACCAGTAATTGACGAAATTTTCAACTAATTTTAAATTTTCTATATGCGAAATTTATTAACCTTATAAACAGTGTTCTAAACAAGGTCCTCGCTGCCTATCGCAATTGCATTAAATCGAGTCAAAATTCTGCATTTGGCGTGAAAGAAACGACCAAAATAACCAAATTGCGAGAGTTGTTTACTGTGTACAAGTAACACTCGCATGCACGTTGCTGAACCATATATGCTGCTTATCGCGTTGCGTTAATTTTAGATTATGCTTTATTTTACGTTTAATAGATGAAGATGATGTTATATTCCTCAAAAATTAAACTCCGTAAGAACTAAAACAAAACTACCTAATCTAAAATCGTGTCGTCGTTAGTTTACGTTACAAAACATGAACCGCGGATTCTGCATTGAGTTTTCATTGTTTTCTATTTATTTAAAGATTTTTTAAAGACTCATTCACACAAGGCAAAAAAAAAAAATGTTTTAGTGTCAAATTATTTACTTTTACATCTCCAAATAAAATGCATTATAATTTTCTACTTTTGCGTTTTCAAATTTACTGTTAGGACAGAAAAACTGGTTTGTATGGGTATGAAAAATACAATTTAAGCTAAAAGTCGTATTTTTACTTTTCACGTACTCTGAATTATTTTTATCATTATTATTATTTTACAAAAGAAAGCATAAGAAAAATCGATATTATTATAGTTCTTGAAATGAATTTCTGCATTTTCTCAATTAATGTTAATGCTTTATAATTATTTATTTTGATATGAATAATATTTTCTGTTAAGCAGGCTATAATACTGATAAATATTTACAAAAATTAATCACGAGAAAATGAAATGTTTAGGAATAATGCAAAAAACAATGAATCTGTATATAAATTCTAACTTTTTGACTGAAAACTTTAACCATTGACAATAATGATTCATGGCTGAAAAAAATATAATAACATACGTTAGGAAATTTATCACAAGTAGTTTTGAACTTCGCTTTTTCTGTATATAAAAATATAATATCAAATCAATTATAATATATCAATATATGAATACTATTATAATAATATGAATGCTATTAATTATTGTATGATTTAAATCATATGAAATTAATAAAAATAATAATATAATAAAATAAAATAATTAATGAATTTCATATTTAATAATATTATATGAATTATTTCAATATGAATAATATATAAAAATTATGAAAATGGTTTAATATCATGTTAAAGAAGGTAGTAGTATTTTTTCTTAGAAAATAATCCTTATGCTGTACATGTTTTTCTTTTTAAAGGAGGATGCATTAAAAATTTGAATATGTTGTTCAGTTAAAGCACATTCGTTGCATTTTTGAAAACAGACATGTCGTTACACATAAACTTTTCATCCAAAATCCAAGGAATTCGAAAAATTCACAGTACTTTAAATAATTACTTCATTTTTTAACCGTGTGAATTTTAACTGTAAAAAAAATAATAAATGTTAAAACTTAGTTTTTTTACTAAGTGTTTTTTTGTAAACAGTTTTTCGTTTCTCGTGTATATTTATGTAAAAAGTCTACTTTAAGGTCTTCTCTTCAAATCGCTCTCTTTCTAATTGTTTTGCAAAGACTCAAAAATAGATTTTTTAAATAATTCAAGAGATAAAACCCATAGAGAAACCTTTGTTATTAACAAAATGCTTAATTCAAATGTATAATATAAATAAAAAACCTTTTTTATATATTGACCACTTCATCGATAATGAAAGCAATTTTATTTACGCCATTTTATTACATATTATACGATATTAATATGAAATCAGAAAAAGTACATATTTCTAAAGATACAATTGTAATTATTAACTTGCACCAATCTTTCTTTTTTACATCGAGGTATGCAAATGAAAATTTTTATAAAATCCAGAAAAGGAAATCTTGCTCAAATTCACGGTATCATTTATTCATCACAGTAATTTACAATACTTTTAATTTGTTTTACTAATCCTTTTTTAATGAAAACAAGAACGAAAAATCATGCGTCATCTCATTTATTTTTACTTTCTTCTATCTTTACAAGAAGAAAGTATTGGATTCGTGAAAAATTTCGACTTTCGGTATTCGACGGATTTATACGTTTTAGAATGCCCAGAACATTATTTGATGGTTTTTAGAAAATGTCAGTCTGTGAGTCTGTCTGTCACTCTGTGAGTCTGTATGTGACAAAAATTTTGAGGGCGCTCTATCTCAAGAACTAATGCACGGAATTTCACAAAACTTCATATTTAGTTAGACCTTGATATAAACTAGACCTGATTAGTTTTTGGTGAAAATCGCCCAACAGGTGGCGCTGCTATGCGGCATTTTCACGATTTCTGCAATAGCTATATCTCCAGAACTACTGAACGGATTTTCATAAAACTTCAGATTCAGTTAGTCCAAGACATAGTTTGGTGCTGATTACTTTTTTGTGAAAATCGCCCAACAGGTGGCGCTGGTATGCTGCATTGTTCATGATTATCGCAATAGTTCTAACTCAAGAAAAAATGCACGAATATTCATCAAACTTCAGATTAAGCTAGTCCCTTATATAAATTAGTGCTGTTTAATTTTTGGTGTAAATCGCCCAATAGGTGGCGCTGCTGTGCTGCATTTTTCACGATTTCCACAAGAGCTGTATCTCAAGAACTATTGCACTGATTTTCATCAAACTTCAGATTTAGTTAGTCCTTGACATGAGTTGACGCATAAATTAGTGCTGTTTAATTTTTGGTGTAAATCGCTCAACAGGTGGCGCTGCTATGCTGTATTTTTTTGCGATTTCCGCAATAGCTTTATCTCAAGAACTAATGCTTGGATTTTCATCAAACTTCAGATTTAGTTAGTCCTTGACATGAGTTGACGCATAAATTAGTGCTGTTTAATTTTTGGTGTAAATCGCTCAACAGGTGGCGCTGCTATGCTGTATTTTTTTGCGATTTCCGCAATAGCTTTATCTCAAGAACTAATGCTTGGATTTTCAACAAACTTCAGATTCAGATATACCTTGATATCGTTTAGTGCTTTTACTTTTGTTGTAAATCGCTCAACAGATAGCGCTGCTATGCTACATTTTTTTCAGAATTTTAGCTATAGCTCTATCTCAAGAACTAATGCACGAATTTCCATCCAACTTCAAATTCAGATATACTTTGATATGAATTGGTGCTAAATCGTTGTTATTTCTTGTACTATTTAAATGATTTAATTGACGTGATTTATATAAAAGAAAGTTTTGTGATGGCCACAACATACTAGTTTTAATATGACCCAGTATTAAATACATGTGTACATACATTAAAAAACAATGTTTTTCAGCTATCTTAAAAAAAATTGTATTACGCGAAATCTGCAACGGCTTTTCGGGCAATTTTGGATCTTTTCGCTAATCGCGCCAACCAGCACGGGATATGGAACTCTTCCCCAAGATCGAAAAATCATGCGTCCAGCATAGATTATGAAACACTTTCCAACAAAACGTTCAGAATACTGTAACAAAACTTTACAGTTTATTGAGGTGATAGATGTCTAAATAAACAATTTAGAAAATGCGTAACGCACTTGAAAACCCAATTTCCTCAATGACCATCAATGGTCGGGAAAATATTCAATTCTTTTGCGTAGCCCTGTATATCATCTATTGATTTGCATGTATACTCCATAGCATGCTAAAATTTAGTTCAATTAAACAAATAGCACAGTTGAAAATTTCCATTCAGCAATTTCCGTCAATAAACGGAAATATACTTGAGATCTTTTCTGTAGCCTTGCATATGATCTAGAGAATTTATATACACTGTAATGACCAGAGAAGTCTGAATTTTATCCCGCCTCGTAAGTTGCGAAAACAGTCCCTTCCCATGAATCGCAGTCTAGTTTTCTGAGATTCACTGGCCACTCTATGGTATCGGAGAAGGTTTCCGATATGCGGGAAGAAAACGAAGATGCTATGTGGCAAGTCTTGGATAGAACGAGCGGACGCATTCTGAGATGAAGACTGTTTTTAGAGTGTAGCGAATTTTATATGATTTGGACTGTGTTGAAATATAGCAATGCACGTGTTGGAGGTGGTGAAGTTTGTGGCGCCTATAGAGTTGGCATATTTTAAAATGTGTGTAGTGTTTTAAAATGTAAATGTGAAAGGTTGACTAAATTGTGATAGATGTTTAATAATCGAATCGGTACTTACACAGGAACTGAATTCTAAAACACATTATGACGTTACAACACTAAGTAAGATGCCAAAAATGGCTAAATTTTAAAACGTGTATCACAACCGAAAAGGCACTTTCCAGCATTTATTCTTCATAAGCAGTAGCGTGGCCAAATACTTTTGTGGGTTCTTGTAAGTGAACGATGAGTTATATTCGCACCAGATTCTACAGTAAGCACATATAGTATACCTCAGTGCTATACATGAATTTCAATATCTTTAAAGTAATTTAATATCATTAATGATCATCTCAAATGATTTTCCCAAATGACTTAATGTAAAGGAATTATTTAGACTGTCCCTGTAAATGAACAGTAAGTGTCACACACTTCATTTTCAATCCCAAACATGCCATAGTAAACCCCAATTTCATGGTAATCGCACAACATTTACGCAAGTCAGAGCAGGGACAGACGGACAGACAAACCCAATCCGTAAGCACTTTTAAACTTTCTTGGAAAGTGTTAAAAAGAAAACATTCAGCGTAACGAAAGCAATTTCCAAAAGAAAATACTTCGGAAAATACAGCGAGATCATTTAATATATCGGAGCGACGTCAGAGTAGGTTTCATCTCATGAAGTAAATTCTTTCCAGTCAAGACAAAAAATGTGATTTTTAAGTTAATTTAAAGACGCATTATTTTTCTTTCTTCTTTAACAATGGGTTAATAATTTAT
The DNA here is from genome assembly GCA_963932465.1 of Maratus speciosus. Taxonomy (NCBI): domain Eukaryota; kingdom Metazoa; phylum Arthropoda; class Arachnida; order Araneae; family Salticidae; genus Maratus; species Maratus speciosus. The sequence goes on from OZ010800.1 coordinate 304,674,313, forward strand.
TTATTTATGCCTAAGTGGAGTAAAATCATCAGATAGGATCCGGTGTAGATCTTATTTGCTCCACCCGGTAAGTTCCCCAACATGCGGGGATTCACTACAGGAACTTCCATGTCTCAGACAGAAGGCACATGCCAATGAGGATAATAATATTAATAATAATAATAATATTATTAATAATAATAATAAACATAATTACAATAACACATAAAAACCAGCCGCCTGAACACAATGCTCCTTCGAGGCAGACAGCGGAGGGCTGATCTAACTTGAGGATAGTATAATGAGACTGGACCACATCGTCCGGATAGTATATGCGCCAGAGACCTGCTCCTGCGCGTCAAGGGGCGTTAAGACTGCCAGGAGCTCGACAAAGGCCCTAACGCGACAACGGGCGAGTCTCAGGAATGCAGATGAAGAACAGCTAGGAAGTAAGATTGGTCAGGTCCATCAGGAAGCGAACAATTTCTGCCAAAGGCGTAGTAGTCTTCAGCGGAATAAGATGTTTTTGAGCCAAGTATCTGGGCGGGGGTTTGGTACCTAAGATGCCAGGCCTCTGTGAGCAGTGGCGTAGCTAAGTATTTTGGCGCCCGGGGCAGGAAGAAATTTTGCGCCCCCCCCCCCCCAAATAAAAAAATAGCCATATTACTTTTTGCCTCAAGACGTAAAAATGTCTTTTTGGCTTGTACCGGGAGGAAAAGACAGCTTCAATCTTCCTTGTTTTTAAGGATTCAGTTAATTTTATTCAAACACACGAAACTAAAATGCGTGAAACCTGATTATAGAAGATTTCTAGTTTTGTTAATACTGAATTTGAATGAGAATTTTAAAAACTTAATGGAACGTTCACGGATATGACCTTTGTTTTAAGCGTAAGGGGGTAGCAACATTGAAAATAAATTTTCAAAAAACCACATTTGCTAAAACTCCTAAATTACGCCTGATAATGGAAAAAAATCTCTTGTTTCAAAACGGCAGCCATCCTAGAATTTCAATTTCCTCAACTCGCCTATTTTTTAAGATACAGGGGAAACCATAAAAACGTTCTTGAATCCTTCTAACAAGACCCAACGATTATGCAAGGAATAAATTTGCATTTCTAATTTTTTGTATACATATTTTTTTTACTTTCTTCTATCTTTACAAGAAGAAAGTATTGGATTCATGAAAATTTTCGAATTCCGGTTTTCGACGGATTTACACGTTTTAGGGGTCAGAGATTCCAAAAAAACATGTTTTTACAAAATGTCTGTCTGTGACTCTGTGAGTCTGTCTGTCTGTCTGTCTGTGTGTATGTGACACAAATTTTGTGGGCGCTCTATCTCAAGAACTAATGCACGGAATTTAATAAAAAATCATATTCAGTGAGTCCCTAATACAAATTGATGCTGATTAGTTTTTGGTGTAAATCGCTCAACAGGTGGCGCTGCTATGCTGCATTTTTCACGATTTTTGCAATACCTCTATCTCAAGAACTAATGCACGGATTTTGATCAAACTTCAGATTTAGTTAGTCCTTGATATGGATTGATGCTGATTACGTTTTGGTGTAAATCGCTCAACAGGTGGCGCTGTTATGATGAATTTTGTAGGATTTACACGATTTCCCCAATAGCTCTATCTTAAGAACTAAAGCACGGATTTTCATCAAACTTCCGATTCAGTTAGTCCTTGATATGACTTGCTACTGATTATGTGTTGGTGTAAATCGCTCAGCAGGTGGCGCTTCTGTGCTGCCTTTTTCACGATTGCCTCAATAGCTCTATCTATAGAACTAATGGACGAATTTTCATCTAACTTCATATTTAGTTGTATGTTGACACAAGTTGTTGTTAATTAGGTTTTGGTGTTAATCACCCAATAGGTGGCGCTGCTATGCAGGAATTTTCACGATTTTTGCTATAGCTCTATCTCAAAAACTAATGCACGGATTTTCTCCAAACTTCAGATTCAGTCAGACGCTGACATAAATTGTTGCTGATTAGGATTTGGTATAAATCATCTAATAGATGGCGCTTCTAGGCAGCATTTTGCTGGATTTAGACGATTTCAGCGATAGTCATATCTCAAGAACTAATGCACGGAATTTCATATCTTTAGAATCCTCATGAGATGCATAGATTGCCATTTAATTTTGGCAGTGTGATAGCGAATTTTGAAGTATTAACATGTATGAGATAGAAGAAAGTTTTGGGATTGGTACATCCGACTAGTTTTAGTTTGAAATCCTTAAGGAGCCCCCATTTTGAAACAGGATGGCGGATCAAGATGTCCAACGAATTTGGTCGAGATCTTAATAAAAATAGTTTATAAATATGAGTGCAGTTACATGACAATGATCAGATATCTATAGAGAGAGATATATACTATACATACAGATGAAATATATAATAATTAAAATCCTTTTAAAATTCAAAATTAAAATTAAATTTCAAAAATTGAAAATAAAATCCTTATGTTATTTTTCCTAACTTTAAATCTTATATTCTAAAATCCGTTTTACCCCTTGTAACTTTGTTTCCCAGCATAACATTTATTACGTTCACCATTAAAGTCAGAGAGTAACTTAAACCATTTGTGCCTGAATTTTTGCTTTCTCAAATTTTTTGATAAAATCACTTTAAAATGTTACAAAATCAACTGGAAAAATACTAAAAAAAAAATTACGCTAAATTTTTTTGTATTTGATAAAATATAAACATGTTAAATATGGGAATATGCATAATATTTGTAATAGTATAATATGCATAATTCTATGTTTTTTCTAAATTTACATAAAATAAGCTTTTAAAATTGTATATTATATTCTGTAATTAGTTTTTTTATAAATTACTAAACAATATATTTATTTTTTTAAAGAAACTAATAACATTATAAGTACAATAATAAAATAAGAATGATCGTACTTGAGGCTTAAAAACAATTTGTATCTTAATCAACTTAAAAGGACTTTGCATAAATAACTGTTCCCTAAATGGCTAATAAAAATATGTACCCATTCGTGCATAGCGACCTATATTTAATGCGTTATAAAAATGCATAAAAAATAGGCTTGAACATATAATTTCACAATTAAAAAAAATACATACTTCAAAGAAGTCTACAAGCTAAAAGTACGACTTATTTATTTGGATAATTGGTCGAAAAAATACAACTAAACTTACTACTTGCATCTCAACGCTTTGAAAAATGAAAAATCTATAAACTCCGAAAAAAGCTTTCATTTAAAGCAAATAAATATACATCTTATGCTGTCATCTTCCGGTAACAGAGAGATAAAGACATTTATATATAATTATTTCGTAAAAATTTCATGTTATTAAGAAGAATAAAATTATTCAAATTTATTAAAATTCGAAGCGTCCCAAAAATGAGACGCTAGGCATGAATGGGTTAAGATAGAAAATGCTGACGTTTGAACATTCTCCTTTGTTTGTGGTTGAAGCCTTGTACATCACAGATCCTGGGAATTTCTGCGGGTCTTGACCACATGTCCATCAAGAGATGGTTAACCAACTAAACTAAATGTTTCTCCCAAATTGATACATTCGCCCCTGCTTGATAATATTACAAGCCCCAACATATTAGCAAGAATTAGCCGTTTAAGATGCCTGCACAGCCTACGACCATGTAGGTCCCAAAATTGACGTAAATGGCAAGCTCGCGGGACCGCTGACCGACTCATGAAGATGATTGTAAGATGAGACGACGAAATAAACGAGTTCGCTCCACAAAGAGGTTCCCGAGTCAAATTTTCTTCTCACATTAATCTCCCAGTTATTCCTTACATAGGTAGATATACAACTAGGTATAGTTTTGCTGAATTTAAGTATATATCAAATATATTTAACTTATAAAACGACAAAAACAGCCATTTGTATTGCTCGTACTAGGAAGGCTGAAAAGTCCTACTTTGTTTTTTATATGATTCAAGAAGGGAAGATTTGGGGTAGGTCGCCCACATTTTATTATTTGGCTTTTTTCGATGTCAATTCGACGGAAAAATAGAATTTCCAATAAAGAAGAAATAATATCTTTACTTGTTCTTTCAGCTAAATCTATTCTGCATGGGTTCACAGAAGCCCCATTACACGAAAATATTAATATGGAATGGAAATAATACCAAAATCAGCGTAAAAAACAATCTATTCGTATGAGTGTGGGGGTGGGGGTGTGTGACGCAGATGGCTAGAAATATCTACCGCACGTGAAAGTCTGAAAATTTGGGTGAGGGTAGTCCAAGGTAGGCCCTGATGCACATGAGGCTCAGATTTCTAATTTTTTGATAATTAGCCGAGAATATTAATTGAAAATTCATCAAAAACGTGATTGTCTTTCCAAAAATGGTAAAATCGCACACACATCTGAACCTGATTCCACAGACGAAATGAAAGAATTTTCACTAATCAACGAAAATTGGGAAAACTAATTTAGATATCGATTTGAAAATTTCAGCGCACATGCAGAAAAATATTTTACACCTGTGTATAAAACTTTTGAAAATCTGTCGGTAATTTTTATAATATTTTCAAAAAATTGACGGCAACAGTATAAAAGTTCGGAGAAAGAACCATTCAGTGACGAACATTCATTAAGAATCGAACTAAAAAGATATATTTTCCGGCCGACCCCTCCATTTAATTTCCGAGAATCGATGGATCAGAGATTATATGACATGTAGACAATCGACTTAATTATTAAACGTTGCAAATGCTAAAAACATAATTTAAAAGCATTTTATCAACTTAATCGATGATTATTATTGTGTTTTGAGTCCCGTCATATGAGCTAAGAATTCGTCCACAAGTTTTTCTGCCCTTTATTTACATTTAAAAGTATGTTTTCAAAAATATAGCCTTCTTTTACCAATATTATCGAATATTGACGGCACATTCGTTTCTCGAATTCTATGGGCCAGATTTTAACAGGAATTGATTCATTCACCTTAGCTTACGATTTTCTTGCAGTTTTTAGCTCCACCTTCTAGTCCAGGGGGCGCATTATTATCTCGGGTTCTATGGATCCAATTTCAACTGGTTTTGCTCATTCAACTTAGTTTTCGATTATCTTTATCTTAGTTCTACCTTCGACCGCCAGGGGGGCATTTTTATCTGAGGTTTCATGGGACCAATTTCTGCGGATTTTTTTTCTTTCATCTCATCTTATGACTCTTTTCAGATTTTCCGGCGCGTGTGCAGTCCACGCCCCCTAGATATTTGAGAAAGCCTTGATACGCGTCATGAAAATGTCACACAAAGCAGACAAAACAAAGAAACAAAATCATTCATTGGCTCGTTGATATCCACGACCCAATGAATGATTTTGTCTCTTTGTTTAAATATCTAGGGGGCGTTGGCGCAGCCCGACTGCTATACAGGGACGTAGGCAGCGGAGACCTGTGCCGAAGGTTCGTTTTAAAAGAGAAATTGAAATGGAGGTTTTTAGTGGTTACAGATGTGTGCGTAGCCCGTCACCCATCTTAGAAGTTCATTTTGAGAGATTCTTTTTTCTTATATATATATATATATATATATATATATGGGTCAATCCATTTCAAGTGGTCCAGCACTGGTTGCTCGACCATTTTTAAAAAATCTGAAATTTTTTGTACAACAACCCTAACATGATGGAAGTTCAAAATGACTATTATTTTAATTTTATTAATTTTTGTTTGTGCATGGCGGCCATCTTTGTTTCATCGTCTGCAGCAATTTTCTCACAAGAAGGGTTTACGGAATTGTAAATAATTCATCGTTTATTTATCCAATTCAAGTGCGGATTAAAGCAATTTGTACAGAATACATTGAGCTAAAAATTTGGTAATGGAGTATTTTCCGAAACTAACTGCTTATTGGTAAAATTTAAGCATAAAGTTTCAGTTTTTTCCAAAATTTGTCCGTTTACAAGAGGAAATTTTTATAGCAAGGAATGCTGTCAATATGACATAATGTTTTTTACAAATAGGCCAAAAGTACTTGTACTCACACGCCGAGTTCTAGATCTGGTACTCGCTTTCTCTTCGCTAAAAAAAATCCCAAATTTTTCAAAAATGACAAAAATCGCACTTTTTAGGCTTTGATATCTCTGGTGGGGCACGAGATAAAAATCTGAAATTTTTTTTGATAAGAGTATTGTATGGTAGTATTATGCATAAGAAATTTCAGGATGGAGATTTGACTACAAGCTGAGATATGGCAAGGGCAACATGTCAAAACAATACTGCCAAACTATTGTTTTGTTCTAGTCACAGCTAAGTATTTATCTCAGAGTATCATTTATATTTATTTTTTAGATTATCTTTAAATAATAGTAACAGAAAATAAAGCCTTTTGCAATTAATTTAAAAAATAATTATGCCTAAGGCCTACATTTTGTATGGTTTCAGTAATTCTTGTTGTAATTTTAGTAACTAAAAGAAATCTCAGCACTTTTACACACACACACATATATATATATATATATATATATATATATATATATATATATATATATATATATATATATGTATATATATATATATATATATGTGACGTTTTGACGGCACGTAGTTTGTATTGTCGAAAAAAAAAATGAGGGTTTCCATTCCTACACAACACAGGTAGCAGCCGAATGGTTTTAAAATACTAAAGAAAAATGAAGAATTAACATAAGGCAGTCGCTTGGAACATTATTCACTTTATTTCCACACTCTCGATTAAATCTAGGGAAGATGCTCTCTCCTTCCATGGTAAAAAGAATAAAGTGTATTCTTCCTGTCACAATTAGTTTAAAAACATTCCATCTCTTGACAGCCGTCTAGTCTTTAATCCGTTAATATCTAACATCTATCACCCATTACGATACCGTTGCTTCCTCATTCTACTCACATAATAAACAGTATTCATCCAACATTCTACTACCTTCATCGAGCAATCACATTGAATATCCAATCTGCTACGACTGCAATCCACTACGTTCACCTCTACATGCTAAAAACTGAAAAACTTCTAAGCTCACAGCCCATCTACTCCTATATGCTATATGCTTTATGCTCTCTCTCTGGTTCCAGCCATTCGTATTTATACTCTGCTGAAAAGATTGTTCTAGAAACTTCTTATATTCTCGCACCAGCTATCTAAAGCATAAACAAATGTTAAAATCTGTAGTCGAGATTATGCTAAAATAACCCCTTTTTCCCTCTTCAGACGATAAAAGAAATGAATTTATGTCTGCGAAGTTTTAATCTTTGAAATATTTTAATTACACCTGGATATTTTAAATAAAGAATAAATTGAAATAAGTAGGTTTTTTCTTTAAGACAGAATAATATTTTAGCAGTTAAATAAAGATTTAAGGGGAATATGATACCGGGATTTAATAGCAGAATTTAATAGGAATTTAAATAATAAAAGTTTTATTAAAGAAATATAAATAATTGAGCCATTTTTAGATTTACGCAATTTGGAATAAATATGAATTAAGATCTTAGAGATTAATAGACTAGGGTTTTAATTTAATAAGCCGGTATAATATACGGAATATTACTGAAAAAGGAAAATTTACATAAAATACTTTAAACTTGGCGCAAAAATTTAAATTTTGTAATAGTCACAGCTAAGTATTTATCTCAGAGTATCATTTAAATTTATTTTTTAGATTATCTTTAAATAATAGTAACAGAAAATAAAGCCTTTTGCAATTAATTTAAAAAATAATTATGCCTAAGGCCTACATTTTGTATGGTTTCAGTAATTCTTGTTGTAATTTTAGTAACTAAAAGAAATCTCAGCACTTTTACACACACACACACATATATATATATATATATATATATATATACAAGACGTGAGACAAAAACAGAATAGGGAAAGAGAAAAGCTGTTAATGTTGGCATACTTGTTGAGACATGATCAAACGTGTCAAAACACATTCCTGCTTGTTGGTTTAAACACCATAATTTTAATACTGCTTGCCAGTCCCTGAAATTTGTTCCTACCATAAGTATGTTCCTGTAAATGAAACATTATGCGATGTTACCATGCATCAGCCTCAAGTAATTTTCAGAAAGTAAAGATACATAAAGCCTTTTCAAAATTTATACAGCAGAAAAATCACATTTTTGCATAAGAAGTAAGCTAGGAATTATTAATGAATTGAAACTTGCACATAGTGATTTCAAAGTATATTTCTATGAGCCAGCAGGGCCAAGATTTTCAATCAAGTTATCAAGAGATGACAAGACTTGGTTCCTACAAATAAAATTTTGAGAAAGATCAAAATTGTGATTTTTGAACCAACAAGCAAGAATGTGTTTTGACACGTTTGATCATGTCTCAACAAGTATGACAACATTAACAGCTTTTCTTTTTCCCTATGTTGTTTTTGTCTCAGGTCTTGTACAAAAATATTTTTTTTCTTTATGTAAAAGTGCTGAGGTTTCTTTTATTTACTAAAATTACTTACAACAAAAATTACTGAAATCATACAAAATGTATGTCCTTAGGCATAATTATTTTTTAAATTAATTGCTAAGCTTTGCAAAGGGCTTTATTTTCTGTTACTATTATTTAAAGATAATCAAAAACATTAATTTAAATGTCACTCTGAGATAAATACTTAGCTGTGACTACAACAAAACAATAGTTTGGCAGTATTGTTTTGACATGTTGTCCTTGCCACATCTCAGCTTGTAGTCAAATCTCCATCCTGAAATTTCTTGTGCATAACACTATCATACAATACTCTGATCAAAAAAATTTCAGATTTTTATCTCGTGCCCCACCAGAGATATCAAAGCCTGAAAAGTGCGATTTTCGACATTTTTGAAAAATTTGGGATTTTTTTTTTAGCAAAGAGAAAGCAAGTCCCAGATCTGGAACTCCGCGTGTGAGTACAAGTACTTTCAGCCTATTTGTAAAAAAAATTATGTCATGTTGACAGCATTCCTTGCTAGAAAAATTTCCTCTGGTAAACGGACAAATTTTGGAAAAAAACAAACTTTATGCTTAAATTTTACCAATAAGCAGTTAGTTTCGGAAACTACTCCATTACCAAATTTTTAGCCCAATGTATTCTGTACAAATTACTTTAATCCGCAGTTGAATTGGATAAATAAACGATGAATTATTTACAATTCCGTAAACCCTTCTTGTGAGAAAATTGCTGCAGACGATGAAACAAAGATGGCCGCCATGCACAAACAAAAATTAATAAAATTAAAATAATAGTCATTTTGAACTTCCATCATGTTAGGGTTGTTGTACAAAAAATTTCAGATTTTTTAAAAATGGTCAAACAACGAATTGATGATTTTCTGGACCACTTGAAATGGATTGACCCATATGAATGGAAGTTTTAATCTTTCACGGTTCGTTTGGAAAACTCGACAAGCGGGTCATCTAGTGTACAACTGGAAAAAATGATACCAAAGATGTGACTCCAAGTTGCCAACAGGCCTTTTGATTCATAAACTGGAGGCTAGACAGTTAGAAACCTCCATCAGCGATTGCAATTTTGGATCTATCCATCCTCCCCACCTTTGCCAAATTTCTTCAAAACATTCACACACAGACACACAAAAGTCAACAATTCTTATTTGTTGTCAAAATATGCGAAATAATTTCGGTTTATATATATATAGTTTATATATATATGCATATATATATATACCGGGGGAGCAAAATGTCCGTATAAACTTTAAAAATTCATAAAAACCGAAAAAATAACCGAAATGAAAAACTGTTTGCAGAATTATCATTTATAGGTCACGGGAATTTTTTTAAGACGGAAATAAAAATAACTCAAAAAGCAGCCGACACATGGCGCTGGTTCGTGTGATTTTGGTGGAAATATGCAAATGAAACGGTTATAAGAACTTGCGCTCCTAATCCAGAACTAGTTCACCGTTGTGAGCCGTGTACTTGATCAAGGATGCTAAGTATGAAGGATAAAGCTTTGTTGGTGAAGTTATTTTACGTGAACTAGTTCTGGATTAGGAGCGCAAGTTCCTATAACCGTTTCATTTGCATATTACCAAAATTGCACGAACCAGCGCCATCTATCAGCTGTTTTTTGAGTTATTTTTTATTTCTGCCTTAAAAAAATTCCCGTGACCTATAGATGCTAATCCTGGAAGCAGTTTTTCATTTCGATTATTTTTTCGGTTTTTATGAATTTTTAAAGTTTATACGGACTTTTTGCTCACCCGGTATTAAAGTCTGCGTTATAATCTTACATTTTATTGCGTTCTGCATTTACGTGATTTTTACGTGAAAAATTAAATTAAATAAATAGTTTGACGAATTGAAAACAAATTGAATATTACGTCATAAGTTTTCTAGAGCAAGATTTCCGCATGAAAACTCAAAATAAAGTAAATAGTTTGACGAATTAAAAAATATATATATATTGCGTCATATTGGAAATATAATAGACCTCAGCAGGTGAATATGTAACGTCATGTGAGTTTGAAGAAACGTATTCATACAGGATAAAAACCCGACTATGGAAATATTAACATATTTTAACACTTTGAGGTTCTCTGAATTTGCTGTAGCCATTTTTAAACTTATTCCATATACATGCGTGTGTGTATTCGTGTATATTAGAATTTTCACAAAAAGTTTAGTTCCCTAGAGCTCATTCTTAGTGAAGAAACTGGGTTTATCTCTAATCTTGATTTCAGTTTTGTTGGTGAATTTAGTACTTAACTTTGAAATCTACCTCCACCTGTAGGCCGAGCCGGCAGGGAATTTTTTAAATTTTAATTGATAACTCTAATAGATATTTTACATTTAATATATATTTTTAGAATGCCCACTAACAATACTAAAATTATTTTTATATGAAAAAAGCAATTATGTATTCAAATAAAGTTTATAAAAGCGATACTTTTGTATTGGCCTAGTATCAGGAGCTAACAGCCGAAGAAACATCAAAGATTGCTATTTACAGCATCTTGTTTGACTGCGATAATCGTTTAAGCACGTAGTTCAATTAAATATCTTAAATATGTGTTTTATTTATATTTTATTAATTAATTTATTGATGAAATTTTGATTTCGTTATGGAATATAAGCTGAAAACAAATGCTGAACTATTTATATTAAGAAAACAGATTTATTTTTCGTAATCATCTGCACGCGATATAGATTTTTAAAAAAATCTTGCTTGAAAATTACCTTAAAAGTCCTAAAAAATGAGTAAATTGGGATGCAGTTTTCCAGCAAATTGTGATGCAGTTTTCAAACAAATTGAATTTGAAACTACATTTCCCCCCCTATTCGACAGGTGTAAAAAATGGAAACGTGCGATGTTTAGAAATTTGAAAAATTGGCTAAAAGCTCAATTTAATCGTCGGGGTTATAATCGTCAAAATGACTTCAGTGATACGTACAGACATGTTTGTACTTTATAATATAGATTTAATGAATTATTTCAATTTCAAATACACGTAAAAATAGCATCAAAATGCTAGTGTTTTTATACCATGTAAAATGAAAGTTAAATTGGAAAACAAGTAATTTCTCAACTGTCACCAAGCATCTTCAGTCAATATGTAAAATTATAGAAAATAAACTTCTTGAACTCAGAAGGCTGTGTAGAAAGTGTGCAATGTACATGTCATAATGACAGAAAATTTGCCAAATACACATTTCAGAGATTATTTCCTTACAAAATGCTCCAGGAAACAATTTGAATAAAATGAAAACGAAGGAAAAGTTTAACTAATGTTTAACTAAAGAAAGTCAGACTGTATATTTGAGTCAATCTTATACAATAGTACCCCGAATTACGTACCCTCGACTTACGTCACCTCGCATTACGTCTTTTGGCCTGGAAAAAAAAATTCTTTAATTAAGACGCACTTTAATTTTTTTTGAAGACTATGAAGGGAAAATCTCCTGCGGCAGCCACGTGATAGTGGGTAATAAATAAATAAAACAATTACTAGAACAAGCTTATGAAACACACTCTGCTTTTACAAAGGGCTTCTAAGGGAAAAAAAAAAGAAAAATTTGTCGGTTCAAAGTTTATTGCAAGATCTTTCCACATCCTGAAAAACTCGAACGAAGTTCTAACGACTTCTAACTCGAACTTCGTTCGAGTTAGAAGAAAAATAAATTGTAAAAACGGTGAAAACCTCAGAGTGAACATTATATGATTACTCTGAGTTGAAAACAGATTTAAAATATGGGTTTTAAGAAATGTGAGAACAAAAATTGGAGACCTGAGCTGCATCATACCTTAATGGGATTCGGCGTTTAAGCTACCGAATGTTATAATGCTTGTGAAATTAACTTACTTTATCACATTAAAATAAACATAATTTAAGTCACTTCAATCTATATAACGTTTTTCAGAATTTTCACCATATAAAAGTATTGCGAATGAGAATCCCGTAATCCTGTGTATGTATTCTCTGTCTCGAAATACACAGCTATTCTTACGCTATTTTTTTTTAATTACAAATTTTAAAGACACTTATTTTTCTATTTTGATGATTTTAAAGACATATTTAAGCAACCAGTTAAGGAAAAGTATTATTTGAAAATTATGCCGGAATTCATCATTTATTAATTCAACAGGTTATCTGCTCTAAACATAATTTTAATGCAAAATCAGAAAAATACAATATAACCTTACTTCGTAAATCTCCTATATGTCTCTCCGCATTTAGAGCATTCGCTTTGTCACAAATAAGTATCTGAAACCACCAAACCGCTATAATGCGTAGTACATTTTATAACTCTAATTTGAAAACTGGTTGCCTATTCTTAAACTTATACCTCAGGTAAATGAAACAAACGTTGTTGTCCTTGACATCCATGAGGTTATTTTACCTTCAAAGTTAAAAATGAAAAACTGTGAACCACTTTCGAGATTTTTTACCGCATTTACGGAAGATGGGAGCGTTGTATAATGAACGATGTGTACGTTAACGGGAAATTTTGTTTAAGAAAACATTTAAAAAGTAAAAAAATATTTCGGGTTTCTTTCCTTAAGATCGGATGCGTCATTATACAGCATTTATTTGCGATTCTTGCATTAAGATTTTAAGAAAAAGAACATTGTCACATTTAAGGGTCATCACATTTAGGCACAATGCCCTTATATAGTGTATTAAGTATGGAGATAAAAATAAATTAAAGTATGAGGTATTTAAAATTACCTTTTTTAACTTTACCCTCTTCTGCCAATAAAGCAGTTTTACGTTAGATTAATATTAACACAATTATTCTAATTGGAAATTTACATCTAACAGCTTTACGTGTTTTCTTTCTTTTTCTCATTTTACGGACACTTTATCGTAGCCCATAAAAGTTGTAAAATTTTAAGAAAGTAATATTTTAATCGAAGAACAGCTTTTTAAAATAATTTCTTTAGTGGAACACCTAGCAACCTCAAACCAAGTAACCTACAGATCGTTAATTGGCTCATTAGCCAAGCTTCAAAGATTATAATGAGAAAAGGTTCAGGATTGTTTTTAATTAAAATTTTAATTGACTAAAATCTATGCAAGAAAATAAATTCCTTGGAATAAAAGATCTTTTAGATCAACTTATATTCTTGTTCCAACAGCTTATTAAAAGCTTGAACTAATCTTCATCCTGTAGAATTACTTTCAATTCCGGTGTAAGAATGGATGTTTAAAATTAATTACATAGGCTTGCAATGTAAAATGTGAAGATGCTTCTCATGTATTTTGAAAATATAATTTCGGAAAAGTGCTCAAAATGTTTCAACACGTACAGTTTCGGTTAAAATCTCTAATTTCTTTCTGACAATTATATTACAAATTTGACTACAAAGACACAAAAATTTACAATTAGTGAATTTTAAATTAAGACCTAAAACAGCAAACCCCAAATAGCATAAAATTAAACAATTGGTAGTAGCATAGGAAAAGGTCTTACATACTGTACAAAACAAAAATTCTCAAAGTGGGAAGGGGAGTTATCTTTGTACGAGAGGAAGAAAACGCATTTTGACTTTTTGGCAATAATGACAAACAAAATGTATAAAAATGTAACATACTATTAATTTCTAACAGTTTTTCAATAATTTATTTTTATTCTACTAAATTTTCAGTGTGATTTTCCTCGATCTACATCTCAATAGGAAACGTTTACGTAATAGAATGAAGAATTCGATTTTATTAACTCAGCATATCGAAAAGTATTGGAAGCACGATTAAGAAAAAAAATATTTGCGAAAACCCATGTTACAGACAAATATAAAATAAACTAATTGAAATACGGTCACGTATGGTGGGTGAGAAAACTTTATAGTATATTAAGAACTAAGTATCCTGCATCAGACATAGATTTCGGAAACACTTTCCAACACTATCGAAATATTATAAAAAAATATATATATTTTTTTCATACAATTAAAAGAGACAGAACAATTAAAAAAAAAAGGAATAACGCAGTAAAAACTCATTCTCAGCAATTTCTCTCTAGTCAGTATTGTATACGAAGAATTTTGTTTATCCCTGCGTGTGATTAATTCCTGATCTGACCTACACAATTGTGTAGGTGATCCTAAGGAAAAAGAAAAAACAATTTCCTCTGTTTCTGGGATTTAAATCCGAGATTGCACCACGCAATTACGTGGATCCTCCCTTGACGTAACCTGCTATCGGAAATTTTTAAAATATTTTTTTTTCAATCAAATATGATCCTGTTAATTAGGATTAAAAATAGAGATTTTTAATTTCTACCAATACTCTTCTGGTCTTAAACCCTTGCCAGTGACGCCCGAGCTCAGTTCGGGCAAAGTAAATGCGCCAATTTCGGAATGCCCGAACTGAGTTAGGGCAAGAGAAAAACCAGTGTTTTAATTCCGTGAAGTCCGAACTCAGTTCGTCCAATGCATAATATGTAATTTACCATTTTCCCAATAGATGGCGATACTTTCCCGCGAAAAGTTCGGCAGTTTCGCGCCATTTGTCGGATTTTTGTAATTTTGCAGTTCTTCCCAAATTTCATTCAAACCACATTACCATACTGTAAAGGATTTGTGAAATTCAAAGGAATCTGAGGGACATGAAATTCATGACAGCTGATATAAATAATAACACTTTTGTATTAGTTTGTTATATTTATCGTGAAAAATATGTCATTTGATTTATTTGGCTATAATCTGAGCAAAAATTACAGTAATGCATTAATATTTCCCATACATGAGAAAATATTAAATACAGTAGCTATTTCGATTATTATTATTATTTTTAATAATCTATTTCTAACATTTTGATGATAATAACGAACAAAATTACAGAGAAAATCTTTTTCCATTTTTGGCACATTTTTCTCAAGTACATTCCACATGCAAGGGGTTAAAGGGTTATAGAATTTCTGCACAGATGAAAACTAATTTCTGAAATTATCGCTCGTAGTCAGTTACGTAACCAAATTCTTTTGTGTGTCTCCGAAAAAGAACGATAAATGGTACGAACTCCATAATTTATAGAAAACATATTATGGTGCACCTCAGTGTAATAAATCGGTTTAACTATGTTGATAGTAGTGTAAATCATTGAAATATTCCACAAACAATTTTTCTCCATATATAAAATTGTTATGTAATTCTTTTGTGCGCCGTTGAAAAAGAAATGCTACTCACTCTATACCCTAGATGTTGTAGTCTACATCAGTGATGCATATCAATTTCATTTGATTTGAAGTATCATAATATCAATAAAATACGCCGCACATCATTTTTCCTCATAGACCGTAATTTGATGGATTATATTGAGGCTTTCTGTAAACGAATTACGAAATGCTAAACAGTTCATTTTCAATAGTGAACGAACATGCTATTTTAAACCTAAATGTATAAAAGCATGGTAATCGGACTATATTTACTGGAGTTATCGATTTATATTACAGAGAGGCGATGTTGGAATGTGTTTAAAATAATAATTATATTTATTGAAAAGTCTTGGAAAGCATCACTTACGTATGATGAATAAAATGTAAAAATCCATATTTTATTCACAATTTATATAGTTGATTGAAAGGTACCAATAAAAAAATTGCATTAAAGTTTTTAGCTAATTCTCCGTAATTGAGATCCATGGACATGAATGTATCAAACAACAGCGAAGTCAAAAAGAATATATTTTTTAAATTCATGTATATAACACTGCAAAAAGAAAAAAAATAGACTAAAAGCGCATATATAAACAACTAAAGTAAAATTATAATACTGCAAAACACTGAATGTTGAAAATTTTGTCATGGAAATTTTGTCAAATTAGCCATTTATCACCAAATCGGAATTACTTATATTGACCTATTTTTAAAGCCAAATTTATCCATAGTTCGCCAAATATCGCTAAGCGTGGTGGCAATTCAAGTTGAATGTTTGGCTGTTTTTTATTGTCACAAGAACCAAAGAAGGAGAGATGTGTTTGCACCAGACAAGTTAAATGAACTAGACAACAGGAATTCTGCTTTTTCAGAATTTAGTGTTGCCCCCGATGAAAGGAAAATGTATATACAGTAGAACCTCGATTATACGAACCCCGATTAACCGAAACTCTCCGCTAACCGAAGTCGGTTTCTTCTGCACTTTTTTTTTCCCTTTCTACTATCATCAAAAATTTTCTCTTAACAAACATGCATTTTTAAGGGGGTTTTTTCCCCCACATTCCTTTTTTGTATGCAAGCTGTCCTTTCCAAACTACGAGTGCAGATAAATATTTTGGAATTCCCTTTTTTAGAATTCCTTCTCGCAAGCTCAGTTCTAGGTATGAGTGTACTCTTCCCCACTTTCAAACGTCCCTGTTCTAAACAAAAACACACCCCATTTCGAAATTTGGAAGGTCATACTTACGAGTCCCAGAACAATCGAATGTTATTGCACTTTCTGATTGTAAGTAAGTGCAAAGAACCTAACCTCTTTTGTCATCTCAATAACAGTGAAATTTTCATTGCAGCAGAATTTGAAAAGGGGGAGGAGTCACTTTGTGTCATTTATCCTTTGTGGACAATTCTATTCCAGAAAAGGGATAAGGAAGAAGGGAGGAAAAACCCGTTTGCTATTCTCTTTCTACCCCTACTAGGACGTGGCGTGTTAACTGTCAGTGAGATGAAAAGGAACTCGGAAAAAATTAAGAAGTGTTTTGCTGAATTTGATGTCGGGAAAGGCGCAAAATTGCGAAAAACAAGGAAATTAGTAGATCATACAGATTTAGATTCGGCTTTGTACAAATGGTTTGTACAGAAAAGATCTGAAGGAATAACCCCCTCTGGGCCAATGATCCAAGAAAAAGTTTGATTCTCAACTCGAAACTTGGTGGTTCTGATGACTTCAAAGCCAGTAGTGGCTGGCTAAAAAAATTCAAAATTCGCCATGCTATAAGACAACTCAAAATCGAGGGTGAAAGAATGCCTGGAAATGTTACAGCAATTGATCCATTTGTCGCAAAAATCGAAATATTGATGAATGATGAGAATTTAACCCCAGATCAAATTTACAACTGCGACGAAACCGGACTATTTTGGAAAGTCCTTCCTGAAAGAACTTTAGCTGCGATAAATGATACTTCTGCTCCCGGAAGGAAAAGAATGAAAGATAGGGTCACTGTATTAGCCTGTTCCAACGCATCGGGTTCCCACAAGCTTGAACTAGCTGTTGTTGGGAAAAGTAAGATTCCGAGATGTCTTAAGAATGTAAACAAATCTGCTCTTCCTGTACACTATTTAAATCACAGAAATGCTTGGATGGATTCCAATTTGTTTTCGAAGTGGTTTTTTGATATTTTTGTGCCTGCAGTAAAATCTTGGCAAGAAAAAGAACATTTGAATGGAGCTCTTTTGTTATTCGACAGCTGTCCGGCTCATCCTGAAGATAACTGTCTAAAATCTGGAAACAACCGGTGTTTATTTTTGCCCCCGAATACAACGTCTCTGCCTTTGGATCAGGGCAGAGACGTTAACCTGACGTTGACACCCTGATCTTTGGATCAGGGTGTCTTGGGGTCTTTAAAACGGCGTTACCGAAAAGAAATTAATCAGAAAATTACTTTTTGAAGGAGATTCTGAATCTCGTGTAGTTTCAATAATTGAGTTTTGGAAAACTGTGAACATCAAAGACTGCATTTATATGATCAGTGATGCGTGGTAATCTATGCCGCAATCGACACTAAGACGAAGTTGGCGAAAACTTTTGCAAAATTTTTCAACTGGCGCAGATGAAAATGCTACAGACATTGTCAAAGATACTGTTACTCAGTTTTCAAGCCTTTTTAGCACAATGAAAGGTTTTGAAAATTGTGGAGATAAAGAAATCACAGATTGGTTGAATTGTTACGTGGAGAATGCAGGCTTCGAGTTGCTCAATGATGAGGAATTAATAGCAGAAGTCCGAAATTCTCCAGAAGGAGAAGATGATGATGAAGATGAGAATGATTCCGGAGTAAATAAGATCAGTAACAATGGTGCTTTTCAGTGTTTCTCAAAAGGCATTGTTTGGTTGGAGCAACAGGAACAGTGTGATTCCTCTGAACGCATGCTTTTAAGAAAACTTCGGGATAGAGCTGTACGGTAAAGGATGGCCAATTTACACCAGATGAACCATTACATTTAAACCATTGTAAGTTTTTGTTTCAGAAATAAATTTATTTTCATTCATAATTTTATTTTATTTAACAGTTAAAATAAGTCATAATAACAGTTCAATGACGATAATACATAATAAACTAGATGATTATTGATGAATTCTCGATTATTCGAAAATTTCGATTATACCAAGTAGAGTCGGTCTCAATAACTTCGGATAATTGAGGTTCTACTGTATTTAAATATACATAGTACAAAGCATAATTCAGTTTGAAGACATAAAATAAACGCTTTTATTTTATATAAAATGACGTCATTCTCATCTGCCGAAGAATTCCATATTTACGATCCAGTCTTATACAACATCTACAGAAAAGTATGCCTATGACATCACTATCGTGGAATAATACACAAATCCAGCATAAAAGCGATGCCCTCAATCAAGAAACTCGACAAAAATGAAAAGGATCTAATGACTGATATGTTTGTAATATTAATATGGATACATAAATTTATATATAGTTTATATTAGCTGCAACAAAAAAACAAGTTCAACATAACACGTATTTTAATTACGATTTTTTTAAAGTTTCTATGGGAAAATGGCAACCAAAAGATATAATAATCTACTGTTTTCCAACTATTTTTCCTTTATTTTCTACGAAAATGGAGTACTTGAGTTGCCAAAATTAAAAAAAAAATCGTTAAAAAGTGCACAAAAATTAATACCTCAAAAATAAATTGAGATGCAGTTTTCAAGCAAATTGCATTTAGAAGTACATTTTTTTCTCTATACGACGGTATAAAAATGGAAAATGTGAAACGCTTAGTAGTGTAAAAAACTGCCGTAGAGATTATCCCGTACAATGACATATTAGCTTTGGTTTACGGCTGAATTATATAACGGAAAGTTATTTTTTAGAGACAACATTTTAATTGTTGGCCGAAAGAAATATCATATAGGGGGCTAATGAAACATTTTAAAATCTATGTCATTTGGCAGTTTAGGACACGCATACGTATGTAAGTGCCTTATTGTGAATAGTAGTATAAGTAATCACATACCGGCTAGGGGAGAATGGGGATGAAAGGGACATTTTGTCTTTATAAGTTTATAAAATAATCATATTAAAAGATATCACTTTAAAATTTGCGCCTAATTATCGTCTAAAACCTTCGCTTTGATACTACTAAAACCTCTTATCCTCAAGTACAATAATTTAAAATATATACGTATTTTCATAAATTGGGAGAAATGTCTCTTTTAACCTCATTGTAGGGGATGAAAGGGACACTGTGCTGGGTTGAAAGGGACACACATAAATAAAGCACTTTTATGAACATTTTTTCCTTTTTATTTTCAATTACATTATTCAAAAATGAAATATAATTATACACAAATAAAAATAAAATATATTGCAACATATGATAAAATAAAAAAAAAGAAAAATAACATGTTTAGGCCTACTTGATATAAAACAACTTTAAATCAGTCACCACAATGTCATTAATATTCACGTCATTCATGACAATAGTATCAGTAAATACAAAATGATTTTATTCAGTTTTTTTTTTTTCAGAAAAAAATGCACTTTTTATTCATTAATAGTGCTTTTGCTGGAGTTTGTGTCTACAGTGCGACAGGAATATTACCATAATTATTCCATTATATTTCGGAAATTTTATTGTATTAATATTTATATTGATTTTATAATTATCAAAGAAGAGAAACACATGATCAGTTTTAGAACAACTAGAATATTTAGCTAATGCACAATTGCTTTTAAAAAGTTCTGCGCTCATTGACCAACTTTGATGAGCAAGTTCAAGTTTTTTGGGATGGGGCACCTCCGAACACGAATTCCTCTTCCTTGGGAAAACAAATGTTGTTGAACAGAGTTACCTGATGCAGAAAGAAAACACAAAAGTGTAATAAGTTTACCACGTTCAGCTGATGTTACGTGAGAAAATTGTTTTTCACTATGTATTGCTAACTATATTAGGTGATTTGTGCTCTGTTATTAAGCCTGTTGTACCACAGTTATATAATTATATTCTGTGTAAATTTATAGCGATCCATAACTAACTAACGGTTTTTAAAAAATATCAAGATTAGCTATGTTGAAACTTGTACTTCTTGTTAAACTAATGGTTATAGGTTTCTTAAGGGTGTTCTCAAATCGAAAAGGGCAACTTTTTGACACAAGTTTTAATTTACTTTTGTTCGAAAATGCATGAAAGTAGCTGGTGTTGTTCTTCAGAAACCATGTCATCGAGCTATTTTTTCCATTTTTTTGCAAATGCAGTAGATATTTTTCAGAAAATAATTTCAAAGTGGACGCTTTGAACCGAATTTCCGCGCGAAGGGCGAAAGAGCACTCATGAGCAGGAGGAAAACGGGTTTGTCAAGTGATCGAATTTGCTTATAACTCAACAGGTAATTGATTGATCAAAAAATGGAAAAAACAATTCCATTCCAAATCGCTTCCATGGTCAGGGTTTCCAATTTTATATCTTTCCGTTAAAAAATGAATTTGTAAATATGTCAAAACGTTTTTCGCTTGTTGAGTAGAGCAGTTAAGAACAGCCTTAAGAGAAAGTAATGAATTTCGTTGCGTAAAATCTTGAAACCAATGAATTTCAGCTTTCTTCTTTGTTTGCCAAGATAGGGACATATTTGGAAAGTTCAAAGCAATTGAATACTCATATGCACAGTTGTCAGACTATAGATGATATTACATGCTTCAAGCAAATATGAAGCTAACTCTTTTTATTGAGCTTGACTAAAGGAAGCTTGATAGGAACAACCTGAGGGGTTGGAAGGGATATGTCCCTTTCAACCCCTCAGTTTCTATCCCTTTCAACCCCATACCCACCTAGCAAAATTAAAAATGTATTCATGCATGAGAGTATTTTAGCTAACAAAATATACCGATATTAACATAAAGTGCATACTATACAGTGCTAAATAACATAAATATTATAATGCTAAACACTATATTACTTTTTTAGAGAAAAAAAGAAAAGCAACATCAAAATTTACTTTTTTATATTAAAAATAGGTTTTTCTTTCATCACCTAGAACGTTGCAATTGTTGATATTAGTTGTAAGGATTATTAAGACAGAACAAGTATCGTCATCGATTGAGCAAATGTTGAAACTTTGTACATTTCATTTTCTTCCTGAAATTTTGAGTGTCCCTTTCATCCCTTGTCCCTTTCATCCCCAGTCTCCCTTATATGCTGCAAATGCAGCGCGGTCACACAGGCGAAGCTCGTATAATGGTTCAATAATTCTACTGAATGCAGGAAACAAAAGTCAGCAACAAACGATATTTGTGAACTAGACATAGAAAAATCTTACGGGTCGAAATTACAGGCATATTTATACCCACATCAACCATTGGTCCTCAATTAAGAAATTTTGAAGTTAGATACGTTTTGTAACACACGTAATAAAAAGAATATTTTAAAAAACATTTAAAATGAAGGCAATTAAAAAAGTATTAACTATTTATCATCGCTTTGGCACGTTAAAAATAATCTTATTTTTTTTCATTATTATTATTTTTTGCTGTCAGTATATTAGTAATTTTTTTCTTTTTCTTTAAGAATATTCTATAGTGAAAATATTCCTAGATAGTAAATTATTAACAAAGTGACTTCCAAATCCAAGAGTAACGCTTTTATAATAATCTCTTTCTCGACGTATAGCTACAAATAACAATATTTTTACGAAACAAGGTCATTAACTGCCTCATTAGCCAAGCGTCAGAGATTACAGGGAGAAAAGCTCTCAGAATATTTTCATTTAATTAATTTTTTATTCAGTAAAATTTGCATCAAAAAATAATTTTCTTAAAATAAAAGCTTTTAAATTCCGAAAATTCTTTGTTACGGAAAAGCGGATTAAAAACTCAATTTTCTTCTTGTTATTTTGATTTGAATCTAAATGTATAAATATAATTTTTCCAAATTAATTATCCATGAGAACTAAAGTTTTGTGTAGGTTTGATAGGAACAATAAAATGAGCTGTTAGTTTGAAAATGGGTCAAATCCATTTTGTGTTATTACTAGATTTTTATTGGTTTGCATTTGAATTGGTTTAAAAATATTCATTAGCAGTAATAGAATTTTTCAACACTTTCCAACATAGCTGAAAGTGTTTTTGAATTAGGTTTGTCCGTCTGTCCGTGCTCTAACTCGCTTAAATATAGTAAGATTTCCATGAAATTGATATATGTTATTGCGCTTAGTGTGGCATGTTCGGTATTGAAAATAAAGTGTGTAGCATTTACTGTTCATGTTCAAGGACGCTCAAAAGAATTCCTTTACATTACGCCGTATGGGGGGAAACCGTCTGCGGTGTATTTTAACGGTATTACACTATTTTAAATTGATTAAAATTTGTATATATCACTGTGGTGTACTACAAAACACATACTGTATAATCTAGTGTGCATATAATTTAGCGTTTATTTATGAAGACCTGCTTCCTATGAAGAATAATTGCTGGAAATGCGTTTTCAGTTATGAAAATAATTCAGTTATGATAATTCAATTATGATTCAGTTATAAGAGTTTTAAAATTTAGCTATTTTTTTGCATATTACTTGGTATATATAAATTATATATGCATAGATAAATTGTATAGATAATATGCAGGGCTACACAAAAGATCTCAAGTGTATTTCCGTTTATTGGCGGAAATTGCTGAATGGAAATTTTCAGCTGTCCTATTTGTTCAATTTAACTAAATTTTAGCATACTATGTAGTATACACACAAATCAATAGATCGATCATATATAGGGCTACGCAAAGTATTTGAATATTTTTCCGACTATTGGTGATAGTTGAAGAAATTGGGTTTTCAAGTGCGTTACGCATTTTCTAAACTGTTTGTTTAGACATCTTCCATCTTAATAAATTGTAAAGTTTTGTTACAGTATTCTGTATGTGTTGGAAATGGTTTCATAATTTATGCTGAACGCAAGATTTGTCGTTCTTGTTTCATAATTTTGGGGTTTTATTTTAAGTAGATTTAATTTACGATAATGGCTATCCGTGTTAACTAAAGGGGAGGAGGACTTCAAACTGATCCCCCCCCCCCTTAAATACCATTCAAGGGCACACTATATGAATTATGGCATATATTTATCACCCAAGAAATTTAAAAAAAAATTGTTGGAGAAAAATGAGAAATTTTCTTGAATATTTTCAGCGTTACCAAGAACTTTCAAAATGTTCCAAACTCACTCCATATCAACTAAAATCCCTAATATTTTTTTATGCCAGTTTGGCTTACATATACAACTAAAACTGTGCATAGTTTTTTGAAACTAAATATGATTGGAAAAGTTATAAAGGTAGTGAAGTTCAGAAATATGAGGAAAAAATGCTGAAAATTTAACAAAATATAGAAAACAATTTTCTTCTTCCCTTTATAGTCAGTATATAAAATTCGATGCACAGTTTCATTTGTATATGTAAACAAATCTGGCATAAAAAATATTGGGGATTTTAACTGATATGGAG
Organism: Maratus speciosus; assembly: GCA_963932465.1. Taxonomy (NCBI): domain Eukaryota; kingdom Metazoa; phylum Arthropoda; class Arachnida; order Araneae; family Salticidae; genus Maratus; species Maratus speciosus. The sequence continues at coordinate 304,698,398 of OZ010800.1, forward strand.
TGAAGTGGGGCATTTTGGAAGTTCTTGATAACGCTTAAAATATTCAGAAAAATTCCTTATTTTTCTCCATTTTTTTATATATCTTGTGTAAAAAATATATGCCATAATTCATATAGTTCCCTTGAATAGTATTTAAGATGCAATAAAAAAAAATAGTTTAAAGGTCCCTTATTCCCTTAAAGAAAATCAGGTTTTCGGTATGCGCCAACGTATTCGTCTCGCTTTCAAAAGCGATGATTTCTTTTAAACACTGATTTTCTTTCAATCTTATATTATAATGCGAGAAAAAATTGCGTGTGAGTCTGTAGGTAAATTTTATCTTAAGAACGGCTCTAACGATTTTGATTAAATTTTGCACCCTGCCGTTTTTGGGCACGAAAAGACCATTGGGATAGGTCACATGTTCGAGAAAAATCGATTAGTGGGTCATTTTGGGTCTCTATGGCTCAAGGTCAAGCTACAGTAAATTCTGTCTAAGGCGGACTCTGTATAAGCCGGAAATCTGTCTACCGCGGAAATTTTTTAAAGTCCTGGCGAACCCATAGAAAATCACATTAATTCATACTGCATAAGGCGGAATCTGTATAACGCGGAAACGGAAAGGTTTTTAAGGTCCCATCGAAACCAAAATTTTGTATAAGGCAGAAAAAAAGAATATTTTTAAAATGAAAAGTATTTTTTTTACTAAACTTTAAAACTGATAAGTCAAATACTCAATGTCGAGCACATTAGTTAAATTCCGTAACACTTTGAAAAAGTTAATTCAAAAGAAAAACAGTTTAAAGTTTAAGGAATTTATGCTTATGCCATTTTTTCATATGCAAAATTGCATTTAAAAGTTAATATTTCTTGTAGAATGAACATTTATCAAAATATATATTTTCGAAAGCACAATATATTATACTTTAAAGTTGTACTCAAATTCAAAGTTATAGCGTTCTATCTCATTCTCAAAGCTTATTGTTTTTTGTTTTTCTTTTTTTTTTTTTTTTTTTTTTGTGTGTGTGTGTGTGTGTGTGTGTGTAAACTTCCAATTTACATGTATTGCAGCAGTACTAAGAAACTTGAATAGCGTTCTCATTTATCTATAAAGACAAAAGATCTTTCCGAATTTCAGTTTTCAACCGATTTTCGAGTCAGGAAAATCAATGAAAGATCATCTTCGAGGGATTTTTTTTTTTGGGGGGGGGAGGGGGAGCTTTTTTGTATAAGCCGGAATATTTTCTACCACGGAAAGTTTTCTCAGTCCCGATCGATTCCGCCTTAGACAGAGTTTACTGTAATTGTAACTAAAACAGCAAGAATGATGCAGTGGGAATAATATATCGAGATAAACACAAAGCTAATTTTGACCGAGCTTAGCTTGGTCATTCCTGCTAGCGAAATATAATTCTAATAATAAAAAGTTTAATATTTCGATTTATTTATTTAATTATTTAATTTTAAAAGTTCATTCTTCTTTATAAAAGTTACAATATTTAATTTTATAAGAAAAAAAGAGAAATATATATATATATATATATACATCCAATAATAATCAAAGTGAAAAAAATATTACGTCTGTTCATAATTAATTAAAAACAAATACAAAAATACAGTTAAACTGTTAACAGTTAACAAATTAAAATGTTTTAAAGCACATAAAATAATAAAAAATAGCATTAAATGTTTCGAACTTGTTTAAAGCTCATATTTAGTAATATAAATAAACACAAATTTACAAGAGATAACATAATTTAAGTTGCAGTTGAGAGCATGTCTTACAAACAATTAAAGACAGAAGTGGATATTTGAGTCAAGTTAAAATGCTACATTCAGATGAAAGTTAACTTGCTTCATTGAGTTGAAATTTGGCCATTCTGGTAAAGCATGTCTTCAGGAAAATTATAGTAAAAAGAAGTAAAAACAAGTTCAAGCTGTTTTGTGTTATTTTTTACGATTTTTATGTGCTTTTAAACTGTTTAATCAAATTGTCTGACTTTTTGCATTTATTTTTAATTCAATAATACGTTGTATACATATCATTATAATATAAATGTTCCTTAATATAAATAGTGCAAATTTTAAAGAATTCATAATGAAATTCTGATTATAGTTATTAATATTATGCAGCTTAAAAATTAATTCTATTCAAAGTGAACTTTCCTCACTTTCTAAATCGATGCATTTGAAATAGCGTTGAATCAATAAATTACTAGTAACAAATTTATACCTACTGATGTTAAAATATATTTATTGTTAATTGTTTAAAAGATAAATTTTATGTTAATTTGTAACAAGATTTAGCTTTAACTTTTTTTCCCACTAAATGAATTTTGCCCAATTTTAATATGAACGGCTTAAATAATGAAATTGTTCTATGGGTTTTATAATGATATCTAAATTATAAATTTAAAATGCCCAGTTGTCAATTGAACTAATTATACTGTTAAAAAATTTTCTGTGAAATTATAGAAAATCTACTGCTAATCCATTATCTTAAGTCTTATGTAAAATTACAGAGATTAGAAAAACAGAGATTCGGTTAAATAACAGAGAAATTACTCGATAAATTTACATCGATAAAAAAACACAAGACTCTATAAATTTCAGTTTATTTATTTTTAATGATAATAATTTAATTTATTTTTCGAAAGTAGTGAATTTTTGCGCTTTAAAAAACAAGAATTTTTCGAGTACATTTGAATTGCTGTACCATTTAATTTCTACAGTATTTATTTCTAGCCAGTGCGGGATTTATTCCCGAGTCCTCTGGTTTGTAGCCGAACATCTTACTGAATGTGCTACAGAAGATGTACTACTGTATAGAAAGAATGTCGTTTATGATTCAGTGGTGAAATATTTTTATTTTTAATTCACTTATAATTAGGATGAGCGAAGCGAATCCTCTACTAGGCTACACAAATTACATTTTGTCGAACACTTTACAAAAAAGCTATTTTGACTTGAAATTAAACATAAAAATAAATTATGATCTGTAGATTTGCACATTTTTTTTTTGACAGAATAACTTTAAAAAAATTATCATTTTAATTTATTTATTTTACATGTTTTTCCATTACGGACGCATTTTTGCAAATAAAAAAGGAAACACGTATATTTTCAGGAAAAAAAATAAATCATGGAGTTAGTAATTATAGATAGAATCATGATTAATTACATAAATAAAATATATTTTCATTATTCCGCTAAAATAACTCAAAAACTGTTTTTTTAATTTAATTACGGAAAGAAATATTTTTGACTTGATAGAAATAAAATATGATCTGTAGATTTCACAATATTATTTTCTTATCGAATGATTTAACAAAAAACATTTTTTATTATTTTGTTGAATATATTTTTCCATTATATGGATTTATTTATCCAAACGATAATGAAACATGCGTATTTCTTGCAGTAAATCAAAATCATTGAGTCAGTAAAAATCAATAAAGTCATGAATGATTAAGTACGTGAAATATTATCGTTGCATCAAAATTTCGCTTTTTTTTTTAATTATTTAAATAAGGAAAGGAACCTATATACCTGCATTTTGCGAAGAAGAAATATTTTAAATATTGAAAATAACTGCAGAATTTATACTTCAAACCTTAAAAGAACATTAAACTTTCTTATATTAAAAAATGTATGTTATTTGAGAGGAAAATATACATTTTAATAGAATACTTTATTAAGATTGGTCGGAAATAGCACTTACTTTAGTGCTCATTCCTTTTAATCATATAACAGTTTCACAATTTCTTTTATGAATTTTTTAAAATACCTTTTTTCATGAAAATTATAGCATATTTTTATATAATTCGTGAAAATTCAATTATTTACATTCAATTATAAAAGTATTTTTCAGTGTTAAAAATTCAAATATACAATTTATGCTTATTATGCGAAATAATTTACGCAAACGATACTTACGCATCTTAAAAGAATTACATTATAATTTTTTTTTGTAAAGTGGCAACAAAAGAGTTGTAAACAAATAAAATTAATCGTGTTATTTTATTGTTGTTATTATTATGTTATTATTATGTTGTTCGTTATATAAAGTGTTATTCGAATTCGAAGGTTCAAAATTGAACCAAATGAAATATATTTATTACTAAGAAGTAATTACTTTTAGTATTATTTTTAATATGTTTGCCGTTTGAAAACAATTTATGGAATGTGTTAGTTCTATTATAAAAAATGCCGAGAAACCGTACACTTACTGGTCGAAAATAACGAGGACATGATTTAACTTTAAGGTAAGAGGCTAGGTATCAGTGTTAAAAACGAAGACATGACGTATCTCTTCTGACAGAGAATGTATGTACTCGAGATTATGCTTTAAATTTCGAAGAAATGCTTCGCGAATCCAAACAAAGCATGGCTTTTGCTAGTTTACTTTTAATATTACCGACCTACATTCACATGATGAATGAAACAACTGTAAAGTGATTGTCGATAAAAATCCCCGCTAACTCCGCACAGGCTAATTTTTCCTACGTAAAATATTTTAATTCTTAATAAAACAATTTTTAAACCAAATTTCCTACTGTAATATTTCTAATAAAATTATAAAAGAATTTTAAAAGTATATATTTTGAATTACAGGTTATCACAAAAGTAAAAATAACTTTAAATAAAGACATGGAAATCCCTACAGAGAATTTGATATAAGAAAGGGAAATGTTTATAAAAAGATGACCGAGAAACTCAATCGAATGCATTTAACCGAGAACCAGTGTAAATTTACAGAGTCTCATTTTTTCTCTTTTTCTACAGAAATTTTTAACAGTGTAGAATCTATTGTTAAATACAATCGATTGTACCACAGATATTCATACTATGAAAAGATTACATAGTTCTATTACTCTTATGTGTTGTGTGAAAGTAGTTCTTCAAAGAAAGTTAATTAAATAAATAAAAAAAAATGATGGAAATTATTTAAAATTGATAAAAGAAGTAGAAAACCATTTTTTACTTAATAGAAATATAAAAATTATGTGGTAAAATATAACATTAAATCGTCTTTTATATCTAAGTATTATAAAATAATAATAACAATAAAAGAAACTTCATTCGAGCATTAGTATACTTTTTAACACTTTCCAACAAAGTTGAAAAGTGTTTGTGATTCTGGCCGTCTGTCCGTTTATCCGTCCTCTAACTCCCGTAAATATACTCGGATTGACCTGAAATTTTTGGATGTTATTAATGTTTACTATAGCACGTTCCCTATTTTAAATGAAGTTTCTATCATGTTTAGTTCATTTACAGAGACAGCCAAAACTTTTCCGTTACATTACGGCCTATGAGAAAAAATCGTTTAAAATGATTTTTAATTATGTTAAATGCTTTCAGGCATCATAAAATTGATATGCATTTAAGAAGTGCACTAAAATATGCATTCTGTAGAATATGCGGTGCAAACAATATTCATTATTCATTTACAGGGTCACACAAAAGAATTCCGTTACATAATGATACAGGGGTGGAGGGAAATTGTTTGCGGCGTATGTTAATTATGCTGAATTATTTCATGGATAATGAAATTGATATATATCGCTGAGGTTTACTATAACTTATTTCATGCGTAATACGAAGTGCGTAGCATTTACAGGGACACACAAAAGATTTCAGATACTATATTGTATCCAAAGCACTGTACAATACAGTAGCGATTATTGCTGGAAATGCATTTTTAATTACGTGCTTTTATGTTTCACTATATTTATGCATGTATATGGTCTGTATAAATACTGTAATTCATATACAGGGCTTCACAGAAGAATTCGTAATGGTTACTGGGTATGATTGTAAATTGCTTAAAGGTAGTTTTTAAATGAGTTATGCATTTTTACGCTGAACTGCATTTAGTTTACTAATAAATGTTTGTAGAACACAGATAAAGTTATATACAGAGTCACGCAAATAATTGCATATATGACCCTCTATGAATGATAATTTCCGGAAATGTGATTTCAGTAGTTTTAAGAGTGTTTTAGTTTGAAATAAATTTCAGCTAAATAGTGACGCGTAATAAAGGTACTACGTTAACTATTCAGGGCTGTACAAAAGTATTCAAGTATTTTTCCATCTACTATTATAAATTGCTGAAAGAGGAATTTCAACCTGTTATGCGTTTTTTAAACTAAATTTTCCCATTATATAGTATATATATCAACATACAGATCAAATTTATAGTTTTTTAAATTTTTACATAGTTATCTTATTTACCTTATTTCCCTAAATAACGAAGTTTTATTAAAGCTTTCAGGGAGTGTTCGAAAGTGTTTCATAATTTATGTCGTATGCATGATTTGTCTTTCTTGTTTCTTTTTATAATTAATATTTATATCAAAGAATATGATAAAGGTACTTAGGATCTGCAATCCATGAATACTTATTTGCTAAAATAAGTTTCTCGTGAACATACCTTAGATTATGTAATTATTAACAAATTAATTTTAAAGTCGAAAAGTAACGCTTTTATAATAATGTCTTTAATTAGAACTTTGTAGTTGCAGTTAGTTTTGTTTTCTTTGAAAAAAAAAAACAGAATCCGGGTGTCTATATGCCTCATTAACCAAGTGAAAGTGATTACACAAAAAATGCTGTCACTACATTTTCCTTTAATTATTTCTCTATTCATTAAACGCTGCATGAAAAAATGGCTTTCTTTAAACAAAAGATCGTGAAATTCAGTTAATTCCCACCGTTCTAAAAGAGGATTAAAAACAAAACTCAAGCTTTTTCTTGTTATTTTATTTTTAATCTAAGTGTATAAGAATGTTTTTCCAAACTTAATTATCAAAGAAAAGTAGTTTTGTGCATTTTTGAGACTGTTTATAAAACAGTAGCTATCAAATGACAATAAATTCGCCATGGGGTATTATGTGACCATGAGATTTAAACAAAAGGATATCGAGACGTCAATTGAACTCATTGTAGAATCGATTATTATGCATAATCAATTGTACTGTTGATGACGAAACTGTGAAACGATTGTGTAGTTTTATTATTCTTGTGCGTTGAGCGAATGTAGTTCTTCAATTGAAGTTGGTTGCTTTAATTCAAATGTGAGACACTTTTTTAGTCGTTAAAAGAAGTGAAAACCATAAAATTAATATGTAGGTAGAACACTGCATTGTGGCGAACAACAATAAAAATCATTATTTAAAAACTATGCTTTCTTAAAAATAAATAAATAAAATACACTATTTTTTTTTATTGTCATTGTTCTTCGTAATTCCAATTTATCAAATAAATAAATATTGATTTTTAACCGACAATCCACATATAACACCTTGTTTAAAGATTATACAAAAAGATTTCAAATTATTAACAAAACCAGTGGACTCAACCCATGTTTCTAGGGCAAGTGATAATAGCTTTAAAATGCCTAAAATAAGTGTTGAGTGATTTATATTTTCAAACGAAAATCTAAGTAAAAAGGGCTTGCAAGACGCTTTCTTCTTTGTTTTTTTCATCGACTACCATCGAATCGAATACCTTTTTTAAAAAGTCATATTTTCCATACTCTGAAATTTTATATAATTTAAAAATATAATGTTTCCGGTGTATCATTTTAGTGCTTAGATATTAATATTCAGTGGTAAAAAGTAATATTTTTCTTCTCACATTTTTTTAACATCATCCTGTTGGATAAAAACGGAATATGCCAAAACTGACTTTCAGTTATGAATTTATTCAAAAAGTTAATATTCGTATTTTTAAAGCGAATTGTATCGTTGTTAATAAAATATAAGTGCACGTATTTTTTCCTTAAGTGGATGCGTAGTTTTTAAGTATGTCGAAAAAAAGCCGAAGGAGGAACGTCATCGGGCACAGCAATTAAAAAAACTAGTTATTGTCCACTCTTTAAAATTTTTAAGAATAAAAAATATAATGTTTCCGTAGCCTGTTAAAAACCTTCGTGTAAAAATATTGATTTTTAGTGGTAAAGGCGCTTGTAAGAAGAATTTTTATTTTTCACGCAAAAAAAATTCTTATTTGCAAGTCTTTTGAAATTTTTATCGGTTATAAATGTAACGGTTTTGAAACCTGTATAAAGAAATTTTTTTTTTAAATATTGATTTTTATTTGTAAAATGGCTGTGTTTTCTTCTCGCTTTTATTTATTTTTTTGCATTGGGTCATTCAATTTTTAAAATATAGTTCTTATCGTCCAAACGCTTTGAAATTTTTATCAGTTATAAATAAAATGGATTTAAATCTGTGTAAAAATTTGTTACAAAAATATCAATATTTAGTCGTAAAAATATGAGCCAAAGCCGGCCCAAAGTCTTCCGCGTTCTGGGTGAAAATTTTCGAATTTTTCGAGATTTTTACAGGTGATGTGAATCAATTTACTAAGAACGTGTAAAAGATTGTGCAAAAATACCGATATTTAGTATCTTTTAGCGTATAAAAAAAGTGTCTTCGGGAGGATCGAAATGGAGGACTAATTTCAAAGACTGCACTATTACTTAAATAATTTTGTAATATAGTTTTTGGTATCTTGAATTTCTTTTAATAGTGTTTTTTTTTTTTTTTTTTTTTTTTTTTTTTTTTAAGGTGATCTCTGTGAAGTAAGTCATACAAAAAATACGAGTATTACAGCGGGCATATTTTAACGACTGTATTACGTAAATAAAATCAACCAATAATTTAAAGGGGATTTTTCATTCTTGTTTTAGAATTTTTTTTTCCGTCAAAATATTTTATTAAACATTTTTAATGAATAATCTTATTTTTTTTTAATGCTTCGCCACGAACGCACTGTTAGATTAATAAACGGATCTAAGAGCAACACTTTTAGAACAATCTCTCTTAATTGAAACTTTGTAACTACAAACTGTATGCCTTCAAAACAAACAAAATCAAAATCGTTAGCTACCTCATTAATCGAGCATTATAGATAACAGAGAGTAAAGACTTCGGGATAATTTCTTATAATTAATTGTTGAATGATTAAATCTGTGATGAGGAAATGATTTTCTTGGAATAAGGGTTCTTTAAATTCAGCTAATGCTGCATCTCACAAAAACGGATTTAAAAGTGGAGCATCTATTGTGTTCTTTTACATTGAATATCTGTATATCTTAATGGCTTCTTCAACCATACTTACCGACGAAAACTAAAATCTCGAGAATGTTTCAGACAAAATATAAAACAGTAGCTGTTGTGCGAAATTGGTTATACATAAGTCGCATTAAAAAAATACATATAAAACTGTCAGCTGATTTAATTGCATAATCGATTTGTTAAAAATAATCAATTGTAACACGAAATGGCGATACTGCGTGATTTCCGCACTGTAAAAAAACCACTGTAGATGTGCCAGAACAAATTCGATCACAGTGAATGTGCTGCATCTTTCTTTGGTTTCCTGACTATCTTAACATGGAAAATGCAGTAGTTGCGTAAAATTAACAGTGCAATGTGCTGGCAATTTGGAAGCATTTTTTTACAGCACAAACTGCTGGCGTCCATATTGCCAGCACATTGTGCTGTTAATTTTACGCAACTGTTGTATTTTCCATGTTAATATAGTCAGGAAACCAATGAAAGATACAGCATATTCACTGTGATCGAATTTGTGCGCGAGATGAACAGTACTTTGTACTGTAAAAATGTCTTTTTTTTACAGTGCGATTGTATAATTCTACTGTTCTTCTGCGTTGTACGAAGGTAATTTCTCAATAGACGTTGATTGTTTTTTAATTAAAAAAATTGATTGAACAGATTTTCTAAGTGACCAACTTCCTGATTCTTTCCTATCACCTGCAAAATATCGTTTAAATTTTGATGGAAACACCCCCGGATAGGAAAATTATGAAAAGAAACCACTATTTTAGTGATTCTTGTGTTTAAGAGTATGGAAATTTTTTCTTTTAGCACTATTAATTTCGCTTGTTAAAAAAAAAAGGATTTTATATCCAGTACATGTATTCTTCTTGGTTTATTTAAAACAAACGTAATTTATATTTTACTGGACGAATTTCAAAGATACTGCACTGTTATTTAAATAAATTTGTAATATAGGTTTTGGTATCTTGAATTTCATTTAATTGTATTTTCTTACTCAATAAAGGTGTTGTATGTGAAGTAAGTCCTACAACGCATGCAAGTCTTACAAGGGGCATGATTTTATAACTGTAGTACATAAATAAAATTTTCCAAACTGAGAGTTTTTTAAAATTCTTGTTTCAGATTTTTTTCTCGTCAGAATATTTTAGCAAACATTTTTATGAGTAATATTACTTTTGTTTAATATTTCGTCGCGAACGTACTGCTAGATTGTCAACCAGATATAAGAATAACGCTTTTATAACAATCTCTTAACTGAAATGTTGTAAACTGCAAGCAGCATGCTTTCAAAAGAAACACAATAATCCAGATCGTTAGCTACCTCATTAACGAAGCGTCATATAGATAACAGGAAATAAAGCCTTCACAATATTTTCCTTTAATTAATTTTTTTTTCAGTAAATCTGTGCTTAGGAAAGGATTTTCTTGGAATAAAAGCTGTTTAAATTCTGCTAATGGTCTGTGTCACAAAAGTGGATTTAAAAGTGGAGCTTCTATTCTGTAGTTTTACTTTGAATATCTGCATATCAGAATGACTTTTCAACATTAATTATCGACGAAAAATAAAATCTCGAGAGTGTTTCTGACAAACTATAAGACAGTAGCTATTACGCGAAATTGGTTATACATAAGTCACATTAAAAAAAATACATATCTAATAGTTAACTAATTTAATTGCATAATCTACTTGTTAAACAGAATCAGTTGTACCACGAATGACGATACTGTGTGACAATCGATTGTATAATTCCGTTATTCTTCTGCGTTCTACAAAGGTAATTTCCAAATAAAAGTTGATTGCTTATTTCATTCAAAAAATTGATTGAACAGATTTTCTAAATGACAAACTTCCTAGTTGTTTCCTATCAACACCAAAATGTTATGTAAATTTTGATGAAAACCTCCCGAGTATGAATATAAACCACAATTTTAGTGATTGTTGCAATGAAGATTATGGAAGATTCTCCAGTTATTACTATTACTTTTATTTCTTTAAAAAAGTGCTTTCTAATCCATTGTATGTACTAGTTCCGGCTTAGTGAAAAATGACGTAATTTGTATTATACATGAACGGATTCCAAAGATACTGAACATTTAGCTAATTAATTTTGCAATATAGGTTTTAGTATCTTGAACTTCTTTTATTTTTATGTAATTAATATGTTATATTTGAAGTAAGCCATACAAGTTTTACAACGGACATAATTTAAATGCTTACATAAATGTACCAATAAAATAGTTTTCGATTCTTGTTTTAGTTTTTTTCCGTGAAAATATTTTAGTAAAGATTTTTAAGAGCAATCTTACATTTGTTTAATATTCCGAGATGAACGTACACCTCGATTGTAAATTATTAACGGAATAACTTTCTAATAAAATAGCAACGCTGCTATGATAATCTCTTTAACTGCAACGCTGTAACCGTAAACAACATTATTCTTTCAAAACAAATACAGTCCAGATCGTAACCCGCCTTATTATCCAAGTATCATAGACTACTGGGAGAAAAGACTTCAAAGTATTTTTCATTAATTAATTTTTTTATTCAGTAAATCTGTGCTCAGGAAATTATTTTCTTGGAATAAAAGCTCTTTAAATTCAGTTAATGTTCTGAGTCACAAAAGTGGGTTAAATACTGAAGATTCTTTTGAGTTATTTTACTTTAAATCTCATTGCATAAGAATGGGTTTCCAACATTAATTATCGAGAAAACTATAGTTTTGAGAAAGTTTCAGATAAACTATAAAACATTAGCTATTGAAGTGAGATTGGGCACCCATAAGTTATTGAAAAATCCTAAAAAATACGAATCACGAATTGTCAGTTGAACTAATTACTCGGTTTGTTAAGCATGATCTATTACACCACCGATGATGACACTGTACGATAAACTCATTGCATAGCTACATTATACTTGCCCGTTTACGTAGATAATTTCTCAATAGAAGTTGATTGTTTTTTAATTAAAAAAACAGTGGAACAGATTTTCCTAAGTAACAATCAATCGCATGCCAAATACCGTAAAAATATTCATGAAAACACATCGAATATATAAGTAAAACACTATTTTAACGATTGATGTCGATTAAGATTATGGAAGATTTTTCTTTATAATGAAAAAATATTTTTTTAATCAATTTTATGTAATATTCAGTCGGGTAAAAAGGGGGGGGGCACTCTATATAATTTAATATTCAAAATGTTATAAAAAATGAAAATAGACATTTGATGGGAAACTGTTATGTTTTTAATTTATGTTAACAAATAAGCTTAATGTGTCATCTTTATAATGAAATTATACCAAACTCCGAAATTTTCATTATTCAAAATTTTGAAGGCACTCGGGCAAGCAGTTTAGAAATTACGACTGTAGTAGTATATATGTAGTTTGGATCTCTAATAGTTAAATTCCTGTATAATTGTTGCAATGTAAGTAGTTTTATAATTATAACTCAAAACTATTTGGGGGAAAATGAGAAAATTAAAGCGGAAATTTTAGTGTTCTTTTGGCGAAATACATAATCAACGGCAATATTTGTTCAATTCACTAATATTTTTTAGACTGGTATGTGAGTGGTTTTCAAGGTTATCTCAAAAACTATTAAATGAAATGAGCATTAATTTAGATTTTACATATTTGAAGATTTTAGATATATATTTCTGTCAAAAACACACAGGTTGCAATACGTTTTATTTTTAGAAAATAAATAAATATATATATATACATACATATATATATATATATATATATATATATATATATATATATATATATACAGTGGTGACCCAAATTGTGGACATTTTGTCAAATTGTCATGTTTTATAACTTTGTGTGCTTGAAGAATATAATAAATTTATGTAGAATTAAATAAAAGAAACATAATTAAAATGCCTGCATTACAAAAATATTGCGCTTACAAAAAATAGGATCTTATCTTAGATTTCATTGTATTTTAAAGTTACACTTATACATTCAATATTTTGTAGTATAATCCTTGTTTTTTATTACAGCTTCACAGTGTCTTTTCATTGAGAGAACTAGTGTTTGCAGTTCATCCTTGTTAATCACATGATGGGAAGAATCAATTATATCGTCAATAATTTGCGTTTTATTACATAGACGCTTTTTTGTACAAGGATTTTCAAACGTCGCCACAAGTTTTCTATAGGATTCAGATCAGGGCTGCTTCCTGGCCAGGGTAATAATTAATTGTATGCTTTTATTTTTAAAACATTCTTTGCATATTTTTGCTGTTTGGCATGGATCTGAATCCTGTTGAAAGATACATGGTGCTTTATTGGGGAAGAGAACCCTGATGTAAGGTGTCAATTTTAGTTCGAGGACAGTTTCGATGGGGTTTTCCATCCTTCAGAATGCCGTCAATCACTTGAATGCGGTCCACACCATCTGCAGACATTCATGCCCAACTCATGACATTTGTTCGGTTCTTTCTAGTTGTTTCAATGCAATCAGGATGCAGCTCTTCCTCTACTCTACGTCTCACATATTTTCGCCCATCACTACCAAAGAGCGATATTTTACTCTCATCGCTCCAGATTATTTGCTTCCATTGATTTTCTGACCAATTAATGTGTTCTTTTGCCCTCTGAACTCGTTTTTTGCGTTGCTGAAGACTTAAAAATGGTTTTTTCCTCAGAATTCTACCTTTCAGTCCAAAACCTGCTAATCTTCACCTTATTGTTCTTGAACTAACCGAAATACCCAGTGCCTTCATTTCAAATCTAACAGCATCTGACGAAATTCTACCTTTGAGGTATATCCTTTTTATCTTTCTATCGTCGGAAGCATTGACCATTTTTTTTCGGCCTGATTTTGCCTTATTTATCACTTATTTTGTTTCTTCATAACGTAAGCACAACTTTCGTACGCCAGATAAAGTGACTGATCCACCAACCCGTCTTGCAATTTAAGCATTAATTGAGATCATTTTCTCTCAATTTGACAATTCTGCTTCTTTTTGTAGGTGTCCAATCAGTTCTTGTTGTTAGTGGCATTGTTTTAAATTATTTGCATTATGAAAAAATAGAAATATTAAAAAAAAAAACATTATTCTATTTAGTTACACTAGTATTCATCCTTCTGCAAAATTCATTCCAGCAAAATACCGCTTTTACAAATCAAAACATACTACAGTTTAGTTAATGACGTTTGATTGGTTCTCAGAACAGCCATTTTGATTGGCTAGGAGGCTTTTATTACAGTACACTTCAACATTCATGACTAATTGTGTTTGTATTATAGACTAAATTAAGTGTAACTTTTTTTGTAATGCATATATTTTAATTCTGTTTTTTTTAATTAAATTCTACATTAAATGTTCTTGAATTTGATATATAAACATTTGTATTTAAGTGAAAATTAATATATTCGATAAGCACACAAAATCATAAAACACGAAAATTTCAAAAAATGTCCATAATTTTGGCCACCACCGTATATATAAAATAAATTTTCGAAAACTTGCAAAGAAAGGCGAATTTTCAGTTAAGGTAATTGCATACTTGATTGTTAAGCACAATCGATATCATCATTAACTGAAAAATTTGCAAAGTTTCACTGCTTTTGTGCGTCGTGAGAAGGAAATTCTTAAAGTTTATTCTGCTTATCTAAAATATATATATATATATATATAGTGATATTTTCTTTTTTCTATGTATTTAAAGGAATTGAAGAACCATATATTTATTGCATTTGGGGTAAATTTTTACGGGCTAAAAAAATGCAATAAAAACATTTGCTCGATCTATGAGTTTTTTAATACTAGGGGGGCCCCTACGAGCTACGCCCATCAACCCTCGTCCAAAAACACGCTATTTTTTTCAATTCCTACTATTAGCTCACACTCTCCCTATATTTATTTATTTATATATTTATATATTTACTAGGGGGCTCTTCCCCCTGCAAGCTACGCTCGTCAACCCTCGTTCAGACACCGCAGAATCTGAAAATCTGAAAATCTAATGGGTTTTTAAAATATTAGAGAAGATTAAATTATACTGAAAAAGCTGTGCAGATCTCCCTGTAAACGGGTTTCCATTCAATTCCCTTAGATTGCAAAAATTTAACGGAGAATCAGTTGCTGTTAAGACATCCAATGGTTGTTTTCGTTTTTGATTAAAGAGGATCAGTTAAACATTTGAAAAGAAGCTAAAATAAAATGAATTGAGTATTCAGAGTCTTTGTCAACCGATATTTTAAAACAATCTCTATAACAATAGCCTAAATCATGTGACCATCATCAACAGTTCCGGGCGGAACACTTTGCTTTTTATACTCTAGGTGCCATTTTGATACTTTAATGTTATCCAAGCACAGGTGATAAGTCGCCAAATATTATTCTATCCCCATCATTTCATCTATATTATAATAGTTCAAGTCATCAAATGCCATAAACAAATACGATCTGATCCCTTCGCCTTTCATATGAAGGTTTGGAACAAATGTCATATCATATTGGCGCGATTTTTTTCCAACGCCAGTTTGGGGAACCCATCAACAGCATAAACAACAACATCCGGCTTACCATATCAAGCAAAATAACGATACTTTGGCGCCAGTTAAGTACCCATTGCGTATATGACATTGGCGTCAGAAAAAAATCGTGCCAATATGGGGCCGTATATGACATCTGTGCCGAAAGCGAAAAAAGCCGTGTGCAAATCTCACCAATATCTTTTCTTCAACTCGCCAGTTAGCATTTTTTTTTATTGTTCGAGTGGTAAATTAAAACATTGATTTGAAGTTGAAATTAAATGTCATGGTTTGTCACATAATTTAATATTTCGCCAGATGTCATATAGTTTGACATGTTTTTTTTTTTTTTTTTTTTTTTTTAAACGAAAATTTGGCGAAAACCTCGTTTTCGAATACCGGTTACATATGTATTTTTGGTACTACTTAGTTATCCCGTCGACCATAAATCTATCGCGAACTATATGATTAAATGTCAATAATGCGTGATCGTAAATGTCACATTCACTTGACTTTTAGCAAGTTACACGTGTTTACGTCATCAAGTGATTTTTATTTCGACGTTTTATTTTTATATTTATTAATGTCATACTAATTTATTTGTTCTTTCGTTATTTAAAATAAAAATTTTGTCAATCTGTACAATTTGGCGAGTGGTTTGGCGATTTATATAATTTGCGAAATTGGGTGACGGAATAACTACTACATTGTACCGTATTTTTTAATTATTTTCTATTATTTTCAAAAGGAAATAGCAAAAAAATAATTCATTACTATAAAACAAATAATTTATATAAATTTAAAAAAGAAATAAAAGTAAATATACATTTATTATTAAATAAACAACAATAGCCGGGTTACCATGTCTATCAAAACAATGCCATTTGTGCGCCAATTAGGTACCCCGGTGCGTATATGACATCTGTGCCTAATATTTTTCTTTTCGTTTTTTTTTATGAAGTGAAAGCCATCAATTTAAATGTTTCATTTTTAAATGAAAGTTTTGTATTTAATAAAATGATAACGAAATATAAAAAAAAGCACTGTTCTTAGCATAGATTTACAGGAGGCCAAACTGCCGACAAATTAATTTAAAATAGTAACCCTTTCTGAAATATGAAAAAAAAATTCTGTTATGATTAAAATTTGAGTTGCCATCATTAGAAAAAAATGTATTTAAAATTAGAAAAAAATTAATATTTCGAAAACTAATTCGAATTTAAAAATTCTAATACCAGTTTTGAGATCTGTGGATCAACGCGGATTTTTGGTGTTAATTTGATCGCAAAGTATTCCATATTTTAGGAGAAATCGCCGTGAAACAAAATCAGTTGTTTAATCAGTCGATTCAAAGAATCGATACATTTCAGGCGTTTCATATATTCGTTTCATAAATTCGTTTCATTAGGATTTTATATATATAGGGTAGATATATTTATCTTGTTCAAATTTTCAATCGTTAATAAAATACTCATTATTCATCCTATCAAGTTGAAATAATTTTTTTTAAACTTGTACTGGATGACAATTGATGTTAATACAGTTTTGTCAAATATTAATTAATTAATTAAATTTTAATTAATTAATTTTAGTTTTGCATGGGAAACAAAATGGCGGCCCTTGGTTATTGAAGTTCAATGAAAGTATTTTCAATAAGGGGTTACCATAGGAGGGACCCTGTTCTGTCGCCAAATACCGCCAAGTTTGTCGCCAACTTGGCGATATATCGCCCAATTTGGCGGCCAAAATGAGTCGCCAAAAGTCACGCCAACTTGGCGATATTTCTTATATTTCGCCAAATTCCCATAGAATTCCATTGTAAACCTACTTGCTTATAGAAAATCAACAAATTGAGATATTTTAATGCAACAAAAACTAATATTAGCTTAACGGATTATATTAAATTTTTCTTTGATGTCCTAAGTAAGAAGTGACTTTAAAAAGAAAATTTTTATATTACTTGTTTGCTTTCAAATGGTATAAGAAAAACGTTTTAAGTATGATATTTTAAATAAAACGTAATTTTCGATATTAATTACTTTTTGAACATAATGATTTAATTATTTTAAAATTGTTTTTCCCTTTTTTAATATTCATGTGTAAATATATATTTTAATTAAATTACAGTACTTACAAGCGCTGTAAGAAAATGGTTTGAAGTATGACGTTTTAAATGTAAAGCTATTTTTACCATTATGTTAATGCTTTTCGCACGTAACAGCTACAGTCTTTTAATGATTTCTTTCTTTTTTAAAATTCACGTGTAAATATATTTTTCCATTCAAAGTGTTTTAAATAATATCATTAAAGCTTTTTTAAATCTGGAAACAGTAGGTAAAAACTGGGCTATTTCAAACTATGAATAAAATTTCTATTTAGATAATAAGATTTTCGATAATTTTTTTTATAGACAAATTTTAGAAAAGAATATCACACTGCACTGCACACCACAATCTAGTCAAGTAAGTGCCTGCGAAATGTGGTTATATTGATATGCTTAATTTCTGATCCTATGAAACTTTTTTAAATGGACTGTTTTTACAGATTTTAACATTAAATGGCAATTAAAATTGTTCTTTTATTCAAAAGCTGTGTACTTAGCGTATTTATTATCATGCATTTTTTTTTTCTTTTAATAAAACTACAAGTTTTTAGGTAATAGATAACAGATTTTTTAAGAAGCACAGAAAGTCTAAAGGACACAATACATTGAATTACAGTGGCGGCGGGGCGGCGGTAGCAGCATTAGTTATTTTTTTTAAGAATGGAGAGGTTAAGTAAATATTTTTGAGGCTTTAAGATTAAAATTTCTCTCTATATATATCTGTGCTTTGTTGTTGTTTTTTTAATTATTATTATTTACTATATTAAAGAATTTTTTGTTGATGATGTTGATGTTATTCTTTATAACTCCTTTTTGTATCAAAGAATTTAGTATTGCTTTTTTTCTATGCTCGCATTATATTGGTTGGAGAAAGAAAAAAAAATGCTTCGGTTAATGAATGAATGCGCTAATTTCTTTAAAACTTTATTAATTAATACTCGTTTAATAACTTTTCCTGAATAACATACTGTTTTTTTTAAAGAATACTAGGTTGACTCCGCCGGTAGTTGATCAAATAAAGACAGTACTAAGGGGGTTTTATTATATTTCCTTCCTTTTAAGTTTTAGATGAAACTAATATGATTGCTACAACCCTTAATGGATGTCCTGTGGACAAAAATGAAATCCGCTGAAATTAAATAGCAACAAAATTATAAATAAATAGTTTTTTCATTGCCATTTCCCAGTGGTTGATCAAGCGAAAATCTAAAAATTAATCTTTAAAATATGATCCTTGGGCAGTGATTAGAGGGTTTGTACGGGTCCTTGAGTTTCCAGATTAAGAAATTCTTCGGTACCAATATTTTCTTATGGAAAATCTCTTCTTAAATATGACGAAATTTTGTCCATTTAAACTAGATTTTTTTAAAATAAAAAAATACTCATATTTGGCCTTGAAAATAACGGTACCCGTACGAAACCTGGATTAACAATAATTCTTATAAAAATATTAGTTTAAATAATCAAGATGGAAGTGGATTAATTTAACTTACCATAATTGTCTCCAACTAATCAAAAGCTAAATGTTTCTTTTAATGTTTCTTTAAATGTAACTTTCTAATAAAAAAAAATTCATAAAATGGCTTCTCTTACAGCAGACAGCTAGTAACAATGTAATAACAGGTGCACTAACATTCAAACAAATATATTATGTCTAGTACCTATAAAATGGCTTCTCTTACAGCAGACAGCTAGTAACAATGTAATAACAGGTGCACTAACATTCAAACAAATATATTATGTCTCGTACCTATAAAATATAGTCTAGTACCTATAAAATGGCTTCTCTTACAGCAGACAGCTAGTAACAATGTAATAACAGGTGCACTAACATTCAAACAAATATATTATGTCTAGTACCTATAAAATGGCTTCTGTTACAGCAGACAGCTAGTAACAATGTAATAACAGATGCACTAACATTCAAACAAATATATTATGTCTAGTACCACGTATAAAACTCATTTCCACCTGAAATGGAGCAATATTTTAAAATTTTATCAACTGCTGGAAGGGTATCAACTGTTGAACTGTGTACCACCTGACTGAAGAACCTAGAAACCTTTTTGTGATCTAAATACAAAACTTTAAACTTTCACGTTACTAGCTTCGAGAAGACTGCATATTTGCGGTTTTGCCTCTCCCATCTCCTACGTCTACACTGTACATGTATTTATTGTGAGGACTTCAGCTACGAATAGGCTATGACTTTTCTTTTATATATTCCTTTTAGAACTCTTTTTACTGTGTTTGAGTGATGTCATGTTTTATGGGCTCCGAGAAGAATTTATTCTCTCGGTGCAACTTCTGTAAGATATTATACAATAACCAAGAAGAATTTCATTAAAAAATATTCATTGAATATAAAAAGTCATCACTTCAACTATCCATGACACGTAAATTATAATATGACAAATTATAAACAATATTATTTTATTTTACACTCTAGATAAGCACAATGAAATATGCTACAATGGGGCAGTTGAGGATATCTTTCCGTTTAAAGAAAACGGGATTGGGGTGTTAGAGCGCTACTGATTACAGGTAAGAGATATCTGTTTCTGTTTTATTTCAGCTTGATGATAATTAAAAATTAAGAAAAATATGCATACATAAGTCTAAATTAAAAATATTACTTGTAACATCAACTACTGACCCTATGTTGTAAACGCACCATTATATTGTGAATTATTGACAAAAAAAAAAAAAAAAAAAAAAAAAACTTAAAATCGCATAGAAATGTTTCTTAAAACATTCTTTTTTACCAGCAACATTGTGGATTCCAACACTATATGTGCTTTCAAAACAAACACAATCCAGTTCGTTAACCGCCTCATTAAACAAGCATCACATATTACAGATTGGTTGGTGGATTTTATGGCGGAACATGCTGTGCCAAAAAGAGATTACAGGATGAAAAGCTCTCGGAATATTTTTCTTTAATTAATTTTTATTCAATAAAAGCTGTATAAGAAAATGATTTTCTTGTAACAAAAGCCCCTTAAATTCGTCTAATTCCCTCGTCACAGAAACGAATTACAAACTTAATATTATTCTAGTTATTTTAATTTGTATCTAGGTGTATAAAAGAATGGGTTTCCAGAATAAATTATCTAAGAAAAATAAAATGTGAGGCAATTTGTAACAACAATAGCTATAGAATAAGAGTAACTATGAATAAATTAAAGAATGGGGTTTAATAATAATAATAATAAATACATATAATTAAATAAAATAAATTGTCAGCTGAACTAATCACAAAAATCGATTTTAAGCACAATCGATTCCACCATCAGTGACGATACTGCCAAACAATTATATAATTTTATTTTTCTTATGCGTTGGAATTTCGATAATTAATGTTGACTATGTCAATGCAAATGATTCGTGGAACGATTTTCCTTTTTCGTGTGTGTGAGTCTTAAAAGAAATTGAAGAACCATTGTGATTCAATATAAACCGGGAGGCGATTACTTATATTTAAAAGTATTTATATTAAAAAAAAAAAAATCAGTTATTTTTCTATTGCTCTTTGGTACCATGCAATGTTTTATGTCTCTATTAGACCGGGAGACGTCTGCACAGACAATCATCTCATCGAGTTTACGGCTGGAATTCCAGAATTAGCTAAAACTCGATTCGCATATTAAAACAGAATCGGCCTGCCAAGTCATTTCTTGGTGGAAAACACCTGAAAACCCGATTTTAAATATTGACTGGTAGGTTTACCATTGTATTTTCCTGCATCCAAAGGTATTAAAACATGGAGGACTGGGAGCCGAAAAACACAATGGCAAACCTACCAGTCAACCGTTAAAATCGGGTTTTCAGGTGTTTTCCCCCAAAATATGACTTGGCAGACCGATTGCGTTTTGATATGCGAATCGAGTTTTAACTAATTCTGGGATTTCAGCCGTGAACTCGATGACGTAATTATCTGTGCAGACGTCTCCCGGTCTAATAGAGACATAAAACATGCATGATACAAAAGAGCAATAGAAAAATAATAGATTTTTTTTTTAAATATAAGTACTTTTTCGGATATAGAGTCTTTCTCCTTTATTAATTAATTCTTTTGTTCATAAATTTATATATGCTTTGAATCAGAGTTGCTACGGGTCAGAAAATTTTAATAAAAATTTTTCCAGTATATTCACCTTATTTTATCACAGATTTCTAGGATTAAATAAAGAAAAAACGTTTATTCCGAAATTCAGATATCCAAATTTCGCGAACCGTATCAACCCTGTTAAATATAAATACATTTATGAAGCTCTCTCTTTCCTTAATTTGCTTTAATTATTATTTATATCTTTAAATCAAAATCTCTCTCTCTCTTTCTCTACTTTATTTATTTATTTTTTGTATATTTTATAAATTTAAATACTTTTTATATAGCTCTTTCTTTCTTTGCTTTCTTTATTATTATTTTTTTCTATTATTCTTTAAATATAAACATTAGATTTATAATTCCGCTTTCTCTTTCTTTTATTTAATTATTTATTGCTGCCCTTTATATATTCTTTAAACATACGTACTTATTATGAAATTCCCCCTTTCTCTCTTTCTTATTTATTCATGTATTTTTGCTATGCTTTAAATATTCTTCAAATCTAAATGTGTTTTTAAAAGTTCTCTCTTTCTACTTTATTTCTTTCTTTATTTCTCTATGTTATTCTACATATTTTATTTAAATCTAAATATTGTTTTTTAAAACTATCTCTCTATCCAGTTTGTTTCTTTATGTATTTTGTTCCTTTTATTCTTTATATATGTTTTAAATCTAAATACTTTTTAGAAAGCTGTTTCTCCCTTTTCCCCTTTATTTATTTGTTTATTTATTCGTCGTTATTCTATATAACTTGTAATTATTTCGACGGATTTAGTGTTGATTTTTTGGACTTGTATTCTATATGTTGAAGGAAACAAGAACTTGATGAATGATATAAATAAATTACTATTAATTCTATTAATTAATACCTAATTAATAACTTTTTTAGGAATAATACTTGTTTGCTTATGAACAGTTTTTCGTAAACGCACATCTTCATTATAAACAGTTATCAAAATGACTTGCAAATAAAACAGTAACGCTTTGTATTAATTAATTAAATATTTTACTTGAAATCTAGCAGTTACAAACAATATGCATGAGAAACAAACAGAATCCAGATCGTTAGCTACTTCATTGGTCAGTTGTCAGATATTGCAGGAAGAAAAGCTTTCAGAGTAATTTCCTAATTATTTTTTTCTTCTGTGTAAAAGCTGGATCAGAAAAAGATTTTCTTAAAATAAGAGCTCTTTAAATTAAGATGATGCTTTGTCTCACAATAGCGGATTATAAAAATCAAGCTTCTTATTATTATTTTACCTTGAATCTAGATGCATATAAAAATGCGTCTCCAAAATTAATAGTCGAAGAAAACTAAAGTTTACAGCAAGTTTGGAGACAAACTGTAGCAAGAACAGTTATGGATTGAAATTAATTGTGCATAATTTCCAGAAATAAATCCAAACGAATAAATGCATATACAAAGAGAAATGTCAGTTGAACTAATTACGCACTCGATTGTTAAGTAAGATGAATTGCACCACCGAAGGCGATAGTGTGAAACAATTGTATAGGTTCAATTTTCTAGTATGTATTGTATTTTGGAAGAAAATTTGCGGATTAAAGTTGTTAAAGGTAATCAAAATACGTGGTGATACATTAGTTTTTTTTTATGTGGCAGAGATGGGTTGGGGTGTTAAAAAAATGCAAAAGAATATTTGTATTGAATAGAAATGCAAAACTTTACATACATTAGAAAATAATAATGGAAACTGTATTTAAAAACTAAATATTTTTTAACTGCGTTTTTATTTAGCCATTGCGACCAGTTCTTCCCCTCCCCCCGCCCCCCGCCAACCCACACACACTCTCTATTCACCTTTTCTTTCTTTATTTTTTTCACAAAGAATTTAATACAACTGTTGTGATTCGAATTCCATATGTTAGAGAACATTCCAATACGTCCCTTCAAGAAATAAATAAATTATTAGTTATTTTATTAATACCTAATTAATAGCTTTTTATGAGTTATTATATTTGTTCGTTTAAGAGCATTCTGTCGTAAAAGGACACCTATATTTAAATTACTTATAAAACAACTTTCAAAACAAAGAGTAATTCATTTTATAATAGTCTCTTTAATTGCATCCTAGTAGTTAGAAATAATATGCTTTCAAAACAAACGCAATCCAGATAGTTAGCTTCCTCATTAGTCAAGTGTCAGAGATTACAGGAGAAAAGATTTGCGAATATTTTTCTTTAAATAAATTTTTCCTTAGTAAAATCTGTATTGGGAAATGATTTTCTTAGAATAAATACTTTTTAAATTCAGTTAATGGTCTGTGTCTCAAAAAACACTCAAGCTTATTCTTGTTATTTTGCTTTGAATTTAGTTGTATAAAAATATGTTTCCAAAATTAATTATCGACGAAAACTAAAATTTTGAAATTGTTTCGGAAAAACAAAAGAACAATAATTATGCTGCCTATTTGGTGATTTGCATAGTCAGATCTAAACAAAAAAACCAAGGATGGTGAATTGTCAACTGAATTAATTATAGAATCGATTGTCCAGCATAATTACGAGGGTGAGTCGGAAAATAAGTTTCCCCTGGCAACTGTGGACAGAGGTGTGTATGAAAGACAAAAAATGCAATGAAACATTAAAGATAAAACGTAACTTTATTTTTCTACTTAAGTGCCAAGTGAGTTGAGACATTTGTCATACCCTTTATAAGCTTCATAAAGCCCTCCAGGAAAAAAAGGGCTCTGCATACAAAAGAAGGGTTGAATGGCTTGTTTGACTCCAGCATTGTTTACAAAGAAGTAGTCACGCATTGCTTTCGCCTGTAGTGGCCGGGCACGTCTATTCAGGTCTTGCTGACGCTCCTCACTGAATTGGCGGCACCATCTCCGCACCATTTGTTTCGACATCACATTTGGCCCATAGACGTGCACGTGGCGGTTATGGATTTCTGCTCCCGATAATCCCCGTGCCAATTCATAGCGGACAACCGCTCTCACTTCCTCCTTTGACCGCGAATTCACAACGCACTTTCTCTCCATATCTACCGGGAACAGAATGATGCAAAGCCCTTATTTTTTCAAGGAGCGCTTTTTGAAGCTTATAAAGGGGTATGACAAATGTCTCAACTTACTTGGCACATATGTAGAAAAATAAAGTTACGTCTTATCTGTAATGTTTCATTAAATGTTTTGTCTTTCATACACACTTCTGTCCACAGTTGCCAGGGGAAACTTATTTTCCGACTCACCCTCGTAGTTGTACCTCTTATAATGAACAATCGATTTATATCATTTCATTACATTCGCAGAGTACGATAGTAACTTGTGTTTTGATTTGTTCAAATGAAAAGCTTCACTTTCAAGAGGACATGCGACCCTTTAAACCAGTATTTCTCAACCTTTTTTGGTTGACGACACACTAAAAATATCTGGAATTATTTGCCGCACACCTGAATATAAAAAATGCAAAAGTTGTATCATTTATTGTATATTTATTTACAAAATTTATTCAATGAGAGGGCTGAGTCTGTTTTCTTGAACAAACTAATTCAAAACGGGGTTCCAAAGTCACCAGACAATTTCGCATTTTATCGTCAACTTTAAAAAGTCATTTACGCTTTTTGGAATTGATTTTTGTGAATGCTGAAAATCCACATTCACAGAACCGTGAAGATGCAAAAGGCAAAAGCTTTCAAGCTGGTTGTGTGGCACAAATGTTTGACATATGTAAAGTAGCCGCATGTACTCATTTTTGCACTAATCACCTCAGTATTTTTTTTTTTTTTGTTTTGTTAATACTATAATATATTCTCCATGCAATATAATATGTAATTTTCATTAAACATTGTATAACTATTTGATAATAATTACTCCTTAACGTATGCTTTTTTTTTAAAGTAATGATAATGTATATAGCTTGCGGGCATGATTTAAAAATACCTATACCTTCTAGAACTTTGAAACTTTTAATATAAGTTTAAGAATATTACAAAAATGAAATGGACTAAAATCTAATGAATAAAAAAAATTTCTAAAATTTTTCAATTTTCAAATTAAAAATAAGAAAACTTGGATAATTTTAGTCACTTGAATACCCTTTTGTTAAATTTCTTAGATTTGAGTTCAATTTGAAGAAAAGGATCTAGTAAAGACAAATATAAAGTTTCGAATCATTATCTTTAAAACACTTGGAGTTATCGTGCGCGCAATAAAAAAATATCGAAAATTTGAGAAAAATCAATTTAAACAAATGTTTCGCTTGAAACAGACCAAGGCTAATTTAAATTTTTTAATATAACGAGCGCAATTTTAGGAATATTTTGATGCGGTTTGCGGCAAATTGTTCAGAAAAACATTAGCTGTCTAATGAATTAAAAAACAAAAAAATGATTTTTTAAAGATTTTAAGGGTCGCATGTCCCCATAACACCAGTTATCAGTATGGATCATGATGTCATATAAAGTTTCAGAATTTTAAAATTTTAATTAGTTTCCGAGATACAAATTTCATTTAAGATTTTAAGGGTAGTATGTCCCCTTAATAATTACAAAAAAGAAATACCACACATCAGGCATAGATTATGAAACACTATCCAACACTAACAGAATATTATTAAGAAATTTGTAATATTTTGCATACAATGAAACCGATCATATTCTGTACTGCAACCGAATTTTTTTTAGTGTGTCTCCGTAAATGAAGATAAATTCTACGCACTTCTTACAAGGGCATCACTTTTGGTGATGCTCGTACCTAGCATCGAGACCTGGTGCATTTTGTAGCCCTATACATAAAAATTAGTGAACCGATAAAATTTCTCTGTTAAAATCATATTTTATATATTTTTTTATATCTTAATTTTTTTATTATTTGATTTTTAATTGTTTATTTCACGCAAAAAGTGAGTTAAGTCGCCAAATAAAATGCTAAACATTTTTGCCTGCTTTATCCCTCTACCAAGCAAAGAAATAAATAATGGTCCATCAGCTGAAAAAAAAGATGGCAACCAGCACTACCATGAGCGGTAAAGTGTAATGGTACCATTACTTAAACCAGTACAAAAGTGTCCGTGCGGAATGCAGCTGGACCATCAGTGATGGCCAACAACAGGCCAGCATTGGTATGCCATCACATTACTTCAATCAGGCACTTTTCCTGCAGTGCTAGCACCTATCCTACTGCTATTCCTTTGCTGGCCCAGCACTTTCCCTTACAAAAATTTCTTATAGAATTCTATAAAAAATCTTACAGAAAAAGTATTATAGAATAATGGCCCGTTTTTCTATAAGCTAGTTTCACCAACAGCTATAGAAGTGTCTATATATACAGATATAATAACAGAAATGTTTATAGAAATATTTGAACTTGCAGCTATTTCCATGTGGTCACCCTCCCAAGTACTAACCGCGGTCGGTACTGTTTGGTTTTCGTGATCGGACATGAACAAGTACTTTCAGCGTATTCTACGAGTGCTCATTGTTTCCAAGTTCTTATTACACTATTTCAAGTTTGTTTCTTTTGTGATTTGCGTTCCCAATCACTATACTTGTATAGAAATTATTGTATTGTATAGAAATCCTATATATTTTATACATTGATTGATTCTCAACTGTGTAAATTACGAAAACCGAAATTCTTTTTAACTTAGTAAAACCAGATTTAAGAAGATAAAAAAGTACGTTGAAATAAAGAATTTATTGATTTATTGATTTACTTATTTATTTTGTTGGTTGCTATATTATTTACAGTTAAAAAAAATAGCTTGAGAGCTTAAATTGTGTGAAGATATTCATTTCAGATTTGTGTTCAAATACATTGATCTGCCGCGGGGTGATAAAAATAACTCTTATTTTAATATAGATAAGACAAACTATTTAAAAGTCTAATAAATTATTATTTGTTAAACTTTAAACGTAATTGTTTAAATATTTTTACACTTCAAATTAAAATATTTGAATAAAAATTACAATTAGTGAATTTTTTTTTTTTTACTTAGATGAATTACGCCACCTAGCGTTAAGGATTCTCAGCAATAATTCTGCAAAAGTTCGTGCACTTCCATGGTGTGGTGGGCGAGCACAAGAGATAAAACGGAGACCCATCAGAATTTTATCTGATGATTTCCAACATCAAAGTTCACTGAAGCTGTCCAGCAGTGGTCATGCAGTGGCAGACCATTAGCCAGCACTTCTCCATCATTGCCAGCACCTATCTTGCTGTTGGCCAGCAATTTATACTTTGCTGGGTAGTGTCTAGTATATGTACAGTACGTATTGTAATTAAATCAGTTTGCGATTTGTTTGATAATACTATAAGAAGCAAGAATTAGTTTTTTTTCTATGCAGATGATAAATGCATAAGTAGTAAATATATATTTGTTAAAAGCTTTCATCAGCGAAAACTATTTTTTTATTGAAATACAAAATAAGCAAGCTATTTTCTTTTGAAGTCAGGTAGAATAAAGTTTCGAATGTTTAAAATTAAACGTTGTTGTATTAAATGTTGTGTTTTTTGGTAAAAGTAATCATAAAGTAAATTAATATTTTAATAAAATTTAGAAAATTTACTGTGCCTAATTAGGTCAGACATTACAATTTCTAGCGAAGTCCAAACCACTGTTCACTCACACACTGCAAGCAGCTGTGACATTTGGATAGGGTTGCCGGAAAGCTCTACTTAAAAAAAAAAAAAAAAAAAAAAAAAAAAGAAGAAGAAGAAAAACGCCAACTTTCCTCCCGCCAAAAATGTAAATATAATGTTGTAATTTTTTTAATCAATTTCGTAGGTTCTTGAAGAAATTTTTTAACTTTTTTTCAATATTTTATACTTATTACTGACTAATTTGTATTTTTAAATGTTTTTTTTTTTTAACTTCAATGTTAATAGTCCGATAAGTGATCTTGAAAATTGCATTTTCAGAAAGATATCCTGCTGTAAAATCAAAAAATATAATTTTAACAGAAACATTTTATCGATTCTCAAACTTCCTGATATAGTGCTTTAAAATACACCAGGTCTCAGTGATGGATGCGAGCAGCACCAAAAGTTATTCACTTGTTAGTCTGTAAAAAACGTATTGCAGCTCAAAGATAATTTTAAATTCCATTAAGTAAGAAGCATGATAACATTATTAAAATACATCGCAAACGATTTTTCCCTCTAGATCTAGATCATAATCTGGTGGAATTTTTTTTCGCTTCTGTAAATGAAATATAAATGCTATTCATTCTACTCTCCTGAAAAAGCATGTTTTAATTCACCTTAGTGATGCCTATCAATTTAACTGCGTTTGATCTACAGGGTGAGTACAAGTGATCGACCCGAATTTAAAAAATCATATTTTCAAAAGTACTGCACGTATTACAATAAGTGATAAATGAATTTAAAGAGAGATACACCAAGTTTTTTTCAATTACAAACATTGATGTGTGACCTTCTTGTTACATGGCAAGCATCCAATCTGTAATCCAGTTCGTTCCAAGCATTTTGTAGCATCACTCTGTCAATGGTTCTGAATTCTGCACTCTGAATGCTGCACAAATGCGTTCTTTAACTTCTAGCAGTGTTTATGGCATTGGTGGTATATAAACAATGTCTTTGACGTAACCCCACAAAAAGAAATACGATGGTGTTAGATCTGGGGATCTTGGTGGTTATGTGATTAAGGGTAAAACATCATCACCCGCTTGAGGGCAGCGCAGATTTTGTGTTTCAGCAGGATGGAGCCCCACCTCATTGGTTTTTGCAGATACGTACTTTGCAAACCGCGTACCATAACTGAAAACGCACTTCCGGCAATTATTGATCATAGGCAGTATTGTAGCCAAATTCTTTTGTGTGTCTCTGTAAAGGGACCACAAATTATATGGACACGGATCGATTTCGCCGATCATTTTAGAATCTTGTCCCACATTTTACAGTAAGCGTCTTGAAGTACACCTCAGTGATATGTATATAAATTTCAATATGTTTAAAATAGTGTAATATCATTAAAATACACCGCAAACGATTTTTACCCATGGGCAGTAATATAACGGAATTATTTTGAGTGCCCCTGTAGATGAACCGTAAATGCTACGCTCTTTATTTTCAACACAGAACATGCCATAATAAACCCCAATAACGTATGTTAATTTCATGGCATTCGGACTATATTTACGCGAGTTAGAACATGGGCAGACAGACGGGCAAACAAACCCAATTCATGAACACTTTTCAAGTTTGTTGGAAAGTGTTCAAAAGTTGTTTCTGTTGATTTTTGAAACGCTATTGATTTCATAAATTTCTCTTTGTTTCTTCTCGTAAAAGTTTAAGAATAATAAGGGAAAAATCTTCTGAATCATGGGTAAATATGAAAATCCACTTTCTTTTCGTAAATTATTATTATTATTATTATTATGTATCCGAAAAAGTTTTATTAATTTTCTGCAAAGTACACAGACCGGCTATGACGTTTAAGGGCCTCAGATACAGCAGACGATTGTTTTTCTTTTTTCTCCAGCGACTGAGAAAAGTTTATGAATATATTTACATTGAAAAGATGTATTAAAAAATGCACCAGTAAAATTTATGTATTTTTAGGTATGTAAGTATTTATATAAATACGTACCCATGTTCGATATTGAAAAAAAAGTATGTAGCGTTGATAGTTTATGTGTATAGTATAGTATATATATAGTATATACAGTATATATATATACTATAGTATATATATATAGTATATAGTATAGAAACCTCATCCCAGAATTGTAAAAATATTAATTTTCTAGATGTGAACCTGAGCATAGAAAGTGAAAATTTGATATCTAAGATATTTGACAAGCGAAATGATTTCAACTTTAATACCTTAAAGCTGATATATTTTGATTCCAATGTGCATGTTTCGATTAAAAGAAATGTACTTAGAAATGGATTAATACGAATCGAAAGACTGAGTACTAGAGTTAAAGATATGTTTAGTGATATTTTAGAGTGGTGCCGCTTGGGATTCAAGCATGGTTATCCTCGCAATTTCATCAGGAGAATAACTTGTGATTTTATTAAGAGTAGCAGGTACGGAACTGAACTGAACTCAGTGATGGATGAGAATGGAGGTTTTGATGAGTTGATTGATCTAATGAGTTAGAGAGATATTTTGGTGGATGTTGCAGTTCTGTTTAGTTTTTCATAGTTTTTCATTTTTTCAATTTTGGTCTCGGCGAGTGAAGGGGGACGTAGCATGCGTAAAGTCTGACTTAACCCTGCAGTGTATGTCGTTAGCCATACCGCTCGCCTTCTGTTCTGTTCTGTTCTGTTATGTCTTGCAATTATATATATTTTCTTTAGTTTGGTTATTCAGTTTGATTTTAAGAGTTAAGTTTATATTGGTTATTTATAATATTTTTGATTTGAGTTTCAATGCAGCTATGGTGAGTGATGGATTTTGATATTTTGTTTGTGGTTTTAAATAGTATAGAGTATATATATATATAGTATAGTATAGTATTATAGTTTTAATGTATGCAATCGTAATAAATTTTGTATTCATGCATTTTTGCATAAGAGTACAACAGCTATTTGACCGAGGTCTGAATATTTATAAAACTGGTTATTGTGCGAACTCATTTTCCACGTTTGACGTACAATTTCCGACTTGTTTCTGTGAAGTGTTGTTTAAAATATAGCTTTTGAACTGTTATTGTTCTTGAATTGAGTTTTGTAGTAGGGTGATTCATTACGTTTGGAAAATAAGTTACATTTACTGAAGCTAGATTATTGCCTCCAATATTATAGAAGTGAAGGTAAACTTTTTTACAAATCACTTGTAGATGAAACATTTTATTAAAAAATGAATATTGATATTTTTGCCAATATCAAATATTAAATACTATACTGTAAATCAAAAAGCATGTCCGTAAACAACGCTGACTTCATATTTACGGTGACCAATAAATTTTGCTTTTGTTGCATTTTTTAACCCTTTTACCGGCTGGCCCGTATTTTTTTCCGTTTCTAGAAATCCTGTTAAAATGTCTGTAGACAAAAATATTTTAAACAGAATTTTATTTTGAACCATATACAGAAAGAAGTGATATTAAAGATATTATAGCGTCAAACTGCGATTAATAAATATATATATCCTGGAATTTACAAGCATTCTTATAAAAACACAGGAAAACCCTCGGACGGTGAAAGGGTTAAAACTTCTAAACATTCCACAATTTCAGTTTCTACAACATTAAATATAAAATAAAGTGTACTTTTAAAGGCAATTTGTTTGAAAACACTATCTATTTTTTATTTATTTATTTATTTATTTATTAACATAATTTTCAAGCATGATTTTTACCTATTCCTATTGCGTGGAGCTCTGTTACAAAAGGTAAACTCGTCTTCAGCATAGTGAAATTAAACTGTCATCAATAAATGAAACACAAATTTAACAGACATGTAATCGAACTGCGTTCTTAAACCACTGAAACAACCAGGATCAAAAAGGCTGTTGTAAGTAGCGAAGTCTTTGGTGATTTATTCGACTATTAACTCGTGATGCGGCTAATACGAAAGTGTTGCTTTTAATAAATTTGAAAACTTTATCTGAATACATTATCGATAATTTTCATATAAAAATGCTTTTTATTGGAATTAGTGGATTATATATATAAAAAAAAAAAAAAAAAAAAAAATGTTTTTCACCCATGTTCTGTAACCCGGAGAACACGGGTTCAATCCCTACGCTTCGTTTTCGCAAACATATCTGTAATAATTAAGGATACATTTTGAAACATTTTAACTGTGCAGAATTTATTCACATATATTTTTATCATCTTACAATTATTGTTCAACAGTTTTCTGAGAAATAAATAAACAAATTAATTAAATAATTGTTTGATTAGAATTTTCCGATATCGCAGACACACACATACAGTAAAGGTCACCCACCTTCATCTTTGTTTGCACCAGGTTCCGGCGATTTTTCCGTCGTGTCCTGCTCTTTTGTTCGATTGTTTGCTGCACTTGATTCCGCTTCTTCTTTGTTCCGACTTTCCGTCTCTGACTCACTTCTGGAAAAGAGAAGAGGAGAGAAATTTAAGCAACACGATAAGAATTCTGTTAACAATCAATAGAATTAACGCACGGATAAATTCATTTATGTACTTCAGGAAAATATTGAGAGATAACAGAACTTGTTAACAGCAATTTGTATTCGACGATAATTTTAATATTTTTGGGTAAGCAGTAGTTTCAATAAAGTCGGTCTTCTTTTTTTTTTTTTTTTTTTTTTTTTTTTTTTTTTTTTTTTTTTTTTTTTACATAAAATGGTCAAGAAATTGAATTTACAATAAAAAATAAAGAAAATAAGTAGTCATATCTATATATTTAAAAGACCAGGCTGTTTTTTTAGTCAGCAGCCCTGAACTTTCTACTGAACCAATTTTGATAACTATTATTATTATTTTTTTAATGAAAGCTGTTCAGTTCATTTGTATATGTGCCCGTTTTTAGCTTTTTTTTTATTTATTTTATTTTAGATTTTTTTATATTTTATTTTTAATTTTAAAAGTCTTTTTGTGAAATTTCTTTAAAATTGTGTCAATTCGTTTACCTCCATTGTTGCAGAGAAAACAGAAAATGGAGTTTGTTTGTTTTTATTGATTATATCCTTATTGATGCCATTTTCTCATTACAATTAAAAATAACTTTTAAAATTATGGAATTCCATGCAAACAGTGTAATGCAGTCTACATAGGTGAAACCAGCCGTACACTTGAAACAAGACTTAAGGAGCATAAACATGCTTTTAGAAATAAAAATTTAAATTCTAAAATTGTTGACCACGCCATGAAAACTGATCATTTTCCGAGTTTTGAGAATGCTTATATAATTAGATCAGGCTACAGCATTTATGCAAGTCGTATGTTTTTGGAAGCTTGGTACACGAGAACTGCTGATTTAGCAATTAACGGGGCCGCATCTCTACCAATAGAATATTCAGTTTTGTTTTAACTATAATTTTTTGGCAACTTGATGTAATGTTTTTCTACTTGTTGAACTTTAAAATCTAGTATGACTTTTACGTTAGGAATTAGCTGATGAGGGATTCAGAATGAATCCGAAACGTCCTT
Organism: Maratus speciosus; assembly: GCA_963932465.1. NCBI lineage: Eukaryota > Metazoa > Arthropoda > Arachnida > Araneae > Salticidae > Maratus > Maratus speciosus. The sequence continues at coordinate 304,732,250 of OZ010800.1, forward strand.
TTATATTGTTTTTATCTTGTAATGTAATGTAATGCCTGTTATTTTGAAAAGTTTTTATAAATATGAATGAATTCAGACGTAGTCCTTTTGTTTATATCAAACAAAAAAACTTTTAAAAAATTGAACGGAAAATGACGTTACGCTTTAAAAAACACGCATTTACATCATAAAACTGATACAATTTAATTTTGTTTCGTTCCGTTCATACTGATGAGACGCTATGCGAAATGTTTCATTGAAATGAGAGAAATATGAGAGAAAATGATTCATGTTTAAAAGAAAATTGACATTTTATTTGTTAAAACTAAATATTTTACGCCAAATGCATTTAAAAGGCATAAATGTCAGGAATTTTTACTCGATGATACTGAGATTAGAAGCTCAAGTGAAGTGCGGATGTTCATATGTAAAGTTGTATCTGGCAAACGTCACTTCAAGTTTGGAGAAATATTTAGTAATAACCTATTGCGCATAAATATATTTTTAGAATAGTGAATACGGATATGAGAGGTGCGTTTGCAAATTTTGAGATGGTGAAAATGACGTAAGTTTTAGATTTCATGTAGAAAAATATTCTATGATTTTTCAGAGTGAAATAATTTTTGCTGATTTTTGATTGCGTAATACGTAGCATAAGAGCCTCAATTGATGATTTTATCACCTTTACTTATCTTGAGAGTATTTTACTAATAACGTATACGAATAAAATTTAATTTTTCAATAACTTGGAACGTTTGAAGTTTAAAAAAAAATAGTATTTTGATAACTTTAGATTGATGGTTGGTTGGTTGATTTTTGACGGCCAATTATCTGCTCGAGGGATATAGGCCCAACTTTAGATTGAAGTAATACTTGTTTTAAGAGTAATACTTGTTTTAAGAGTATTACTAACCAATGTTCGATGGACATTTTATTGCAATTAATTTTGCAGGTTTATTATTTATCAATGTAAAGGTTCGTTTTAAATATTTTCTTTCGTCGAAATTCGACGGGTTCAAACTTTTTTATCATAATTTAAATAAACACGAAGTTCTTTTTTTTAACCAAAAATAGTCGAGAAATTCATTCCCCACCCCTTTATTTATTATTTTTTTTTACTTTATTTTCTGGAGAAAGTGACAACGTTTTTGAAAAACATTTTTGAAATGTAAAAAATTATCAAAAATTTAAAGCTTGTTAGTGCAAAAAGTATTGAACCCACTTGTATAAAGTTTAAAGAAATAATCCAACAAAGTTATTGGTTTGAATTTTGTTTCTGAAAAATCAAATGTTTAATTATTATTAAAATCAAATGTTAAATTATTATTAAAGATGCATATTTTCCAAAGAATTGATGCAAAGTTTTTTAGAAAAAAATGACATAACGTATACGTAACCGGAGACGAATTTAAGGCATCGCGCATGTCAGATTTGTGGTTAGCTTTGAGTTTCAAATGGTGCCAAAATAATATTTGTATTTTAAATTTTAGAAAGGAACTTTTCAAACTTTTTAAAAGGTATTCTTTGAAAGTGATTCATGTTAAATATTAAGAATTTATTGAAAATGCATTTTGGCTCAAGTTTGCCATACTTGAACATCGGCTAAAAAACCATTCTCACAAATTTCCTCTATTTATTATAGTCCGCGAGCCAGGCACAAATTTCGTCAGTTATTTCCTCTCGGCCGATAACTTGTAAAATGCTTTAGAGAGTTGAATCATGAAGCTCTGTGACCATCAGCTGTGGTTCCGTAGGTGGGTTGAGCAGCGGTAAACTCTCACGTACGTAAAAAAAAAAAAAAAAAAAGAATTTTAATCTTTTCCTCCCAATTGAAAATTTATCATATTATAGCTAACCCAATATCTTGAAGGGGAAAAAAAAAGTCAGCTGATTATAAAGTGATGGTTAATACGTCAGCTGGCCACACGAACATTAAAATATATATATATATATATTCAGTGATTTCCTCTCAATTGAAAACTTATCATATGACAGTATATATGCTATTTTAAATAAATAAACATGTCAGCTGGCTATATCTTAGTGGAAAAATTGTCAGCTGATGCCCTGTAGGGTGTAACGCAGGAGTCAGACAGGATCACCTATCACTTATTTAAATGCACCAGCTGAAGAGTTTTCTCTCGGTATATTGCTAGCTGATTTTTTTTATTAAGTACAGGGTCATATTAACTATCCGCTCACACATATTCATCCAGGAAGAAATAACCTATCTTAAGTTATTCGACATTACGCTCCATGCTCTAATTGTAAGATATAATTTTATTGTCATCAGCGGATAATTTTCCCACTGAGATACAGTCAGCTGACATGTTTATTTATTTAAAATAGCATATATACTGTCATCAGATAATTTTCAATTGAGAGGAAATCACTGAATATATATATATATATGTATATTTATATGTTTTATGTTTATGTGACCAGCTAACGTATTAACCACCACTTTATAATCAGCTGACTTTTTTTTTCCTTCAAGATATCGGGTTAGCTATAATTTCATAAATTTTCAATTGAGAGGAAATGATTAAAATTCATTTTTTTTCGTGCGTGGGAGGCTACCCCTACCCACCCACGGAACCGCAGCTGACGTTCACGGAGCTTCATGATACAACTCTCTGAAGCATTTTACAACATATTAGCCGAGAAAACTTGGTCATGAAAATCTGTTGCTGGCTCGCGGACTATTAAGTTTTAATACAATTGGAAAAGGCTATTTAGTGCTAAAAGTGTTAAGCTTGTCTACTACGCTAAACAGCATTAAAATTTGTGATTCCTGAACGTGAAAATTATAAGGAGACCATTTTCAACCTTTTACTTTTTATATTCAACATCTATGCTGCAGAGCAGACTTGATTTCCCTGTGCTTTATTTTTTTTCCTCTTTGTGTGGATCGCAGGATCGAACATTCCTGCCATAGAAATTAATAATCCCGCGTAATAATTTTTTTAGTGCGCAATGGACTTCCGTTATTCCGTCTGCGATTAACACGTATCTCCGGTTAATGAGAACAATTTCGCTTTCAATTTTGTAACGCGTATCACTTGTTAAATTTATTTATTTAACACAGCGCGACTGTGTGTAAGACATAAACTAACACACGGGCCTAAAAACTAAAACGAAATATAAAACATTGAAATTCTGCAAGAAAAAATAATTGTCTCAAAATCAAAGAAAAATAAATGAAATCTTTAAAGGGAAATAAATCATATGACACTTGTAAACCCACCACCGCGAAAGAAAATTATAGGATGTAAATAAACATTGAAGGAGAAGTATAATTGTAACGGTCAAACAGATAAACATAAAGCGCGCTTAGTAGCTAAAAGTTTTTCATAAAAGTATAATAAATATTATGATGAAACTTTCGTACCCGTTGTATCATACACCAAATTCAGAGCAATACTTGCCCTAAAATTGTAGAAGACAATCAGTCATGCATAAAATTATACAATCACCAAAGAATACATCTAACACCAACCATATCGATATAATGTATCGCTCTTCAGGGACACAAAAGAGAGTGATATAAAAATCTACGCTATTACTCCAGAAAACCGACAACAGTCGATGTGTTGATCAAACCCTTATTCAACCATGACTTTGTTAACACACAGAACAGACTTACAGTTATTTCCTCATTCCCATTGAAAGACCCGGAGGTTGTTACTGTGACCCCCTGAATGTGAAAATTAAAAAGAAACATTTTCAGTCGTTTACCTTTCTCTCCAACCTCTACTCTGCAGAGCTGATAATCCTGTCTCTTTCTTTTTGCCTGTCTTACATACAACTTTTATACAAAAATAATTTATGTTTAAAATACTTTTACTAATAGTCAAATTTGAAATGTATCGCAAAATGTAATTAAAAGCTTATATATGTAATTAAAGTTTTTTATAATCAAGTTCCTTCATTAATTTAAATATTCTGTGTAAATTTCTTTCACTGATTTAGAAGGTTTAGAAGATGAAAATCTAAGAACATTATAAATACTCTTATTCACATATTTAAATAATTTAAACTAGAATTGGTCGACACAATGCTCCATTTTTATAATTTTTGTGACAAAACTGTCACATTTTACTCAAAGCAACCATTTGTTGCTTTCTAAACATAGGGTGCATTGTGAGATGAAAGTAGAATTAGAAGTTCATAGCGTCGCAACGCCATAAAGTTGAACGACTACTTTTTCTACACATCCCTCCAGCTGAACTTTTATAGAGTTAATCTATCAAAATTCTTACAGGTTTAATCTATTATAAAAAATAAGTTTTATGTCAGTGGTTTGGAAATCTATGACCTTTTTCAATTAAAAATATAATATAAAATTCAAACAATATTATCCTTTAATTAATCAAACTTAAAATATCAATTTATTTTAAATATAAATCAATTTCAAAATTTAAGCAATATAATGGTTTGTGTGAAGAAGAAAGTGCCAAAGAACGGACTGCTTTCTAATCTAGTACAGGTTGCTTCTTCCACTTGGAAATTAATTGTTTTCCTTCTATATATATAAAAAAAGTAACGCTTTGGAAATGGACCAATGAAAATCTGCGTAGATACCGCGAAAAGCATCTGATTGGTCAGAGCTTACTGAAGCTATAAGGTGGGTTACCAAAGGAGGGGGGGGGACCAGTCACTGTCGCCATGCGTCGCCAAGTTTGTCGGTAACTTGGCGATATATCGCCAAATTTGGCGACCAAAATTATTCGTCAAAAGTGATGCCAACTTAGCGCTATTTACAGTATTTCGCCAATTTTCCATAGACTCCCATTGAAATCCAATAGGTTTTACTTGCTTGCAGAAAATCAACAAATTGAGATATTTGAAAACTAATATTAGCTTATGAATAGAGCTTAATTGAATTTTTTATATTATTTTTAAGCACAAACACTAACTATTTACAATATTCGTAACACTATATATATAATTTTACACATATATGTTGGCGGAGAAAAGGGGGTAAGTGAAAATTTCAGAGGAGAGGAGATTTATATGATAAAATTATTTACTGTGACTACAAATTATTGAATGCATAGAAAATGCATCGCGAACCAATCCAGAATCGAAACACGAAACAATTGCGTCTGGGGTTGGTTAGAGAACAGGGACTGCTTCGCGATACCTAATGGAATCGCGAAGCAATTACGCGTACGTGGGGGGGGGGGGGGTGAGCTTAACGAGCAGGAGGGCTGACCCCCCTTAGTAGTAGTAAAAATAGTCTTTTTTTTTTCCTTTAGAAAGAAAAGATCTTTTCGAACTATCTTTAATTATACCGAAAAAGTTAATAGGAAATGAAAGTTCTTCACTGAAATTAAAAAAAAATGGTTTTAAGTTAGAGGTTGACGTACGTCTTTTTTGTTATGTGCATATGTCAAAGGACGCAAGTTGAGTATTCACTTCTTCTTCAACTAATAATGTTGACATTTCCGCATAGCTCAAGAAAGTTTTTCCAATTATCTTTCGAAGGTTTTCGAAGGTTCTTTTACTAATTTTACGAGCCGTTCATAAAAGCCTCTTCACCATGCAGCTCTTTCAAAGATGTTTTTGTAAATGATTTTTCTTTAGCGAGAAATGTCAGAAACAAGTTGATAGAAATAACGTATACGTTTTCAATATCCTTTTTAGGTGTGTTCGTAATTATATAAATACGTAGCACCTATAGTCGTCGTTCGGTCCGTCTGTCTGTCCATCTGTCGGTCAGCCCGCATATAACAGAGCAAAAACTGCCCAACCGAATGGTCTGAAATTTTAAATATATAGTTGTTGCAAAATTTTGTCGAGCCACTTCAAATTTTATGAAAATCGGATGTATAGATTAATTACAGGGACAGTCAAATTTTTCCGTTACATGACGGCCAACGGGAAAAAATTATTGCAAGTGCATTTTAATGATGTTACAGACTATGCACTTATGAAGTGCAAAAAAATATACATTTAGTACAATGTGAGGTGCAAAAATTTTTTATAAAAGTACTTATAGTACGAACGCACCTCATTTGCCACGTTTGACGAGCAATTTCCAAGTTGTTAGCTTTCTTGAAGGTTTTGGCGTTTTCTGAGGGCTATCATGGATAAAGATTTTTAACTGTATTCAAAAATTTTTATTTTGTACAATCCCAGTAGAATTGCTCTATATTCAACCTGGGGAATTTAACAAATTTATTTCCATTGCGTCTGGGAATATTCTTTTTCTGAATTATTATTGAAAGGAACGATGTATATATACTATATTTTGTTTTCTGTAAGTTTCGTTTTAGTACGAAAATTCATGAAAGATATTTTGTTTATGTATTCATAAGTCTCACCTATTTCAGCTTGATATTCGTCTAAGTTGAATTATAGTTCTTATTTATTATCGAGACTTCTTTTAAATCAAAGGACTTAATTTTTAACTGATTAAAAACTTTTCCAGTCAGGACTATTTTGTATTAGCTTCTCAAGACAAAACATTCCAAAGCAATCTTTCGAGTCGTTTTAAACACACGATGCAATGTGGAAGTGAAAGTAAAAATTCATAGCATCGCCGCATCATCTAACTGAACGATTCTTTTATCTACACGTAAATTATATTAATATATGAATAATATGCACATTGGATAACATCATAGAGCAAATAATAATTATTGACTTAAATTCTGACATTGAAATGCATAGAAAAATATTATTAAATAACACTTCCAATATATAACAATACCAAAAAGCTTCAAAGTAATCCAAAATATTTTTTTTTTAATTTTCAATTTTAAATATAGTCGTTCAAGCATTTCAAAAGATAATATTTGAAAGGGATTCGTGTGAAGTATTAAAAAATGTCATAAAAAATAAGTATATTGCCTCAACCTTGCCAAACTTGAACAGTTGCTAAACAATCATATCATTTTATTAATTTTTAATGGAATTGGAAAAGGTTATATAATGTTAAAAGTTATTAAACTTATCTACTACAGAAAACAATTCTTATGCATTCGAATAACGTATCAAGGCAATTCTTAAAAAATGAGGTTTTTATGAATTCTTGGACATTTTTTTGTATATAGTTAAATTGAGAAGAAACTTCTTTAAACTCTGTTGAATATAAGTTTAAACTTTGTGTTTATACATGGAGATTCAGAACTCATAATCCAAATTTTAAGGAGTGGTTGAGTATATTGCAAAAAACAATTATTCTTTAAGAAACCAGGATAGTCATCCATTTATTCGGTAAAAAATTCTGTAAGTCCAACTCAAACACAAATCCTGATTTTTTTTTCATAACTTTAACAATATTGAAAATATTTTAAAGAAATTGTCACGTAACTTGACATGCTTTGTGTAAAATATAATGATATCATTAAAAATGCTGGAAATTTTCAGAATTTTATTCAGTGAGACCGTAGGTGATATTAATTACATTCGGCAGTAAGGACTTTCTAGATGGCGTTTCAGTTCTTTTTGGATGTCAATGGTAGCCGTTATATTACTTTTCGTTATATCATTACCATTCCGTTTCACAAAAAAAGAAAGGTATATACTGAAAATTTCTTTAAAGTTTCATCTTTTTTCTTAAAGTTATAAACCGTATGGAATCAGATACTCTGCATTTTTTATTAAATAAATAGATTACTCTCCTGGTTTCCTATGGAAAACCTTTTGTTGTTAAGAGTGCCCTACCACCTTTACAAATATTGAACAATGATTTCGGAATCACTCTTTATAGTTACAATGGTATAAAAGTAAAATTAATGGATTTTAAGAATAAAATATCTAAAAATCTGCAAAAGGTGCTTTAACATGAAAGGCCCAAAAAAGATGACAACGGAGTAGAGTCCTCCTCGGGTCCCATGGTACCTGACCCGAACACGAAATTTATGATTAAGATAAACCTGAAACCACACTCGAACTCGACAGAAAAATTTCGTCCTCCTTAAACTTGACGCGATCCAATATAATTCAACCCGAACCTCACAGAACCCGAAATAATTCAAATTCGAACCCGAAGTGAACGAAAATGAATCCTTATTTTAATACAATTATGGAAAAAAGTAAATACAATTATTGAAATCAGTGTCACAGTTGTCTGCATAAAAAATGATCGCATAAACATTCATTAATATTCAAATATATAGGTTTTCCGGTTGAATTCAGAAGTTTTTTTTTGAAAAGTCGGTTTAGTGCGAGCCCGACTCGAAATAGTCAAAACCTAATCCTAACCCGAAACATTTAAAGTCAACCCGATCTGCAACGAATAAAAACTAGAGTGAACCCGAGTAGAGCAGAACCTCGGGTCGCGTGCGGTTCTTATGAAATCCGTTTACCCGACCCAATGCAGGACCTCTTACAGTATAAATTCCAACAGCCTGTAACGGACATCTCACAGTGTAAATTCACCACTAGTCGTAAGAGCTATTTTCTTTTAAATATTTAGATAAATAATGACTAATTAAAATGCCCTCTTAATAATTCCCTATGTTTACGGGTGCCCGAGTGCCCTTAACTGCAGTTGCGAACTTCCTTATCCAAAAGAAAAAGAGAAGTATGTACAACAGGGTGTGTTATATACGGACGGTATAATTTTATTTGTGACATGTCCAACATAAATAATAATGGAAATTACTTCATTGAAAGAAAGAGGCTCAAAGAGAAAAGGTAAAAAATATTTTTTCAGCGACAATATGGTATTACACAGAGCATAGATGCCAACCTTCCAGCTTTATAGAATGAGACATACTTAGTTTAAACCAGAAAATATTTTTAATAAAATGTCACTTTCTATCTATGAATTAAAAATGGTTGAAACATACTTATTTGACATGAAAAAAAAAAAAAAAAAAAAAAAAAAAAAACTACGCACACAAAAATACGTTAAATGTACTTTTACTTCAACTACAATGATGGTTTAGATTCAGGTTTAACAGTTTTTTTAATGCAACTATCTTAACTAATAAGCTAATTCTGATACGTTGCTTCTTACCAAGTCTTTTCGAGAAGGGAAAAATTCTACTTAATTTTCTACAGTTATTTGTTCTTTAATTTTCACTTTTAATTTTCTCTAATAAATTAACTACTTTAGCTTAATAAATTAACTACTAATTGGTTAACGAAAAATAAGTGGAATTTTCTGTTGTTAATTTTATTAAGAAAACTGTAGTATAAACTAACATTTCAAGGTAGCTGTTAAACATTATTAATTATACTCAAAGAGTTATCCCTTTCTTATTTTTTTCACTTATATCACGCTTTTGTATTTATCTTTCTTTTTTATTCTTTCTCGGCTTCTTTTTTATTCTTTTCCGAGGGACTACTATTTATTTGTTTGTTTTTATTTTGTTTTTCGGATTTTTTTTAAACAAATTAGAAATTATTGCAACATCGTTAAAAATGGGTGCTTAAAAATAAACAGAATGTCCCCCCCCCCCTCTTTTTTTTTTTTTTTTTTTTTTTACTAATTTCTTAGTTTATCTCAAGTACTTAAATATCAATTTCGAAAAAAATTACATACTCTTTATTTTACTTTGTGAAATACAATAAATGTAAGTAAAACAACATTCATAGAGTTAAATATGATTGGTTTGATATGGTACATTCATATTTTGCGCACAAAATCTAATCAGATCGGGACTTTAAAATGGAATTCATTCCAGTACGAACATCTAAGACTGAAGCAAGAATACTACACATTATCTTATGACTTGTAGATAGAGCCTTGGCCACTTGACGAATGATATGCCAATTCAAATTGTTCGCCATAAGATATAGTTAGTTAAGTTTCAAATGTGCAACTTTTATCCTTCAAACTATTTTTGGAAAATAGCTCAGAATTATACATGTATAAATATTAAACAATTTCTCTTTAAATTTACAATGTGTAAAATGAAACAATACGAGATTATATTTATGTTTAACAAGGAATTGACATTGTAAGTGCTTATTTTTAATTATATTTCAGGATGTCATGATTCTTTATGATACGATTGTTAAAAGAGAAAGTAGTTCATTTTCTCCTTTTTATGTAGACTTCATTTTTTACACAATAAAGGCATGACGTGAAATGTCAGATAGTTGTACCTTTATTGAAAAAACAATGCTATCAATTGTACACAATAGTTTCTAGACTGTACTTAGTTTATTTAACATGTTTAAAGAAAAGCCAATAAAATTTTATTTACTCTAACAGTTAGCTTTCTACTTCATTTAAAGAAACTTTGTCTTTTCACGTATATGAGTAGATTGTTTCAAAAACAATTCTCTTTGATTCCATGCAGACGCTGCACAAGGTTAAACCCCTTCATCTTTAGCTATCAAATTAACGTCAATTTTGAAAAATCTATCTTTTCCATTGTTAGAACAGTACAGATAATAATCTAATAATAGAACTACAAAAAGTTTTTAAACCATTGTTTACTCTACTGATCGTCCAAAGAAAATCTAAGAGCAATAAAGTTCAGAAATTTCCTTTAAACTATAAAAAGATAGTTATTGACTTATTTATGATACGTTTTCATGGGTGAAAAATAATTGAGAAACAGATAAATAGGAAAAAGTAGGATTTGATGAAGAACTCAGTTTTCTGCAGTGCTTTTATACACAGCAGTACCTGGCTTGGTGATATCAATGAGCTCCATAATAGAACGTAGAACTAACTACTAGCAACTAGTCCACTTTCTGCAGCGACCGTATTACACTTTCAATGCGCTCAAGTAATAAAACCTGTAATTTAATCAATATTAACAGCATATTTTCAAACTTTTTGGTTTACTTTCAATCGATTTGGGTTATTTTCACACCTTTTTTTTATTTTTATGACTAATACTTATCATTTCTTTCATGTTCCTTGTTAAGGTTTCATGAGATTTTATTTTTACATATGATAAAATTAAATATTTGTGATGATATTAAATAAAAAAAAATATTGGAATTTGAGAATATCCACCCCATACTACATGGCATAGAGGGATAAATCGGTGTTCTGTCGTAATTTTCCTTCCGAAATTGTATGGCATTGTATTCGTAATCCAATGTAACAGAATATGATGTTAGAACTCAGTTCTATCATAAAGCTCACTGGGTCTACCAAACACAGTCTCTGGAGTTTTATGTAACTTACAATCAACAATTCAATTCAGAGCAACTTATGTGTATTTGTGAGCCGAAGTTCCATTTTCAAGTGTATTGTTGTAATTTCTGGACATCACAGTGCAAGGAATTACTCATCTGTAATAAATTATTATGATCCACCATTAACATATACTCAAAATACAATTAAAAATATTCATACGAAAGGTTGTTTACGATGAAGGATATGCTGATAAACATAGGACCAAAAATATGGCGGGGATGGGCCAAGGTGACGAGAATGACAATGATATGAAAGTCTATAACAGTAAAAACTACATTATAAGTATGGAACAGGGAGACAATGAAATTTGGTTCAATTTTCATGTGAAGATTTTGGGCTCATGTTGGTTGTTTAGGTTGAGGCGCAGATCGAGCCAGAACAGACCACAACGATATAATTTTTGCTTTTAAATTTACAATTTACTTTCTTTTTCACTGTATTATGAATGCGTTTAGAATGTTGTAAAGTGGGCTGAATAAAATTTTTCAGGTACACTGATGAACATTATTATCTATAATAAGTATTATCTATTTGATGACTAGATATGAGGAGCAAGATGACGAATATGATTTTCCTTCGGAAAATGTTTTTTTTCCTTTGATGGGATATAAAAGTATTTCTAAAGTTTGCTGTTAGAGAGAAAGGTTGTAAGAAGTGTCTCATATCAATTAGAGTTACAGAGCTACAAGGTGCTATCGGAAAGTTACCGGACTGCTATTACTGCGACTGTCTCTATGAAAGTGGGGGTAAAAGTAGGTCAAGGCCACATTTCCCAAACCCTCCTCTACACGTGCTATTGCTTGACTTCAATGTGTGAGCACGCATACTGTTCCTAAGAATTTTTTTTCGTCCTCGTGATTTGAATTTTTTGTGTTTTAAAAACGTTGTGTTTATCAACTTTTGAGTGAAGCTCAGTAAATATGCAACCGAAACTCTTGAAATGCTTCCTACAGCTTTTGGTGATGAAGCTTTAAATCGGACAACAGTTTTTGAATAGCACTCGCGTTTCAAGGCCAGTCGTCATTCATTTGAAGATGACAAGCGTTTAGGGCGACCAAGCACCAGCAAAACAGATGAAAATGTAGAACAAATTATGAACTCACACGAGAAGACAGGCGCCTAACTATCCAGGAACTTGCAGACAGAGTTGGAACCGGTTATGGAATTTTACAAGAAATTTTGACGGAGATTTTGAATGTGAGGCGCATTGCTGCAAAAGTTGTTCCAAGACTCCCGACAAACGATCCTTAAACACAACACAATTTTGAGCTCATAACAGCATGGTTGTTGTTCACCACTCACTCAACTCACCGGACCTAGCTTTCTGTAATTTTGCATTATTCCCAAAATTTAAAACTGAAAGTACGACGTTTTGCAACTATGTCCGGCACTCAACGAGAATGGCAGGCGTTCCATGACATCTTTTGGGAAAATGATTTCAGGAGTGCTTTCGAGAAGTGAAAAACGCGATGGGATCGGTGCGTACTTTCGCAGGGCGGTTATTTTGAAGTAAAATGGCAGCCAAAATTAGGTAAGTTCAAACAGAACTTGTTTTTGCATCAAGTCCGGGAACTTTCCGATAACATCTCGTATTTAATCTACTTACTGAGTTCAGGAAAAACCTTGGACACTCAAGTTCTCCACTTTATCCTACTTTCTCCTGCATAAATATAGTTTATAAATCTATCTGATAGTTTTTAGTTTACTTTTCGACATAAAAAAGCTATAAATATATAAATTTACAAAGTTAATTTGTTGAAAACTTGGGAAGAAATCCATTTATTTGTTTATTTATGTGCTTCCGTGAATGAAATATCAAAAGTAAATTATTTTATCAACACATACGCCAGCAAAAATTGTTACATTTCGGTTGAGACTCGAAACAAATTTTTCTTTGGAATATATATATATATATTGTTTATCTTATACTCCAAACATTTTAACAAAAGAGTTATTAATAAGGATAAATTCTTACTCTTCCCAAATATGTTTGGCAGTTTTGGATACACAGTCATTTCAGCGTTTGGAATATAATCTAATAACGTCAACAACACACTTTTTCATCTAGCTTCTATGTGGCAGTTTTACGTTCGTTTCGGGAAAATAAATAATGAACTAACTCACTTAACTAGATTATAAGAGTCAAACTGTCCACGTATTTTAGCTTCGTAGATATTTTTATTGCTAACTCGGTCTTTCGCAAAATGCGTCTAAGTTTCTGAACATTTTTATCGAGGAGATTGAAGTGATAATTTATTATACCTTAAGAATCTTGATAGAAAATTATTTCGATAAATGCAAAAATATGCATTTTTGAAAATTAACTTGCATTTGAATTAATAATATTTTTTTTAACAAAGAGAGCACATTCCAGAATAGGTGACATTCCAGGCTCTTAAATTACTCTTTAGGTTTATAATTTCTAATAGTGGTAATAATTTGAAAATAGAGAGGGAAAAATAATTGCTTTCAAGGCCAATACATTCTAATTACCAATCGTGTCTATTAAAGAATTTATCTATGATGTATTTTGAAAATAGGCATTCCGCGAAGTTCAATACTTTCATCTTTTGCTATCAAATTACTAAAATACTTATTCAAAACATAATTATAACATAACAGCGTGTTTTAACGAATATTTTAGCTTACTGTACGTTTTAAACAACATTTCAGTGAAAATGTTTGCAGCGATACTTTTTCAACAAACCTACGAAAAAAATATTTTTTTTAATATTTTTTCAAGAATCAAAGAGATTTACAAATTAGATATATTAACCAAATACTGTTTTTATATAATAAGCGCATTCCTGAAGAGCACATGAAAAAAAAAACATAGTATTTATGATTAATAGAGAATAGTTTCGAATCTTAAAAAAAAAAAAAACAGTAGAAATAAAACAATTAGTCATACCGGGTGAGCAAAAAGTCCGTATAAACTTTAAAAATTCATAAAAACCGAAAAATAACAGAAATGAAAAACTCTTTGCAGGATTAGCATCCATAGGTCACGGGAATTTTTTTAAGACAGATATAAAAAAATACTCAAAAAACAGTCAACAGATGTCGCTGGTTCGTGCTATTTTGGTGAAAATATGCAAATGAAACGGCTTTAAGAACTTGCACTCCTAATCCAGAAATAGTTCACATAAAATAACTTAACCAACAAAGCTTTTATCCTTCATACTTAGCATCCTTGACCAAGTACACGGCACAACGGTGAATTAGTTCTGGATTAAGAGCGCAAGTTCTTATAACCGTTTCATTTGCATATTTCCACCGAAATCGCACGAACCAGCGCCATCTGTCGGCTGTTTTTTCAGTTATTTTTTATTTCTGTCTTAAAAAAATTCCCATGACCTATAGATGCTAATCCCGCAAACAGTTTTTAATTTTGGTTATTTTTTCCGTTTTTATAAATTTTTAAAGTTTATACGGACTTTATGCTCACCCAGTATTAAAGTCTGCGTTATAATCTTACATTTTATTGCGTTCTGCGCATTTATCCTATAAAGATTGTGTGTTCGTGTCAAAAAAATAAAATAAATAAAAGATACACTCATCTTTATTCACAGGTGATTTACAATAAAAACAAAACAAAGTTGTCATCAGATCCAAAATAATGTCTTCTTTCAGAAAATGAATGCAATTTTTGAAATGGGGACCTCATCTACATATTTAAAAAGTATTAAATTTGTTTTGGAAAACCACCTTTGACACCTTATTTTAGTTCCTTGGTTGAAGAATGCATGAAAAAAAATATAATTTATGTTTTTGTTATTAAATCTTTATAAGAGTTACAGATGAAAATCTGTCAAGACTTTATCCATAAAAGACAGGGATAGATAATAATAATAATAATAATATTTTCGTCCATTTTCGTTGAATTATTGCGAATGACGGATATTTTCAGCCATGTTAATAACACCGCCCTTCATTGATTTCTACGAATACATATGCGGTCCTGTTTACTCAAAGGTTGGTGTAGATGATAAGCATTTAACTTCCTTGTTTGACTATCGCTTTAATAAATGTTGTTTTTAAATTACAAAAGCCTTCAGTTTAAAACATTGTCGGCGGAAGACGTGAATCAGTGTTTTTTAGTTGCCAAACATTGAAGACGGAAGACGCAAGACGCAAATCGTCTTTTTTTCCCTTTTCAAGCACAGAAAAGTGTAAACTCGAATTTGTGTTATTTAGTTTCAGGAATTGAACACTCGAGGGAATAAAGCTAGTATTGTGTCCGCCAAACCGTTGTTGTGCGGGTAATAGTCATAGTATTTAGTTGATTTTGTATGTGTAACGGCTTAATATATACTCAATTTATTTTTGAACAATTAATCGAAAATGGAGCATAAATCTGAAGAATTTTTTTCAAATGTGTTCTCAGGTATACCAAGTGATGTTAAGACTGCTAATAAATATTGCAGTGGCTTAGACAGTAATTGTAATTTATATATGACTTCTCCATAGGGGCAATGTTTTAATAACTACTGCACTAAAAATTATTATTTGCATTATCAATTACTGTACCAATAAATTTTTTATAAAAGATTTTGTTTAATAAAATATTTATATAGCTTTGAATAGCAATCGTACATTTTCCACATACCTTACACTTGGCCCTAATTTTTGGCGTCTTAGTTTGTCGATGCTTTTTTGACAATAAAAGTTAAAAATAATCCAAAAACTTTTATGTAAATTATTTTAATGAAAAATGATACATTTTACTATTACATAGTGAAATTGAACAACAAATTATAAACGACACATACTTTGTGATCAATCCATTTCCTTACAAGTTTTTTATGTCCCTAATGTTTTACGCATGTTCGAATGAGATGAAATGAGTAAGTCTTACCACTTCGTTGGTCCTCCTTTGACAACATAAACATCTCTCACTCTTCTCGGCATAGTTAAAACTAATCGTTGGAAATTTGAATTTTTTGCCATTCTTTAAGAAGAATTCTTTTCCACTGCTCATTATCACGTGTTTTTCTTCTTCGAACTTGTTTCTTTAAGTACTGTCACAAATCCTCGATAAGATTGATGTCTGGTAAATTCGGAACCCAATCTAGCACAGGAATACTATTTTGTTGAAGTCAGGCTTTTGTTTTCCTAGCTATTTGCGGTTTGTCTAACTTTTGTTGAAAAAGATAGCCCGATTGAAGACCAAGTTGTTGAATTGAAGGCAAGAACTTATTTTGAAAAATGTCCCGAAAACGTTGTGCATTGGTAGTTCCATAATATGGCCTCATTTGGCCGACACCAGAATAACCAAAACATTCCCAAATTTGAACATATGACGGAAACTTCCACTCCTGTTTGACGCATTTTGGGTTTAAAGCTTCATTTTCTTACCGTACGACCCGAAGACCGATATTTCTATATAAAACTAGAAAAGGGGATTCATCTGACCATATAACACTTTGCCATTGCTGATCTGTCCATTTTAAGTGATCCAGAGCCCACAGAAAACGTTTCTTTTTTAATCAGGAGTTAACATTGGCTTACGTTTGCTTTTGTAAGTTTTGAAGTCCATTTCATGTAACCTTTTTGCAGCCATTTTACCAGTCACTGTTCACCTTTTGCTCTCTTGCCATAAAGGTGAAGCTTCTGCCATCGTTCCTGGTCTGCTGTTCATTGCCACTCGACTCAAAATTCGGTCTTTTCGGGCCATTGTTTTTGATGGGCGACCATTACTGTTTCTTGGCTGTATATCTCCGGTTGCAACGAAAGTTTTCTAAACATAACGCACTGTTGATTTAGGAATAATTAAATCCTTGTCTATTTGCCTCATTAGACACCCACTGTTTCTTTTTTCGATTATCTTTTCCGCAGCTCTACCGTCAATCTTTTACCACCCATTTTCTTCTTATGAACTGATTTAAAAACGCTCTTCTTTTAAACAACACATGCCATCAGTACCGGATGTGATAATTCGCATAGTTGGAAACAACCAGCCAATCGAAATTGTCGAAAATTTTCTTTAAATGCAGATGCGCAAAACAATAGGGCTTTCTATTTTTAAGAGCAAAAATGTTTTACATACGCAAATCTGATTGTGCGACTTTATGTATTTTTTTTTATTCAATGCAATTAATTTTAGACGACTGTTATTTCAAGAATTTGGTTGTTTATTTAGAGAAAATTAAGTTTGAGTTTCCTTTCTTTGAAAAACTTTACTTTTAAACTAGTGCGCAAAGAATTAGGGCCATGGGTAAGGTATATATCGAAAATGTCCCGGAACTGAGACTCCATCGTTCCGCAGTAACTGCCCACATTGTACTAACTTATAGGCTGTAAAAAAGTACAACCAGTTTTCCTGTAGGAATCGGAAAAATAGTTGCCCTTATCGTACTGGAAAATTTTCCAACCCAGCTTAGAATAAAATCCGTAAAATACCGTTTTATTGAGTATTTCCCTTTTTTTACGGATTTTATTCCGAGCTGGGTCGAAAATTTTTCCGGTACGATAAGGGCAACTATTTTTCCGATTCCTACAGGAAAACTGGTCGGATTTTTTTTTACAGTGTAGAAGTGCAATATGGCCATTTGTATTTAATTTTATTATTTAATTTGTACCAATCGTATTAAATCTAAATAAATTGCATAAAAGACAATTATTTAAAAGAAAATTCGTGCGTTAAATCAAAATCCAGTAATCCAGTAAAAAAGCAAGTCATGTGAAAACAAAAGTGTATTTGCAAAATTTTTTATAACAAAAAAATATATATATATATATATATAAATTGCACTAGTAATTAGGAACAAATTTTCTTTTAAAATATATTTTTTGTTCTACTTCATGGTATAACTGTTCTACTAAAAGCTTTATTAATAAAGATAAATTCTTTTTTTTTTCTACAAATAATTTTTACAGTTTGCACAGTCATTTCAATTTTTGATATATACAATACACTCATATTCAAAATTAAGATAATTTGCATATTTTGTTGAATTTCATAAAAATACTGAACGAAAGGTAAAACTAATGCTTGGAAGCAAAGATGCAACCCTTTAGTGTCGAATACGTAAGTGTACACGTCTATATGGACGGGGTGTGTTGAGGAATAGGCTTTATAAGCCAGTGTGGCAATTTTCGCGCTTTGTTCCCTCTCACACTTCGCCGAATGTCTTGGTGTTTTCTTGCAACATTCGCTGAAATTCAAAAGAAAGCACTAAAAATGGGTAACCATCAATGTTCGGATGATGGAATGAGATGGCGAATCGCGGGGAGGCTGGAAACAGGGCAGTCTCAAGTGCAGATTCATAGAGACTTCACTGTAACGCCCAGTATCATGTCCAACTTATGGAAATAATATACGGATACTCGATATATAGAGAAAAAGTCCGTCCAAGAGCCATGACGGCCAACGAAGATCGCTATTTGTTCATTACAGCGAGGGCTAAAAGAATTGAAAAAGTTTCTCAGCTCTATCGCGACCTTTATACGGCTACAGCAAAGCGAGTTTCAAGGGTTACTGTTTTCAGAAAGCTACATGACAGAGGGTTGTTTGCTATATGACCTGATGCTTGTCTTCCCGCTCACTTCTGCATACAGGATAACTCGTTTAGCATGGTCAGAGATCCTCGACTTTGGACCACAGACAAGTGGCGGACCATCCTATCAGTGATGAGTCTCGGTTCAGTCTAAGCACTAATTCTTTTCACGGTTTATTCCGATACCTTTTTTATTAGAAATTAAGCCCTGCATGTAACACGACTATAGTTTCATGATTGGGGCTTTGTTCATAAAGTGGGACAGAGGGCATGAACGACACAAGGGTATAATAAGTAAGCCCCAGTCACCCGAAACACACAATTTTCTACCGTATGATGTATGAGTGCTCGCTTCGCTTGGTGACGGGGTAGTTAATTAATTGTTTCGAAAATAGCTGTATTACGTGAAGTTTCTTGGCGGTTAAAGAGATTTTTTTAAACTCCATCTAAAACGTATTTGGTTATATGGGCAATTTATACATGATGCTCTAAAGAAAATACACTTTTACCTTACTTTAATAATTCCGTAACTAAAATAAATAGACAAATAAATTACATGTGTTTAAGATAGTTTATAAATTTTATAAATGGTAAGTTAGAAAAATCCAATTTTCATCAATAGAATGTGCTGTTTCATCTCAAATTGTAAGAATACTAAAACTAATCTCAAATCTCACAACCTTCATTTTTACGATTTAGCAACCATTTAAATATGAGTAATTTTTTATTTAGTTCTATACGTTAGTTTGAACATTTTTATCCATTCAAAAATTGAACTACTTTTTAAATTACCGTGTAAAAACTTTACAAGCAACCATACAACTATATCACATATTTAATCTATATATTTATTATACAGGGTGTCCGAGAAAGGCTGAAGGTTTTTCAAATTCCATAACAAGTAAACAGTGACAGCTATTGAAGTCTTGCAGGAGAGTAATGCGTGAAACCAGGAATTTGTTTACCTCATGGTTTTTACCTTAGTTTCAAATAGCATCGCTAGATTACGCTATGCTGTCTCAAACTGTAATACTGCTCAAACAACCTTGCAGTTTTGAAAGAAAGACAATTTTCTGCGGCTCATCATCTAAACAGAATTAAGGTTAAATGAGTGATGTTTGATACTTTTTGTAAAGGTTAGAGTAGTTAGATCGTTCCGAAATAATCCGGTTTTATAAGTTACTGTCAACAATTTAAGATCTTTCTAACAGCTGAACGTAATGTATGGGGGATTTTTGAAACGAAATTAAAGAAGCGTATTAGACAAATCCCTTACTACGTACATCATTCTAATGCAAGGATAGCTTAAATAAATCTCATCACTTCCTTGTTATTAAATTTTATTTAAGATGGTTCTCAAATCAAAACTGGCTTCTTTCTGATACATTTTTACTCTCTTCCATCTATACAAGAAGAAAGTATTGATTAGTGAAAACTTCCAGCTTTCGGTTTTGGCGCATTTGTACGTTTTAGAAGATCCTGAACACAATTTGATTGTACAGTAAACTTTCGATTTAACGGACCTCTGTTCAACGGACTTCGGATTCAACGGACTAATTTAAAAAAAAATTAAAAATAAAAATTAAACAAAAATAAAAGTAAAACAAGTCGGTAAGTGTGATCGCAGATCGCACAGAGGGTTTCGTTTAATATCCCTTTTAAAACACTTTATCCTTAAATTAACAAATCAAAATCGTTAATTTAAAATTATTCCCCTCTCTCTAACCTGATATTCAACCCGTATCTCAAATTTTTATATTTGACAAATGTCAAATGTTTATTTATCACTATTATTTACTGGAAGCCTCCATGATAAAACAGCTTCTAAAACGATGAAACACGCTTCGAAAAAAAAAGTATTACTGCCCCCCTCCCCCTCCCCTACTTGAGAATCAACACGCAACCCTCTTTTAAGCTTTTATATGTAAAAAATCAAGCAATGAACAACGACAAAGCATTTCTTTTTACTATTTTTAAAAAGCGATTTCTTGGTAAAATAAAAAAAAAATATTTATTATATCTGTGGCGACACAATGTCTCGTGATCAAATGAACGAAACCTTAAAAAAGGGAAAGAACAAGAAACGCCGAAATCGCGCGCTTTGATTCTCACTGCAGCGTGGTTTTCGTTCTAAGCATGCGCAATGATGCTGGCGACCTATGCGGCCATGTGATATGCTTTTCGTTCTATGCATGCGCTAGCGTACCCACGATCCATTTCTGCTTCAGTTCACAAGTGTATTTTGCTACTAGTGCTTTTTTGAAATGGCTTGTAATATTAAACGGAAACGCGTTAATTTATCTATAAAATAGAAACTTGAGTTGATAGAGAAGTTGGAGAGTGGTGTGTCGCACGTGTTTGCGAACTATATGGAGTTAAAAAACAAACCGTTTCAGACATTTGCAAGAATAAGGAAAAACTAGTCCATTTTTCCCTTAAATACAGCGTGGGTGATTCAAAAAGCGGTTTCTCAGTGGCGGACAGGAAACATGTAAAAGTGGCTCAAAATAAGAACCTGGAGGAGGCAGTATACAAATGGTTTGTACAACAGCGGTCAAGTGGCGTCGTCGTCCGTAGTGTTGAGTTGCGGGCAGCCGCAGAAAAATTGGCGAAAGATATGGGTTTAGTGACATTTCGTGCAAGTGATGGTTGGCTTTGGCGCTTTCGTAAACGCCATGGTTTCACTAACAGGAAAACATGCGGTGAATCTTTAAGTGCCGACATCGAACAGGTTGAACCTTTTCGAAAAAAGATAAAGAAACTGATATAATCCGAGGTCTACTTTTGTGTCAGTTATACAATGCTGACGAGACAGGGCTCTATTTTCGTTCTGTGTCGGAAAATACCTTGGCGTATAAACAAGCTGCCCAGACGCCTGGCCGCAAGCTAAACAAGGAGCGTATTTCAGCACTCCTTTGTGCTAATGCTGATGGTAGTCATCGTCTTAAACCAATGGTAGTTGTAAAGGCCAGGAAACAGCGTGCTCTAAAAAAATATTAGTATGCAACAACTGCCAGTCATCTATTCTAGTTCAAAGAATGCTTGGTTCACAGGCGATATTTTTTCTGATTGGTTTTTTAACCAGTTTGTCCCTGCCGTGCGTCACTATCAAGAAGAAGTTTTGAAAATACCTTCCCACGAAGTAAAAGCTCTGTTACTCCTTGATAATGCTCCCTGCCACTTTAACGCGGAAAAGTTAGTTAGTAGGGATGGACGAATAAAATGTGATTTCCTTCCTCCAAACACAACTTCATTAATTCAACCGATGGACCAAGGAGTCATTGTTGCCTGCAAGAGGATTTATAAGAAGAAATTCCTTGAAGAAGTAATGGTAGTGTTGGAAAATGAAAATGATGCAGTAGAAGATTTGAAAGGAGCTAGAATGCTGCAAAATGTGCGCACCTACAATTTAAAATCAGCTATCTTTAACTTTGCTGCTGCGTGGAGGGAAATGAAGGTATCCACACTGGCTAACGGCTGGTCAAAACTACTCAACGACACAGATCCTGAATACGATTTTACAGGGTTTGAGATTTCGGATTTTAGGAGTACAATAATGGAGGCTGGTGATGATATGCCTGAGAAAGATATAGAACAGTGGCTCGAGAATGACGAAGCAGATCCAGGCTACCAGATTCTAAATGAAGAAGAGATCGCAGAAAGTATTCTGCATGATGATAATGAAGATGAGGTCGAGAACGACAAGAAAGAAGAATTAAGCGAATTTCGACCGACATTATCTACAGTACGAAAGCATATGGATGACGTGATTACTTACATAGGGGCATCTTCAGATCCCGAAGTGTTTGCGTATTATGAACACTTTAGACAATTTCGAGCTCTTATAATACAAAAACAGCATTCAAGTGGGAAACAACTAAAACTAGACGCCTTTTTTCAATCCAGCAGTATGGAGAAACCTTAATGTGATGTAAATAACATAAAATGATGCCTGTTGTTTTGGGGGCATTGTAATTTTTTTTATTTGTTTATTGCTTGTTTAATAATTATTATTTCTGTGTAAAAAGTGTTTCATTCCCATAAAAGTTGCATATGTGTTAATTCGTTTGTATTTCATTACCAATATTGTATTATTAAAAGTAATGTATTGTGTTTATATATATATATATTCAGTAGTATATATGTATATACAATATATATTTATGTATATACATATATTGTACATATACAATACATGTATATACACGGTATATATTGTATATATATATTATATATATGTATGTAATTTGCACTGTAATAATATATGTAATTACAAGTACGTAATAATATATATATGTACTATAATTATAACAAAATAATATTATAAATAGTACTTTGCGATTTAACGGACACATCTTAGTCCCAATTAGTCCGTTAAATCGAGGGTTTACTCTATTTAAAAATGTGTGCGCATCAATATGCCTGCCGGTTGCCACACAAAATTTGTGGATGCTCTAACTCGTGAACCACAGCGTAGAATAGGATTAAATTTCATATGAAGTTATATTCTTCTGTGAACTGGTTCTAATCCGTTTATGAGCAAAATCTCCAAAGAACAGGTACCACAAATCGATGATTTGTTTCATTTATGTGACGCTTCTATCTCCTGTTTAATAATATTATAAATAGTACTTTGCGATGAAATTTAACCCTATTCTACGCTGTGGTTCACGATAAATAGTACTTTTATGGGCACATAATTCAACGAAACGCCAAATTTAGAATCTTCATGATATGAATAGATTGTCATTCAATTTTGGTTGCATTTATTTAAGAGAGCGAGCTGAAATTCAATACGATTTGTTTGAAAAATGTGATGTTTATATCACCAATTTAAATGTACCAAATTCAACGGAACTTCACGCTTAGCATGCGAAATATGGGTACACAATGAAACGCGTTCTCGGGCCGCAACCTTAGTTACATATAGTTACACGGGTGTAACCCGAAGCGTTCAATGACTGATTTCATGTCACTTTTTGCAAGTTACCCGTAGCGTTCAGAGCCGAAAACTACCCAGATTTCGGGTAACCCACATTACCGACAGAATTTTGTTGGGTAAAGTGGTCACGGATTTGACTTATGCAGAGGAAAGTTTTGTGATGTCCACACCCATGCTACGTAAATTCAGTTTTGTTAGCAAACGTTTCAAAATGACAGACAGTCTTATTAAAAAATGATGTAATTGAACTGTTGCGTTTTTTTAAATTTTTCATTAAATGCAGAAGATGTTTCAAAAATTGCAATCAAAGTGAATATTTTAAACCGAATTTCTGGACAAGAAAAATAAACATGCCAATCTGAGAAAATATTGCTTATAACTCAAAACGTAATGCTTTTATGTTATAATGAGTGAGAAAACGTGTCAGAAAGTTCCGCCTTGTGGAGCGGGAAAAAATACTTTTTCGAGAACCGCTTTAAAGAATTATTGAATTTTAAACTTTGTGTGTTCTTTCTGTGACACTCTGTATAATGGAATAATTTATAATACTAAAATATACCATTTGAAAATACTAAAATCTCAACTCAAATTGAATAGTGCTTAAAAATTTCAGTGTGTGTGCAGACAGAGAGACGAATCAAGGTGATTGACATTTTTCAACGGTGTTGAAAAATGTTTGAAAACAGAAAAAGTTACTAGACTTACGATTGAGCTTCTGACAGGGATTCCTTGCTGTGATAACTTTTGGATTTTTTCCCCCTGAAATAAGAGTAACGTTATGAAATTTGCGCAAAAATGATTCATCATGCTTCATGCACAAACGTTGGCATATCTTCCAGACTTAGACTTGAATTAGAGAAAAAAAAGTTCCATTTCTATCTAATGGCATATTTCAAAAACATTCTTATATTCTACAAAAACATGCATAGGAAGGCTGTGCAAAAACAATTTGAATTCTCATTGAAGTATCTAGAAAAAATTACATTTTAAACATTTCATGCAGTCCCAGACAATATTTATGTGTTTATATACACAAAGGCCATTGTTAAAACTGAAGTGTTTGAAAGCCAATTATTTGTAAACCATTGGTATAACCTGAAACTAGTTTAAAAATACACTTGTTTTAAATGAGGGCAAATTTGTTGTGAAAAGCAAAATATTAAAAAAAAATCCACCAGAGTTCATCCTAATCCTTCTATAAAAATGAATGAGACACAGTAACGCTACCGGCCAGTTACAGTTGATATGAATTTTTTTATTTACTAAATTAAAAATAGGGCTCAACATGTTGTTTTGAACTTCTTCTAAAAACGTCATTTACAATGTGCTACATCTACTAAGACCTATCTGGTGAGAAGAACTATTTGATCGTTTAAAGCAGATAAGTTGCTATATATCTTTTATAAATCAAGCTTTCTAAACACTCCCCATACACAAAGTCTAATGCAATAAGATCTGAAATATATAATCCTGCTAATTATCCAAGTTTCAGCACAGTTCCAGCGTGGAACTTGCTAAACTGTCCTTTCAAAGCCTTCTATAGTGTGTATTCAATGTCCTATCAAAATTGATTCTCAATACAATGATTTATGGTTGGGCTTCCATCAATCATTGTATTGAGAATAAGTATGCATATGAAATAGATTAGGCACTACAGAAGATTTTGCAATGACAGTTCAGCAAGTTCCACGCTGTATCTGCTCTAGAATGTGGATAACTAGCAGGATTATCTATTCCAGGTCTTATTTCATTAGACTTTGCCTGCGAGAAGTGTTTAGAAGACTTGATTTGTGGTTGCGCCCTCGGTTTGAAACATATTTTTGAGGAATGGAATTCTTATAATCTAAAGCGTATCCACCAAACTTTATTTTTGTTAATACGGGAATGGAAGAACTAATCATTTTGACTCATTGCTCGGCTAAAAAAGGTGGAGTGTGCCAATATCAGGTGGTTAACGCCTTGTCTCCCACTTATGGTTTGATTGGAAGGTCACTTCAGTCAAAATCAGGATTAAGTCAAACTAATTTTTGATTATGAGTCGAAAGGATCCCTGATACTTTCTATTAAGAGGATAAGAGGGATTAAAAAAGTCGTTTCCAGATAATGGGCCTTCAAAAACCTCATATTTAACCATGGACACTCTGTATTTTCTATATCTACATCTATATCTATATCTATATATGCATCTATCTATATTTAGCATTAAGTCGAATAGTTCTTTATAACAGAATCTATGAAGCAATTAGTTGAACACAATTGGCCTTTTCTTACTATGTAAACGTCTGAGCATTTTTATCACTGCAGAAAAGCATTACAAATTAAAATTCTATATAGCGAAGCGAAATAAGAATAAAGCAGCACTTTACTCTTCACCCCTCCCCCATAATCCTCGAGCAACATTGAAGAGAGAAAATAGATGATATTCTGTCAGTACTGAAGGCGACAGGGAAAAGGAATAAGATAATTAGGGAATAATAGACAGAAGAAAGGGATAGATGGAAATGCAGTATGCCGTAAAAACGGTTTGTAATATGATGCGCATTATCGCTCAAATTTAAATGTCCTCATTCGGCCCAAACAAAACAAGCAAGTGGAACAGGGACCGAATTCTTTTACATCTCCCGTGTATTTTTTTCCTCTAAGTGAAAATGATCTGCTTATATTTCAGCATTCTAAAGTAGCATTTCATGGCATTATGAGTTAAAAACTGTATTACTAGAAGTTTTCTTCTGTTTTTGCGAAAGCACGTGATTGTGTTTGGGCCGAACGTAGCGGATTTTAGGGTTACATTTTTGGCGTCACCTCCAACCGCCACACTTCATTTCTATTCTTTTTCTTTACTCTATGGAACTAATATTGAATTCTTAGAAAGCCAAGATCGAAAATGTTGTGTTCGGGCACACTTGCAAAGTGTTGGGTGCATGCTCAACTGTGAAATAGTCTTCGAGTGAGACACCCAGAGTTTTTGACTGAGTAAGTGTACTAGGACGTTGGTTTCTCTTAGAAAAAAAAGTTTTTTGCTTTAGAAATTATCTATCCGAAATGTTTTTACACTAAAAAAAGAGTCTGCCAGTGGCATCTAGAAAGTAAATTGTGACTCTAGAAAAAATAGTTCCAAGTCATCCTTACATATTCTAGTTCCCTTTGTTAGAGAATTCAAATTATCCCTATTAAAATTCAAGGGCGTTTTCCAATATTATCGTGGTCAAAATTATTTAAAAATGTCTCCAAATAAATGCGAACGCAAGAAGTAAGTTTTAGTAACTACACTGAGAAAAAAAAATATGGTTCTGGCATCTAGAATCTAAATTGTGGCTCTAGAAAAACTAGTTCTATGTCATTCCTATAAATTCTAGATCCCATTGCTAGAGAGTTCTACAGTCACCTACCAGATTTCAAAAGCGTTTCCCTATATTATCGTGGTTAAACTTATTTAAAAATCCCTGCAAATAGATGCGTGCTCAAGAGGTTAGTTTTAGTAACAATAATTCTAGTTTATGGAACCATTCCAGAAATCAAGCCATAATTTCTTCGCTATTGAAACGATTCATTATCGTTTCGTCACATAGAAAATTATGAACTAGAAATTCTAGACCATTTCGTCTATTCAGCTTAGTTGTTTACCCTATTCGCATAGCTCGGAAATCTATATTACTAGTTTAGGAATTCAGAAATTTACTACCTATTCATGCTAGGTGAAGTTTTTTTCTTTTCAGAGTATAATTAAAGTTTACTAATTAATTCTTGAAGTGAAGTGGTAATTTCGCGCATTTCAAACTATTCTTAATATAATTTATCATTTCACCTCCTGGAAAACTATAGACTAGAAATTGTCGATCATTTCGTCTATTCAATTTATTTGTTTACCTTATTCGCATAGTTCGGAAATCTATATTTCTAGTTTAGGGATTTAGAAACTAACTATCTATTCTTTCTAGATGAATGCGGTAGATTTTTCTTTCAGTGTACTAACAACTTCGAGGCACATTGTATACAATCAATAGTTGATTACATATGCTATATTATAAAAATGAAATAAAAACATGCAGCAAATTCAAATTTAAAACTTGATATTTTAAAAAATTCCATATTTTAAGGAAACCGAAGAAATCTTTGCAGCTTATAAGATGCATTGAACGAAAAGAAGCAAATAAACGTAAGTTTATTTCAATATTTGAAACATGCTTTATCTGCAGAATTCACAAAAGCACCGAAAGATTATTTGCTTAGTGCTCTTTTTTTCAACGTAGTATTGAATTCAAAATGCTTCAAAAATCCGGAATCTAAAGCTTAAAAAATATTGAATGCCAGAAAATTCTTGCAAACAAAGCTCAAAGCAGCAATAATCGGAAACTGAATCCGTACCTTCTGTTTTTCGAAAAACAGGGAGATTATATGCAGATAATATAAAAAAGTCTTTATGTACTATATTGCATTAATATATATATATATATAGTATTACCTTAACTTGGCTCATGTGCGGAAAGATGGAATTTTTAAATACATCTTTTACTCACTTCCTGATATGATTTAATTATGAAAATTATGTAAATAGGTGTATTTCTAAGGACAATTCAGCATTTTAATACTTGTAGAAGTTAATAATAAATTAATAAATTAACTTCAAGACATTTTTTCGACTACCACTGAGCAGGTGATAAATTGCCAAATACGGCGAAAAATAGGTTGTTTTAAACACTAAAATGCAAGAAAATGAAAAAAAAAAATAAACTGCTTAATATATTTTTTTAAAAATAGGTGGCTCAGTCCCTTGTGAACTACGCTCAACAAGCCCACGTCCACACCTTGCAAGCTCTAAAAATACGCTAATTTCCTCTGTTATAAAATGATTATTAGATTACTGAAGATTAAATTATATTATCACGACCTGTGGCTAGGGATTGAAAGCAAATTTCTGTGCCGAGGGCACTTTCAATTTTAAGTGTCCCCTTAGATTGGTTTATATACTGATACTAGTTTTTTTTTTTTTACATATTACACATTTATTCGAAAAGTGTCAATTCAAAAAATTAAGTTTTCCGGAAAATTTAAAAACGGTTCCAGGAGTAAAATAAAATAATTTTTCTATTATTTATTGAAATGTGCTTTTAACTATATAGTGATATATATTTTTGTCATTCCATTGTATTAATATCTCAAATGTCGCATTTTTTCACAATGATTTTTTCACAATGAAATTATAAAAAAAATTGTGTGCCTCAGTAATTTCGTGCCCAGGGCACGGGATAATCCGGGCCTGACAGTGACGATCTTCTGTAATCGGTTTCACTTCGCTTTGACGGAGAGATATTTTGGTTCAAAACGCCACATCCACTGTTGTCGCGATAGCTGACGGCTTTTTCCGTGGTTCATTAAGAAGATCAATTTCACATTTGAAAATCAACTTGTATAAAATAGTTAAGCAAATACAGGCGTTGCTTTGTGGACTTTTATAACGTTTAGAAGTTTTCTTTTAGATGCTATAATAAAATGTTTTTATATGTGAAATTTTAAATATATCGATTTAAATATGACGTAATTTTTACCATTAAACGCTTTTCGCACGTAATAATTTAATTATTTTATAGTTTTTTCTATATTCACGTGTAAATATATATTTCAATTAAAAATATAGTGCTTGGAAACGATATAGCAAAATGATTTTAAATATGACATTTTAAATATATCTTTTTAAATATGACGTGGTTTTCATCAATTAACGCTTTTTGAACGTAACTGATTAATTATTTTTAAGTTTTCTTTCTTTTTAAAAATTCACATGTAAATATATTTTTCAATTGGAAAGTGCTTGTAAATATTATTATTTGAGCTTTTCAAAATCTGGCATCAGTTGGTAAAAACTGGCTATTTCAAACTATGAATTAAATCTCAATTCAAATAATGAAATTTTGAATAAAAAAAACACTTGACAAATTAGACAAGTTAAAAGAAAAATTATTGTACGGTGCAAATCACAATCTAGTCAAGTATGTGCCTGAGAAAAATGGCCTGCATATTTTTTTATTCTATAAAGCTTTTCGTACTTTTCGGTTAGCCGGGTTAATTGAAAAGTAGCAAGCTTTTTAATTGACCTACTTTAAACATTTTTAAATTTAAATGGCTCTTAAAATAATTATCCTATTAAAAACCTGGTAATTTTAATGTGTTTAATTAACATTTCTCTATAAAACTGTCAGTTTTCGTTTTTTTTTTTTTTTTTAACCATTTGGAAAAATGGTTATTGTTCTCGTCAGGATGGGAAATTAAAAGCATATCTGAACGTTTTCATTGGTTTAATCCGTATTTTATTCGTTTTATGATTGGTCTATACAGTAATCTGTATTTCCCTTTAATTTCAACAACGATGGATACCTTCTGTTGCCACTATGATAAAAAAGTAATAAAAACTACAAAAAAAATAATAACTCAGAAACAAATTGAGATACAGCTTTCAAACAAATTGCATTTAAAAGTACATTCTTTTCTCTATCCGACGGTGTAAAAAGTAATAGTGTCGGATGTTTAGAAGTTTAAGAATGAAATTTCATTTAAAATTGGCCGTCAGATTTCTTGGAAATCTGACGATGGAAAAGCCTTTTCCCGAACAGCCAATGAAATGCTTAGATATTTACGTAAGTTTCAGGTGGATAATACTTAAGTTTCATGAAATCTGACGGGTCGCAGGCGATATTTTTGGCTTGCAATTTTTACGTGTAATAACACTATTAATGTTTAATTCATGGCGTACGTAATGTATGATCAACTCCGTGCGATTTTTTATGTCTTAAATTATAGTCTTTGAAAAAAATCGTTTTCCAAATGGTCGTTGTAATTTGATAAATTGCTATTTTTTTTAAATTGTAATAATTAAGCGCAATTAAATAATCTCTAATTATTTGCATGTGAGGTAAAAGAATTATCGTGATACCCGCTGGAGCTTTTTAGTATGGCAATGTGACGTGCGTAATATGTATATCTCTAATTATTATTTTATTTAATTTTTTTAATATGCAATATTTTTTATTGTAAGTCCAATACAGCAGTGGCGTCGGCAGCAGCATTATTTACTTTTTATCTATAATATGAAAATGATAGGGCCGCAATATGAATCGTCCAAAAGGTGCTCCAGTATCAAACACTAAATTGGATAGACATTTTTTACATTGTATAAACATTAATGAACCTTTACGTAGATCTGCTAAAAATTGAGAAACAATAGCTATCAACATTATAAGGTGCCAAAGGTTTAAATAAAAAATATACTGCTGTTTACGCTGTTTATACGAAACATTGGTTAATAGAGTCCGTCCCTTTAATACATTGAATAACTACACTAATTAAAATTACACCGTTAAATGACTATACTGTCTCCAGAAATCTGTGTAGTCATTCAACAGTGTTTGAAGATAATCGTTACTTGACCATATTAATGAAGCGTTCTCATTGGTCAAAAAAGAGATAAATTATGTTTAAGTAAGCATTTTCTGAAAAAAACAGTTGAATGACTGAACAGGATGCTGCAGACTTTTGAACAGTGAAGAACAAAAGTCAAAATAGAATTTTCCTTTACACGTAAAAATCTGGAGCAAACTCTCTAATCGTTTCACCGTTTTTATAGAAAACGGTTACATAGCCAAAATTTAACTCTATTCCGGCCATAATATGGTCAATAATATGATCAGATACGTATTATAATATAGTCAAATAACCGTTAACATATAATTTATATCCAAATTACTTAAAAATTTCATTAACCTTTAACTGATGTCACAGAAATTGTCACATAAGGGTCATTCCATCTAAAATGAGCAAAAATTTAAAAAAAGTCGTGGCCACATACTAACCAAATTTAATAAAATTCGATGCACAGGTTCAATTCATATTCAAGTAATGCTCTGCAAAATATCTTGATAAAAAATAATTTTTTTTAGCTGTTTCGGACATTTAAAAAACTTGTGATATAGAATGGCATTGGCGCAATCGTCCAAAGTTGCAAGTTTGAAGTTCTGTATCTTGAAAACTGTTTTATAGAAAGGAATTTTTTTTATAATTTTGTAAACTCTGAAAAAATATCTTCTTATTTACTGAGTAATAATAATCTAGTAACAGCATGATTGTTTATAAATTGGTTGTAAAAATTAAATTTTTGTGAATTTTGAGAGAATTAGAAACGCTTTAAAAATTAAAGGAATTAAAAAACATCTGTGAAATTAATGCCTGATTTAGTATGACATATGGAGATCGAATTCCCCAAGTTTGAAAGTCGCCTTTTATTTCCTTCATCTTAAAAAGAAAATAGAAACTTTAAAATAAATTACAAAATCATGATTTTTCCTCTTCTGTATGAGCAAAAAATAAATAAAGGACAGATCCGAGATTAACAATATTGCATAGACATAAAGATTAATAAGTCCATGATGTGCTAAAAAAAAATCAAGATTGCCTTTTGATTCCTAACATAAGAAAAATGAGTTCAAAATAGTAATGTTTTCTACATTCAATTCACTATACCTCTTTGAATTCGCCCGCGTTTCTTAAAATATTGCACGATTTCATGGGAAAACAAATTTAGTGCTGCCATCCAGTTTTTTTATTTGAATTTAGAATTGATATATATTTTTTCGTTTAGCTCGGTCAGTTCTTTCTACTCTAATTTAAAATTCTCTTGAGGCAAAAATAAACTGAAAGCAAAAATAAAAGTTTCTATATTTAAAGTATACACTTTTATGTATAATATAAAATAGTTTAAAAGTTTAATAAAGCTTTCCTTCACTTAAAAAGAAGTGATAGAAATATTGCATTTTACCCTCAACATTTTTTACTGTTTATTTTTTTTTCTCTTTAAGGAATAAGAAGGCAAGAATGAAACTTTCGATATTTCAAATACAATGGACTCTCTCTATTCTGAACACTCCTGGGACAGACCAAAAATGTTCAGATTATGGGGGTGTTCATTATAGAGGGAGATTGGGAAATGCATTACTACTGCTACAGTATAGAATACTTTTAACCTGTTTAACCGTGCCAGTTACTGAGATGGAGGGGCTAAATTTAGATTTGGCGGCTAATACAATGTCAAACTAAATTTATTCGGCCCTGTACTGTACCATCTAATTATTTTTTTTTTATTAAAAAAGTTTTACAAAACATACGAAACATTACTTGAAAACATAATCGGTACATTACTTAAAAAAGTGAGTAATTTTAGTCTGTTTTTGCATCGTGTATGCTCGTGCAGTGTACACGCTTATCTACCTCTTTAGGAAGTGGAAAGGCTTCTGGGTGATGTTCAGCGGCGTAGCTCAACAGGTCTTGAATCTTTTGGCCATATTTCTAGAAGGTAATCGTACTTCTTGTTTCATCGGTCTCTTCTAGTTCTGCTTCCCTTTCACTTTCTTCTTCCTGTTCAACGATGTTGTTGTCGCAAACCGTAAGGATTCCATTGGCTTCAAGATAAGCTCCAGGTTCAATTTCAATATGCAGCTACTAAAGAATTGACCCGAAGTCACCACAACTTTTGCGTCTTGGTCCTTTATTCTTGATTTCTCATTCTCACACGGGAATCCAGCATTGTAGAAGCATCTTTGGATGATGTAAAGAGTTGCTTCATTCGAACCGTTGATATCCAATGGACAGCATCTATGACGTTGAGCTTCTTCGTTATTTCTGTTGCCGAATTTGCCTCCTCAATAACCAGTGACATTTTCTTCAGAAAATGGATTTGGTAGTACAGTTCGTTGGCAGGAACTTCAGGGTCACGTTGCTCAGCTGCATGTTTGTTTGTGATCTGGCATTATCCACAAAAAGAAGAATTTTTCTTCCTTCTCTCTTTATAATATCGTTCATGCTCTCCAAGTACTATAAGAAAATTGTGAATGTCATCAAAGCTTTTAAATTTGATTTATAGTGCATAGGGAATGATGCGATCTTCACATTTTTGAAGCATCGTGGTTTTTCACTTTTTCCGATCACAAGTGGTTTGAGCTTCTCACCAGTAAAACTGACACAGAGCATGACTGTATGTCTTTCTTTCGACATTTTTCCGCGCACGCATTTCTCGCATCTTTTTGCTAGGGTTTTATTTGGAAAAGCTGTAAAAAACAGGCCAGTTTCACCGGCATTGAAAACGTCAGCGGCGTCGAAATCCTTTGATATGTCCGGAAGTTTTCTTTTACATTCCTTCACAGTGTCGATATTTACGTGTGCAGCTTCACCATTTATTATTTTGAATTCAATGTTATGCCGACTTTTGAAGCGAGTCAACCATCTTTCCAATGCCTTGAATTTTGCAATTTTCTCCTTTTCTGAAATATCCGGAGCAGTCTGCTTTAGGGTCCAGTGACAGGTAGATTCTTCGTTCTCATTTGGCAAAAAATCTTCCAGGCGTGATTGTTTATGTTCTCGTTTCCCGCTTTCTTTTCGAAAATTCTACACTTTGAGGAATGTTCATTTGCTTCAAAAGCGACATCAAATTCTTTATCTTTCTTGATGATGACGTTGACTTGGCCTCCTGAAATTCCAAACTCAGATGCAATCTTTATTGACTTGCTTTTGCTTTTAATTTTTGGACAATTTTATATTTTTCCTGAAGCTTCACTTCTTTCCTTTTTTCAGTTTTAATATTTATTCCTCACATATCTGCGAAAGTGTTGGGCTTCTTTCCCTGCAACGATAGCGAAATGGTGAAAAAATTTTACTTTTGCCGAGCAAAAAGGAAGAAATAAACAGAAGCGATAATGCTGTCCAACCAGGTGTGCGAAAAGAAACCATAATCATTTTTGACCACTCTCTCTAACACCTGATGTCTCTGGGGGCGAAAAATTTCTGTTGCATGATCTTTCTATTTTTATCTCAGCTCGGTAGAGGGGGAAAATTGTTTATACTTTATTTTTTCTTGTATTTCTTTGCATAAAAATTTGTTTTTTTGTTCATTTCATTTATTTGATTATCATGATTTATTTTTTGTGAATTGGCAACAGTTTTATATCTGGACTTTTCTGTTTATCAAAAATAATAAGAATGTTCTAGTTAGTTGTTAAAGACGTACCTATCTGAAAAATATTCTTTCGATTTCTTTTTTTTTTGTTGTTGTTGTTATAGCAAATGTTTTGTTAAGTGAAGATTTTATCTGAATTATTCAAATAAATTGCAACAGCGGGTAGATCCTTAAAATTTTTAAATCGAGTTCATTAAACTTTTTTATTCTTCTGCAACAGTTTCTCCGAATTTCCAGGATGGGGGAATTCCCCGAATGTAGATTGCAAACACATGTTCAGTTTACAGAGAGGTGGGGGTAGAATAGGGATCAAAAGTAGCG
Source organism: Maratus speciosus (assembly GCA_963932465.1). Lineage (NCBI taxonomy): Eukaryota > Metazoa > Arthropoda > Arachnida > Araneae > Salticidae > Maratus > Maratus speciosus. The sequence goes on from OZ010800.1 coordinate 304,767,106, forward strand.
TTCATAATAGTGGGGTGTTCAGATTAGAGGGTGTTCAGAATACAGAGAGTTCATCTTTTGTTAAGTCTATGGAGTTTCGCCGGGTCCGTCTGAATGTGTTCATAAAACCGGGGTGTGCATATTAGAGAGTGTTCAGATAGAGAGAGTCAACTGTATATATTTTCAGCTATATGGTGTAGCAATTTGCAGCTTGTAAGAGCTGTCCTTCGTGTGTAAAGGACGAATAGGAATATTACTTTTTTCCCTCAAAAATTTTCAAAAATAATTTTTTTCTCAATACGGAATAAAAATACAATTACTAACTTATGTCAGTCTGTTAATTATCATTCATTCTTAATTATAAATAATTTTTAATATATTCTTTCCATTCGTAAGGCTAATAATGAAAATTGAAATTTAAAGCCCGTAGACAATACCTCGATTTTGCATTCTCTTTTAATGTAAATTTTAATGCTTAAATTAAAAATCCAGAAATCTATTATTTTACATTTACTCATAAATAGATATGATCTACTTATAGACTGATTTTCATTAAAATCTGTGACATGTGTGTCACAGCTGATTTGCTCATTTTGCATGGAATGACCCATAACTTATGTGAAGCGATCAGTGAGACCGCTGAAACGAACGATGAATAAAAGGCACGATTAACTCATAGGATGATGTTTTTGCACTAAACTTTTTGCGCAGGACTGTTTTAATTAAAATTCACCTATTCAAAAGTCTCTGCTGATAGTACTAAAGTTCCAAACGGAACAAGATTTCGGTAGTGTTTGTAGTTAAACTGAAAATTGCAAGTTAAACTAAAAAATTTGACGAAACCTGCGGTCTGAGATACCGGTAACATCAGTTAAAGATTAATAATTTATTACGGAGAATTTTTTTTTCCTGTTCGAGGGCGAATAATTTATATTTCGGTCGTATTTTGTCATTTTAACATAGTAAATTAATTTAAATTACTTTTTTAAATTCTCATAGAAAATCAAAATAGTTACATGTTGGGAAACATGTTGACAACACAGAAAAATAAAAATTTTTAACATCGTCATTCAATTATTTGTGGTAGTCTAGACGTGTGAAACAAAATTTTACTTAGTATATCAATATCTATATACATATGCATATATAAGAATCAAATTTGAATTTTTTACGTGCTAGAAAAAATATGGCACGTGCTACACCGAGCACGAGTGTCGAAGGTTCGCACCCCTGCTTTAAAGTTTTATTATTACTTATTACATTTTCTATGGTTTCTCTTAGATTTTTAACCCATTTATGCCTAGCGTCCCATTTTGGGGACTTCGGATCCTAATAAATTTGTATAATTTTCTTCATCTTTATAGTATGAAAATTTTACGAAATAATTATGTTTTTACTTTATTACTTTACGTTAATAAATGTTTTTACCTGTTCCTAAAAGATGACAGCATAAGATGGATATTTATTTGCTTAAACAGAAGGCTTTTTTCGGAGTTTATAGATTTTTCATTTTCCAAGATGTTGAAATGTAAAAAGTAAGTTTGTTTGTATTTTTATACCAATTATCCAAATAAATAAGTCATACTCTTAGCATGTAGACTTCTTTGAAATACGTACTTTTTTAAATTGTGAAATTATATGTTTCCACGAATAGGTATATATTTTTTCTAGCTATTTAGGGGACAGTTATTTATCTAAAGTCCTATTCAAGATGATTATGAAATGAATTGTTTTTAAGCCTCAAATACAATTATTCTTAGTTTATTATTACTATTATTTATAGTGATATTAGTCTCTATAAAGAAATAAATACATATTTTTAGTAATTCATAAAAATACTAATTATAGTATATTATATACAATTTAAAAGCTTATTTTATATAATTTAGACAAAACATATAGTTATGTATATTATACGATTTCAAATATTATGCATATTCGAATACTTAATATTTTTATATTTTAACAAATGAATATGAAAAAATTTTAGTATAATGTTTTTTAGTATTTTTCCAGCTTTTTTTGCAACATTTTAAAGTGATTGTACCAACAAATTTGAGAAAACAAAAATTCAGGCACAAATGGGTTAATCTCTTCAAAATAGTGGTCAGTGTTTACACATAAATGAGTATATAATAGGGGAGGGGGGCTGTATCAAGAGCGCCGGACTATCGGAGTACAAATTATTAAGTATTACGTCTTCTAATTTTAAATTGCAAAACTTAAATATAAAAAGCGGTTAAATTGTAATGAACTGCAAATACATAAACTCATATAAGATAGATGCACAATTTAAACCTTTCATGCAGTAAGTATTTTTAAATGGGTGAAAAACATATTTTGCACTTAAAACCGATTATAAGTGTATTATTAAGGTTAAATAACGATGAGCTTTTAAAAATCTTATATTTATTACAAAATTACAAAAACACTCTGATACATCTTTTACAAGTACTTACAAATATTATTAAAAGCAATTAAATAGTTTGTTTGTAATAATTTGAAATTTGAACACAGTAAAAAGAAAAAAAAGCAAGAAGTTGTGCTATGTTTCTGTTTAGATTAAAGAGCAGTAATTTTAAGAGAAAATCTTACATCTAAAGCAGAAAAAAAATCGCCAAAGGAGTATTTTACAATTGAATAATTTTAAGTGAAACTTTTCTGCTATCTCTTGCTGTATTTCACAAGCAATATTGAACTTCATGTAAAGTTTATATGTGATACAATGATGAAAATAAAATATGTACAATTCGCTAGGAAAAATTTTTTAGTCCTACCTCATATGAGGTTTTACATACGTAAGAACGTCAATGGCACATTCTAAATAATGCCAAGCGTGTTTATTTTTATCATTCTTTCTTCTATCTTTACAAAAAGTAAGTATTGGATTCGTGAAAATTTTCTAATTCCGGTTTTCGGTGGATTTACACGTTTTAGGGTTCAGAGATCCTCAAAAATATATTTTTACAAAATGTCTGCTGTGAGTCAGTCTGTGAGTCTGTCTGTCTGTGTGCTTTTCTGTATGTGACACAAACTTTGCGGGCGCTTTGTCTCAAGAACTAATCAACAAAATTTAATAAAACTTTAGATTTAGTTATTACCTGATATAAAACAATGCTGATTACTTTTTAGTGTAAATAGGCCAACAGGTATCGCTGCTATGCTGCATTTTTCACAATTTCCGCAATAGCTGTATCTTAAGAACTATTGCATTAATTTCATCAAACTTAAGATTCAGTTAATCCCTGATATAAATTGGTACTGATTAGTTTTTGGTGCAAATCGCCCAACAGGTGGCGATGATAGCGGAATTCTTTTTACGATTTCTGCAACAGCTCTATCTCAAAAACTGATGCACGGATTTTCATCAAACTTTAGATTCAGTTAGAAGCTCACATAAGTTGTTGCTGATTAGATTTTGGTGTAAATCACCTAATCGGCGGCGCTGCTATGCTGCATTTTTCAGGAAGTATCAACGTGTATGAAATAGAAGAAAGTTTTGGGATTGCCACATCCGACTAGTTTTTTTTATTATTATTATTACACAGATTTCATCATAAGTAGCAAATTCTGTTTGAAGTGCTTTACCATCTCATACTTTTCTGAAAAAGAAGGGAAGAAACATACTTAAATCTATATATATAAAAGAAAGTCTGGATTTTGTATTAATCAACGCGCAGCCAAAACTACTGAACCTAAAATCTTGAAAATTGGTGTAAAAATACTTCTTATGATATAGAGTGCCGCTAAGAAAGGATTTTCCAAAATTCTACCCCTAAGGGGGGTAAAAAAGAGAACGAACATTTAAAAAATTCCTTAAAAATCGGATTTTATAGTTATTTTTCAACTGATGACATATTTTGGTGTATTTTTGTATGCTGAATCGAATGGTACTAACTAAATTCTTTTAAGTCTAATAGTTCGTGAGATATTTCATATTTTTCAAATTTGGCGATGTCTTTGGTGCCAAAACCTCAAATTTTCGAGTGATAATTTCTAAAAATTCATCCGTTACTATAGCAACGGAAAAATTTAAATTGGGTAATTTTGTTGATCAATTATTCTTTTGTTTGAATAATTAAAACAGCTAAATGAGTTAGAAAAAATTACAAACGCCTTCGAAAACTAAAAATTTTTAAAAATTGGTACTTTTTCACGATATGACATTACAAAATCTATGCTATTGCGCCATTTATTTCAACCCTAACTGTGCAAACGATTTTTACTGCAAACCGTGCCAAAGATTTGCTATTTATTGAACGTGAATATTTTTTCAACTGATTTTATTTAAAAGACAAAGAAAAAAGGTTTAATAAGAAATAAATATTGTAAAAAGGAAATATTTAATTTAAATATGAAAGCAGTGTTTGTACTGCATAAAAAAAATTCCTTTCAAAGGTTTAAATTGAAAAAAAAAAATTTGCAATTTGTCATTTGCTCCTGGATAAAAAGAAAAAAATTGGTACTTTTATGTTAGCCGTGCACAAATCTCGCCAATAGCATTTTTAAACTCGCAAATACAAGCACTTACATTTTTACTCATCATCATCTACTGTATTTTTATTTCATTCCCATTCACTATAACTCAGGTTCTACTGGTTTTGTAGAACTTACTCTGTTAGTTAGGTAATTTGTTTAGAAGTGTTTTAATGTAAAAAATAGTTCTACGTTACTTAGTGATATCTGCGGGGATTTTAAAATTAGGTGAACCCGATTATGAAATATTAACTTTTATTTAAATTTCTACTGAATGGATTTTGATGCTATGCGGGAAAGTTCTCAGTGGTGTAGTAAAAAACTAGAGGATGTACTCTATATGCAGAGAGTATATACTAGAGAATATATATGCTATAGCTATGGAAGGCGTACAGAGTTTCTTAAACAATCCAGAGAGTATATAAACGTTAACTTACCCCTACATCCCTGAAGTTCTATAATCTGGTTAACGCGATTATGAAAGATATGTTTAAATTTAACTATGTATAATATATATGAAATATAAAGAGAAATTTATTTCCGACTGCTTAGAACTTGAATTCTGCTGAATAGATCTTGATGGGACCTACATTGTTAGATAATTTTTCAGAAAAGATTTTAGCATATCATATCGTTCTACGTCGCTTAGTTAAATAATTATGGGAGAAAATTCAAAATCAGATAAACACGGTTATGAAAGATTGGTTTTTTTTTAAAGATTGTGCTGAATGGATTTTGATGGGAATTAAACTGTTATTTAAATAATTTTTAGGGAATGTTTTAGTACATTTGCCAGTTTAAAAGATTTTGCTAAATGGATTTCGATGGAACTTGATCGGTTAGTTAATTTTTAGGGAATGTTTTAGTATAAAACACATATTGTTCCAGGTTGCTTGGATATAAAAATTTGGCTAAAAGTTCTAGAGCCAGGTGAACCCACTTATGAAAGATTAGCCTTTTTAATAGGCTCTATTGGACGGATTCTGATGAGAATTGCATTGATAAAATTTCAGAAGAAGGGTTTTAATATATTGGATTTTGTTCTATCGTACTTTACCAAATCCTACAGTAAAGGATCAACTAAACAAGTTGCTCCTTAACAGCTGAAATTTTGTCTGTGTCAATAGAAAATATAATAGCATAATAACGTCAATAGCGTTTGTAGCAATTCGGATGGGCATTCCAGATAAATGCCCATATTACTATCAAACGCATGATCAAATTCACAGATATATTTCGTTTGATTCAAGGTTTGTTTAGAAAAATGGCCCAGCGTAGCGGGCGAAGGCTGCTAGTATACTTATAAAAATGCATTAGCTTTTATCAGTATACTCTAAAGTTAAAATACGATATTGTACTTTAATAGATAAATTTAAAGAGAATTTTATTACAGTAAAATGTCCAAAATTAGTCCGATCATTGTCTAAAAGTGTGCCTCTTGTTACTTTCCAAATGCACAGCGTAATGGAAGCATTTGATGTATGCGTGTGTTTGTGTGAATGAACGAGATAGCTTATAAACTGCACTTCTCGATTGAACTCCAATTTGGCGAATGTGCTAAAAATCATAGTCGCCAGAACTGTATAGACTTTCGTACAAATCAGCCAAAGGGTTAGGTATTTAAACTGTTTTTAAACTATTTTTATATTATTTTGCGAGCAATTCTATAAAGAAAATGTTCCAGAGTATAATTGATAAATATTGCGGCGATGTATCCAAACATTAGTGGCTTATAGATAATATCTTCAATTTCGAAACTGGGGATCCAGTTTTTGAATCCAGCTGATTCCCTTCTAACCTTTTCACTGTATTAACATTATTATCTATCCCATTCTCATTATTAAAGTGTAAGCGTTTTTTAAGTTGTAGCACAAAACAAGAATTTTCAATATCTTAATTTGGTTAAATGTAAGTGCTATATAAGAATTCGGTTAATGGATTTGAATATTGGAATTTGGTGAGTGTGCGCAAGTAGGCAAGTATTAAAATTAAGAAAAGAAAAATAGAAAAAGAAGTCAACGGGTAAAGATACGACAGACAAAGAGAGAAATAAAAGGTTATAGAATTAAAGTTAAATAAAATGTCAAAATTCATGTGCAGTTCGGATAAAAAGGGAGAGAGGAAAAATTGTCATAGTGTTTGTAAATATTTCAACTTGAAAAAGTGTGCGCACATTGTGATAAGTTGAATAATATTATTAAAGAATTTGTTAATATTTGGTAAATGTTTTGTATATATTGGTTTAATTGCAGTATAGCATTTTTTATTTTATTTCTGTTATTAAGTATAAAAACTCTGCTGAAGTTCTGTATGATATGGGATATTGTTATCGGAGTAAATTATTCCGTTTTGTACTCTATTTAGGTATTGTATTTATAAGATAATGTCAGCGTAATGTTTATTTGTTCAAAATTATTTTAAACGAGGTTAAGGCCTCCCTTCGTTTCCGCGTTGGAAGAGTCAGTCAGACTAAGTTTTGGTCGGGAGGGTCTCGTTTTCAAAGGTTTTTTTTCCACTTGTTTGTGACTCGCAGTTGAATTTCCCTATCGGCAGGGATGTAAGCTAAAACCTTTTAGGTAGGCCGCCCATGAACATGTCAGAGTTTTATCTGAATCCACGCTATTCTATAAGATACTCGGAAAGTCCAATGAAGTCACTTTAGATTTTAAATTTTGTGGATATTCCTGTTACTCCTTGTCAAGCTTATGAAACACTTCCGTACTTCCCGACCGAGTATTTACAGTAAGAGGGAAAGTAAATGTGTTTTAACGCAGTATTTTTCAGTAATCGTTTGAAGAGAAGCACGTTACAGTTTTAGTTCAAATATATGATATTATTATGATACATCAAGGCACGTTTATGTTTACGGATTGCATGGTCGATATTTAAAAATTAGAGTATTTTTGTCACCTTTAAACTCTCCATAGCCTGTGAAGTACGTGTCCTCCTCAATTTGTCCTTCTCAAGATTTCTAAAGTGAAGAGCTGAGTGGAAGAACATGTTAAGTAAAAAAAAATTACATTTGAAGAAATTGGATGCGAAAGTTTTTGTTGTCAATTTTAATGATTTATTTTCGGTTTGATACCATGTGTTTAAAATATTAACAGGTGATGGTACTGAACTCTATCAAAAAAACTTATTCATATTTAATTTTTAAATATTAAAAAATATTAATATTTTTACATTATTAAATATTAAAATATTGAATATTAATGAATAATGTCTTAAATCTTCAAGGCTAGATAGAAATTTGGTATTTTAGATTTACCATGTGATAGAATGCATGGTAACGGCTTTGTCCAAAAGATAAAATAATTTTTAAGAAAATGTACCATAACATGTTCTTCCACTCAGCTGTTCAATTCGTTTCCTTCAAAACTCCAAATCAAATTGTTAACCAAAAGTAAATAATAAAAAATGAATGAATGAATGGAAGAAAACTAAGAAAGTTCTTACAATCTAATTTTCTACTTCCTCCTGAGCTGGCACTATATTTATTTATTTAATTTGAACAGGATTGCCACACAAGGTGTCTGTAAAATTCTACTAAAAAAGGAAAAATAGCAACTTGAAAAGCATCCGAAGAAACGACTGAATTTCCAAAGAATTAATTTTTGTTGTGGAAATTGCCTGACTTTTTAAAAAATGTCCCCAATTCAAAAAATATATATGAATGCTAGATTTAAGAAGGAAGACAGAATTAGGAACACATCTTCACAATTCCAAAATATGTGTTACTTTCGTTTTTTGTTTACTTAGATGTAAGGTAGATAAATTCTGCCGAGTTAGCATATCAGCTTCTTGTTTTAAGGAGTGGGCCTGCTTAAATTAATTTTTTTGACCATATTTAGCTTTAACTTAATCACCAAAACAACGAATTTTCTTTAGGGGAACGATATTTGAATAGTTTCTTCTATACATGCATATTGTGCTTAAAATATCAGTTTTCAGAATGTTAAAATATTTAGGAAAAATTATTGTTGAAAATAGAATTCCCAAAATGTTTACTACTTAATAAAATTCATTCAAAATATCGTAGGGATTCATTAAGAAATTTATGTATTTCCATCTGAATTATGTTTTATTTCCGGATTGCATTATACTACTAAAGATGCCTGCAATATATTGATCTTTCTGTCATAGGATTGAATGAAATTTTTTAAAATGCTATAGAAATCTTGCAGAAAACCTTTGCTTACATAGTACAAAGCAGATAAAAATTCTATACCTTATTTTTGAATAATAGAAAGATTATAAATAGAGAACAATAAGTTTCTTAACGAATGTCTCATGTTATTTACAAAAAAAGATTATTTGTATTTTATTTATTATTGGAAGACTCTATTAAGCATAAAGATGAATAAAAAGATAGCTATGTTCACAAAAATATGTTATAAGGAAACGCAGCGCTTGAAAGAGGCTAAGGGAAAAAAACAAAGCTGAAAAGATATTTCTTTAACAGAAATGTATATGAAGAAATATATATGTGTATATAGAGAGAGAGATGTAAAAAATGTTATTCGATGAATAAATTTTATATTTATTTCTACTAAAAATATACAGGACATATTTGAGATTTTAATATATACTTTTTAGCTCATAGATTTTATAATAAAAAGTAATTTTTGGATGTGATATATTGGATTTTCAAAGAAAACATTAAAAAAAGGAATTTAAAAAAAATCCAAAATTCTATTTTAATTTCATTGTTTGAACAAAAACGAATCTCTGAATTAGAATTGAGTATTCTTATTACGCCACATCATAAAATTAACAACAACAACAACAAAAATAAAAACGTTTGTACCCTTAAGTGTTCTATTTTGATGCAAAGATTTGAGAGCCTTTTTTTTTTTTTTTTTTTTTTTTTGTCTCTAACTTAAAAAAATGACTGACACGTAGTAATTCGAAATTCTAGGGTGGCTGATTTTTCCATAATTTCTCATTTATGAGTTTTTAAAAAGATTGTTTCTCACAAATTTATTTTAGTTTATGTAACCATTGTTACAATTCTCAAATGCTTAAAACTGCATTTCAATATTTGTCAGCATCAAATTCCTGCCCAAGCTCGCGAGATATCGCCAAATTTGGCGACAAAAAATAGGTCGTCATAAATGAAACCAACTTGGGATAGCTGACAAATTTTTCGAAATTCTCATTCAAATTCAGTGATGACGAAATTTGAAAATATTCTATAATTCGCTTCTACGCATTTTACTGTCGTATGTTTGAGTAAAACTAGCTTAATTCTAAAAACATGGAATAGGGAAGCTATACCTTTTCCTCGAGGTATAGACCAGAAGACGTTTTTGGTTTAAAGTAATTATGAAAATTTTAAAATTATGTTATTAATTCAAAAAAACGAATGATAATAATAATAATAATAATAATAATAATAATAATAAACAGCGCTAATTAGTGCTGTACAATCGCAATCCTAATAGGCAAACGGTATTGTTTTAAGTGGGAGCAAAGGCAAATTATCAACACAGAGGTAGTTAGCAATAAGTAATTTTAAGAAGTTTTTTAAAATAGTAATTGCTTATTTAAAAAAATGTATGAATAAAACTTATTCACTAATCGCTCCGTGACAATGTCACACTACAAAGGGTTGCCAGGCGGTACGTTTTTCACGCAAGTTTTATGTTCTTTAGTACCTTTTAGGGCTATCGTACGGTGAACGTTTAAATGTGTCCCGTACGACGATTTCTTCCGTTTTTCGACCACATCTTACTTTTGATAATTTAAAAAAAAATACTTTTTCAGTTTGCCTCAAAATTTTACCTTTTGCCGAAAATAAGTCATACACATGGACATCAAATATAAAAACGGCTTCTTCGGATCAAAAAATACAAAAATCTTGGGAGAGTTGTGTGATATTAACTGCGTATTCGCTGCAGCATTAGATCATCTGAAATTGACTTTATTATAGACTGTAATAAATATATACATTATAAAATTTTTAATTTAGTATATCTATATCTTACGTTTTAATAATTTGCTTCATTTATATCTCCCTTTATGCTTCACATATTAATCGTCGCGCGACACATTAACGGGCAATTTGACCGTATGTTAATAGAATAATGTAATTCAAGTATAGTTGGAGAATAAGGATTAAATCTATTAATTAATAACCTCTTTTTAAACAAATTCGTCATCGAAAACATTGCTGCAACATTCAGCATAGACATGTTATGTAAAAGGTCGATTGCGCGATAAAACAAAAACTAACTAGTACACTGTAAAAAAAAAATCTGTAAAGTTACTAAAGCTTTTCTAGGAAACTGGGATTCCTAGAATTTTTTATGTAACGGCAACATTAAAATTTCCTGTAACAGACGCTGTTACAGGAATTTTTGTTGTTGCCGTTACATAAAAAGTTGTAGGAATCCAAGTTTCCTAGAAAAACTTTAGTAACTTTACAGTTTTTTTTACAGTGTATCAATCAAAATCTTCTGATTATGCTCTAAAAATATTCTAATAATATATCTAAATAAATATCTAAATGATATTTTCGTTATTCTAATAATGATTAAATCGATTAATTAATAACCTCTTTTTAAACAAATTCGTCACCGAAACCATTGCTGCAACATTCAGTATAGCTTAGTATGGTATGAAAAAGGACGATAGCGCGATAAAACAAAAACAAACTAGTGTGAATCAAAATCTTTTATTATATTCTAATGATATTCAATAATATAGCTAAATAAATATCTAAATAATATTCTCGTTATTCTAATAATATTCTAATAATGATTAAATGGATTAATTAATAACCACTTTTTAAACAAATTTGTCACCGAAAACATTGCTGCAACATTCAGTATAGCTTAGTATGGTATGAAAAAAGACGATAGCGCGATAAAACAAAAACTTACAAGTATTAATCAAAACCTTCCGTTTTTTCCCGAGATAAATCTGGCAACACTTCGACAACATACACCATAAAAAATTTGTGGGTGATTGAACCACCTTTTGGTACTGCAGTATCTATAACCATGAGATGGTGAAATCTTGTCCCGACATTCTAGGTTATGTTTTAACCGGATCTCCAAATATTGGAACGAAATTTCACCATCCTATGGTTGCAGCGACTGCAGTACCAAAAGTGGATTCAACCCACTAATTTTTTTTTAAGTACGTAGATTAAAAAAAACACTTCTTAGGTCAAAACATGTTGCAGAAATAAAACACTTAAAATAATACGGCAAAAAGTTTTAAAATAATCCTTTGTCTTAAGATTACTAAAGCTAGGCAGCCAAACGTCTAAAAAAACCTCTAAAACACTGTAATTGGCAATCATCCAAAAGTGACCAAAAATAAAGTGTATGTATTATTAATTGAGATACAGTGTTGCAGTAGCATACAGGAAGTGACTGTGTATTCGTGTATCCTGAAATCACATGACAAAAAATTTGAGTTAATCAGCTATATGATAAATGTTTCTAGAGTAGGTCTTTTGCACTATGGGAATGATTTTCACAGTTAATTTGCACACACAAGTTCCGTATTTCTTGAAAAGGTTTCGGATACCTTTGACTCTTGCTTACAGATTTACTCAAAATTTCCACTATAGTAGACTTTTTTTTAGTACAGTTATGCCAATTTTAGTTCATACACTTCAATTTGGAGGCGTTCTAAATTTCTTACACTGTCGGGAATAACATCTTCCTAATGCTCGCTATAATAATCAAGATACATAAATGTCCACTGCGAAGCGTCGGTTGATTTTACAGGTATTTTTTGCATATGAGGTGTATTTAATCAACATTTGTGATTCTTACTTCGCTAAATATACGGCAGTTCATTTGGAAGAGTGACTGAAGGTTTCGCCCATATGCAGATCGACTATACAAATGTACATTTTCGAATGTCGGGCAACAAACGAATTCCTCAATGAAAGAGGGCCTGTTCTTTTGAAGCCATCTACTTATAAAACTTTTTTTTTTTTTTTTTTTTACATAAGAACAAAGCTGTTTTCCAGAAAGAGTACCCATCCACTAGTGTTCCATATGAAGCGAAACAAATGGAAACATGGAAAAACAACATCTAGTGAACACAGTGAGAGTGGGGCAACTTATCCTATTTCTTCATGGGTTTCTTTCTTAATTTTATTTATCAGTGTGGGAAAAGAATAACCTTGTCGTGTCTTTTGACATAGTCTGAAGTTTTTTGCCTGAATACTTTGTGTAAATTGATTAATTGTTTGTTGTTTTTAGGTGCGTTCGTAATTATATAAATACGTAGCACCTATAGTCGTCGTCTGTTCCGTCCGTCTGTCTATCCCTCTGCCCTCATATAAGAGCGCAAAGACTATCAATCGAATAGCTTGAAATTATATATAATCGTTGCAGAATTTTGTCGAGACATTTCAAATTTTATGAAAATCGAATCAAAACTTAAAAAAGATATTAATAAAAGTTTTCTTCATTCTATTAAATCCTATCATACGTAATTAATTCAATGATATGCCACGATACGTCATGATTCTAGATTGTCATGGTGATTACGCCCTATTTAAGATAGAGTCCTATTATTTCCGTATTACTGAATTTAATCTAGGAGAGACTAGGGAGGGTTGACCCATTTTTTACAAAATGATTTTTAATTTTTTAAATATTGAAGCTAGAATACAGTTTCATATACCATTTTATTCGTTATACGATCACTTATCAAAATAAATTTGCGACATAAGTTTACTACATAAGAAGCTTGAAAAATGATTGATTTTAAACATGATAAAATAATGGCTCAAGGCTCCCCACATATGGGAGCCTTGACCCACTTTATTTTATATTGAAATATTTGTTAAGGGAAATAAAATCAGTTTTAAACAAGTTGGAAATTGCTTGTCAAACGTGGCAAATGAGGTGCGCTCGTACTATAACTAGTTTTATAAATATTTTTGATCGCATATTGTACTGAATGTATAGTTTAGTGCACTTCAATAAGTGCATATCCATATGCATTTCATTCTGTTCGAAAGGCTGTAATATCGTTAAAATGCATTTGAAATATTTTTTCCCCATTGGCCGTCATGTAAACGGAAAACTTTTGACTGTCCCTGTCACTAAACTATACATCCGATTTTCATAAAATTTGAAATGACTCGACAAAATTTTGCAACAATTATATATTTAAAATTTCAGACCATTCGAAAAGCTGTAACATCATTAAAATGCATTTGCAAAAATTTATTCCCATTGGCCATAATGTAACGGAAAACTTTTGACTGTCCCTGTAATTAAACTATACATCCGATTTTCATAAAATTTGAAATGACACGACAAAATTTTGCAACAATTATATATTTAAAATTTCAGATCATTCGGTCGGGTAGTTTTTGCCCTGTTATATGCGGACAGACGGACAGACGTGACAGACTATAGGTGCTACGTATTTATATAATTATGAACGCACCTAAAAAATCAGAATAACGTCATGCTACACAGTTTAATTATTATAAAAAAATATTTCGAAAAATGTTATATACAAACAAACCTACTTGGACGGAATTCAAGGCACAGGAGAAAAATTCCATTTTAAACACCTACTATTTGTGACATTCGACCTGGCAACACTAGTTGCCACATAGTTTGGCTTTATCTCATTGTGTTCATGTTGGCAAATTTCTCTGCATATTTTCTTAAGCGGGCACAGGACCTTTAAACTTAAAAAAAAATGAGTTTTCAGTTTTTGCTTTATTCTGAATGTTTTAAAATTTCTCAACAATATGCAAAAAATCGCATTAAAAAATCTGCATTATTTTTTGAGTTATAATCAATTTTAGATGATGATTATAATAGAAGGTGCGTAGATATTGAAATTTTGAAAAGTGTTTTCTCAGGTTAGTAAATTTTGAGTTTGCGCGCAATGTTACTTTTAAACTATGTAAGCTACAGCTTAGACAAAATTAATCAATATGCGTTTCTTTACAGTCTACAGGCTAAAACAAAAAAAGATCTCATGTTTACGTTATTTATTTTTTTGCACTTGAAAAAATTGAAAAAAAAATTGAGATTATTGAACTTTTTTTTTTATTTTGTGCTAAAATTAAACTAAAAAAACTTTTTGCGTATATTTTGGTTTTAAGTTATAAGTAGGTATGTTATGATTCTATTTTGTTCTAAAATTGTTTTCTATATGCATAATTTAGAGTTTTATCATGCGCGCAGCACTTAATCGCGCATTAGTGAGATGAATTTTAAAATTTAAAATTTAAATATCAATTTTGTACATACAACATTTATTTTTCTGGATAATGTACTTAAGGTTATATACTTTAGGCAAGAAGGGGAGAAAAAGATCGTAATTGCATATTGTTTGTGTTTTGGTACTTTGCAGAAGGCGATGTTTTTGATTGTTCCGACAAACTCAAAGGTGCTGTGCCCCCTTAAAATGTTTTGATGAATGTTATGTTTGTTTTTTTTTTTTTTTTTCAGAAGAATGAATACCTAACATTTCTTAAGGTTGCTGCTTTTATCCTTTTTTAGTCTTTTACATTCTTTCTATTTACGTATTATGGTTACTATTTAAATTAAATAAAATTTCCTATCAACTTTCAAATTTATATTCATTAATTTTTTTTCTTTCTTCTATAGAAATGTTTTACATATTCATTTAATCAGTTTTAAACTTTTCCTTTCTATCACACCCATATTTTACTGTAGCTTGACAGAATAAATTTACATTATTTTAGAAATATAACCATTAATCCTTCATTATGTGCAGTTTGTAATAAAAAGATTTCCAAAAATGCTAAAGTAAGGAGTTTTGACCATCTGGTGAACCCTCCCCACATTGATTGGTCCAAACCTCCCCACATAGCTACTTTTTAAAGTATAGCGCGTAGTTATGTTTAACTTAATTTACTGTACAATCTTCATGCCTGGAAAGAAATCTCAATATTTCTACATTACTTAAATTAGCTACTTACTTAAATTTCTATGATATATTTTATCCGAGAAAATCTTACAAAATCTTTCCAATTTTGAAGCTGAAAACTCTTCATAATTTATTTTTCCACACCCGTTTCAGTTGTCTTCTTGAAACAAAGACTATTGTTTGACCAATATTCAGAAACTTTGGTTACCATCTATTGGCAAATCTCTGAAATTCTTTTAAATATGAAAACTGAAGGGTGGGTCAAGCCTCCCCTATGATCAAACACCCACCCCCCAGTCTCCCCTATATAACTTTAATGTATTTTGCATTCACGCATTTTTGCATAAGAGTCCAACAGCTATTGCACCAAGATCTAAATATTTATAAAAATAGTTATAGTATGAACGCACTTCATTTGCCAGGTTTGACGTACAGTTTCTGACTTACTTAACATTTATAACTGATTTTCTACGCGGTTGCAACAGGTTTTCGCTTACGACGCCTTTTTGATCTCATAATATGCTCATTCGCATATTTAAAGAAATGTCAAGAAAACTATTAAACACTTCGCTGGGATGTGCCCTACCCTGTGTCTTCACCAGATGCTGATCCGTCAGAATACCATTTGTTTCATTCATGTAGAGTGCTCTGTTCTGGACAGCAGATTCATTATTAGGACGGTATCAAATTTTGTCTTAATGGTAGGATTAAGCACTTACGTCTCTCCATACAGAATGTCCTTTATCTAGAGCGGTTCAAAGGGACCGTGGACATTTATTTGAGCAAAAATCGAGCCAAAAATCGAAAATAATTTTTGTGCGTATTATTATTCTCCAGTTTGTTCTGAGCCATTTGCGAAAAACCGCATGCAGATGCGATTATTTTTTGCAAAGTTACAAGAGCTTGAATATTGTACACAAACAATTTTTCGCCCCTTCAACACACAGGGTGGCTACAAATTAGTTGGGCAATTTAATAAGTTAAGAACTTCCGAACTATTAAATGAAATTAACTAGTTGAAAGTCAGATTAGTTGGAATATTGCCGAAGTTTATTCATAGATGGCATTAGGTGTCATAACTCACGCTATCGCTTAGAGAGCGGATGTGCTATTCAGTGGCCACCACGATCACAAGATCTTTCACCGGTTGATTTCGGTGTATGGGGTTTTGTAAAGCATCAAGTGTACAAGCCGCCACTTCCTGCATCCAGTTCGGAACTAAAATCAAGAATCTGCATTGATTTGATAGACGGAAACATGCTGGCAAATCTGTGGCAAAGAATAATTTACCGATGGGACATTTGCAGAGTCACGAAAGGAAGTCACATCGAACACTTATGATAATGGTAAACTTGAACTATCTTTCTGTCTTACAACAATATGTAGGGGAGATGGGGGATGAATGAGACATTTTCACAAAAATATTTTTTTTTATTTTTTTATTTAAGTTATTATCAATACTATATATCACATTTTATACATTTGACAACATATATGAACAATATTTATTCTAGATTATGATTTATTTAGAAAAATATTATGAAATAAAAAAGAAAGTTTCTCCATGTCCCAATCATCCCCACAGCAGGGATGTATGGGCACTAATAGGGATGGATGTGACACAAAGATTTTCCTCCCCGTATTTAATTTTACCAAATTAAAATTTATAATTATAACTTTATATGTAATTATATTTGTAATATAGTAAACTTCCGACTATCCGGCTCGCGACTATCCGTCCCTCCGTACTATCCGGCCTAGTAAAAAAAATGAGGAATGCAAAAAATTTTCGGAAAGCTCTTCTAATTCTTTACAACGCACTTTCGCATCCGTTCATTGATGAACTCACAAACGGAGACATCAATGCTGAATTTTTACCACGCAATGTGACGGCTATTTGTCAGCCGATGGACCAGGGCGTCCTTGAAATAATAAAGAAATGTCGCCGGCATCTTCTCCGTTCGTTGATATAAGCGATTGGTAATAATGAAGACTACATAACTACTTTGAAAAAGATTGACATTCTAGATGGCATAAGGTGAGGTGGGTGGCAGAAGAATGGGAAAAAATTCCAAACATAGAAATTGCAAAGTCTTGGAACATTTTTTGAACCATAAAGGTGGACATAAACCCATGTGGGAAACTGAAGTGGAAGATAAGAACGATAAGCTGATTTCGTTGCTGAAAATTATACCGGGCTCTGATGATGTCAAAGCAGAGGACATTATTGAATGGGTGGCAAACAACGAAGTTAATGAATTAGCTGGGAACAATATTGTAGGCATGGTGACCCATGGAGAAGTAACAGAAAAAAAGGACGATGGCAGGAAAAATCTCATCCCACATTCTGAAGGGTTTAAGACGATTGAGGCATCACTGCAGTGCTGTGTCAGCAGGAGGGAGAATCAACGCCAGCTGATAGCATCTGCTTGCGTAAATGGAGGAACATTGCGTCGCGGAAGAAGGTTAACAGAAAGAAGCAGCTATCTATCAAGGACTTTTTCAAAAACAAAAAACTGTAAGTTTGACTTTTTTATCTTATCCATAACTTTTCATATTTTTGCAACCATTTATAAATAAACAGTGAAAGAAGATTTACTCAATTTTTTTACAAATTAGGCTTACGTTTTCCGTTAAAGTTTTGAAATTGTATTTAGTGTATACATAAAATTTATCTTAAAATGTGTGTCATATGTCTTTAATATCATAGCGGGGAGGGCAGGAAGGGACTAAATATTTATAGAACTCCGGCTTATCCGGCTTTTTTGTTATCCGGCCTAACCTTTCGCCACATCAGGCCGGATAGTCGGGAGTCTACTGTATATGATTTTACAACACGAATCGATGTTTGTTTTTTTTCAATAACTTCTTTTATTGCAGTTTTAACTTTTAATGCAGACTTCGGCTATCAATCTGTTCTTTTTTCCCACTTATGAGACATTTTAGATTTAAAATGAAAGTGCAAAATGTCTTTTAAATATGGCATAGCTAATAATTTTCAATCATAACTTATTAATTAATATTAATTAAATGTATCTTAGAAACATGCAGAACGGAAATTATTGGGTCGAGCGGAAAGTCGTGTCGTGTTGGGAAAATCAATTCGTAACGAAAAATGCTGCCCGGTAATTATTAGACATTAGATATCGGAATCAATGTTTAATAATTAAATGATGGAATTTTCCGGTACGAATTAATTTTCCAACACGACACGACTTTCCGATGGACCCAATGTGTTAGAGTTGGCAGGGCTCCCAAATGGTCCGCCAACTGAATACCGATAAATTTTAACAGTAAATTTTATGGTAGTTTGTGCTAGAATTAACTTTCAAAGGTGATTTCGGGGCGGTTTGTAAGAAAAATCTAAAAAGAAAAATTTTCTAAAAAAATATTGGTATTCAGTTCGCGGACCATTTGGGAGCACTGGGTTGGGGATTTATTTGTGCAACATTTCAAAATTCAATGTAATTTCCCCCATTTGATCAATAAACATATACTATTTTTAACAATTTTATCTATTTTGATTAAGTTTTAGTACCAATTTTTTGATAATCCAATAATAATTGTTATAATACAATGAACAACACTAAGAAATTTTAAACAATAACAACTCATATAATACTATTTAATACTATTAATTAACGCAAATTATTAATTTACCAACCTATATAATACTATTTAGTTAATAAATAAAATTTTCAATATCGCTAAGGATGAATGAGAATGTCCCATTCATCCCTATTTGAAATGTCCCAATCATCCCCATGATGCATATATTCCATTCTCAGCCATTTTGCCTCAAAAATTATTTTGTTACAATGGTTACTATTCATTCATTTTAATTATCGATATTGAACCTTAAAATAAATAACTACAACATAACTTAATTTTTTATATTGTATAAGATATTTCAAACATTCAAATGTAAAAAAAAAAAAAAAAAAAAAAAAAAAAAAAAAAAAAAAAAATTACTTTTAAGCAGAGATTTTAGAAAATGCAACTTTGAAGGAAAATGGAAACAGCAATGTGGTCCTACTTTTGGTTCTGAAGCACACTATGGTAGAGCATTATATATGGGGATAGGAAGCAATTTAAAATAAATTTTTATTCCCTGAAATATTGAGAATGTCCCATCCATCCCTTGTCCCATTCATCCCCTAGCTTCCCTACTTTAATTTTTTTCCTATCAATATCATTCAATAAATCATTCTTTTTGCCCAACTAATTTGTAGACACCCGTTACTTTAAATCTTCTTTTCTCAAAACTGATTTTTCAAAGTTTTTCGATTTTTAAAATGCTCCACGCGTCTTAATTTTTTATAAAAATTCATGAAATTGATAAGGAAGAATTCTTATATTGCTTACAACAGAAACCGCGCATGCATTTTAAAATTCGACATCAATATGATGATTACATTTCATTTTTAACTTATTAAAAAAGGCAAAATTCTGATGAAAATCGATATGGAATTCAGAAAAAAAATCTCTAAAAAATTAACTATTCAAGGCATTAAAAAATCGATGCACATATTTCTTTGCAATAAAGTTTTAAATTGTAAAAAGCAAAATAGAGGAAATATCTCAAAAATTAAGACGCATGAAGCATTTTAAAATTTTATTTTTTTTTTCAA
This sequence comes from Maratus speciosus, assembly GCA_963932465.1. NCBI lineage: Eukaryota > Metazoa > Arthropoda > Arachnida > Araneae > Salticidae > Maratus > Maratus speciosus. The sequence continues at coordinate 304,787,082 of OZ010800.1, forward strand.
AAAATCGTAAAATTATAATAAGATTGGAAATTTCTTTTAAGGTGTTCTATATACTTACGGTGAAATGTATACAAAATTTCAGATCTCTATGATGACAATTAAAAAAAAAAAAAATACGTTCACCGTCCCCTTAGGCCAATATCCAAATTTTGCTTAATGGCTGGATTAACCACTTATTTCACTTCATGCAGAATGTCCTTTTTCAAGAGTAGTTTAATTCTTATGAAGGAATAAAAAATTGCCTGTGTTACATGATTGCATAAAAACGAACAGACATCTTTCATTGCAGAACTCATTTGCTTTTTGACATATTGGCGAATCTTGTAACTTCTGATGTAAATTACTTTGAATAATTTTTTCTTTAATTTTTGATAACAGACAAGTGCTTTATTGATACACCTAATAAATAATTTAGTATATAATTTAGTATTTCAATAATCAAACAGTATGCAACAATGCAATGTTCCTAGTCATTCAAGCATATTCTGGATGAATAAGCAATGCTTGAATGACTTCAGATTTTCTCGTGAATTCATGAACGAAACTAGTTTGGCATTTTAAATTTCTATTTTTTAAAATTGCTAATAAAACATTTTTTGCTTTTGCTTATGGTAATTGCAAATGTAGTTATGGTTGTTTGACCTTCACATGCTGTTATTCCCAAACTCCTGGTTTATTTCATCTTTATATTTATTAAATATTAAATTGCAATGATCGGTTGTCCTTTTTTTAATACTCTACTTGCACAATAAATTCCTTTTTACCAAATTAGTATTTATCATTTTCTCAAAATAAAACGAAAATAATCTAGTATTTTTTTTCTTTCAATGTAGTGTTATCTTCTTGATATATTGTGTGATTAGAAACTCACGCAAACATTTGAAAAGAGATATATTATCTTATACGAAACTTTATGCAGGTTAAAAATACGAAAAAACTCAGCATCATTATTTGAAAGAAAAATAGAATAAAGTATAATGGAACTCAATTGCAAAATTTATTTATAAAAAGGATCTTACTAAGATTTTTAACACGATTTCTCATACGTAAACAATTTACCTGATAAGATGGAAGTAAAATTGGAATGGAAGGAAAAAGACTTGCGTGACATTACATCCTTGTTATGCTACAATTTCACGGATAAAAAGTAAACAATAAGACATTTTTAAAGCGTGATTACAATGTTATTCATCAGGCAATTTGTTTATTCCTTTTTAAGCATATGGTTATGGTCTGAAAACGTCAGCATAGACACTTACAATTTTCAAAAATAATTTCCCTTTCGCTACATTTCTCATACAGGTTTTATCTCTTTGTATAACGAAATGTTTGAAACAGTAAAAAGGTGAGAAAAACCACGCGCCTAGAACAATGAAACACTTTCCAACACATTCAAAATAGTGTAAAAAACCACATTTTAATAAGGTGAAAATTTTGTCTTAGTAACAAAGTTGGAAAATAGGCCGAGAGGCGGCTCCACCAACCATCAGCTCATCGAGTTTATGGTGGTAATTCCACGAATTCTTCTTTTCAGGATAGTATGTTACACTGGTCATCAAAATTAGAGAATAATGAGAAAAAATATGCTCACCAAGTTAATGTTGCAACCAATTCCCAATGCTGCAATTATTTATGTTAATTAAATACTATTGAATACAAAATTGCACTTCCGCGCATACGTTAGCGTTGGAAATATGCAAATTAGGTGATTGACAATGTGGTGCGCAATATACGTATGTTAGAATTCTGGTGTGTAGTGTTGTTTAAAGTGAATGTGGTATCTGAGAGTAATCATTATTCATTAGTTATGGCTCAAAGGCCTCATTTAAGTGAAGGTCAACAGTGGCGAGTAATTGGAAGAATCGAGGGAGGTCAAACACGAATGGAGGTCGCCCAGGATTTGAATATCCCTCAAACTGTCATATCAAGAGTTTCGAGCCGCTTTTTAAGCACTGGATCCGTTGATAGACAGTCTGGTTAAGGGAGACCAAGAGCATCCGAACATCCTGCATCCGAAGACCGTTTTCTGTCATTGTCGGCTCGAAGAAGCCCCGAAGAGACTACAAGAGATTGGGTTTCAGACCTTCAGGCTGTCACAGGAACTCGAATTAGCTGTTCTACTGCTGCACGAAGGTTTAATAATGGTGGGCTGAATGCGAGAAAACCAATACTTTATGTTCCACTCACTCCAGCTTCTAAAGGTTCCGTTTAAACTGTTGCCGTCGTCATGTTCAATGCAGCCAAGAAGACTGGGCTCGAGAATTGTTTACTGACAAGTCCAGATACACTCTGAAAACTGATTCTAAATGTGTTTTGATCTGGAGAGAGGAAGGATCAAGCTGTTTGCCTTCCCGTGTCCGTGAAATATCCCGTTCGAGCCCAGTCTTCTTGGCTCCATTGAACATGACGACAGCAACAGTTTAAAATAACCCCTTTACAAAATGGAGTGAGTGGGACACAAACTATTAGTTTTCTCGCATACAGTCTACCCTCATTAAGCCTTCTTGAAACAGTAGAACGACTAATTCGAGATTCTGTGGCAGTCTGAAGGTCTGAAACCAAGTCTCTTGCAGTCGCTTCGCGGTTTCTTCGAGCCGGCAATTGCAGAAAACTGTCTTCGGATGCAGTTGTTGCTCTTGGTCTCCCTTGATCATGCTGTCCTGTCTATCTACTGATCTAGTGCTTAAAAAGCAGCATGAAGCTCTTGATATGACACTCTGAGGGATATTCAAATCTTGGGTGAACTCCATTTGTGTTTGACCTCCCTCGATTCTACCAATAATTCGCCCCTTTTGACCTTCACTTAAATGATGCCTTTGAGCCATAACTAATGAATATTGATCACTCTTAGACACCGCATTCATTTTAAACAAAAATACAGACAAGAATTCCAACAAAGGTCTATTGCACACTGCATTGACAATCACCTAATTTGCACAGATCCGACGCTAACGTATGCGTGGGAGTGAAATTTTGTATATTCAATAGTATTTAATTATCATAAATAATTGCAGCATTGGGCATTAGTTGCAATATTAAGTTATTGAGCAAAATTTTACTCATTATCCTTTAATTTTGATGACCAGTGTGTAGGTAAATTTCTACATATACTGCATAGTTTGCAAAAATTTTGTTCATTTAGTAAAAGCATAACACAGTTGAAAATTCCACTTCAGCAATTTCCATGAATAAGTGGAAATGTTCTTGTTATTTATCTTTCATAAATAAAATAAAATAATTTATCTCAAAAGATTTTTTATACGATTTTTTAGTATTGGAATTCACAAAAACAGATTATCATTTATTTTACCTAAAGGTTATTTGTGTAATTTCAAACTTTTTTTTAAATTATCTAAAGAAAAATTCAAGAACGCACCTGAATGAGAAAATAAAATCTCTTTATTATTTAAGAATGGCAACTATTTCAAAAATTTCTTTCAGACGACATTTCCCATTTTAAAATGTGATATTCTGAAAGTATAAATAAGATCTTCGGAATTTCAGTATTCTCCTTAACAATTTCGTAGAAAAAGAAATAGAAATCATAAAACAAAGTATGCACCAAAATTTTTAATTTATGATTGTAAAGTTTATGAAATGAAATGTATCTTTACAATTACAGAAATATATAAATCTGTATTCCACCGGTTAGCGCTCAAAATTTAGTTTAAAAACTCAGATGTGTGTCTATAGAAACCAAAAAACGACACCGGTAAGACTAGAATCAGTATAAGAAGTAAATTGACTAATTTTAAAAAAGATGTATTGTTTTATATTTATTTTGCATTATTTATATGTATGTTATTTACAATTTTATACTTTCTTTTAAGAGACTACTTCAGTCAGGCGAAAAGACCCGCTCTCTAATGCTAATCCTATGGAAGAAGCTTATAAAGATATCTCCTTTGCATTTCAATATTTTTAAAGGATTTTTTTTTTTTTTTTTTTTTTTTTTTTTTTTTTTTTTTTTTTGTATAGCTGAGGTCAATTATTACAAAGGCCATTTTTACTTTTTCAATTTTGTTTAGAGGTACTTTTAATGAGAACACTTTCATTTTCGGAACCGGTACCGAAAGTGATCCTCACAAAAAATCTGCAATTAAAATCGAAAAAAAAGTGGCCTTTGTATAGATCGACCTCAGCTATCTAATTTAAAAAATCATTTAAAAATATTGAAGTGCAAAAGACATATGTTTAATAATGTCTTCCATAGGATTAGCATTAGCGAGCGGGTCTTTTCGCGTGACGGAAGTATCCACTTAAGTTATTTAAAGGAATACACTCTGAAAACTTTTCTTATTGTAATTTTTAACGCTTATTTAAAGAAGCAATCACGGCTGCCGACAAAACGAAAAACGAAGTGAAGGTCGTTTACACTTTATGAAAGCTATTTTCATAGTTTATTTCTATTGCATAAATGTCATGTTCTTTATGACAATTTAGCTCTTATTGGATAGCTAGAGTTCTTAACTATAGCTATGATTCGAAAATTTCATGATAGTAGAATTTCCCTTAACACAGACATGTCAGATTTCTTCCAGACCTCTTGGTCGACTTTTCAAAGTGTTTGACAACGTTTGTGAATGGTGTGTTACGAAAGCTCTCCTAAACAAACATCTTGCTGTTGCTAAATTGAAATTGCGGAACATTGAAGGGAGCATGGGATTATTTAAACCCTCGCCTGTGAAATATATTTGAGAAAAACGTGCCAAAAATGGAATTTTTCTTTCTTTAATTTTGTTCTGAACTGCAAAATTACAAAAATCCGACAAATGGCGCGAAACTGGCGAAATTTTAGCGGGAAAGTATCGTCATCTATTGGGAAAATGGTAAATTACATATTATGCATTGGACGAACTGAGTTCGGGCTTCACGGAATTGAAACACTGATTTTTCTCTTCCCTGAATCAACTCGAGCATTCCAAAATTGGCGTATTTGCGTTTCCCGAACTGAGTTCGGGCGTTACAGGCAATGGGTTAAAAGACGTTAACAAAAAAAGAATATTTTTTTATCAACCAATAACAGAAAAATACCTAAAGAAATGTATTCATGAAAGTAAAGAAAAGTTTCCAAATGGATTCATGATTGCTGCTGGATTTTGCTATGAAGAGAATTTAAAGCTAAAAATGCATCAAGTAATACTAAAATAAATTTATTCTTTTAGAAGCAAACTATCATAACTATAATAAAAAGACAAATGCCTTTTTAATCTATAGTCCAGGCAATAGGGAATTTTACCTGGCAAAATTAATGGTAGTTCTGGAAATCGGCATTCTTTATGTTTTTTGGGTCGCTGAATCCGAATTTATAACTTCCCACCAAAATTTCCCCCGGCAACCCCCCCCCCCCCTCAATATGGTAAAATGCCTCCAAAAAAAGTTTTTATTTAAAAAAATCATTTTTTTTTATTGTTTTAAGGAAAAAGTATCTAGAAATTCAGAAAGTAGACAAAATTTGCAATAAATAAGATATATGACATTATGACGAAGAATGAATGGAGAGGGGGACCTGCCTCGGAACATGCGCCGCGGTGGTGCGTGGACTAAGTTGCGCAATTGCACTTAACCACTCACATCGTTTACATTCGCCCTCCCTTCTCCCCTCCGAACTTTCCCTATAAGGTTTACTTTAAGCTTTTTGGGTCGCTGAATCCGAATTTTTAACTTCCCCCCCAAATCCCCCCCCCCGCAACCCGCCAAAATAGTTGTTTTTAAATTAATTTTTTTATCGTTTTAGGGAAAATGTATGTAGAAATTCAGAAACTACACAAAATTTGCACCAAATAGGATATGTGACATTATCACATAGGATAAACGGGGAGAGAGGGGCTGCACGTTAGTTTTTGTTAAAGTGTTTACTTTAAGTGCTTAACTTTAAGTGCTTAGTTAAAGTGCTTACTTTAAGTTTTTAAGTGCTTACTTTAAGTGCTTAGTTAAAGTGCTTACTTTAAGTTTTTTGGGTCGCTGAATCCGAATTTTTAACTTCCCCCCAAAATCCCCCTCCCCGCAACCCGCCAAAATAGTTGTTTTTAAATTAATTTTTTTATCGTTGTAGGGAAAATGTATGTCGAAATTCAGAAACTACACAAAATTTGCACCAAATAGGATATGTGACATTATCACATAGGATAAACAGGGAGAGAGGTGCTGCCTCGGAACATTCCCCGTGCGCTGTTCTCAAAAACCAAATTTTTCAAAAAAATATTTTTTTTCTGGGGGGGGGGGGGTATTGCCGGGTGAAATTGTTTGTGGGAAGTTACAAATTCGGATTCAGCGACCCAAAAAACATAAGGTGAGTTGAAATCCAGAACTAACATTAATTTTGCCAGGTAAAATCCCCAATTGCCTGGACTTGGACAACTTAATGCACGTAGCGCCGCAGTGTATATTCAGAGGCTGCCCTCCCCCTCACCGTTCATCCTATGTCATAATGTCATATATCCTATTTGTTACAAATTTCGTCTACTTTCTGAATATCTACATACTTTTCCCCTAAAATAAAAAAACCCTTAATTTAAACACAACATTTTTTTTGGGGGGGAGGGGGGTTGCGGGGGGGAATTATGGGGGGAAGTTAAAAATTCGGTTTCGGCGACCCAAAAAACTTAAAGTAAACCTTATAGGGAAAGCGAAACAGCACCGAAAACTGGCGATATGAAGCAATGAAAATAATAAAACTTTGTAAAAAATCACCATAAAATTAAAACAAAACACAGGACGCGTTTCGAGCTAAAAACATAACAGCTCGTCATCAGCTAAGCATACACGTGTCCGAAAACGAACAAGTTCAAAAATGAACTGAAGAAAAAGAATGTTGCGAAGAATGCGACAGATGGCGCTACCTGATAGAGGGATATGCAAAAGGGAAATGTGTTGAAAAAAGATAGAAGAGAAAATGAAATGGAAAAAATGGAAATAAAAGAAAAAATAAAAATAAAAGAAGTAAATTAAAAATATAAATAAAATAATAAATAAAGAACTATAAAAGAACAAGAAAAAAATCCAAATTATTATTATTATTATTATTTTTATTTTTATTTTTTATTTTTATTTTTTTTTTTTTTTACAAAATAAAAAGAAAAGAAACAAGAGAAAAGGGAAAAGAATTACAAAATTAATTTCCACGCTGGAGATATGAAAGGAGATGATGGGAGATCATTGACAAGATTAGCAGAATTTTTAGAAATAAAATATGCTTCATGAAAATCCAAGTGAGAGGGAGAGGCAGGGGAAGAAATAATTTTGGCCATGGAGAAATTGAAACAATGACTGGAAGACCAACAGTGAGAAGCAATCGAAGATTTAGAGATTTCTTGATTTGCAATATATCTCTGATGCTCGCCTAATCTGAATTTTAAAGCTCTCTTTGTTTGACCAATATAACCTAAATTGCAAGAGCAAGGAATGAAATAAACACCCCACCGGTTCTCAGTAGGAACAGGATCTTTTAGAGAAGAGAATTTAATTTTATTCATAGGTTTGAAGATAACTTTAAAGTTAAAACGAAAAAGTATTTTAGCAATTTTGAAACACAGAAGAGAATAAAAGGGCAGAACTATTATAGAATTAAAATTAGGAGGATTATTTGAATCAGAAAAAGGACGTTTAGGCTTATTAAATTTATACAAAGCTTTATCAATTAAAGAGGGATTATAACCACGAGCAAGGGCAAGAGATTTCAGATAATTAATTTCATTATTCAGAGCAGAAGAGTCAGAACAAATGCGTAACGCCCTAAAAACAAAAGTATAAAAGGACGCCACTTTTTGTTGAGGAGGATGATTTGAAAGGGCATGAGGGGGAAGGGAGACAGCGAAAGGTTTTCTATAAACGGAGGTAGAGAACCGATCTGGGAGTTTTGAAACCAAGACGTCAAGGAAAGGAAGAGAATTGTTCTCTTCGACTTCGAGAGTAAATTGAATACAAGGATCAACAGAATTAACAAGAGAAAGGAGATTAGAAAGATCAAGGTCAGATGGAATTAAAATGAAAGTGTCATCAACATACCTAAACCAGAAAGGAAATTTATATAAACTGAAGAGTTTTTCTTCAACAAAATGCATATAAATATCACATAAAAGAGGAGACAATGGATTACCCATGGCCAGACCCTCAGTTTGAGAATAGAAAGAATTGTTAAACTGAAAAGCAGTTTGCCTGACACAAATACTAACTAAATGCAGGATTTCATCAATCTCAATGGAAGAGTAATGAAATTCGCGCAACCTTCTTTCCAAACAATCAATTGCCCCTTGAACAGGCACGTTAGTGAAAAGGGATTTAACATCTAAGGAAACCATTATATAATTGCAAGGAGAAAGGCGTTTAATTTTATCAACAAAGTCAAAAGAGTTTTTCACGGTATGAAAGTTAGTGGAAGATAAAGGAGCGAGTAACTTAGAAAGGAACTTGGCAAGTTTATAAGAAGCAGTACCAATATTGGAAACGATAGGGCGAAAGGAAAGAGTAGGTTTATGGACCTTAGGAAGAGCATAGAAACGAGCACAATTAGCGATAGTAGGGGTGACCAAACGTTTAGTGTTATGATTAAGAAAGACAGAATTTTTAATGACATGCTTGATGTCAGATAAATGCTTAGTAGAAGGATCCTTTTTTAATTTGGAATATGGACGAGAGTTTAACATAGATTCAACGTATCTCCAGCGTGGAAATTAATTTTGTAATTCTTTTCCCTTTTCTCTTGTTTCTTTTCTTTTTATTTTGTAAAAAAAAAAAAAAATAAAAAAAAAAAAAAAAAAATAATAATAATAATAATAATAATAATTTGGATTTTTTTCTTGTTCTTTTATAGTTCTTTATTTATTATTTTATTTATATTTTTAATTTACTTCTTTTATTTTTATTTTTTCTTTTATTTCCATTTTTTCCATTTCATTTTCTCTTCTATCTTTTTTCAACACATTTCCCTTTTGCATATCCCTCTATCAGGTAGCGCCATCTGTCGCATTCTTCGCAACATTCTTTTTCTTCAGTTCATTTTTGAACTTGTTCGTTTTCGGACACGTGTATGCTTAGCTGATGACGAGCTGTTATGTTTTTAGCTCGAAACGCGTCCTGTGTTTTGTTTTAATTTTATGGTGATTTTTTACAAAGTTTTATTATTTTCATTGCTTATAGGGAAAGTTCGGAGAGGAGACGGGAGGGCGAATGTAACCGATGTGAGTGGTTAAGTGGAATTGCGCAACTTAGTCCACGCAGCAGCACAGCGCATGTTCCGAGGCAGATCCCCCCTCCCCATTCATCCTACGTCATAATGTCATATATCTTATTTGTTGCAAAGTTTGTCTAATTTCTGAATTTCTATATACTTTTTCCCTAAAACAATTTAAAAAAAAAATTGATTTTTTTAATAAAAACCTTTTTGGGGGGCATATTACCAAAATTTGGGGGGGGGGGGGTTGCCAGGGAAATTTTGGTGGGAAGTTAACAATTCGGATTCAGCGACCCAAAAAACATACAGTAAGCCTTTTTCCAGAACTACCATGAATTTTCCTTGGTAGAGCCTCTATACGATCTCTATTGCCTGGACTACTAGGAATATATAATATAACCACGAACTAAAATAAACAGTAAATGCTTCCAAGTTATCCACGATTTCGAAAAGCGCTTTTTATCTTTAGAAACCTCAGAAATCAATATATTTTCCCGATTTAAAGAATAAATTATAGGAACAAAGTTTCTTTCGCTGCCACTGATTTTCAGAAATGTTTCCGAGTTGTTTTCATAGTGTGCAAATCAGTTTTTTGGATGCTTTTGATTTAATGTTCATGTTCAACAAACATGATAAATTACAGGTAAACTATGGTAGGGCGAAGCCCCAAATATTTTTATGTTGAAGAATTATCGGTGATGAATCAGGCCGGTTCGTATATATCTAGTACACAACATTCTTCGCAAAACCCATTATTGAGTTCCAATCCTGTATGATAATAAAAATGGAAAATGTTCACATTTTTAAGATGATTTTTTTTTTTTTTTTTTTTTTTTTTTTTTTTTTTTCGATGAAAGCAGTTTAGCAGGGGCGGTCCATCGAAACAGCAATAGGTGTTTACAGCAGGAGAGTTGCGAGCAAAATGATAAAATTTCAAAACATTCCACGCCAACATCTTTCGAAATCAAAGCCTATTTGAGAATCAAACGAACGCCAAAAATTAGCCACCAACGGAAATGCTGTGGGGAGGTTTAAATTACTGGCGAGAACATAGGATCAGGACTATATCGCCAAATTATCATCTAGTTACCACATAACTGCATGAAATATCTAAGTCAAATTTATCGAATGAGATGGGAAATTACTATTATAAATCTTGTTAATTTTAAGTACGTTACAGACCTGCAAAATGGAAAATAGCGTAACAAAAACGATTCAATCTATTTAATTTTTTATTACTTATTTCTGCGTTAATGAAAAGAGAATTTACTGCCCTTGAATAAACATGATAAAATGTATTTGGTCATGAGAAAGAAAGAAGTTACTTTTAAAGGATTAAACTGTTATGAACTTTTTGAATAAAAAGGAAAAAAAAGGGATAAAATTTAATTGAAATATTACATTAAAAGAACATTATTATGCTTCATCATATAAAAAATATAAATTTACTGCATTAACATTAAAATCAATACTATTTTGTCACTGTTACATGTAAATATTCAGATACACAGCTGTAAATGCTTAATTAAGAACAAGTACATCTTAAAATCCGATATTCCAGTTTGAGAGAACTTATTAGTACGCTATAAAATCTACTCGGAAATATTTTCGAAAATCTGTGGCAGCGAAAGGAAACTTTGCTTTGAGAAATGCTTCTTTAAACCACGAAAATATATTGGTTTCTGAGTTTTCTAAAGATATAGAAAGCTTTTCTGAGTCATGGGTATGTCGAATGAGGTTATTGTTTATTTTCGTTTGTGGTTATATTTATTTTAGTAGACAGAGAAACATTTCTCTTTTTTTACAGTGAAGAAAAGACCTGGATAATTTCGAGCTATGTACAAACCGTCCTGGCACACTTTTAAGTCCATATCCCATATTTAACGAAGTAAGAATTACAAATGGTAATAGTATATATCCCATTTGAAGAAAGATCCGGAAAATCACCTGACGCTTCCCGTGTGCGCTTATGTGCATTTGTCTTTACTTGTTAAAGCAAACGTTAGGAAAACGCAATAAATGAATATTGAAAGGACTTTTAGAAGGCTTCTCAAGAGCAGTAAGAGAAAACTGACATGCCTGTATTAAGAAAAAAAAAATTACTATCATGGAAATTTTAAGCCAAAGCTACATTATGTAAGAAAAAAAAGAAGAAGAAGCGCTTAGACAATAAAGATGGTTAGTGACACAATCATAAATTTTGAAAAAATGAGCTATAAAGTTCTAACTATCTGTTTGAGTTTATTTTCAAATGCCTCCTTTATCAATTAAAATCGCTGAGAGTATTAGTTTTTTCAGATAGTAATTTAACAGATATTAGAGGATCATCTTTAATCATATATTAACTCAACTTTTTGTTATTTTGTCACATAACACCTTTATCATAAGAGCCCTTCAAATGTTTCCTGATCTACCTAAAATATGATATAACCGAGAACGAAAATATTTACTAACCCCTTTCGAGTCACCCATGAATCCGCAAAGCATTTATTTTTCATTAGAAACCTAAAAAATTATTATATTTTTTGTGATTTAAAGAATAATTTATAAAAATACAGTTTCTTTTGCCGCCACTTATTTTTGGAATCTCTTCCGAGAAGTTTTTATAATTTATTAATAAGTTTTTCAAATAGAAATATTGGTTTTTAGGATGATATCAATTTTCAATTAAACATTTTCAGCTGTGTATATTGAATTTATGCAACGAAGAGTCACAAAATAAAATTAATTTTAATGTTAATGCTGTCAATTTATCGTGTTCGTCTGTAAAACATGGTGTTGGCGATTAAAATTTTTATTTAAAAATTGATAGCATCCGATAAACCTATATTCCGAGTTGGAGAAACTGATTAGTATACTATAATAACTACTTCTAAAATTTTCGAAAATGAGTTGCAACAAAAGAAACTTTGTTTTTTAGCCCCCGTATGGTATGCTATTTATTTCTCCCAGCTTATTTTGTGTAGTCTCCAAAAAATAACGTTACCTTACAGAAGCCAGCCGTAAAACAAAGCAGTACGATTAAATACTCTATAGCAATTTTTTTAACTTCTAAGCATCGCACATTTTCAATTTTTATACCGTCGTATTCGGAAAAAAGTACTTTTTAATGCAATTTGTTTAAAAACTGCATCTCCATTTATTTTTGAAATATTAATTTATTTTGTAGTTTTTACAGCCATTTGCTTAATATTGGCAACGGAAGAACTCCATTTCTGTAGAATGTAAAAGAAAAATAGCAATGATATCTTTTTATTGCCATTTTCCGATAAAAACTAAAAAGAAACTAATTAAAATACGTGCTATTTTGAAAAAATATAAATGAAGAATTTCTGATAAAACATAGAAACTACATTTAATTTTTAAATATCAATATTTATATTAGAAACAAATGAAGGCATATGAATCATGATAGCACATTTTTTTTGGTCGAGTTCCTTGAATGACGAAATTTCTTTTTTTTGGACTTGTGTATTATTCAGCTATAGTGAGGTCATATGCGTACTTTACTGTAGATGTTGTTTAAGACTGGATCGCAAATGAGGAATTCTTCAGCGGACGCGGATGACGTCATTTTATATAAAATAAAAGCGTGTGTTTAAGTCTTAAAGCTGAAATATGTTTTGTACTACAGTAGAGTCCCGATTATCCGAGTCCCACTTAACCGAGTTATTTTCTTCTGATGGACTGATGGCTTCCATTATTATGAAACTGCTATTATAAATGAAGTGTTATATAAAGATGAAAGAGCAGCCGTATTAGAACTCTGATTTTCGGGTCAGAATGGGAGGGGGGGGGGGGAATGGCCATAATTTTTTTTTTTCAAAAAAAATTATGGCCATTTTTTTTCCCATTCTGACCAGAAAATCAGAGTTCTAACTTTTTAGGACTGCTCTTTCATCTTCACATAACACTTCATATATAATAGCAGTTTCATAATAATGGAAGCCATCAGTCCATCAGAAGAAAAATATCCATTCCAACGGTATAAGTTCGATTATCACGAGTAATCGTGACTCTACTCTATCTATATTTATATACATATATTTTTTTTCATCGGGAGCGACACTAAATTCTGAAAAAGCAGAATTCCTGTTTTCTAGTTTTAAATTCATTTTAAATAGCAAAAATAACTTTTTTTCTCAGTTTCCTAAAAATTAAGAACGCTTTTTAAAATCTTGTGTAACTCAGAATGGTTATTGTATATTTTCGTTCATGGTTATATTACATTTTTCTTAGTCTAAGATGCATCTGTAATTGTTTTACAATGTATAAACAGAATATCTTAAAGAGTCAAAATGTTGCCAGAAGTATGGAATTTATGCGTAAAAATTAACAGAAATATTGTTACATTATGTGTGAATGACCTTTTATGTTCCATTGGTGAGACATATTCTGAGATATTTAATCTCTGAGATTCTTTTATCTTAGAAGAACTATTGAATGTTCCAAAACAATTTACAAGATTAAATAAATAACACAATAAAGAAAATAAATGAATTTTTTGGTACTTCTATAATATGTTTGTGCCTTTGAAATCAAGTAATATAACTTAAGATATTAGAAGAATAACATAATAGAAAATAAAAATATAAGGTTATGTTTTAATATATTTCTGTTTATTCTTATTATTATTGTCTTAAAACATTTTTTCAGGCCCATAAAAACTTGAGTAATGTTCAGGTGTAGGAAGTATCAGCGGGAATGTGCTGGAATTAAATATATATATATGTGTAGGATTTAGTCTGAAAATTACTTGGATTCACTTGGCTTATAACTACACATAAATGCATCTATTAGCTTATCAATTTTATAGGGCATTTATTATTCACTCGAACAAATAATATGCTTAGTTGATCACAAAAGTTCATCCACATCAATAATGTAATACATTTGTAAACATAAATACTGCAATTCACTTAGAATTCTTGCTCAAGTCTTTTATTTGGCATTTAACGAATCTTCAACCTTCGTGTTGAGATAAAAACTATGAAACTTCTAAACATAAACGTCTTTTGATCTTTTTTATTTTTCTATCAAACCGTTGCCACACATTTTTTTTAGCTTTTTTCTACTTTCCTAGTGTTGTACTTTTTATTTCATATAAGATTGCATATTCATTAAATAAATCCTTGAGTTAGTCAAGTTGCATTGTTGAGAATATTTACAGTCCCACATTCTGTCTTCCTGACAGTCCGGTGACCCAACGGAACTTGCTTTCAAATCATCTCATTCACATGGTTAGATACTTAGGCTTTGAATTTCACATTTGTAATGGTTTCAATTTACACACATATTATTGTACAACGAACACTACATAAAATGACCTATCACATAATGCACAACATTTAATTCATTGGATACTTCCTTTGCGAAAAGAATTATACTCACCTCTAACTTCTCTATTTGCATCCACATTGAAAATGAAAGAACTATTACACTGATTGGCTCTATTCTTGTATCTAGCATATCCTCTTTCAAATTTAGCTTTATGTTCTCTATAATAAAAATTATTAGAGACGCCTGATGACTGTTCATGTTTCCTACAATTACTATTTCTCCAACCGTATAGATTTCTACGCGGACCATTAAAATATCCTTTAATGCTTATTTTATCTTCCAATTTCATATGATCCTTTTAGACGGTTCCATCTTTTTTCTTTCAAAAATTTCTTGTTTTCTTTCTATTTGCTGCTCATATAAAAATTTTCTCCGGTCTCCGTGATATCTGTGATGTTTCCCAACAAAATTATTTATCGGATAATATTTCCTTTCTCCGTTTTTGTCATTGCGATCACACTTGTAATTTCCGCTAAATCTCATTTTATTTACTCCTTCAACATTACTTTCTTTTCTCGTGTTTTTTTGCTTACAATATTTTTCAACATTCTTCATTTCATTTTTATTTTTATTCGCGCATGCACATAAATTGCGTTTTTCTTTTAGGTCGCTCATTCGTACTATCCGTGATTTTTCTCATTATTGTTTTTCTATTTATTTCATTGGCCACGCATTTTAAATTTTCATCGGTGTTCCTGACAGCTCTAATATATCTACAGTACATAATGGTTTTGCCTTTGGCGTTTTCTTCCTTGGCGAGATTTTTTATTTTGACACCTTCTTTTGTAACTGTTAAATTACATTCTGATATTGCACTTACACTTAAGAACATGTCACATTCCAGACCTGATACAACGTGAAAATTATCTGCCAGTTTCACGCCGTCTACTTGTATTTCGTGCTCAAAGTATCCTATTGGCTCCGTTTCTTCTCCGCCAAATCCAATCAATGTGCTCATATTTTCTTGGTATAACTCGGGTGCGCCTATTTCGTCGTAGTATTCTTTATTTATCTAACTCCCATCACTTGCTGTGTCAATGATAATTTTCGTGGGTTTCTCATTTATAGGCATTACACGAATCTTTGTTACTAATTTGGCGTCATCCTCCGCTCTTGATAAGTTCATTACTTTTCTTTTCTGTGGATTATTCTCGTTTGTTTTGATAATGGGGTTACCATAATATTCTTGTGTGCTCATTTGATCCCCATTTGTACATTTGGCGGCGATATGACCAGGCAAACCACAACGATGGCCGATAATTCTTGAATTAATAGCTCTTTCGCCTCGTCCTATATTATTTCGATGAGCACTTTGATCCCGCTGGCTATCTACTTTCTCCCTGTTCACGCTATTTTGCGCCTTATACAGTTTGGCGGTTTTAAGTCCTTTCAACGCCGCATCAAAATCATCTAGTTTTTCAACTAATACATCTACTTCTTTTGTCCTTGGAAATTCCTCAATAAAACTTACTCTGGTTTCTGGCGGTATTTTTCGCTTAATTTGATGAGTTACTAATAACTCCGTTAATCCATCAAAAGTTATTACGTTCATCCACGTACCCACTCATTAAAGTACGTTTCTAACTGAAAACCAAAATCACGCCAATTATCTGTTGGCTCCTTTTTATGAGTCATGAACCTCTGTCTAAATTCTTCCGGCGACATTTTGAATCTTTTCAACAGTAATTTTTTAATATATTCGTAATTATTTACATCCGGTTCCTTTTCTCTTGTAATTATGCTAGCTAATTCTAACGGTAATAAACTTAATAGATATGATACCCATTCATCCTTGTCTATTTTCATTTGGGATACTTGTCTATCGTATAATGTTAAAAAATACAAATTTGTTTAAAAACATACGAATTTGTCACCATTTGCACTATCAAAACGATTAAGTAACTTCAACAAATCAAAATTTTTACCTGTTCCCGTTCATGGAGCTAATATTTCTACATCCTTCTGAGAGTCTATCTCGGCTTGCATCGTCAATTTCTTTAACTCAAATTCCCTCATTTTTTCTCTATCCTCTATTTCTAACATTAATGTCCTCTCCTGTATCTCTATCTGCCGTCTTCTCTCTTCTGCTTCAAGTTCTAACTTTCTTTCTTCCAACGTTATTCTGTTCTCCACTTTCTCCTTCTCTGCTTGCGCTTCAAGTTATAACTTTCTTTTCTCTTTGCTAGCCGATGATATTACTTTAAGACGGTCTTTTATAAAGTCTTCATCAAAACTTTCCCAAGTTTTCATTGCTTCAATTAATGAGAGAATGGTTCCTTTCTCAGGCATGTTTATTGCGCACTCTTCACATAGTTCAACCAAATCGCTTCGTCGTGCTATGTTCAAAATCGACATAATGATGTGTTTTTTCCGTAATCGTTTCAATTTTTTATTCAGATCCCGGCACCAAGCCCACAAAATTTGTAGGATTTAGTCTGAAAATTACTTAAAGATTCACTTGGCTAATAACTACAAATAAATGCATCTATTAGCTTATTAATTTTATACGGCATTTATTATTCACTCGAACAAATAATATGCTTAGTAGATCACAACAGTTCATCCCCATCAATAACATTTGTAAACATAAATACTGGAATTCACTTAGAATTCTTGCTCAAGTCTTTTATTTGGGAGTTAACGAATGTTCAACCTTCGTGTTGAGATAAAAACTATGGAACTTCTAAACATAAACATCTCTTGAATTTTTTTATTTTTCCATCAAACCGTTGCCACACATTTTTTTAGCTTTTTTCCACGCTCCTCGTGTTGTACTTTTTAAAGATTGCATATTCATTAAATAAACCATTGAGTTAGTCAAGTTGCATTGTTGAGAATATTTACAATCCTACATATACATATATAATTTTATTATTATTTCTAAAATATATTTATGTAATGCGTAGTTTTCATTATAAATCGATTAAAATGTGTGTATAACTCAAAATTTTTTTTAGGAGATTTACCAAGTAAATAGCATTTTGGCTATAGCTTTTCTTTTCAAATAAATATGTTCTTGTAAATTTTATGCAATTCCAATTCCAATTTTTAAAAAATCAACTTTTTTTTTTAATTAAATAAATAGCATTTTGCGCTATAGCTTTTCTTTTCAAATAAATATGTTCATGTAAATTTTATGCAATTATAATTCCAATTTAAAACAAATCAACTATTTTTTTATTAAGTAAATAGCATTTTGCGCTATAGCTTTTCTTTTCAAATAAATATGTTCATGTAAATTTTATGCAATTCCAAGTTTTAAAAAATCAACTATTTTTTTTTTTTTTTTTTTTTTTTTTTTTTTTTAAGAATCAGCTGAAATTCTTTCATCACCCATTTTGAATTATAATTCAACAATTTTTAAATTTTATTTAAAAATTTCTCTTTGAAAAAATAATTTATAAAATGCTCTTATGTTCTCCTTCAATACACTATGCTAGATGAAAAATTGCTAAAATATCTAAAATATGGTCTCTAATACTGCGAGATTTTTATCTAACATATTAATACATAATATAGAAACATCTTCAAGAAACAGTTTGTTTATGTTGTCCTTAATTTAATATATATTCTAGCCAATGGCACTTATGAAAATATTTTTCTTCGTGTACACAGATGTTATGCAACGTAATTTCTGCGAATAATTACTAAAGATTCAACTCAATTTATCAACTGTTCCCACGAAAATAGTGTATAGCTTTGGGAAGTTTCTAAGTCACCAAGACTCTTATTTTTGTGAAATTATATAAATATTTTCTCACTCATTACACTTTAATATAGAACTTTTTTATGTATTTAGAATACGTTTGAATTAGCTTTTTTTAATAATTGAATTAGGGAATTGATTAAGCTACAAAGTTCTATATGAATAGTTATTCTTTATTATATAGCTCCTTAGTTATTTAGATGCAAAATAAAATGCAATATTTGATTAATAGGTTAGTGTTTATATTTTATTATATGTTAATTCTAAGTTTTAGAAAAAGCTGAATTCTTTTCATTACAAATCTGAAATTAATTTTCAACATTCTTTTCATTTATTTTAAAAAGAAGAAGAAAGCGAAGAATTTGGCAAAATAATTTCATTACAAATCTTAAATTAAACTTCAACTATCTCTTAATTTATTTTAAAAAGAAGAAGAATACGAAGAATTTGGCTAAGTAATTCCCTTACATATCTTAAATTAATTTCCAACTATCTTTTAATGTATTTTAAAAAGAAGAAGAAAACGAAGAATTTAGCAAAGTAATTTATTAAATTCCTTGATAGTTTTTCCAAGATTCTATTTGACATCAGAAGATTCTACAGTTTTCTAGTAATAATACAAAAGCTGAATTATCTAATACTCCCACACTTTTAATATATTAGCATATGTAGCACAGAAATATCTCCAAAAGACTGCTTGTTTATGTTATTCTGAATAAAATATAAGTTATATGGAATGACGCTTATGAAAACATTTTCTTTCATATACACAGATACTATGCAGCGAATTTTCTGCGGAACTTTAACATAAATTTATTTCAAATTTATCAGCTGCCCGAAGGAAAGTGGTGTAGAGATTAGGAAGCATTCTAAACCACTAAGCTACTTATTTTTGTGAAATTTATCTTATCTAATAAATGTTTGGTCAGTCATTGAGCTTTTGTATTTAACTTCTTAATCGATTCAACAAATGTTTGAGCCAACTTTTAAGTGTAAAATTAATTGCAAATTAATAATATCTATGAAGCTGTATCAAAGATATATATATGCCGAAATTTATTTTTTATTGAATATTCTCTTAGCTATTTAGGAGTAAAAAAATGTGCAGTCTATATAGTAAAATGCAAAGCAGTTATTTAAGACAGATTTCTAATGATCTGAGGATACGCTATGAGCATTTTAGGATACTTTTCTGTCGCTAACTGGGTTGGGAAGCTAGTTTTGTTTCCATTTCAGAGGAACGTTGTATGAAGTCCGGGTGCCCAGTGGTCACAGGCGCGAGAAAGGGGAATTCTGGTTCTCTAAAAGGAAGCGTGGGATCGAACTTACTCCTGATATAAGATGTTTCACAGATATTTTTAGTGATCCGGTAACTCAGTTCAGTAATGTAAATTACTAGGGGGCTCGGCACCCTACGGGCTACGCTGGCCAACCCCCGTCCAGACACCGCAGACTCTAAATGCACGCTAATTTGATCGGCTTTAAAAAGATTTCGAAAGATTGAATTATAATTTAAAAAACAGCGACGATCTCCCTATGAACGAATTTCTATTCATTTTTCTTTGATTGGGGAATTTTAACGCCAAATCCGCTGCGGTACTACTTGATTATCCCGTCGACCAATTTCGCCAAATTATATAAATCGCCAAACCGCTCGCCAAATTATACAAATTGATATAATTTTTATTTTAAATAACGAAAGAACAAATAAATTAGTACAACATTAATAAAAATACAAATAAAACGTCGAAATAAAAATAACTTGATGACGTAGACACGTGTAACAACATTTCAAAATAAGCTATATAAAAGGAATTAGGTAAACAGGGTCTTTGTCTCCTGGTATGTTTTAACAAAGCGAAAAGAAAGTTCTTTTAAATGAGACATTTTAAATTAATCGTTTTTAATCTGACGTAATTTTTACCAAGCTATTCTTTCTCTTTTAAATATTCACGTGAAAATACTTTTGTTAGAAATGAAATATTATTTTCGCTTTCCTAACAAAAATAGTTGAAAAGATCCTCTCAAAATATCAAATAAATGTCTAGCGCAATTTCTAAATTTAAACTGTTTTGCAATATTATTTTGTGTTCATTTTATGCAATAACTATAATGTGACGTAAATATGACGTAATTTCTCCTATTTAAGACTTCTAACGCATGTTAATGAATTTATTATTTTACAATATCCTTTCTCTTTTAAAACTCACGTGTATACTTTTTATGACGTAATTTTTAATAAGTTCTTGCTTTTTGTACATAATTATTTAATTCTAATTCCAAATGATTTTTTCTGTTTATAACAGTCACGTGTAAATAAATTTTTAATTTGAAGCAAACATTATTGTTTCCGTTGTTTATACAGCTAGCAACAGGTTAAATTAGTACAATTTTCTAAAATAAGTAAAAAATATCTCTCGAAATGCTGAAAATTTGAATTTAAAATAGAAATGAAACCTCGAAAAATGAGTCAAATTAAAAAAATAAATGAATTCTGCACACCGGGAAATTATAACGTATAAAATGGTCTAAAAATTATTAAATTCCGATGTATAGTTTTTGCTCCTATAAAACTTTTTTAGTGGAACGATTTTGTCCAACTTTAACATTAAATATCTCTTAAAATAATTCTTCGATTTGAAAACTGTCTGCATCAGCGTGTTTATCAAACATTTCTGTATAATACTACCGATTTTCATATTTTTGTATGCATTATTTTTCTTAATATTAACGAAGAAAGACCTCCGGTCACAAAAAAATCAAAACCGGTGGCGGCGGCCGCGGTGACAGCGGTAGTTACTTTTTTTTTTTTTTTAGAATAGAGAGATATTTTATTTCAGTAAGAAAAATTATGTATTATTATTATTATTGAGCAAAATTTACTTACCATTAACATATTTTTATACTCTTTCATTTAACCCTGATGTTGTGCACATTTCGAATTTGCAAAGGTGCCAAGTCTACTACCTGTATTTTAATATAGAAAATGTTCTTTTATTTAATTGAAACATTTGGGTAATTTATAATAACATTTTCTCTAATATAATAGTGGTGTGTAAAAGCCGGAGACTTGACAACTCTGAATATAGCTTTTGGGTCGAAATGGACCCAAACACTGCAGCAGAGTTAACTCAACCTGGTTTTTGTATGTGACGATAGAATTTTGAAATCGATTTGTAACCCACTTCCTACTGTGCTAGAATTACAAAAA
Source organism: Maratus speciosus (assembly GCA_963932465.1). Classification (NCBI taxonomy): domain Eukaryota; kingdom Metazoa; phylum Arthropoda; class Arachnida; order Araneae; family Salticidae; genus Maratus; species Maratus speciosus. The sequence continues at coordinate 304,808,511 of OZ010800.1, forward strand.
AATATTCACAAAGGTGCGTTTCCGATGCCGATACAACATTTTAGGTTTTTACAATTTAATTATTAATTGGTACATTAATTTTAAGGCCTTTTTCAATTAGCCCACCACATGTGATAAATCGCCAAATATTTTCCATAACTTGTAAAATTGTATGGGAAATACAATGGATTTAATGATGCGAAAATAAATGATTGCCAAAATATACCCTAGCGCCGTGATACTCCAACAATAAAACATTTTAAAGATTTAAAAGTAGAAAATAAATTACAAACTTGAAAACAGGAATTCTGCTTTTTCAGAATTTAGTGTTGCCCCCGATGAAAAAAAAAAAAATGTATATATAAATAGTACAAAATATAATTCAATTTTAAGACTTAAAGCACACACTTTTATTTTATGTAAAATGACGTCATTCGCATCTGTTTGAGAATTCCACATTTACAATCCACTCTTAAACATCTACAGTAAAGCATGCATAGGATGTCACTATCGCAAAATAATACACAAATGCAGCGAAAAGATGTCGTTATTAAAGCAACTCGACAAAAAAATGACTATCTAATGATTCATAAACCTGCATTTTTTTTTGTAAATATAGTTTATAACAGGTCCATGTTTTAACAGAAATTATTCGTTTATATTTTTTCAAAATAGCACTTATTATAATTACATTTTCTTTCGGTTGTTGTGAGAACATGGCAACAAAAAGATATAATTACTATTTTTCGTGTTTTTCAACTATTTTTTCTTTACTTTCTACAGAAATAGAGTACTTGAGTTGCCAAAAAAAAAAAAAAAAAAAAAAAAATGGTGCTAAAAACTACAAAAAAAAAAAAATTAATCTTTTAAAAATAAATAGAGATAAAGTTTTCAAACAAATTGCATTTAAAAGTACTTTTTTCTCCAATACGACGGCATAAAAATTGAAAATGTGCGATGTTTAAAAATTTTAAAAATTGCTATAGAGCATTTAATCGTACAACGAAACATCTGCTTTGTTTATAGCTGCCTTCTGTAAGGTAACGTTATTTTTTGGAGACACAAAATAAGCTGGGAGAAAGAAATAGCATACCGTACCGGGGGCTAATAAAAAATTAGCAGCGTAGTATTAAAAACTGCGTTTTTATCAATTAAAAGTTAAATATTAATTTACTATTATAACCAGAGAAATCAATTTAGAAATCCTAAAAAAGATAGCTTAAAAATATATATAGAGCTTAAAAAAATAGCAAGCGTAAAAAAAAGCAGTGAATTGTTCATTGGCCACGCCAACTTTATATATTGTAACGAGAGTTTTTGGGCAAAATCCTAAATTGCACTAAAAAAATTATGCGCCATTTTCAAGAAGACCATTGAATGCCTATAAAAAATGTTTTCTTTTTTAAAACTATTTTACTTTTTTTAGCCCCGAGACGGTATGCTATTTCTTTCTCCCAGCTTATTTTGTGTCTCCAAAAAATAACGTTACCTTACGGAAGCCTGCTATAAACAAAGCAGATGTTTCGCTGTGCGATTAAATGCTCTACAGCATTTTTAAAAACTTCTAAGCATCGTCATTTTCAATGCTTATACCGTCGTATTGGGAAAAAAAGTACTTTTTAATGCAATTTGTTTGAAAACTGCATCTCCATTTGTTTTTGAAATATTATTTTTTTTGTAGATATTACCGACATTTGTTTCATTTTGGCAACTCAAGTACGCCATTTCTGTAGAAAGTAAAGAAAAAATTGTTGAAAAAAATAGCAATTATATCTTCTTGTTGCCATTTTCTCACAAAAATTGAAAAAAAAATTAATTAAAATACGTGCTATTTTGAGAAAAATATAAATGAATGATTTATGATAAAACATGGAGCTATTATAAACTATATTTAATTTTAGGAATCTATATTAATGCAAATGACGTCATTTTACATAATATAAAAGCGTGTGCTTTAAGTCATAAAATTGAAATATGTTTTGCAGTAAAGTCCCGATTATCCGAGTCCCGCTTAACCGAGTTATTTCCTTCTGGTGGACTGGTGGCTTCTATTATTATGAAACAGCCATTATAAATGAAGCGGTAGGTGAAGATGAAAGAGCAGCCGTAAAAAGTTAGAACTCTGATTTTCTGGTCAGAAAGGGAAAAAAAATGGCCATCATTTTTTTCCATTCTGACCAGAAAATCAGAGTTCTAACTTTTACGGCTGCTCTTTCATCTTCACCTAACGCTTCATTTATAATAGCTGTTTCTAATAATAGAAGCCATCAGTCCACCAGAAGAAAATGAAGTAATTGAAATGCCGGGGCCGACACCAAATTCTGAAAAAGCAGAATTCCTGTTTTCTAGTTTTTAATTAATGATTTTGTACTTAAAATTTCAAATTGAAATCTCAGGTATGTAATTTTCGGTTAAATAAAATGAAATGATCTATAATTTTTGGTATATTTTTTATTACAATTGATCGCTAAGACATGCGTTTTAAGAAAAGTAGGTAATTATTTTCGGTAAGAAAAGAAAACAGAGAGATGAAAAATATTTATATAAAAAACGCAATGTCCTCTATTGTTTTGTAAAGCAGTTAAATGTTGATATTTAAGAAAAATAATTAAATTTTAATATAAAAAATTCCTTAATTATCTAGTATTTTATTAATACGTTACAATTTATATTTTATTATAGATAAATTGTAACGTAAATAATTTAAAAAATAGTTGAATTTATTTCAAATAAAATTTAAATTAATGTTAAATTTAAATTTACATTTTATTTACCCTTTAAAATAAAAAGTTTGATAAAGCAATTTATTAAGCTTTCTGATATTTTCCTTCTAGACCCTGTATGCAATATGAAACATGTAAAGTACAGTCTGCTTGGAACGACGCAAACAATATTATCTCTAATAATTATAGTCTTTTATCTAATATATCTATAATAATAAATTAAAGTTTTTGTCTGTCTGTGTATGTGTGTGTTTATATGTTTGTTAGTTTGTTATCGATGAGTAAGGAAAATCTCTTGAAGAAGACTGCCAAATGCACCCCAAGCTCAGATTTCGGACTTTTGATAAGATTTTTTGTTAATTTATGTTGAAAGGTGTGTTTTGCGTATTTACTTGATTTTCCAAATTCGCCTAATATTTTGACCCACCATAAAAGTAATCCAAATTCAATTTTTTTGCTCAATATATTAAATTTTGTCCTTTTTTCGATATAGGTTATTCAGAATTCGTGCAGCAATTTGTTTAATTTTCCGCATGTTTATTAAATAATTTATTCCACAGAAACTGATAAGTTTCTTTTTTATGAAATAATAGCTATAGGATACCTTAACCTTCCAATCTTATATTTCATACTCTTTTAAACGATACACTTTCGGGAAATCCTTAAAAGAAAAAAAGTATGTAATAGTTCTTTTAATTCATTATTAAAGAAAGTAAGGCCAACGATTTTTCATCTGAAACGTAGCAAAGAAATGTAGGAAGCAGGAGTTGGTTTCTTAAGTAACCCCCTTCGTTGCCAAAAACTGTTACTATTAAGTTGCAAGTGATACCGCAGTCCGTTTTTTTTTTTTTTTTTTTTTTTTTTTTTTTAGTCGAAAGAGATAAGATTTGTTTAAGTAAACCGACTAGTGTAGCAACATAAAATATATTTAAAGTGATTTCGGGATATCATACAGCACTATCATGCTGTATACTCCGCCGCATCCTTAACGTTTTGAAACATGATGGACAGACAACAATTCAATTACAATCCAAACCAGTAAACATTCAGTGATGAGTAATAGCTCGTTCGAAAGCTTTTAATTTAGTGATGTGCTTTTCGAAGATCGGGTAAAAAAATATCAAATATTAAGGGAATGGCACCCATTTAAACTTTACATAGCATTCCATAATTTAACAATATAGAAATATCTCTTTTTTAATTTCTAATTCAATCGTTTCTTTCCTGTTGCCACATCCTAAAAAGCGGCACAATAATTAAAAAAAAAAACTGATAACACGCGTATTTTGGTTTTATGAGCCAATAAAAATTCAGATTTTTTCGCTGTATTTTTGCATTTTTGAAATCGACGTCTTTCTAATCAGAAAACGAAAATTTTTCCTATATATATGTAACAACTTTAACTAAACACCTGTTAAAATGACGTAATATCTTTATTTGAATGTTTTTAAAGTTAAAAATCTATTTCAATACAGGAGTTTTACTTTTAAGAAGACAATTTAGGAAAAGATAATAACAAGAAAAATCGTTTGCTAGGTATGACGTCAATTATTGTTTAAGTGACATAACTTTGTAATGATGTTTTATTCTGAAAAGACACTCCTGATATTCTGAAATTAATCCTTATTATTATCATCCATAAAGTGAAAGATTTATTTTTAAGTCATACGAAAGAAATTTTCGGTAAATGCTAGTTCATTTGTTTGTATTTATTGCATTTTCCTGCTTATTGTCAAGGAAATCGTGTACTCCTATTGCGCGTGCCAAAGAAAACATGCATTTTAATTTTAAAAGCTGAAACACTTTACTATAATTACGTCATTATAACGCCAAATGAAATTCAATTTCGTGAGTTTTAAAAACATTAATATTGTTGGAGCGAAAGTAATAGCATAAGAGCTAGCAAAGTTTTCGTCACTTGATTTTAGCAAGGTTCATTTTTCTATATGTTCTTTCATTTTATGGTATAGTACGTATGAGGTCGGTCTGGTTGGCGGGAGACATTGCGTTTACCTGCGGAAGAAGGGGTTATGTAGGTGAAAAAAACTTCAAAATTGCGTCATTTTAGAGGACACTTCTGACCTTCCTTGTGCGTTTCAAGGCCAAGGTTGATAAAGGTTGTATGAAGAAATATCTTTACTTTGTTCGCTAGAAAGGTAGAAATATGGCTTTTGGGGTTAAATAATCCCACGAGTGTACAAACGTTACATTTTGATATGTTCATTCGTTACGGGATAGCAGACACTAAAATAATTTTACTGAATGAGTGAAATAAAATCTACCTCTATATGTTGAGGAAAGTGTATTAAATGTAATTACTGTAAATTTTATAAAATAATTCATGTTTTAAGTAGTAAAATAAATCCTTGCATATTTTCTAAGGGAAAAAAACGCCATTTTTACTGAAACTATTACAAAATCGGAAAATAAAAATGAAACGCTTGATTTTTCCCTAAAAATAAGTAGTATTGACACATTTTACAATATACAGTAGTGGACTTGTTTTTAAAACGCATTTAGCCAAAAATATAATGGGAGGCATAATGAGGTGAGATTTATCCCACGCGTGTGTTAACGTTACAAAAATAGGTGTGTGTGCTTACGGTTAAGTTAATTATGCCTTAAACGACGCCCGGTAACATGCGCCACTTGTCTGTAAGCTCAATTATATAATTTATCCGTATCAAACACGCTAATTGTCAATAGACTCGTTTAAGTAATTTATCTTCATAATTAATGCATACTTTAAAAAGGAAAGCTACTTTCCAATTTTCCTGATTTTTTTATCAATGGGTACAATCAGATGGATCAATCAGATGTAAATATATTAGTCATTATCGCGGTATGTTAGTTTCACCTCCAAAATATTATTATAAATATCCAATATTAGTAATATTTCTGGTATTATTTACAGGTATATTGTATAATATTTTCAATGTAACCAGATTATCTGTAAAGCTCATGAAATTACACAAATTTTTTTTTGATAGCTGAAAATGTGAACTGAGCTTTACTGGCGCCTTAAATTCAAAATCATATTATCCACTCAAAATGAGAACTAGGTATAGTAAACAGAATGTATAGTTATGTACTAAAAAAATTCTGTGAGGCCCAGAATTATGGACATGATTGCATCAAGTCAAGCTAAACTCCACAAAGCTAAAAGAATGTAAACCATGAACTAATATTTTAAGTATAACATTAATATAGTCAGGTTCTTGAGGAATTGTTGTTACTAGGTTGAGCAAAAAGTTCTGGGAAATTTGTGAAAGTTGCGTTGTTATGCGCAAATTAACAACAAAAGCAACAAGGACAAGTCTTTAAAGTAGAGATCATCATAGTCCACGACTTTCTGCCACCGTTCTGCCAGATTCCGGATTTGCTGGCTAAGTTTGTCGCCGTTACCAGCACCTTCATTCTCATTAATCTCATCGACGGCTTTCATAATCGTTTGGCCTTTTCTCTAATAATGCCGGGCCAACACACGCAAAGCATACTGTTCAGTAGGCATTTTGGAGCCAAAGTTCCTGAACTCCTATAAATGTACCACTAGTACTCCTATATACGATACAGATTCATGAAGTATTAGATTAAAAATTTCCGAGAACTTTTTGCTCAACCTAATATTAACATTTCTGACATAATACATCTAACGTAATAATTTTTATTTCATGTAATTACTGCGAAAAGGGAACTTTATGTCAATGGACTTAAGCCAGACAAATAGTTAGCATATGGTTGAATTGTACATGATTAGGATTTTGGGCTTACTTTGGGCTTTGATCTTACAGCTTTATCAGTGACCCATGGAATGGAATTTGGTCCATAATTCGTACTGAACAATCTCTCATGTTCTCGATACCTCTCATTTTTCTTGCTCATTTCCAAATAGACATCTAACCTATTTTTATGAACCCAAATTTTTAAACTGGATATGAATGATTGGAATTCAGAATGAGTTAAAAATGCCTTTACTTCCCTGATTGATTTTAAGGCACCAGTAAAGCTCATCCACATTTTCAGCTATCGACAAAAATTTCGGTAATTTCATAAGCTTTACAGATAATCTGGTTCCATTACTTTTCTACGCACTACTTACTTCTTTAAGCTGAAACTATTTGGCAATTTTTCATTGTAACTTTTTTTAGATCGAGCTTTGCTTTTCTCTCTGGTTTCAACAGTTTTTTATATCATAAAGAGTTAAATTCAAAGGGTTGCCCAAAAGATGACGGAATTTCCCCATCCGTAAGCTTTGGGATTTAATCCTTACTAATGGTCTAAAAGTGCAACCTCCCTCCCCACCCGCAGCTGCAGAAATCCTTTTCAGAAAAAAAATATGTCTGAATTCACCGTTAACTTTAGGTTTGTTTGGTGTTATTATCTCGGTCCGGGCAATGCCGTGCGGATCAGTCAGCTAATATATAATAAAAGGTATTTTAAAAAGAATGTTTGTTTATAATATCCTAAGTTAAATATATATTCAACCCACAATTGCTAATGGAAACAGTTTCCCTTTACATGCGGAGATCTTGGATAATGAAATGTTTATGAAGATATCTTAAAGATTCGACTCAAATTTATACCAAATAAAATGGTGCATAGCTTAGGAACGTTACTAAGCCACTTATTATTGCAGAGCTTATCTAATGAGTTATCACATCACTGAATAAAGTCCAGAATTTAACTTCTTTATGTATTTTGCTATGTTTGGGTCAAATTTTAAATCTGATTAAAATAAAAAAATTGATCATGGTTACAAAGTTTCAAAAATAATACGTTACTGTAGTTTCTTATATGCGTACCTGTAAAACAAAATTAAATATTTTGTTAATTAGAGTGATGTATATTTTTACTGTTTTATCAATAAATTTATTTTAATAAATTGTCTATTTTTATTTTTGTGAGAAATAGACAACATTTTATTTATTTACTTGGAAAAAAAATCATATATGTATATCAAATAATGCTAAACATTTGTATCCCTCTGTTTCTCGGTTGAATTAAGTCTAATCGTTTGATATGAAAATCGCAAAGTTTTATACATTATCATTTTTTTTTTTCAAAAATGTGCACTGGAAACTAACATTCCAATAGAAGTAAACATTATTTGTGGAATTTGTATATTTTTTCATTATTGCCTGTATTACACTGTGTAAATAATTCAAATTAAAAGTTTCAGGTTTATACGTTTTATTTAAGTAAATCATATTTTACTTTAGGGTATTTTGTATTCAAATCAATATGTTTCTTTAATAACGTAAATTTGGCACAATTCTAAATTTAAAATTTTCGAAAATAGTTCAAGTTGTACTTCATTAATTGTTCAACGTCTTTAAACAAAAATCATAAAAACGGCAAAAAATGTTTTTATATATAAACTGTTGACATGTTTCGACTTCTCTGAAACTTTTTGAAAACAAATGAAAATATTCTATTGTTGCACGATTTATAATGAAATGAATTGAAATGTCATCATTCACGTTACTCTTTCAGATTACTCACGTTAATTTATTTTATTATTAATTTGATGTTTATTTCCCTACTTATAGCCATGAAGTAACACAACCCATAATTTTGGCAATTGAAATAACGCTGTATCGTTACATATTGTACTTTTACTTGTTAGGATTTCAATAGTTTCCCTTATAATGGATGGACAGTACACACTAGAGAGGAAATTTGTTTTGCTTTCATCGAAATTTATTTATATACTTCCATCATAAAAGAAATCATTGAAAATATAACACGTAAAAATTAAATGTGTAATAATACACTATCGGTTAACTTGCCAAAATTATGGGTTGAGCTACTTCAAAATAAACATCAAAGTAATAATAAAATAAAATAATGTGTGTTAAATCGATTGGAAAATGTGAATGATGGCTGCGTTTCAATTAATTTCATTACAACTGTAGAATATTCCCATATGTATAAAAAGAGGCCAAAACATGTAAACAGTTTATATATGTAAACATTTTTTACTGGTTTTATTCTATTTATTTAACGCCTTTTAGCATTTTTTGAAGTGCATTATCTCTTGGTGTTACTTGTTACATAAACTAATTGGTTTTATCACAAATTTTTAAATAAATATTCAAAAAATTTAATCCATTTATGCCTAGCGTCCCATTTTTTGGACGCTTCGAATTTTAATAAATTTATATAATTTTCTTCTTCCTTATAACATGAAAATTGTATGAAATAATTATCTACAAATGTCTTGATCTGTTACCGAAAGATGACAGCATAAGATGGATATTTATATGTTTAAATGAAGGTGGGTTTTTTTTCGGAGTTTATAGATTTTTCATTTTCAAGATGACGAAATGCAAAAAGTAAGTTTATTTCTGTTTTTTCTATCAGGGATCCAAATAAATTATAGTCATAATCTTAGCTTGTAGACTTCTTTGAAATACGTATTTTTTTAAATTGTGCAATTATATGTTGAAGCCTATTTTTTACGCATTTTTGTAACGTATAAAATATAGCGCACTGGTCCGCACTAGTCGCCAATGGGTACATATTTTTATTAGTCATTTAGGGGAAAGTTATTTATGTAAAGTACTTTTCAAGATGATTATGAAATAAATTATTTTTAAGCCTCAAATACTATTATTCTTAGTTTATTATTAATAATACTTATAATGTTATTAGTATCTGTAAAGAAATAAATATATGTATTTTTAGTAGTTCAGAAAAATACTAATTATATTATACAGGGTGTTTATAAAGTCCCGGACCCATTTTGATGTTTAATAACCCATAAAATAATAAAAATAGATTAAAATTAATAACATAAATGGTTAGATAGACTCAAAAAGTTTCATGACCCTTGTCAATGAACTGCCATGTGTGCCCCCTTCGTCGCACGGAAAATATCAAGTCGATAGTCAATTTCACGCCAGGTAGCTGCAAGCATGTCGGCATCCACAGAGGCTATTGCGGTTGTAATTCTGGCTTTTAAGTCATCAATGCTCGACACTCTCCTCCTGTAAAAATTGTCCTTTACAAATCCCCAAAGGAAAAGTCCAGTGGCGTTATATCAGGTGATCTGGGTGGCCAAGGAATTGGACCTCCTTGCCCAATCCATCTTCCTGGAAAATGGTCATTCAAAGAAGTACGAACGATGGTATCTGGCGTGAAATTGACTATCGACTTGATATTCTCCGTGCGACGAAGGGGGCACACGTGGAAGTTCATTGACAAGGGTCATGAAACTTTTTGAGTCTATCTAACGATTTATGTTATTAATTTTAATCTATATTTATTATTTTATGAGTTATTAAATATCAAAATGGGTCCGAAACTTTATAAACTCCCTGTATAATATACAAGTTAAAAGCTTATTTTATATAAATTTAGACAAAACATTTAATTATGGTTATTATATCACAAATATTATGCATATCCCCATATTTAGTACGTTTACATTTTATCAAATAAATACAAAAAAAAAAAAAAAAAAAAATAGCGTAATTTTTAAAAATATTTTTCCAGTTCAGTTTGCAACATTTTAAAGTGACTTTACCAACAAATTTGAGAAAATAAAAATTCAGGCACAAAAGGGTTAAATGTATTTCAAAATTATGATTATGACAAAATAAATTATTAAACTTTTTGATATACTCTTCCATGACTCTGTATTAAATAAGGCGATTATAAAGCATATTCTGCTAATAAAATATTGGCTGATAACAACACAATAATTTCTCTAATACTGCCAACTTTTTATTTATCGTATTAGTGTATATAATATACAAATAGCTTCAAGACGGCTGTTTTCTTATCTTGTCCTAAATTAAATATATATTCTAGCCAGAGGCTCTTAGGAAAACATTTTCTCTTCATCTATACAAATATTAACTAAAGAAATTTCTAGGAAGATTTACTAAAGATTATATTCAAATTTATCAACAAATTCAAGAAATGTGGTGTGTTAGCTTATAAGAATTCAAAGTCGCAAAGCCACTTATTGTTGTGAAATTAATTTTATCCAAGGAAATGTTTACTCAGCCTTTAAAACTTCAGAATTTATATTCTTTATACATTTAGCAAGTATGTGGATCAACTTTTAAATTTAATTAAATTGAGAAAGCAATTTACCGGCTGTAAAACTCTACGCAAAAATTAATCCGTTATTACAAAATTTCTTGCTTACTTAAATGTAAAACAAATGCACTATTTTACTACAATATTTGGATTAATAGTGTTTTATAGATCTCTCCAAGTTATGGTCACTTAGAACTCTTAAAATATCAAAATGTGTAAAAAAAAATGCTTATTTTTATCATTTTATATCACAAAAAGTATACATTATAAAAATACAATTTTGAAAGCCAATAATAGGTAATGTAGCTGGCAAAAGTTTTTAGACGATATGTTCTTCCATTCTGTGGTTTTTATAGGTAAAAGTCGAGGCATATTCAGCACATCACGTGTATTTCCATTTATAAATCATGAACTTTACAACTTCTGCTCGTGAAAATGACGTCATATTTAAAACAAAAAGTTCAGACAACTGAAATTTTTCAGTAACTTTAATATTTTATGACGATTACACAAAATGTCATAAATTTTATAAATCTGTCAGTTTATGTTTCCTTTTTCTAGATCTTTCTTTCTTTTATTATTCTGGAGGGGGGAGGAGGGGGGCCATTTATCTTCAAATGGCTATTAAGCTTCTAAATTTCCAGCATTAATTTCTTGTTTTTAGGATCTCAAAGGGGTTGAGTGAGCGTGTGGCGAAGTGGTAGGTGGTTTACTTCGGGGATTTCACATGATACGAAATTAAAGTTTTATATATAACTGAATTTTTATTCAGTACAAGTTTTTAATTAATACACAGGAAATTTTGTATTTGAAAACGAAAGTTTTTTTCAAGACATTAACTGACTTCTTCTCCAACACTCTACATAAAGGCGAAATTTGTAAAGTAGTTTCTGGTAAGAAGATCAACTCAAAATATCACTTGTAATACTGCAAGGTTTTTTTATCTAACATATTAACATATATAATTTAGAAATAGCTAAGATACTGTTTTCTTATGATGTCCCAAATTAAATATGCATGTATAATCAAAAACATTTTTTTTTAACCACAGGAGCTAATGAAAATGTTCTTGCTTCATTTACACAGATGTTATGTAAAGAAATTTCCGCGAAGGTTTAATAAATATTAAAATGACATTTTTCAGCTGTTCCTAGGAAAGTGGCGCATTGTTGTGTAAAAGGATTTTGTGCCTGTAGGTCACTGATTGTTATAAATTTCATTTTATCTAGAAAATACTTATCTAGTTATTATGTTGTAAAAAAGGACAAATGTTTCCTAATCTTCGAAAATATAAGATAACCACAAAAAAATGCACAATAACCTCTACGGAGTTACCCATAATTCCGAACAGTGATCTTTAGAAACGCACGCAAATATACATTTTCGGGATTTAAGTGTCTCCGGGGCTCAGAATTCTATTTTTTTATTTATAGAGTTTTGTTTAAAAAAAAAAAATCCTGAAATATGTTTTAATATAATAAGAACATTGCATGTAAAAAAAAATCTAAAAAATTTTAAATATTTTTTTTATTTAAATTTAAAAATTTTAAACATATTTAATTTTTGATATAACTCTGGAAGTACTTACTCGATTTACAAAATGTTTACATTTTTATGTACAAAAATGTGTCATTTTAATTTGTCTTCAGGATTTTTTAAAATATTGATTATGAATTATATAAAAAAAATAAGTAAAAAAATGAAGTATTTTTTATGAGTGAGTTTTGCATTAATTACCATATTTTCACAATTATCACTCAAAATTAAAAATCCGGAAGACAATTTGTTGGAAATATAGCATAAAATATCTGTTAAAAATTTCATACATATATCTTGAAAGGAGCTTTAGGTATATTCTTGTAAAGTTGACAAATCGTGAAAAAATTCATTCTGAGATAAATGAAGTTAAAGTTCTCATTAGGGGGTAGCTGATGTATCGCTTCTCAAGGCAAAAGGTATTATATCTCAGGATCTAATGAAGATAAAAGCATGCGGTTTTATGGTATTTAACGCTAAAAACTAAAGTATTTTTTTTAAGCTAAAAGTGATTTTTTTTTTAGCCAATTAAAAAGAAATTGTATTTTTTTTAGAATTCTTAACCCGGCGCCTTTAAAGAGGAATTTACTAAAAAAAAAAAAACAAGTTTCCTTTCCTGCTACTGGTATTCGGAAGTGTTTCGAGTAGTTTTCATGGGGTATTAATCCGTTTTCTCGAATAAAAATATCGTTATAGAATGCTATCAATTCCCAATTATTGATCTTCAGCTACTTAAGTAAATTTATACATGCAATAGTAACACAATAATATTAATTTTAATGTTACATTTAATGCTGTTAAGTTATGACGTTTGTTTGTAAAACATGTTTACACGATAATTAAGAGCATCCGAAATACCTATATTTTAAGGTTGAGAAAACTATATGCTATTAAAACTACTTGGAGACGCTTCCTAAAATCAGTGGCAGTAAAAGAATCTTTGTCTTTTTTATAAATTCTTCTTTAAATACAAATATATATATACATGATATGGCCATTGATGATCGGACACTTTCAATTTTAAACATTTTGTCGGATATTTAAAGATATATTTGTCGGATTTTTCTGGAATTTCACAATTATGAAGTATATGTCTAACTTCATATTTATCAATGGCGGTTTGATCAGAAAAGACAATTAGGGGGCCAACAAAATATCAAAGAAAAAGAATAATGTTTGGGATCACCCTGTAAAATAAAAGGCACGAAATAATCTATCGCTAATGCTTACGAATATATGGATATTGTACAATATATGTATTCATTTGTGGAAGTATATGGGAGTGTCCACGGCAGAAGAAAATTTTTGCTGAAAAATTATTTTAAACGGAAATATAAGTGTGATACATCAATTTAAAGCTAAAGAGTTGCAGTATATGAAGTTGTAAGTTTTAATTTCATAAGAATAAGTCTACATCGAAACTAGGCTAGAAACTTGTAGTATTAAAATTCATTTACAGTTGAGCATTAAAAATCCACTTATTGAGTTGTATAGATTTTTTACTTATGTTCATTAAATTAAATTATTATGGATTGAAAATAATAAGATAATATTATATCTGTTAGATCTACATAGTTAAAAGGTTTCATCTAAGGTATTAAATGCAATATTAACTTTATTTATTAGTTGATAATTAAATGTCACCAGAGTAACAGAAAACATCTTAAAGTTTTAATTTTATAAAAACTACTTAAAAGTTTTAACCAAAACTCCTAACTCTCTGATTTTGAGGTATAAGAAAGATTTTACATTAAATATTTTGTTTATGCTATGCATGGAATAGGCTCTGGGGTGTTGTCACAAGAGTAACAAAAGTCTATGTAAAAAGAGTAACACATAATACTTTTGTCCATAGTATGACATAAAACAGCGTTACAACCAAAACAAACACAATGCTTACAGTTTAGTTTTTTTCTCCATTATTAGAACAGTTCTTGAAATAGTTTTAGCCATAATTAAGGTTATTTTGTAAATTTTAAGGAAGATAAATTATCTTTATTAGTGTTTTTAATGGATGGATTTATTTTTATTCATTTTTTATTATTACTTATGATTATAAAATAATAATGACAAGTAATTAAGGATAGAATAAAACAACTCAACTGTGTAATTTTCGTGTTCTTTCTTTTGGTTTGAAGTACATGGTCTTTGAACAGATATTTTATAGGCTTTGTAAAGCTTTGTTTATTAAATTCTGCTGTATGAGTTACAGAGATTCTTATAGTAACTCTTATGTAAAGGATTCTAATAGTATATTTTAAAGTAAAGATTTTAATATTGCTTCTTATATATGACATTTTTTACAGAGCAAGAAAAATTCTGCTTAGCGCCAAAAATTGTAGAGAAAAAATAAGAATGAAGTTGAATAGGTTGATGTGAGAAAGAAACAAAACAAAATCTATAATGATAAAATGAAGAAAAGCATTAGAGACAGCAAAAGCTTGAGCAAGGGAATCAAAATATTAAGAAAAGGAAAAAAAAGAGAACTAGCTAACCTCAAATTCTGTAACGAAAGAAAATCCAACTCCACAGCTTTGGGGAGTTTTATGTCGATGAAGGTTTAAGAAGAGGTCATTCTTCAGCTAAATCTGCATTAGTTAGGTGTGAAAAAGGTCACATAATTTCATCAATCCTAGGTGACGTTTACTAAGGGAATAAGTTTTTTGTTTAACCCCTTGATGGGCGGTGGGATATATTATATCTCACCTAATTTTAATGCAGATTCGTGCCAGAAACTTTTAATTAAATTTTATTTTTTTAACTTTGGTTTTAAAAATGTCAAAAAAATGAAAAAAATGCTTTTCCTCTTTTTGAAGTAATTCTTTTTTTAAATTCCAGTGTTAATTCAACATTTCGTAAACACAATTGCTTGCCCTCAGAGGTTTAAAGAAGCTTTCCTAAATTGAAAAAGTCCTTCCGGCCAGTGCCGGGAGGAAGAGGTAGCTTTCATATTCCTTATTTTAAAAAAAACCAACTTATATTATTCAAACACACGAAGCTCAATTTAGTGGAAACCGAATATAGGAGATTCAATACTAATTTTTATCAATACTAAATCATTATGAATGAGAATTTCACGAAATTTGTCAGCTTTATCCAAGCTGCTTTTATTTAAAGTAACTTATATTTCGCTGCCAAATTCGGCGAATTCTTAAAGTGCCTGCCATTTTAAGACAACATGGTGGATAAGGCTAACCAGTGAACTTGGTCGAGACCTTAGTAATTGCTGTGCACATGCTCACTTACATCGGAATCGGTTGATATATACAAGTGCTGTCGCAGGCAAAAAATCAGTTTTTTCAAAATGTCACCCACATTAGAAATTGAAACTGCTATATCTGAGCCATTTTTTAAGATAAAGACAAACAAAAAATGCTCCTGAATCCTTATATCAAGGTCAAATACTTAAGAAAGAAACCTTTTTCAATTTCTAATTTTTTTTGCACCTCACTTTAAATATAATTTTTTTTTAATTTAATGACCGCCATTTTGAAACAAGATGGCTGATGAAGCTGACCAGCGAACTTGGTCGAGATATTGATATATACTATCCACATGCCTTCTTACATCGAAATAGGCGAATACGTGTGTTATCGCGTGACAAATAAAAGATCGTTTCAAAATGTTAGCCATGCTAGAAATTCAAAGTGCTATAATTCATCCATCATTTTAAGAAATAAACAAAAGAACAAATTTTCAGAAACAAAAACTGCTCCGGAATCTTTGTATCAAGGCCAAACACATAAAAAAAATCTTTTTCATTTTCCAGTTTTTTAATACCAAATTTTAAATTTTAAATTTAATTTTTTTATTGGCAACCCTTTTGGAACAAGATGGCGAATGAAGCTGACCAACGAACTCGGTCGAGACATTTGTATGTACTATGTACAGACCAAGTTACATCCAAATCGGTTCATAAATACGCCTGTTATCGCGTGACAAAAATCAGGTCGTTTTAAAATGTCAGCCACAATAGAAATTCGAAATGCTATAACTCAGCCATTTTTTTAGATATAGACGAAACAAAAACTGTTCCGGAATCTTTGTATTAAGGTCAAACACATACAAAAATAAATATTTTTCATTTTTCAATTTTTTGGTATCTCATTTTAAATTTAAAATTTTTAAATTTTTTTAAATGACCGCCATTTTGAAACAAGATGGCGGATGAAGCTGGCCAACGAACTCGGTCGAGATAATTGTATGTACTATGTACACACCAAGGTACATCCAAATCGGTTCATAAATACGCCTGTTATCAAGTGACAAAATTCCGGACGTTTCAAAATGTCAGCCACGCTAGAAATTCAAAATGCTATAACTCAGCCACTTTTTAAGATATAGACGAAACAAAAACTGTTCCCGAATCTTTTTATCAAGGTCAAACACATAAGAAAAAAATATTTTTTCAATTTTCATTTTTTTGGTACCACATTTCAAATTTAAATTTTTCTTAAAAATTTAAATGGCCGCCATTTTTAAACAAGATGGCGGATGAAGCTGGCCAACGAATTCGGTCGAGACATTGGTATGTACTATGTATAAACGAAGTTGCATCCAAATTGGTTCATAAATACGCCTTTTATCGCGTGACAAAATTCAGGACGTTTTAAAATGTCAGCCACGCTAGAAATTCAAAATGCTATAACTGAGCCATTTTTTAAGATATAGACGAAACAAAAACTGCTCCGAAATCTTTGTTTAAAGGTCAAATACATAAGAAAAAAATATTTTTCCATTTTCAATTTTTTGGTACCACTTTTCAAATTTTAAATTTTTAAAATTTTTTTAAATGGCCGCCATTTTGAAACAAAATGGCGGATGAAGCTGGCCAACACCGAATTACATCCAAATCGGTTCATAAATACGAGAGTTACAGTCTGACATAGGTCAGATATATATATATATATATATATATATATATATATATATATATATATATATGGATATATATATATATATATATATTACAAAATTTAAATTTTTGCGCCAAGTTTAAAGTATTTTATGTAAATTTTCCTTTTTCAGTAATATTCCGTATATTATACCGGCTTATTAAATTAAAACCCTAGTCTATTAATCTCTAAGATCTTAATTCATATTTATTCCAAATTGCGAAAATCTAAAAATGGCTCAATTATTTATATTTCTTTAATAAAACTTTTATTATTTAAAATACTATTAAATTCCGCTATTAAATCCCGGTATATCATATTCCCCTTAAATCTTTATTTAACTGCTAAAATATTATTCTGTCTTAAAGAAAAAAACTACTAATTTCAATTTATTCTTTTATTTAAAATATCCAGGTGTAATTAAAATATTTCAAAGATTAAAACTTCGCAGACATAAATTCATTTCTTTTATCGTCTGAAGAGGGAAAAAAGGGTTATTTTTGCATAATCTCGACTACAGATTTTAACATTTGTTTATGCTTTAGATAGCTGGGGCGAGGATATAAGAATTTTCTAGAACAATCTTTTCAGCAGAGTATAAATACGGATGGCGAGAACCAGAGAGGAGCATAAAGCATATGGTAGATGGGCTGTGAGCTTAGAAGCTTTTTAGTTTTTAGCATGTAGAGGTGAACGTAGTGGATTGCAGTCGTAGCAGACTGGATATTCAAGGTGACTGCTCGATGGAGGCAGTAAAATGGTGGATGTATACTGTTTATTATGTGTGTAGAATGAGGAAGCAACGGTATCGTAATGGGTGATAGATGTTAGATGTTAACGGATTAAAGACTTGAACGCAGTCAAGAGATGGAGTGTTTTTAAACTAATTGTGACAGGAAGAATAGACTTTATTCTTTTTACCATGGCAGGAGTGAGCATTTTCCCTAGAGTCAATCGTGAGTGTGGAAATAAAGTGAATAATGTTTCAAGCGACTGCCTTATGTTAATTCTTCATTTTTCTTTATTTTCTTAAAACCATTCGGCTGCTACCTGTGCTGTTTAGGAATGGAAACCCTCATTTTTTTTTCGACAATACCAACTACTTGCCGTCAAAATGTCACAGAGAAAAGAAAAGTCCGACAGGATTTAGAAGAAACGGCAATAAAAGCGAGTGTGTCTCCAAAATTACAAATGTGTAGTGGTACTGGTACACGATAGCTTATGAGATTTACTAAAGATCCGTGCCGGAAAGTTAAAAATCTACATCGCTAATGTGAATAGCAATGTATAGTGCTGGTGATTGTGAGACAAGTTGTCTGGAGTGAGTTCTTTTCAAAATATTTTTACATTTCTTATGTAATTATTTTTGTTATTGTTTGTTATTTATTGAGATTTATTTATTATTAAGTATGAGAATTATTTATTTATGAGATTTATTTATTATTCATTTATGAGGTTTATTTATTATTTCGTGAAGAGTATTTATTTATTTATTTATTTATTGTAAAGTTTATTATGAAGTCATGAGAATTATTTATTTATTTATTATTAAATTCTGAAAGAGTACTTAATCTATTATGAAAAATAGAACTCTATTAGTTTAAATGTTGTTAAGGTCAGGTTGTATTAAAGAGAATAGAAGGGCTTCTTTTATTTTAATGAATACTGATATAATGGCTGAACCAAAATTAGTCAATTTTGATCCTAGTACTGGAATGGAAATCCAGGCTTGGTTAAATTATTATGATGATATGAGTACTAGGGAAAATAAAGATTTAGAGTGGAAATTTAAATCTATTCCACAGTATTTAAAGGGTGAAGCACTAAAAGTATATATTAATGACTGTGTTAATTGTACTAGTTATGAACAGATTTCAAAAATCTTGATAGAAAAATTCATTGAACTAAATGTTCCAAATTTTTCTGATTTCTCAACTCTAAAATTAGATAAATTAGATAATTTAGAAAATTATTTTCACAAAAAAGTAGGAATTGGGAGGAAACTCCATCTTTGTGAGACTCTTCTAATACAAGGGTTGACAGATGGATTAAAACCAGAGTATAGAAATAATATTAATGTAAACCCTCCAAATAGTACCGCTGAATGGTACCGGCTTGTTAAGCAATTTGTTGAAGTTTCCACTCCTCAAATTTCAAGCCAAACAATAAATCAACAACCAGTTAGACAAAATTTTCAACAATTTCAACCACCTAGGCCTTGGACTCAACCAAGTAGGCCCAATTTTCAGCCAAATAGGCCCAATAATGCACCTAGGAATTGGATTCCACAAAGACAGTATCAAAATCAGGGGTCTAGAAATTTTCAAAATAATTACTTTCAGAAACCATATCCTTCTAGACCATGTAGAATATGTACAAATAAAGGTGTAAATAATGCATATCATTGGGAACAAGAGTGTTTATTTAGAAATGATGCAACATCCTCTGATACTCTTCCTAGCAATTCACCACCTACTATTCCTAATATTTGACAACTAATTGTGTATGGATGTACCAATATTTATAATTTACCATGTATAGTGGACACTGGATCCACTACGGCAATATTACCCCTCAAATTTGTTAAAGAACTAAATGCTAAAATTGAAACTATACCTACAGTTATTATTGGTCAGGCAAAAGGGATGTTAAAATTAAATCAAAAATGTAAAATTTCTCTAAAAGTGGGTAAAATTACCAAATGTGTTAACTTTTTAGTGTGTAATACTAATTTGGAGTATGCTATTTTGGGTCTAAGGGAATGTTCTAAATTTAATTTAACTATAGATTGTAGAAATTGTACTGTAAAACAAGGAAGAAAAATTATAAATAAGGGTATATCCATACATGATGAGAACTCTCTTCATTATCATACTGTAGATATGAATAAAGTACAACAAGAGAATGATTTAGTAACAGTTGATTATGATGAGAATTTGAATTTATATAATGATGATAATGTAATAACCGGTAATGAGAGTAGTGAAACTTTGAATTTATGTAAGAATGATAACGAATTACCATCTAGTTGTGAAAATTATATGACTACTCAGGACTTTTTTGAGAATGATAGAAATGATTGTAATGTGCAACCGGATTATGGAAAGTTCGTAATTCCTCAAAAAATTTTCGCAATGTTTTTTATTCTAATTTTTTAGATATTTTTTTCTTTCTTCAATAGTTTTCAACTTTACCAGGTATGACCTTGGGGCGCCACGAGGATATTACTTGTTTTTGGGATTAGGTAGGCACTCTATGCAGGCATAGGATGTGTATTTGATTTTGGGAATTTTCAGATTGATGTTGAAAAATAAAAATAAATATTTTTAATTCTATATCCAGTTTATATCAAAATAAACTATATTTATTTTATTCCATTGTCTTTAGCAATTGTTTACAAATTATAATTGTATAAACATAGAAAATTGATAATTGTGATGAGATTTTGTAGTGGTTGTGTAGCAGGGGAAAATTAAGTACATAAACAAATTATCTTTTATTCCTATTTATTTTCTATATTTTACCATTCTAAGTTTATCAAATGCACGTCTATTCATCAAGAGTATCAGAGAGATAAATTATTGTAAAGAAATACTGGTTGAGAGTCCACTTTCTAAATATTTAGAGTTAAATTTATTTGGACTTTGGAATTATTATTATTATTATTTTTTAATGTTTCGGCTGGCAAAAATACTTTCTTATATAAGTAAAAAATAAGAAAATTATTAATTGCTATGTATTCATTTTATCCTCAACCATTATTTTCTATGTCAATAAGTAAAAAATCTGTGATATTTTCTTAGAATATAATATTGTTATTAAGTATTATTATTGCTATTATTCAAGTATACTGTTGAGAATTTTATTATTATGATTGTGAATTGGAAGTATTATATTATTTATTGAAAGATTCATTATTTATTAAAGAAAAAGAGAACATAACTTATAATTGAAAAGTTATGATATTTACTAAAACAAGTGAGAAGTTGTAAAAGATGGTGAGTCCCAATTAGAATGGGAAAAGGAACTCAAAAAAGTAGTTGATAAACAAACGTTAAAAGGTAGTTGAATAACTACTAGGAATTTGTTTATTAAAATAAAACTACTATTGTGATGACAAATAGTATTTAAACATAATGTAAAGAGTTTAACAGGCAGAGTAGTCAAACAAATTTAGTAAAAATATTTATTGCAGCTGAACTTTTTACTTAAGGACTGTACCACTATTTTTGCTAAAGGACTGTTATGATCTACGAACTGATTAAGCCAATAGAACTTAAAATTCTACTTGAAGTAAATGAAGGGTTGAATCTTAATTGATTGGAAATATGTTTGTGATAAGAGAAATGGAAATACACTAAATTTCCATAAGATAAAAGAATTTGTTGTTATTTATTACTATAGTTTTATTATTTCTTATTATTTATTTCTTATTGTATTTATACTTATTCTTCATTATTGTGTTTATATTTTCCTATGCACTTACAAATGGTAAGTGATGTTGTAACCATTATTTGTATTCTTTTACAGGGGAAATGCTCTCAGCTAAATTTAAATGCTCTTAGTATTTTTTTCTTCTCTTGCATTGCTAAATTTTACTTTTCCATCTCTTCGCTGACGTCTCTAAAATTTTCAATATTCAAAAATCAACTTCCAAATTTATTACAAGTCTGTTGTCTGAAATTGTAGTTCATTAACCACAAATTTCATACAAAGTCTTTGGGGAGGGGGGATAATATTACAAAATTTAAATTTTTGCGCCAAGTTTAAAGTATTTTATGTAAATTTTCCCTTTTCAGTAATATTCCGTATATTATACCGGCTTATTAAATTAAAACCCTAGTCTATTAATCTCTAAGATCTTAATTCATATTTATTCCAAATTGCGAAAATCTAAAAATGGCTCAATTATTTATATTTCTTTAATAAAACTTTTATTATTTAAAATACTATTAAATTCCGCTATTAAATCCCGGTATATCATATTCCCCTTAAATCATTATTTAACTGCTAAAATATTATTCTGTCTTAAAGAAAAAACCTACTAATTTCAATTTATTCTTTTATTTAAAATATCCAGGTGTAATTAAAATATTTCAAAGATTAAAACTTCGCAGACATAAATTCATTTCTTTTATCGTCTGAAGAGGGAAAAAAGGGTTATTTTTGCATTATCTCGACTACAGATTTTAACATTTGTTTATGCTTTAGATAGCTGGGGCGAGGATATAAGAATTTTCTAGAACAATCTTTTCAGCAGAGTATAAATACGGATGGCGAGAACCAGAGAGGAGCATAAAGCATATGGTAGATGGGCTGTGAGCTTAGAAGCTTTTTAGTTTTTAGCATGTAGAGGTGAACGTAGTGGATTGCAGTCGTAGCAGACTGGATATTCAAGGTGACTGCTCGATGGATGCAGTAAAATGGTGGATGAATACTGTTTATTATGTGTGTAGAATGAGGAAGCAACGGTATCGTAATGGGTGATAGATGTTAGATGTTAACGGATTAAAGACTAGAACGCAGTCAAGAGATGGAGTGTTTTTAAACTAATTGTGACAGGAAGAATTGACTTTATTCTTTTTACCATGGCAGGAGTGAGCATCTTCCCTAGAGTCAATCGTGAGTGTGGAAATAAAGTGAATAATGTTTCAAGCGACTGCCTTATGTTAATTCTTCATTTTTCTTTATTATTTTAAAACCATTCGGCTGCTACCTGTGCTGTTTAGGAATGGAAACCCTCATTTTTTTTTCGACAATACCAACTACTTGCCGTCAAAATGTCACAGAGAAAAGAAAAGTCCGACAGGATTTAGAAGAAACGGCAATAAAAGCGAGTATGTCTCCAAAATTACAAATGTGTAGTGGTACTGGTACACGATAGCTTATGAGATTTACTAAAGATCCGTGCCGGAAAGTTAAAAATCTACATCGCTAATGTGAATAGCAATGTATAGTGCTGGTGATTGTGAGACAAGTTGTCTGGAGTGAGTTCTTTTCAAAATATTTTTACATTTCTTATGTAATTATTTTTGTTATTGTTTGTTATTTATTGAGATTTATTTATTATTAAGTATGAGAATTATTTATTTATGAGATTTATTTATTATTCATTTATGAGGTTTATTTATTATTTCGTGAAGAGTATTTATTTATTTATTTATTTATTGTAAAGTTTATTATGAAGTCATGAGAATTATTTATTTATTTATTATTAAAGTCTGAAAGAGTACTTAATCTATTATGAAAAATAGAACTCTATTAGTTTAAATGTTGTTAAGGTCAGGTTGTATTAAAGAGAATAGAAGGGCTTCTTTTATTTTAATGAATACTGATATAATGGCTGAACCAAAATTAGTCAATTTTGATCCTAGTACTGGAATGGAAATCCAGGCTTGGTTAAATTATTATGATGATATGAGTACTAGGGAAAATAAAGATTTAGAGTGGAAATTTAAATCTATTCCACAGTATTTAAAGGGTGAAGCACTAAAAGTATATATTAATGACTGTGTTAATTGTACTAGTTATGAACAGATTTCAAAAATCTTGATAGAAAAATTCATTGAACTAAATGTTCCAAATTTTTCTGATTTCTCAACTCTAAAATTAGATAAATTAGATAATTTAGAAAATTATTTTCACAAAAAAGTAGGAATTGGGAGGAAACTCCATCTTTGTGAGACTCTTCTAATACAAGGGTTGACAGATGGATTAAAACCAGAGTATAGAAATAATATTAATGTAAACCCTCCAAATAGTACCGCTGAATGGTACCGGCTTGTTAAGCAATTTGTTGAAGTTTCCACTCCTCAAATTTCAAGCCAAACAATAAATCAACAACCAGTTAGACAAAATTTTCAACAATTTCAACCACCTAGGCCTTGGACTCAACCAAGTAGGCCCAATTTTCAGCCAAATAGGCCCAATAATGCACCTAGGAATTGGATTCCACAAAGACAGTATCAAAATCAGGGGTCTAGAAATTTTCAAAATAATTACTTTCAGAAACCATATCCTTCTAGACCATGTAGAATATGTACAAATAAAGGTGTAAATAATGCATATCATTGGGAACAAGAGTGTTTATTTAGAAATGATGCAACATCCTCTGATACTCTTCCTAGCAATTCACCACCTACTATTCCTAATATTTGACAACTAATTGTGTATGGATGTACCAATAGTTATAATTTACCATGTATAGTGGACACTGGATCCACTACGGCAATATTACCCCTCAAATTTGTTAAAGAACTAAATGCTAAAATTGAAACTATACCTACAGTTATTATTGGTCAGGCAAAAGGGAAGTTAAAATTAAATCAAAAATGTAAAATTTCTCTAAAAGTGGGTAAAATCACCAAATGTGTTAACTTTTTAGTGTGTAATACTAATTTGGAGTATGCTATTTTGGGTCTAAGGGAATGTTCTAAATTTAATTTAACTATAGATTGTAGAAATTGTACTGTAAAACAAGGAAGAAAAATTATAAATAAGGGTATATCCATACATGATGAGAACTCTCCTCATTATCATACTGTAGATATGAATAAAGTACAACAAGAGAATGATTTAGTAACAGTTGATTATGATGAGAATTTGAATTTATATAATGATGATAATGTAATAACCGGTAATGAGAGTAGTAAAACTTTGAATTTATGTAAGAATGATAACGAATTACCATCTAGTTGTGAAAATTATATGACTACTCAGGACTTTTTTGAGAATGATAGAAATGATTGTAATGTGCAACCGGATTATGGAAAGTCCGTAATTCCTCAAAAAATTTTCGCAATGTTTTTTATTCTAATTTTTTAGATATTTTTTTCTTTCTTCAATAGTTTTCAACATTACCAGGTATGACCTTGGGGCGCCACGAGGATATTACTTGTTTTTGGGATTAAGTAGGCACTCTATGCAGGCATAGGATGTGTATTTGATTTTGGGAATTTTCAGATTGATGTTGAAAAATAAAAATAAATATTTTTAATTCTATATCCAGTTTATATCAAAATAAACTATATTTATTTTATTCCATTGTCTTTAGCAATTGTTTACAAATTATAATTGTATAAACATAGAAAATTGATAATTGTGATGAGATTTTGTAGTGGTTGTGTAGCAGGGGAAAATTAAGTACATAAACAAATTATCTTTTATTCCTATTTATTTTCTATATTTTACCATTCTAAGTTTATCAAATGCACGTCTATTCATCAAGAGTATCAGAGAGATAAATTATTGTAAAGAAATACTGGTTGAGAGTCCACTTTCTAAATATTTAGAGTTAAATTTATTTGGACTTTGGAATTATTATTATTATTTTTTTTTAATGTTTCGGCTGGCAAAAATACTTTCTTATATAAGTAAAAAATAAGAAAATTATTAATTGCTATGTATTCTTTTTATCCTCAACCATTATTTTCTATGTCAATAAGTAAAAAATCTGTGATATTTTCTTAGAATATAATATTGTTATTAAGTATTATTATTGCTATTATTCAAGTATACTGTTGAGAATTTTATTATTATGATTGTGAATTGACAGTATTATATTACTTATTTAAAGATTCATTATTTATTAAAGAAAAAGAGAACATAACTTATAAGTGAAAAGTTATGATATTTACTAAAACAAGTGAGAAGTTGTAAAAGATGGTGAGTCCCAATTAGAATGGGAAAAGGAACTCAAAAAAGTAGTTGATAAACAAACGTTAAAAGGTAGTTGAATAACTACTAGGAATTTGTTTATTAAAATAAAACTACTATTGTGATGACAAATAGTATTTAAACATAATGTAAAGAGTTTAACAGGCAGAGTAGTCAAACAAATTTAGTAAAAATATTTATTGCAGCTGAACTTTTTACTTAAGGACTGTACCACTATTTTTGCTAAAGGACTGTTATGATCTACGAACTGATTAAGCCAATAGAACTTAAAATTCTACTTGAAGTAAATGAAGGGTTGAATCTTAATTGATTGGAAATATGTTTGTGATAAGAGAAATGGAAATACACTAAATTTCCATAAGATAAAAGAATTTGTTGTTATTTATTACTATAGTTTTATTATTTCTTATTACTTATTTCTTATTGTATTTATACTTATTCTTTATTATTGTGTTTATATTTTCCTATGCACTTACAAATGGTAAGTGATGTTGTAACCATTATTTGTATTCTTTTACAGGGGAAATGCTCTCAGCTAAATTTAAATGCTCTTAGTATTTTTTTCTTCTCTTGCATTGCTAAATTTTACTTTTCCATCTCTTCGCTGACGTCTCTAAAATTTTCAATATTCAAAAATCAACTTCCAAATTTATTACAAGTCTGTTGTCTGAAATTGTAGTTAATTAACCACAAATTTCATACAAAGTCTTTGGGGAGGGGGGATAATATTACAAAATTTAAATTTTTGCGCCAAGTTTAAAGTATTTTATGTAAATTTTCCTTTTTCAGTAATATTCCGTATATTATACCGGCTTATTAAATTAAAACCCTAGTCTATTAATCTCTAAGATCTTAATTCATATTTATTCCAAATTGCGAAAATCTAAAAATGGCTCAATTATTTATATTTCTTTAATAAAACTTTTATTATTTAAAATACTATTAAATTCCGCTATTAAATCCCGGTATATCATATTCCCCTTAAATCTTTATTTAACTGCTAAAATATTATTCTGTCTTAAAGAAAAAACCTACTAATTTCAATTTATTCTTTTATTTAAAATATCCAGGTGTAATTAAAATATTTCAAAGATTAAAACTTCGCAGACATAAATTCATTTCTTTTATCGTCTGAAGAGGGAAAAAAGGGTTATTTTTGCATAATCTCGACTACAGATTTTAACATTTGTTTATGCTTTAGATAGCTGGGGCGAGGATATAAGAATTTTCTAGAACAATCTTTTCAGCAGAGTATAAATACGGATGGCGGGAACCAGAGAGGAGCATAAAGCATATGGTAGATGGGCTGTGAGCTTAGAAGCTTTTTAGTTTTTAGCATGTAGAGGTGAACGTAGTGGATTGCAGTCGTAGCCGACTGGATATTCAAGGTGACTGCTCGATGGAGGCAGTAAAATGGTGGATGAATACTGTTTATTATGTGTGTAGAATGAGGAAGCAACGGTATCGTAATGGGTGATAGATGTTAGATGTTAACGGATTAAAGACTAGAACGCAGTCAAGAGATGGAGTGTTTTTAAACTAATTGTGACAGGAAGAATAGACTTTATTCTTTTTACCATGGCAGGAGTGAGCATCTTTCCTAGAGTCAATCGTGAGTGTGGAAATAAAGTGAATAATGTTTCAAGCGACTGCCTTATGTTAATTCTTCATTTTTCTTTATTATTTTAAAACCATTCGGCTGCTACCTGTGCTGTTTAGGAATGGAAACCCTCATTTTTTTTCGACAATACCAACTACTTGCCGTCAAAATGTCACATATATATATATCAATTTTGAACGGAGGGTGGTTTCGGGGTCTGGGGGTCATGAGCGATGAAAATATACCAAAATTTTTTGAAATTGCTTTCCTCCGAACGGCTGCAATAGGTAGCTTTTTGTAATGAAAGCTACCTAAAATGGGAAATTCATTTGCATCTGTAAAGACTAGTTTCATAAAACAATGGAATATTATGCATCAGGTTGTCTGCATTTGTGGTTGTCACGAAAACATTCAAGCAATTCATAATGCAGTGACTTGTGTATTTTCTACATTAAACATTCCTGTAAAAAATGTAATGACTTTGTCTGCTGAGATACATCATAATTAGAATGTATAAATTCAGAATGTCTAATTTGTGAAGATAACATCGAAGAATTATTTGAAAAGGGAGTCCATAATACAGAACCTCTTATAAGTTATTGTAAATAGCAAAACGATGATAAACGTTTCGCTATTGACAAAACGTTTATCAACATTTTGTAAAAACTTTTACTTTCTCAAAACGTTGAAAAGCGTTTTGAAAAGGTAGCAGTTGAAGAAACCATTTCTGATCGTTTACAAAATTTTCGAAAGCAACTAAATCCATTTCTGTGGCACATATTCCTTCAAACTTGTACACAGGATTATTTTGATAATGCCAAAAGAATAACCATTTCTCAAAGAATCATTATGGCAGTGGATTTTCTGAAAACTTTATATTTTTATGCCAAGACGAAATTTTGGTACGAAAAACTGCATACTGGTCAAATGCACAAGCGACTGTATTTCCAGCCGTTATTTAGTATGATTCTAAAATAGTAAAATCTTTTGCCATTATTTCAGATAATGTAAATCATAATTAATTTTCTGTAAATGCTCTCGTATGTAAAATTTCAATATAACATCTTTAAGGGAATGCATTTTCCTAAAGTGTACCTTTTTTGCTTTTTTATATGATGGTTGTGCTTTCCAATTTAAACAAAAATATAACTATGCAAATATGCCTGCAATGAATCATACTTCTTTCACAATTAACTTAAGTGGGCATATTTTTTTCAAATACACCTGGTATATATGCTGTAGATTTATTTTGTGCCGTTGTATGATGATATATGTGGAATGCAGTGCATGCTAAAAAAGCAATTTTAAGGAATACTACTTATTTTGTCAAAATTGTTCATGAAAAAACAAAAGCAAGCATACTCCATATATCAGATGAAGAAATAAAACAATAATGTTTCATTACTTTGCGAGAAAATACCAACTGCGAAGCGCATTCAACAAATACAATTTCTTTAAACCATGAAAAATGACACTATCTACAACAAACCATACACTAACATCATTCGTACAAAGAATTTGCGTTTCATTAAGTAAATAATGATACAGGAGAAGTTGCAAGTGATATTATTGATAATGAAGACAATAATTTATTCTGTTCAGTAGCAGAAACTGAGAAGTTGTTATGTGGTTATATTGAGTGATTCTAAAATATGATGATTTAAAGATTCGTGGTTTTACTATTAAAGTGGTTAGCGAAAATTATCAAATAAAGCGCTAAGAGCTATTTAAAGTATAAGGAATTCTCAAGTTTGAACCTGATGACCACAATATTTGACAAAAAAGTAACAAATTGTGGCTGACATTAATGCCCTCAGATTGATAAATCCTCGAGGATTTTACAAACACTAATTAATTTTAGAATTTTTTACATTTTTTTATGTTATTTTAAAATGTAACCATCATTAACAGTTTTTTCTATGGAAAAGTAATTTTTTTTAAACTTATTTTAATTATTTTGTTCAGTATTTAAACTGAATTTTTGGGAAAATTCCTTTATGGACAAAATGTCACAAGTGTAACACTTAGCATTTTGCAAAATCAAATGTAACTAATTCATGTGTTATCAGATGAATTCAATGATTAATACTTTTAAAAAGATATAATTGCTCTGCTATATTCTGTAAATTTTATTTCTATAGTCTCGTATAGTTCACAGAATTTCTGCGTCAAACACAATTTTTGAAAATTGCATTTTTTTATGGTCACAAGAGTAAGAAAATTTTCATTCATTATCTAGGGAAGTAAAATGCTTTTTGTTAGAAATTGCATATGGTTTATAAGAGTAGAGCACGTGTATTTTTAAGTGATTACATCAAATTTATCCTAAATATATTTTGTAATGAAAGAATTCGAAATATTTATGGAAATTTGCTCTGACAGTCACAAGAGTAACAATGGACGTTCCCATATTCATGGAGATATATCAAATTTTTTTAAGTTCAAAAATTTTTTGCATGTTTTTTGTTTATGTCATGCAGGGTTTTTTACCAAATTTAACGCCAGTTTTAGAAAATTTGACACAATGTAGTCAAAATAATATGATGTAATTGGAATGTAAATATATTAAATGTTTGATGAAATAGTAGCAGTTGAATGAAATATTTCTTATCTGCGCATGCGCGCACGATAAAAAAAATATTTTTTCATGATTTGATAGTCAACTCATAAAACAAATCAGTGAAATATCGTGAAAATTCAGAAAGATATCGGCAATACAGTGAGCTAATTTTTAGTTGCTTTCTTAAAGCTGCTGAATGATAAAGGATTTTCTACAAATTATCATTTTTTATTATCTGGCTTTCAGCAAAGGAGTTAATACTTAATGAATGTAAACAAGTATATTTAGAAGAAATGCTAAGATTTTGATACTTTTTTTCTTGGAATCGGCTCGGTCTGGTGGTCTTCCAAGAAGAACTAAAGCATCAATAAAATATGAAAATTAAAAAAAAGTAAAAATTAAAAAGGACAATTTATACAAAACCCCTTATCATTTAGCTGTTTTTAGAAAATAACTAAAAATCAGCTCAGTTTATTGACGACATCTTTCTGAATTTTCACGATATTTCATTGACTTTTTTTTTTTAGTTGCTCCATAGAGTTGACTATCAAATCTTTAAAAAATATTTTTTTATCGTGTGCGCATGCGCAGATAAAAAAATATTTCATTCAACTGCTCATGTTTCATCAAATATTTAATATATTTACATTCCAATTACACCATATTATTTCCACTACATTTTGTCAAATTTTCTAAAACTGGAGTTAAATTTGGTAAAAAACCCTGCATGATAGAAACAAAAAACATGCAAAAACTTTTGAACTTTAAAAAAAAAATCGATATAATATAGGTTCTATTCTTCCACAAATAAATACATCATACATTGTACATTCGTAAGTTATAGCGATAGATCATCTCGTGCATTTTATTTTACAGGGTAATACCAAACATTTTTCTTTTTCTTTGAATTTTTTGTTTGCCCCTTAATTTTCCTTCTGATCAAACCGCCCTTAATAAATATGAAGTCGAATAAATTCTTCATAAGCCTGAAGGTTCAGAAAAATCGGACAAATACATCTTTAAATATTCGACAAAATGTCTAAAATTGAACGTTTCCGATAATCAATTGCCAAATATGTTGTCTATGGATTTTCAAAGGTTTCTAAACGTAAAAAACTTTTTTTCGGATCGTGAGTAACTCTGAAGAAGTTATTGTATATTTTCCTTTGTTGTTATTGTATATATTTCTAGATTAAGAAACATTTATCTTTTTTAATGTAAAATTCTGTATTTTTGTTTTTGGAAATTGTCTGATAACATTTTAAATTTAAATGTACGTACGAATTAGCTATGGAGTTCTGCTTTAAAATTAATCCTTTTTTTACAGTTTCTCCACTTATTAAACGTAAAAGAAAATACAGTCCTTAATATTAATAGTCTTATTTATTTTAATTTACTTTAACAATAAAATAGAGCTTTGAAATGTAAAAGCAAGTAAACCTTTTGAGAAAGTTTCCAAAACCACATATTTCATGTTGATTACAAATACATTCTTTACACAATTTTGTGTTTGTTCTTCTAAAACATTAACGAATGTTTGATCGGACTTCACCAAGAAGTACGAGTTCAAGCAGGAAGCTGAATAATTTATTTATTATTTCTCTAGCAATTCAGAAAAATTGCCAAAATTGAAATCGTCCAGTGGCTTTTTGTTATATCATATATTGTGCTTATGAAATTATTCCCTACTGTGACCAAATGCCACTTTTATATTATAAATTTTCCGCATATTACAGGGTGTACGCACAGTAAAAAAGAGAAATATTTATCTATCTAGCAAAATTTATCGAATATATAATATAAATTCTTCAGAGTAAGCCACGATTTCGGTAAAACTTTCCTTTATCTTAATACATTTAGAAAAGCAACAGATTTACGTGTTTTAAAAAATCATTTCTAAAAAAAAGTTCTTTTGCTGCCCGTTTAAAAAGAAGAAAGCAATAGAAACAGAGAAGAAGACGGCGCATAGACAATCGTCTCATCAAGTTCACGTCTGAAGTTCCAGGATTAGGCAGAACTCGATTAGCATATTAAAATGCAACTGGTCTGCAAAGTCATATCTTGGTGGAAATCACCTGAGGATCCAATTTTAGTGGTTGATCCATATGTTTATAATTGTAATTTCTTGCACCCAAAGGTATAAAAACATCGAGGAGTAAGAGCAGGAAAACACAGTTATAAACCTACCAGTCAACAACTAAAATCGGGTTTGCAGATGTTTTCCACCAAGATATGACTTGGCATATCAATTGCATTTTAATATTCGAATCGAGTTTTAACTAATCCTGGAATTTCAGTCGTCAACTCGATGAGGTGATGAAGGTTGTGCAGTCGTCTACCGATCTAAAACGTTTTCGAGTAGTTTTTACAGGGCATTAATTTTTTTTTTCAAAATGAAATATTGGTTTTCTGGATACTATTATTTCTAGAGTAAACATTTTCATGTTTGACAGATATGTTCAGTAAAGAACCATACTAAATTATCAGCATTAACATTATTATTAAAAGTAATATTATTCTGTTTCCCTTGCATATACTGAGTGAGCAAAAAGTCCGTATAAACTTTAAAAATTTATAAAAACGGAAAAAATAACCGAAATGAAAAACTGTTTGCGGGATTAGCATCTATAGGTCATGGGAATTTTTTTAAGACAGAAATAAAAAATAACTCAAAAAAACAGCCGACAGATGGCGCTGGTTCGTGAGATTTCGGTGGAAATATGCAAATGAAACGGTTATAAGAACTTGCGCTCTTAATCCAGAACTAGTTCACCGTTGTGAGCCGTGTACTTGATCAAGGATTCTGAGTATGAAGGATAAAAGCTTTGTTGATGAAGTTATTTTATGTGAACTAGTTCTGGATTAGGAGTGCAGGTTCTTAAAGCCGTTTCATTTGCATATTTCCACCAAAATAGCCCGAACCAGCGCCATCTGTTGACTGTTTTTAGAGTTATTTTTTATTTCTGTCTAAACAAAATTCCCGTGACCTTTCATTTCGGTTATTTTTTCAGTTTTTATGAATTTTTAAAGTTTATACGGACTTTTTGCTCACCCGGTATTATTTCTGCCACGCAGATAAAAATGTTCATTAGAGAATTGATAGAATTCGAAAAAACGGTATTTCATATTGAGAAGGCTAATTAATACGCTGCAAAAACTACTCGGAAATGGTTTGGATTTTTATTTTTTGAAGCAGAAAGCAGAAGAAGCATTTGTTTCAAAAATGCTTCTTTAAATCTCATAAATCTATTGGTTTCTAAACAACAAATTCGAAATTGTGGATTACTCGAAAGCCGTTTTGTTATATTTTCGTAAAATTTTACTATATCCAAAAATAATTTTCCTTTTGTTTTACTGTTCACAATTCAAAGCATAAATTTTGTATTTACACTTTTATATTTAAGTAAGGCATACTATAATCTACGACCATTTTTTTTTTCTAATCAATTTGCGTTTGTGCGTTGCATAAAAAAAAATGCGTGACTTTAAGATTTTTTAACTAAAAGAATGTTAACTAAGATTTTTTAACTAAATTCTTTTATCACAAAGTTTAACTAACGTTCACAGATTTTTAAATTTAATTTTCGAAACAAAAGGTTTGATCAAGGAATTCATTAAATTCTTCGAAAGTTTTCTTCAAGACTACCTTAAATTAAAATTTTGTAAAGTAGCTATGAACAACACAAAAAAATTGCCTCTAATACTACTAGCTTTTTTTATTATCATAATGCCTATACAAATAGCTGTATAAGGTTGTTTGCTTACGCTGTCCTAATTTAAACATATATTCTAGCCAAAGGCTTAGAGGAAAATTTTTGCACTTTATATACGCAAATGCTATGTAAACAAATTTCTGTGAAATATTACTAAACTTTCAAATAAGAAGTCATCACCTGCTCCCAGAAAAGTGGTGTATTGCATAGGAAGTATTCTGCGTCACTAAGTCATTTCCTTTTATGAAATGTATGTTATCTAGTAAATGTTTACTCAGTCATTAAACTCCTGTATTTAACTTATTTGTGTATTTAACATGAATTTGCATTAAAGTTTTATTAAATTAAGGAATTATACATGGATAAAAAGTTCTATGCCAAAATTAATTGGGTAATATATAGCCTTTTATCTATTTAAATTTAAAAACAAATAATATTTTTATTATAAGGAATATTGTGTATTTTGATTCAAATTTAACAAAATACTTCTCTTATCGAGTAAGGAATTAATAAGCCCCCGGTACGGTATGCTATTTCGTTCTCCCAGCTTATTTTGTGACATCTCCAAAAAATAACGCTACCTTACAGAAGCCAGCCGTAAAATAAAACAGTATGATTAAATACTCTATAGTAATTTTTTAAACTTCTAAGCATCGCATATTTTCAATTTTTATACCGTCGAAAAAAGTACTTTTTACTGCAATTTGTTTGAAACTGCATCTCCGTTTATTTTTGAAATGTTAAT
Source organism: Maratus speciosus (assembly GCA_963932465.1). NCBI lineage: Eukaryota > Metazoa > Arthropoda > Arachnida > Araneae > Salticidae > Maratus > Maratus speciosus. The sequence continues at coordinate 304,842,987 of OZ010800.1, forward strand.
TTTTGTAGTTTTTAGCGACATTTGTATCATTTTGACAACTCAAGTACTCCATTTCTGTAGAAAGTAAAGAAAAAATAGTTGAAAAATAGGAATTATATCTTTTTGTTGCCATTTTCTCATAAAAATTGAAAAAAAAAATAATTAAAATACGTGTTATTTTAAGAAAAATATAAATGAATGATTTATGATAAAACATGGAGCTATTATAAACTATATTTAATTTTAAGTATGTATATTAATGGAAATGACGTCATTTTACATAAAATAAAAGCGTGTGCTTTAAGTCTTAAAATTGAAATATGTTTTGCACTACAGTAGAGTCCCGATTATCCGAGTCCCGCTTAACCGAGTTATTTTCTTCTGGTGGACTGGTGGCTTCTATTATTATGAAACAGCCATTATAAATGAAGCTTTAGGTGAAGATGAAAGGGCAGCCGTAAAAAGTTAGAACTCTAATTTTCTGGTCAGAATGGAAAAAAAAATGGCCATATTTTTTTTTTAGCAACCGTAAAATGTTAGAACTCTGATTTTCTGGTCAGAATGGAAAAAAAATATGGCCATTTTTTTTTTCAGAAATTCAGAGTTCTAACTTTTTACGACTGCTCTTTCATCTTCACCTAACGCTTCATTTATAATGACTGTTTCATAATAATAGAAGTCACCAGTCCACGAGAAGAAAATGAAGCAATGGAAATGTCGGGGGCGACACTAAATTCTGAAAAAGCAGAATTGCTGTTTTCCAGTTTTATTTATTTATTTGAAAAATGCATGTTAGTATTATTATGCGGATTAATTAATTATCCTAGTCTCTGCATATGTTAAACTTAAGAGGCTACACTAGTCATGCGAAAAAATTCGAACGCTAATGTGAAACCTATGGGAGAACCTAACAGATTTCTCGCTTGTAAAGAATTTTTAAACTTTTTTTTTTCTTTTAACTTTTTTTATTTCATATTGAAGATATTGCAATGTCCTTAACCCTTTCGGGTCCGATCTTTTTTTAATTTTGAGAACAAAATTATTTTTATTTTAATAGTGTTAATCGTCAACTTTCAAATAGATTTACTGAAGTTTAAAGATTATCTCGTCTCAACTAAATTCAAACGAATGTGCTTATTTTGTTTACTATTCCTTTCATATTGATATAATAGGTTAAGGAAGAGTTTTTGGAGACGTTTGGAAAATATCGTATTATTACAACAGGGTTTAACAGATAATACAACTTTCTAATGTTTTTTGTGTTTTATCACACAGGATTCGTTCAGAAAAGTAATCTATATTTTACCTGAGATCGATATATATATAATTTTGTGCGTTTGTACTTTTTCGATTTTGGTTACAGTTTTTTATATGCGGACACTTTCATTTTTGGAGACGGTTTGAACAGGTTCTTAAACTGAAAGCCACCTCATTAAAAAAACTGTAACCAAAGTAAAACAAGAACGAAAAATCATGCATACGGCATCGATTATGAAGCACTTTCAAACCCAATCAGAATACTGTAATAAAACTTCACAATTTACTGATGTGAAAGATGATGCCTAAATGAACAATTTGGAAAACGCATAATGCATTTGAAAACCCAATTTTTGCTATTACTATGAATAGACGGGAAAATATACAATTTTTTGTTGAGCTCTGTATACGATCTATAGATATGTATGTACATAGTATCGTATCGTATTACTACACAATATGCTGAAAGTTGGTTCAGTTAAAAGCATAGCACTGTTGAAAATTTCCATTCAGCAATTTCTGTCAACAAACGGATGTTGTTGAAAACTTTTCTGCAGCCCTGTATAGGATCTATAGAATTTATACACACCAAGTAATATTTAAATAATAATTAAATTTTAAACGCATACCACAACTGAAAACGTACTTCTAGCAATTATTGTTCGTACCCAGCAAAGAAAGAAACAGTGGGCCATCAGCTGGAAAAAAGACAGCAGCCAGCAGCGCTATCAGCGGTAAAGTGCAAGGGTGCCATTACTTAAACCTGTCGAAAAGTGTCCAAGCCGAATGCAGCTGGCTCATCAGTGATGGCCAACAGCAGACCAGCATTGGTATGCCATCACATTACTTCAATTCGGCACTTTTCCTGCAGTGTTAGCACCTATCCCACAGCTATTCCTTTGCTGACCCAGCACTTTCCCTTACAAAGATTTCTTATAGAATTCTATAAAAAAATCAAGGCATTATATAATTATGGCTCTTTTTTCTATAAGCTAGTTCCGCCAAGAGCTATAGAAATATCTGTAGAAGTGTCTATAGAAATATTTGAATTGCATGTGGTCACCCTCCCAAGTACTGACCGCGATCGATGTTGCTTGGTTTTCGTGATCGGACATGAACAAGTGCTTTCAGCTTACGCTACGATTGCTCGCAGTTTTCAAGCTCTCATTACACTATTTCAAGTTTGTTTCTTTTGTGATTTACGTTCCCAATCATTAAACTGGTATAGAAATTATTCTACTGTATAGAAATCCTATGTATTTTATACGCTTTTTTTTTATTATTGATTCTGAACTGCGTAAATTATGAAAACCGAAATCCTTTGTAACCTAGTAAAACCAGATTTAAGGAGAAAAAAAGTGCGTTGAAAAAAAGAATTTATTTATTTATTCATTTACTTATTTATTTTGTTGGTGGCAGTGGCGCTATATTTTTTACAGTTTCAAAAAAAAAAAAAAAAAATTAGCTTCACAGCTTAACTTGTGTTAAGATATTCATTTCAGATTTGTGTTCAAATACTCAATGTCTTCGATATTCGCAGCGCCACCTAGTGTAAGGGTTCCGAGCAATAATACTGCAAAAGTTCGTGCACTTCCATGTAGTGGTGGGCCAGCGCATGTCATAAAATGGATGCCCACCAGAATTTTATCTGATGATTTCCAACAGCAAAGTTGACTGAAGCTGTCCAGCAGTGGTCATGCAGTGGTAGACCATCAGTCAGCACTTCTCCATCATTGCCAGCTCCTATCTTGCTGCTGGCCAGCAATTTCCTCTTTGCTGGGTAGGCTTCAATAGTTCAATTATTTATAATAAAACACACATACTACAATATATTATAAAATACACATATACACATAATAGCGCCTGCATTCAACAGTTAAAGGTATATATAAATATTATACAGACATACATACAATAAATACAATAAACCCAACTGGATTGAAAAAATAGCCAGAGCCAGGAATCGAACCCGGGACCACAGTAATTGAAAATTTTCATTCATCCATCTATGGGATGAACGAAAACCCGGTGTGCTCACACCCGAGACCACACTGTGGTCCCGCGTTCGATTCCTGGCTCTGGCTAATTTTTCACTCCAGTTGGGTTTATTGTATATATTGTATGTATGTCTATATAATATTTATATATACCTTTAGTTCAATTATTGTTTATTTTCTTCTATGGCCAAATTTATTTGCGTGTCTCTCTAAATGAACGACAAATTCTATGCTCACCGCGTTCTACAGTAAGAGCCTTGTACTTCAGTGATATATATACATTTGAGTATGTTTAAAATAGTGTAATATCATTAAACTACACAGCAAACGATTTTCCCCCATAGACCGTAATATAACAGAATTCTTTTGAGTGTCCCTGTAAATGAACCATATATGCTACACTCTTCATTTTCAATACCGAACATGCCATAGTGATACCCAATAACACAAATACATTTCATGGCAATCGGACTATATTTACGCGAGTTAAAGCACGGACAGACAAATCGAATTCATACACAATTTTCAAATATGTTGGAAAGTGTTAAAAAGTAGAAACGCACGGCATTATACAGTGTGATTCATAAACATCGAAACAATAGCCTATTATTGTTTTATTGTTACATTGTATTATTGTATTAGATATTGCACCTAGACACATACTTCCAATTGCAAATTTCACAAAAAAGGTGCAAAATTTGATGAGATAAATTGCAACAAGAAAATTCGAAAACTAAATCCTTATACGCCCCACGTAGGGTAAAATTTACAATTAGGAAGATTTTTCTTTCCATTCCTGAATTGAACACAAAAAAATTCTATCTTCATATCTATAAAACTCACAGATATATGCCCATTTAAATAATTCGTCAGGTTTTAAGGGGTAGACACAAATTGAAATTCATGTAATTCAAGAAACAATCTTATTTTAAGAGGTCCGGGGAACATAAAAGATATATTTATTGAGTTAGAATTTTAATTTTTTTTCGTGATGGTTAACCGTGTAATTTGCAAACAAAATCACATCCTAAAATTTTTTATAAAGTTTTAAAAAAAATTTTAAATGATTATTATTTTTTAAAAAAAAGAACAGGATAATTTAAAATCGTTATAATGCAAAACATTATTTGTCGAATTTCAACATTTTTCCATATAATTAAAGAAGAAAATATAATTTAAATTTTGTTTCAGGATATTTTAATATTAATTTTAAAAATATTAAAAAGACAAATTTTAAAATGCTGTAACTTATTTTTAAAAAAATCCTATTTTGAAAAGTAAATAATTTTTCAAATATGCCGAAACAGAATTAATGTAAAAAAAGACATGTTCCAAGTTTGCACCATTTTTCTTTAACAATTCTTGACTTATGCAATTTAAACGAGAAATGGTGAAAAAAAACCTTTCATGCAGAAAAACGCATTTAAAGTTTTAAACAAATAAATGGTCTTAATAAAATATGCTATTTTGCTCTTTCCACATTCTTTCTGTAGATACTACTTAAATGTTCGTCAGTTAATTTAAAACAAGTTTTTTTCTAACAAACCAATTTCGAGTTTTTTTGTAATTTTCGCTCTACACAACTTTCGATTTTATATCGTCCCAGCGTGTCCGTTAAAAAAAGTCTGTATTCTGCGGGCCCGACCTGTTTGAAAGTTTGCTTTCATTTTGCAGGCCCAGCCCACGGGCCAGACTCGGAGACGACCTGGTCTTCAATCTTTTCGGGTCGGGCGGGCCCGGACCTTACTTTTTCTCTGAAGTCTCGGCCGAGCGAACGGGGACTGGCTTCCTTCTTCCTAGGTCTGCACTGAGCAGAAGTCTCATTGCCGGTTTCGACACAACCCGTATTCAAATCATTGTCTCTGAGCGACCTGATCCGTGCAAAAAACAGTAAAATTTGGCTCAGCCCAAATATTTTTGCAAAAAATGCTTAGATTTTTAAATCGCCATTATTTTGCAATTAAACTTTAAAATTATTATTATTGTTTTTAAGGATAGATTTCTAAGCAATAAAATTAAAATACAGTAAAAGCCATGAAAAAACCTGCCTATGACAAAATCCTGTCTAAATGTGCTGATCCATGCAAAATAAATATAATAATATCTGAGAAAAGATTAGAATACATTTACATCTGCTAAGAGGGGAACATGTCTATAGCGCATTTTTTTCTTTCCTATGTGATAGAAAATTTTACTGTATAAGATTTTTCAATGCATCAAATACATTAAATATAGATTAACCATATTAATGATAAGTGAAACATTTACATACAGATAGAGATTCATTTTGAAAAATAATTATCACAGCCTATGGTGCTTCTTTAAAAATGAAGATTATAAACATAAAAAAAAGATAAAATAAGTAATTTTGGTCAGAACTCCTCGTACGAAACAATTTTTAACCATATCGACGTAAAAAACTGTGTTTTGTAGAAATTCAGTCAGACCGAGCCGGGCAAGGCTGGTATTTTAACTTTTTTCCAAGCCGGCCCGAACATTTTTTTCTATGGGTCGGCCTGGACCCGGGCTGGATATTTTGGTCCATGCAGACCTCTAAAGCGTATTTTGAAAGCATATCTATACGCTGATATTTTAAGTCCAAAAGAGAGGCTCTGTCTTAAATCGACTTTTAATAACGTAAAATTTGTAGATGATTCATATCTTGCATTCAAAATGCGCCCATAACTCGCCACTCAGAGGCATGGTTAATTTGTGTAAATAACGAATTTTGGATTTTAATATCTCTGCGAGTTTTGCAGATAACGAGATGTTTTTTTATGTGTAATTCATGAATGGATAATGAAATTTTTCCTGGTTGGAAATTTAACCGTACGGGTACCGTATAAAATTTTAGTTTTCGTATTTTCTAAAATAGATTCCCCCATGGAGTTGTAACGTATCTCAACAAATTTTGCACCTTTATAAAACTTAGCAATTGGAAGTATGTGTCTAGGGACAATATTTAAGGAAATAGGCTATTATTTCGATATTTACGAATCACATTGTATATCGACCTCAGGTATCCTATGCGAAAAAGATTATTTAAAAACATTATAATACAACCGGCAAGTCTGTAAAGGTTTCTCCTACAGGTTTAATTTTAGTTATCGTTTTTTCGCGTGACTAGTGAAAAAAAGTTTAAGTGAAAAAATAATCAATTTAAAACGAAAAAAGTCCTGAACATTAAAAATTGAAGCAGAATATGGAAGACATGAATATGAAAATGACATAAAAAATGAAATGAAGCAATATTGTAAATAATGGTTTCTCAAATTATGGTGCATGTAACTTTTGTAGTAATTAGACTTTCTGCTGGTACGCGAGTCTTATATCATGAATGGAGTGGGGTTTAATAAGCAGCTATCTAGTGTTTATACGCACCTTCTTCAACCAAAACGAAATGTGTCAGAAAAATCTAATTGTATTTTTGAAAAGAGGAACAATATCATTAAATTTTATCTTACACAATTGTATTGGTGATAATGAAATAGTAAAAGTACACCGTGAATTTGACGAGTCACGTAAATTAATAGTGTAAATTCCATATTGAAGAGTTCAATGACTGTTTTCCAGAAAATGTAACAAAATAATTATTTTGAATTAGAATCCTTTTTCACTGAAGACACACTGTCATCATCATTTACGATGCAGAAAAAATAATTTATTCTGACATCATGTGATGGAATTTTTGCGAACAACTTTCAAAGAATGAATTAACAGGGTTTTGTTTGCTGAGACAAAAGAATTAGTTACTGATTTCCATGAAAGCCGTAAAATTCCTGCTTGTGTGTAGCACAACTTATTTGAGTGTGATTACATCTTTAAATAAAACATAATTCAAGAATAATTTAAGAGTTGAACTATAAATTGCTTAAAATTAATTTGTTTAATATCAACTAAGATTAAACCGGGCATGAGAAAGCTACGTTTTTTTTAACAAAGTTTATTCTTTGTATCACCTATACAAGTTGAGTTAGGAATGTGAAAACAGTATATACACTGCTCAAAACAATTAGGGGTGCACATGGTTTTAACAAAATTGCGCAAATATTTACACCGATATGCAACATAAAATAAAACATCCATAATTTAAAGCATAATAGAAAACAGATGATGAAAACTTCACATGCAAATCGAAGTTTTTGACGACAAAAATTAGAAAAAGGAGATAAGTGTAGAAATCGGGATTTTGCAGACACGTTTGTTTCACTGTCTCAATTGTAAAATTCAATTGTCCAGCTTGTGTTTTGAGAAAAGGTGACTTCAAATGTCACAACAATGTGAATAACCGGAGCCCATGGCTTGGCGTATTACCGGAACAGTTGAATCAGGGGAAACAAAACGAAGTGTAGCAGACGCTGTTGGAGTCACAAGAAGTATCAATGCATGGTTGTGGAATCGATTCCAAGACACATAGAATGATAGACATCGACAAGGGCAATGTCAGCCATATACTACCACAGTAACTGATGACCGATTTATCCTGTTAACAGCTCGTTGAGACAGAACGGGGAATTCTACTCTTCTGCAAACAGAGTTGTTCTTGGCCACAGGACGTAGGATGTCCAGCCAAACAGTTCAAAATAGGCTTCATCAGGCTGGTCTCTAAGCACGTAAGTCAATGGTCTGTATTCCGTTGAGCTCAAACAAATGTGCGGCCCAAAGAAGGTGGGCAATTGAACATCGAGTTAGGAGGCAACATTGTTGAAGTCAAATTCTGACTACAGACGAGTCCCGATTAAGTCTGGATGTGACATCCTGTGTGTATTGGCATGGAGAGAAAGGGGCACTCAAAATAATCCCACATTCGTTCGTGAAAAATAAATTACAGACGAGGTGGGTTCATGCTATTGGCTGGAATCAGCATAGGTGGACGTACGGGCCTGCATATCATTCGAAATGGCACTTTGACGGCCCGAAGTTATACAGACGAGATACTGAGACCCCATGTCGTATTTTACCTTGCAGTAATTGGTGATTCCCTTTTGTCCATGCATGATAATGCGCCAGACCGCATACAGCTCATCTTGTGGAGAACATGCTTAAAGTTGAAACAATACAGCATATGGAATAATCAACATGCTCTCCTGACCTGAATCGAGCAGGTTTGGGACACACTCGGAAGACGCATTGCAGCGAGACTGAGGCCTCCTTTTATTGTCCGGGACTTGGAGGTTGCACTTCTGGAGGAGTGGAACAGTACTCCCTGAAAACTTATCGATAATGTCATCGAATTCATGGAAATTAGGTATGCGACAGTTTTATCTATTCGAAAGGACTACACGCCGTATTAAATTTCTAGCATCATTCCTATACGGTTCTTTTATTCGTCATTTACATGTAACTAAATTGTTGCCCTAAACCATCTTTTCAATAAAATGTTAAAAATGATCATTTTTTTCACTTTTCGACATTTTAAGATTCCTAAATCGTTTTAAATAACTCCGCAAAGAAAAGATTTTTCCACTAATAGATCAAACAGTTTCAAGAAGTTCAAAAAGTTTAGCAAAATAATAAAAAAAAAACATTAACTTAGCTTTTTTTTCTTAGAATGTCAAAAATAGATATTGACTAATTTTCTATCAAAAAAAGGTAGCTAAAAAAATTTTTATTCATCAAATAAAAATGAGTCTTATTTATAAAAGAATCTTCCGTAATCCCGATTCAACTCGAATTTAATAAATCTATTGCCTTGATGCTCAAGCTAGTGGAGTTTAGGTGTTTATTTGAAATGATACAGAAATGAACTGGTATCAGATTAGCTTTTATTATACAAAAATAATGTACCAATATTTTGTTTCTGTGATCAGGGTTGCTTTTATTGCGATTAATAGTGATAATCAACTCTGTCGCTTATCACGTAACATAAACATTTTTGCCGAGCCGCAGATGAGGCAAAAATTTCAAACATCTTTATACAAGAATTATTTATCAAAGAATCTTCTGTAATCCCTATTCAACACGAATTTAATAAATCTATTGCCTTGATGCTCAAGCTAGTGGCGTTTAGGTGTTTATTTTAGATGATACAGAAATGAACTGGTATCGAATTATCTTTTATGATATAACAATAATTCACCAATATTTTGTTTCTGTGATCAGGGTTGCTTATACACTGTAAAAAAAAAAAAAATCTATAAAGTTACTAAGGTTTTTCTAGGAACCTGGAATTCCTAGAACTTTTTATGTAACTGCAACAAGAAAAATTCCTGTAACAGACGCTGTTACAGGAATTTTTGTTGTTGCCCTTACATAAAAAGTTCTAGGAGTGTCAGTTTCCTAGAAAAACTTTGGTAACTTTACATATTTGTTTTTTACAGTGTATCGTTGATGTTTTCTTGCGATTAACAGGAATAATCAACTCTGTCGCTTAGTAAGTTACTATCGGATCACGTAACATAAACATTATTCCCTATTGGCAGATGAGGCAAAATTTTAAAACGTCTTTATACAAGAATTATTTACCAAAGAATCTTCCGTAATCCCGATTCAACTCAAATTTAATAAATCTATTGCCTTGATGCTCAAGCTAGTGGCGTTTAGGTGTTTATTTGAAATGATACAGAAATAAACTGGTTGCAGATTACCTTTTATGATACGAAAATAATGTAGCAAAATTTTCTTTCTGTGATCAGGGTTGCTTTTATTACGATTAATAGGGATAATTAACCCTGTCGCTTAGTAAGTTATTATCGGATCACGCAACATATACATTGTTCCCTATTCGCAGATGAGACAAAATTTTCAAACAACTTTACATGAGTGTTACTTAGAATGAAAATATTCAACTACGGTAGATAAAGTTCAAAATTCTAAGGCGATACTCAAGAACAAATTGTATGTCTAATGGGTATAATAGTCTGCGAAAAATGTCCTAGTTTTCGCTAAAATGAAATATCACTGATGAAAATAATCTTTTAATACATTCTTACTATGGGGGCTATAAAAATATATTTGCGGTATTAAATATCCCTGACTAGTAATAATTATCGATTTTAGACCACGCCTACCATAAAAGTACGGTTTCCTTTCCCATTAAAGCTAAACCGATAAATATCTTTTACTTGTTAAGAGATCGTGATAGTAATAAAATATCGGACACGGGTTTTGGGTTGGCAAAGATAGTACTGATACATACAAATGAACCTAATAAAGTGCGAAATTCAGTCATTAAATGCACATACAGGTGATCTAGTAAGATGCAATTTCAAATGTGAAAAATAGTTTCGCATAGGCATTAATATGGCACACAAGTGCGTGCCATTTTCAACAGTTTACAACTTAAAAGTTAAGAATGTTATTGGGAGAATATAAATTATGAAAAAAATATTCAAATCTCAAGATTAAAAAAAAAAAAACATTACCTCGTACGTCATAAATTAAAGAATGAAAAGCAGTGGAGTTTACTACTGTACGTACAGAAAATAAAACCCTAAAAGGACATTAACCCTTCAGGGACGGTAACTTTATATACACGATTCTATTTTTAAATTCTATTCGCACCACTAAAATATACGAAAGAAAGTATATAATAACATCTTCAGAGTTACTCATGATTCCGAAAAGCGTTCTTTATTTGGATAAACATCAGAAACCAATTTATTTTTCGAAATTGAAAGAAGTATTTATAAAAAGTTATATTAAGGTTTATTATTTATATCAAATTTCTTTCCCTGCCACTGATTTTCGGAAACGTTTTCTAGTAGTTTCTAGAAGTTTAATCAGTTTTCTGAAGCCAGACTATTGGTTTTTGAATGTTATCTATTCTTTTATTTTGGCGCAGCATGTCCCTTAAGGGATTTTGCGCCATAAAATCTTATATAGCCAACCAACCGTTATCTATTCTTAATCAAAAAATTTCAGCTGAGTAATTGAATCTACAAATGCAGTAGAAAGATTATAATATTAATGTAAATGTAAATGTAAATGTTAATGTTAATGTTATTAATTTATCCTGTTTGCCTGTAAAACATGTTTGTTGAGCATCAAAATACTTACTTAAGAACTGATAGAATCTGAAAAACTTATATTCCAGATTGAGAAAGCAAGTAAATGCACTGGAATTCATTTTTGAAAATAACTGACAGGAAACGACAGTTTGCTTTTATAACTGCTTCTTTAAATCTCTAAAATACAGGGTGTTTATAAAGTCCCGGATCCATTTTGATGTTTAATAACTCATAAAATAATAAAGATAGATTAAAATTAATAACATAAATGGTTAGACAGACTCAAAAATTTTCATGACCCTTGTCAATGAACTTCCACGTGTGCCCACTTCGTTGCACGGAGAATATCAAGTCGATAGTCAATTTCACGCCAGGTAGCGTCAAGCATGTCGGCATCCACAGAGGCTATTGCGGTTGTAATTCTGGCTTTTAAGTCATCAATGCTCGACACTCTCCTCCTGTAAACATTGTCCTTTACAAATCCCCAAAGGAAAAAGTCCAGCGGCGTTATATCAGGTGATCTGGGTGGCCAAGGAATTAGACCTCCTCGCCCAATCCATCTTCCTGGAATAGCCTCTGTGGATGCTGACATGCTTGCCGCTACCTGGCGTGAAATTGACTATCGACTTGATATTCTCCGTGCGACGAAGGGGGCACACGTGGAAGTTCATTGACAAGGGTCATGAAACATTTTGAGTCTGTCTAACCATTTATGTTATTAATTTTAATCTATCTTTATTATTTTATGAGTTATTAAGCATCAAAATGGGTCCGGGACTTTATAAACACCCTGTATAATGATTTCTGAAGTTTCTAAAGATAAAGAAAGCTTTTCGGAAATGTAGGTAACTCGAAACAGGTTATTATATATTTTCGTTCGTGGTTACATTACATTGTCAGAGATTAAGAAATATTTGTTGTTTTTATAGTGTATGTGGAAACAATTTACGTCGATATATACTTCAGCGCACATATTTTATTATTTACATGGCAGTATAACGAATATGTTTCATTAATGGGGAATATTGGCATGCAAACGTAATGTACATTCGTAGAATGTAAAAAACAAAGACATTTCGTGAAATTTTTAAACATTTCCTTCTATAGCGAAACAGCACCGAAAACTGGCGATATGAAACTATTAAAATAATAAAGCTTTGTAAAAAATCACCATAAAATAAAACAAAACATAGGACGCGTTTCGAGCTAAAAATATTACCCCCCCCACACACACACACACACACACTTTTCGGAGACGTGTTTACTGTAGCTGATGACGAGCTGTTAATATTTTTAGCTCGAAACGCGTCCTATATACTGTTTTATTTTATGGTGATTTTTTACAAAGATTTATTATTTTAATAATTTCCTTCTATATATAAAAACTAGTATGTTGTGGCCATCACAAAACTTTCTTCTATATAAATCACGTCAATTAAATCATTTAAATAGTACAAGAAATTACATCAATTTAGCACCAATTCACATCAAAGTATATCTGAATTTCAAGTTGGATGAATATTCGTGCATTATTAATTCTTGAGATAGAGCTATAGCGGAAATTCTGAAAAATTTAGAATAGCAGCGCTACCTGTTAAACGATTTACACCAAAATATGAACAACACTAATTCATATCAAGGTATACCTGAATCTGAAGTTTGATGAAAATTCGTGCATTAATTATTGAGATAGAGCTATAGTGGAAATTTTGGAAAATACAGCATAGCAGCGCTACCTGTTGAGCGATATGCACCAAAACATAAACAGCACTAATTCATATCAAGGTAGACCTGTATGTGAAGTTTGTTGAAAATCCAAGCATTAGGTCTTGGGATAGAGCTATTACGGGAATCGCAAAAAAAGGGTCAATTCATGTCAAGGACTAACTGAATCTGAAGTTTGATGAAAATCCGTGCATTAGTTCTGGAGATTGAGCTATTGTGGAAATCGTGAAAAATTCTGTATTGCATCGCCACCTGTTGAGCGATTTACATCAAAACATAAAATGCACTAATTCATATCCAGGTATACCTGAATCTGAAGCTTGTTGAAAATACAATCATTAGTTCTTGAGATAGAGCTATTGCGGAAATCGCAGAAAAATACAGCATAGCAGTGCCACCTGGGGAGCGACTTACAGCAAAATGTATAAAATGTCAATTCATGTCAAGCACTAACTGAATCTGAAGTTTGATGAAAATCCGTGCATTAGTTCTGGCAATTGAATTATTTGACGTAGTCACAGACTCATAGACAGATATTTTGTAAAAACATGTTTCTCGGACTCCCTGACCCTTAAAACGTGCAAATCCGTCGAAAACTGAAAGTCGAAAATTTTCACGAATCCAATACTTTCTTCTTGTAAATACAGAAGAAAGTAAAAAGTGACGATTTTGAAATGGGCCAACAGATTTGGAAATGGGCCAATGAAAATCTGCGTAGATACCGCGAAACGCATCTGATTGGTCAAAGCTTTCTGACTGTTCTTAGCGGGAATTGTACGTGGCGAAAAGAAGAGAATTTAGATAGGATGGGCGGGGAAAGGGGAAAATCTACTGCATTTCGATAAACTTCTGTTTTTAGAGGGATTTTTATAGGGGTCGATGGCAAAAATGATTTTTACAGAAAGAAGATAATTTCCATTAGCTAATGAGAAAGGGAGGAGAGGGTATCTGCGTTTGAAATCTAAAAATTGAATGCATAGAAAATAAGGGATCGTGAAGAGATCTAGAATGGAAACGCGAAACAATCGCGTCTGGGGTTGGCTTGAAAATAGGGATTGCTTGACGATATCGAACGGAATCACGAGGGGTTGGCGACGATTACGCGAGGGATTGGTGAGCGTAGCGAAGAGCCCCCCTAGTTTCATAAAGAACACAATCTAATCATTCTTTGAAATATATTTAAGAATATAAAAGAAGGAATAAAAATGTCCCTGCCTCCTGGACTTTCATAATAATTTCTAAAAGTTTTCTTTAAGCACTATAAGAGAAAGTTTTAATTATATCGTTTTAAAGGTATTTTTTTGAAATATGAAATAATTTTACCCAATTAATGCTTTTTGTACGTAATAATTTAATTATTTTAAAGTTTTTATTCTCTTTTAATATTTACGTGTAAATATGTTTTTAATTTGAAAAGCGTTTGGAATTATTATTATTTCGGGTTTTTAAATATTGCGTAATTTTCACCATTAAAAACTTTTCGCATGTATTTTAAAGTTTTGTTTCTGCTTTGATATTTATGTGTTAATGTGTTTTTCAGTTGCAAAATGTTTGGAAACATTATTATTGGAACGGTTTTAAAATGGGGCAAAAAAAACTTTTTCGATGTATGAAATAAATATCAGTTCAAATAATACAATTTTTAATAAAAAATTGGAAAAAACTTAAAAAATTAGACAAATTTAAAACATGATTGGACACTGCACACCGCAGTTTATCCCAGTTTGTGCTAGCAAAAGATTGTTAAAATGCTATGTATAGTTTTTGATCCTATAAAACTTTTTAATTGAACTATTTTTCACCAATTTTAACATAAAGTAGCACTTAAACTAATTGTTCGATTAAGAAACTCTTTACTTTAACGTGTTTGTCATACATTTCTTTATAAAGGTACCTGTTTGGTGACAATGCATTCAATTCCGACAGCGACAGAAGCGTTATTTACTTTTTTAAGTATAGAAGATATACGTATAAGATTAATAAAACAGTAAAAAACCATGATACCAAACATGTCACAAATGATTTTTGTGTTATTTTAGTTTACTGATCATTCAAACCATATTTTTTTAAATATTCGCTTATTTTATTTTCAGAACCCCACATTTTTTGCTTAAGAAATAAAATTAGAGCATGATGCAAACAAAAGGGAAATAAGATGACAAAAATAGTACCATGTCTGGCAGCATTAAAAAATTGATTAAATTAAAAATATACCAATTCAATTAAGGTAATCAACGGTCACTTCATTAAATTGGCCGTTTTAGTCAACATTTCTGAAATATTTTTTATTGTTTTATTTAAAAGAGAAATAGTTTACGATTTGAAATCTGTTATAATATTATTTCTAGGATTACTAGAAGAGGAGTGATGGGCAATTTAATAAACATGAAATAATGAGTCAAATACCGGAAGTGGGTGTAGGAAGCCCAGAAGAGATGTGAACAATGTTTCTGTGCATCCTTTTCTTGCGTTTTTTACATAAAAACACTAATAAACCTTAATTTACAATTTTAGATTAATTTTGTGTGTATTTGAAAAATATACGCAATTCCTTTAAATGTGATTTCTGGAAAGTCAATTTTTTTGTTATCTTCATGATCGATAAACTTCATTACGTAAAATGTTTAAAACATATTTCAGTAAAATAGCTTTTCACATTCTTTGTGTTGTTTACATTTTCTGAACTAGAATCTAAGCTCTATGTGATAATGTACTCATTCTATGGATGCTCGAATATAAAAAAAAGTAGTAATTTTTAAGTAAATATTTTGAAATATTTCAGTTAGTTTTGAAGATATTGTAAAACTCCTAGTTCAGTGCGCAGGTAAGTGAAATAGTAGTTTGTAGCACAAAGGAAATTGAAATAGATTTAGTTGAATTGAGTGTACGCTGTCTGGCGTAGGCATGAAATTTTGCTAAACACAATGGCAAAAGACACCAATTTTTTTAAAAGATTATGAAAATATTGCTAGGATTTTATGTTTTTAGGTGCATTCGTAATTATATAAACACTGTAAAACTAGTATGTTGTGGCCATCACAAAACTTTCTTCTATATAAATCACGTCAATTAAATCATTTAAATAGTACAAGAAATTACAACGATTTAGCACCAATTCATATCAAAGTATATCTGAATTTGAAGTTGGATGAAAATTCGCGCATTAGTTCTTGAGATAGATCTATAGCGGAAATTCTGAAAAAATGTAGCATAGCAGCGCCACCTGTTGAGCGATTCACGCCAAAAGTAAACAGCACTAAACGATATCAAGGTATACCTGAATCTGAAGTTTGATAAAAATCCAAGCATTAGTTCTTAAGATAAAGCTATTGCGGAAATCGCAAAAAATACAGCATAGCAGCGCCACCTGTTGAGCGATTTACACCAAAAATTAAACAGAACTAATTTATACGTCAATTCATGTCAAGGACTAACTAAATCTGAAGTTTGATGAAAAACCGTGCAATAGTTCTTGAGATACAGCTCTTGTGGAAATCGTGAAAAATGCAGCACAGCAGCGCCACCTGTTGGGCGATTTACACCAAAAATTAAACAGCCCTAATTTATATTACGGACTAACTGAATCTGAAGTTTGATGAAAATTGTTGCATTTTATCTTGAGTTAGAGCTATTGCGATAATCATGAGCAATGCAGCATACCAGCGCCACCTGTTGGGCGATTTTCACAAAAAAAGTAATCAGCACCAATCTATATCTTGGACTAACTGAATCTGAAGTTTTATGAAAATCCGTGCAGTAGTTCTTGAGATATAGCTATTGCAGAAATCGCGAAAAATACCGCATAGCAGCGCCACCTGTTGGGCAATTTTCACCAAAAACTAATCAGGTCTAGTTTATATCAATGTCTAACTAAATATGAAGTTTTGTGAAATTCCGTGCATTAGTTCTTGAGATAGAGCGCCCACAAAATTTTTGTCACATACAGACTCACAGACAGAGTGACAGGGTGACAGACAGACTCACAGACAGACATTTTCTAAAAACCATCAAATCGTGTTCTGGGCATTCTAAAACGTATAAATCCGTCGAAAACCGGAAGTAGAAATTTTTCACGAATCCAATACTTTCTTCTTGTAAAGATAGAAGAAAGTAAAAAAGGGACTAAAAAACGGAGATTCTACTGGCAATCTAGACGGCAGTACTATTTCCGTATTTTTACGGAAAATTTTCCCCATAAATTACAAAAAAATTTCCGTTTTTCTGATTAAAAACGGAAATAGTACTGGCTAGTAGAATCTCCGTCTTTTAGTCCCTTTTTTGACCAACCGAATGATCTGAAATTTTAAATATATAATTGTTGCAAAATTTTGTCGAGTCTTTTCCAATTTTTTGAAAATCGGGTGTATAGTTATAGGGACAATAAAAAGTTTTTCATTATATTACGGGCAATGAGAAAAAATAATTTCAAGTGCCTTTTAATGATGCTACAGCCTTTCGAACAGAATGAAATTGGTATGCCCTTATGAAGTGAACTAAAATATACATTCAGTACAATATGCGGTGCGCAAAAAATATTTACAATACCAGTTATAGTACGAACGCACCTCATTTGCCACATTTGACGTGCAATTTCCAACTTGTTTCATCTTTGTGTATTACAACTTAACTAAAAATATGTATATATATATTCAATATTGTAAATTTTGTTTAAAACAGCACTCGAAACGTAGGCAGATACCTTAATAAGATTATATCGTTTTCACTTAGACAATATATCACGCCTCTCACACGTTGCTATTGAACAAGGAATTAAAATTACAATACAAGAAAATCTACGTGGGGAACCTGCGTGATAGATGCTACGTGAATACATATGAGATTAATAAGATTGGAGAAAATATTACGATAACCAGAATCAATATATAACAGTTGATTTGCGTTTTACTTTGGTTAAATGATTGTTCAAAAGATATACTTTTAAAAATTTGCTCTTAGTTTTACTTTCAAAATCACAACATACTTTGCTAAAGAAATAAATTTATTCCAAGGTATGAACACCGCAAAAAGAAAATGAAATGACGGTTATGATAAATGACGCAAGTAACAAAATTGATTTTACAAAGTAACAGAAAGCGCAATGTATTTTGCACATTGAAGGAGAAGAAAACTTTTATATTTACAAAAACGACAATATCAATTATTAAATTTCGACTGTTTTAATTTTAGTTCAAAATTACAGTATCAGATCACATACAGTTGCTACCTATGTGATGTGATGCATTAGCGAAATGTATGTATTATTGGACTGATAAGACTATGAATAATCAGGATAAGCTGTTATGACAAATGGCTTTTGTTTTACTTTTGTTAAATGATCATTCAAAAAAAAAAAAAAAAAAAAAAAATTCTAAATATTACCGGTAGTTGTATTTTGAGAATACATTTTTTTGCAAAAGAAAAAATATTCTAAAAGAAAAAGATATCTGATTAACTTCGGCCGACTTTACAGGGTGCCCGGTCTCAACGGTGTCCAAAGGCTAATTCCTAAACCGTTAGTCATAGACGTATAGTTCCAATTACAAAAATGTCTTAAATCAGGTAAAGAAACATTTTAAAAGCAATTTGGGTCAATAAAAACATTTCTTAAAAAATTACGAAATTTAAATTTTTATACGGTCCCCCGGTCCTATAAGTTATATTTAGTAATTTTTTCCTATTACACTGACAAGTAAGACAAAAAAAGTCCCATTCATATAATGCTAAAATTGAGCGAGTTATGAAACTTTAAAAATGCATGACTTATGCCACTTTTCTACTCTGAAAACAAATGAGCTCGGCTTGGCTTTGAGGGATCATATGCCAAGTGTTTAAAGTATTCGAAGGTCTTACTTCATGCGTATCTGCGCTTGAAAAAAAATCCTACAAGTATTATGATTAAGTCTCAAATTGGCTAATATAATTGGCTAAGAATAACAAAAATCGAATACTATAAAGTAGCGGAGATGGTTGTGTTTTAGGTAGCTTTCATTAAAAAAAGCTACCTATTGCAGCCGTTCGGAGGAAAGCGATTTCAAAAAATTTCGGTATATTTTTATCGATCATGACCCCCAGACCCCAAAACCACCCTCCGTTCAAAAGTTGATATATATATATATATATATATATATATATATATATATATATATATATATATATATATATCCATATATATATATATATATATATCCATATATATATATATATATATATATATCTTATCTTTGTCATACTGTAACTCTCGTATTTATGAACCGATTTGGATGAAACTCGGTGTGTACATAGTACATACCAATGTCTCGACCGAGTTCGTTGGCCAGCTTCATCCGCCATCTTGTTTCAAAATGGCGGCCATTTAAACTTTCAAAAAAAAATTTTTAATTTGAAATGTGGTACCAAAAAATTTAAAATTGAAAAATATTTTTTTCTTATGTATTTGACCTTGATACAAAGATTACGGATCAGTTTTTGTTTTGTCTATATCTTAAACAATGGCTGAGTTATAGCACTTTCAATTTCTAACTTGGCTGACATTTTGAAACGACCTGATATTTGTCACTCGATAACAGGCGTATTTATGAACTGATTTATATGAAACTTGGTGCGTACATAGTACATACTAATGTCTCCACTGAGTTCGTTGGCCAGCCCCATCCGCCAAATTGTTTCAAAATGGCGGCCATTTACATTTTTTTTTAATTTAAAATTTGAAATGTGATACCAAAATATTGAAAATTGAAAAATATTTTTTTCTTATGTGTTTGACTTTGATACAAAGATTTCGGAAAAGTTTTTGTTTCGTCTATATCTTAAAAAATGTCTGAATTAGCGAACTTTGAATTTCTAGCGTGGCTGACATTTTGAAACATCCTTATTTTTGTCACCAGATAACAGATGTCATTCATGAACCGATATGGATGTACCTTGGTGTGTACAAAGTACATACCAATGTCTCGACCGAGTTCGTTGGCCAGCTTCATCCGCCATCTTGTTTCAAAATGGCGCCCATTTAAAAAAGAAATTTAAATTTTAAAATTAAAAATGAGGTGTCAAAAAATTGAAAAAGATTTTTTCCTTATGTGTTTGACCTTAATATAAAGATTCCGGAACAACTTTTGTTTCGTCTATATCTAGAAAAATGGCTGAGTTATAGCATTTTTAATTTCTATTGTGGCTGACATTTTGAAACGACCTGATTTTTGTCACGCGAAAACAGGCGTATTTATGAACCGATTTGGATGTAACTTGGTGTGCACATAGTGCATACCAATGTCTGGACCGAGTTCGTAGGTAACCTTCATTCGCCATTTTGATTCAAAAGGGAACATTTAAAAACAATTATTTAAAATTTAAAATGAGGTATGAAAAAATTGGAAAATGAAAAAGGTTTTTTTTATGTGTTTGACCTTGATACAGAGATTTCAGGGCAGTTTTTTTCGTCTACATCTTAAAAAAAGGTCGAGTTATAGCACTTTGAAAATTCTAGCATGGCTGACATTTTGAAACGATCTGATATATGTCACGCGATAACACACGTATTTATTAACCTATTTGGATGTAAGAAGGCATTTGGATAGTATACAGCAATGTCTCGACTAAGTTCACTGGCCAACTTCATCCGCTATCTTGAATCAAAAAGGCGGCCATTAAATTAAAAAAAAATTATATTTAAAGTGAAGTGCAAAAAATTTAGAAATTGAAAATGGTTTCTTTCTTAAGTATCTGACTTTGATATAAGAATTCCGGAGCATTTTTTGTTTTGTCTTTATCTAAAAAAATGGCTCAGATACAGCAGTTTGAATTTCATTATGTGGGTGACATTTTGAAAAATCTGATTTTTTCTTGTGACAGCACTCATATATATCAACCGATTCCGATGTGAGAGAGCGTGTGCACAGGAATTACTAAGGTCTCGACCAAGTTCACTGGTTAGCCTCATCCACCATGTTGTCTTAAAAGGGCAGGTACTTCACATATCGCCGAATTTGGAAACCAAATATAACTTTAAATAAAATCACCTTGGATAAAGCTGACTAATTTCGCGAAATTCTCATTCATAAGGATTTAGTATTGATAAAAATTAGTATTGAATCTTCTATAATCGGTTTCCACTAAATTGAGCCTGGTGTGTTTGAATAACATAAGCACTGGCCGGAAGGACTTTTTTAACTTTTGATAATTGATTTTTACGCACTTTTTAGCACTGAATCTGAAAATGACCTTCATTTTTAACCATCACGTTAGAATTTTTTTTACAAATCGCAAATGTGTAAGTTAAAATATAGCTAAAATCTCATACTATAAAACATATGTAAAACATTTATTTTATTTCATTTTATTAAAAAATTCATTCGATATTTTTGCTTATCCTGGGATTCTTACAGCTAAACAGCTGAGTAGTCCGATGAGATGGGGGAGGAAATTCAATTTTAACATTGAACTCCTTAACTTTGAAATTTGCAATGTGCGAAAAATCCTGATATGATAGTTAAAAATGAAGGTCAATTTCAGATTCAGCGGTACAGAGTATACAAGAATCAATTATCATTAGCTAAAAAACATGACATAACCCAACTTTTGCAGGCTTGTGCAATCTAATAATATTTTAAAATACTTTTACAATACAATTTTGTAAAGAATTGAAGCTGTTAATTTAGAATAATTTTATTTAAGAAAAATTCTGTTTTTTCTTTCTTCTTAAATGTTTATTACAAATTGTATATTTTCCATTAATATGCCAGAATGATTAAAGATTTCAAATTTACATTGAATTGTTAATTTTACTCCCAGATATTTTTTATATCTGACGAAATTATATTTCGACTAAATTTGTGAATCACCCCCAATTTGCAGCAAAAAATATGCTCCAACTTTAAACAGCTATTACTCGGTCAATTTTAATCGTAGAATAACGGGACTTTTTTTGTATTACTTGTCAGTGTATAAGGAAAATTTCACTAAATATAACTTATAGGACCGGGGGACTGTATAAAAATTTAAATTTCGTAATTTTTTAAGAAATGTTTTTATTGACCCAAATCGCTTTTAAAATATTTCTTTACGTGATTTAAAACATTTTTGTAATTGGAACAATATGTCTATGACTAACGGTTTAGGAATTAGCCATTGGACACCGTTGAGACCGGACACCCTGTATAACTGTCCGCAAAATAGTAGTAATCGTTACGCTATTAATTAGACTCTTTTCAAATGTTTCAAGATTCGTATCGGCAGGAAATCGCATTAACCGAGGGATTCAACTAGTTGAAATTCGTTTTACAAATAATACCGGGTCGAGATTATACAACGATGAATATCTGACTATTTCTCTCCATGGAAATCTTCTCCTGAAACGATATGTGTCACATGACTAAAAATCACCAAAACATCTCCACTCTGTCACAGTTCCTCAATATGCTTTTCTTATGTTTCAAGGACAGTCCGAAGGAAATACAAAACAAGAATTTACAACCATAGAATTCTTTTTAATTTTTTTTTTTTTTTTTTTTTTTTTTTTTTTTTTTTTTTTGTGCCCATTAATTGCTTAGTAACAAATCAGTAAACCCTTAAAAATTTACAGATACGGTGTAAACACCGTAAAAACAGTAACAAAAATATACCAAAAGTACACAATGAAGAAAAAGATGTTGGTATTGAAATGCGACCATGTCAATAAGATCAAATCGTTTTCATTTTGGTCCTACGCAAAACATCTCACACATTGCTGTTGCGTGAGGAATTAAATCACAATACAAGATAAACCACGTTTGATACCTGCCAGGTATGATGATTAAATACGTATAAAATTTTAAAAATTGGACGACATCAAGATGTTGAGATCACTTGAGATCACGGTGTCAAGCGTATGACACGTCATTTTTATTTTCCATTAGCGAAACTTCGACCGTTTCGCTGGTTGGCTCTTCCGTACGAACCTATTTCCAAACGAATAAGTTTTAAGAAACAGTAATTGCGTCCACAGCCAATTGAGATATTTTAGATAGCGTGCTTTGGCGCAAAATTAAATGCATTGTTGGAACCAGATTTTTTTCCTTTTCTTTAGGCAAACCTATAATGTTATCCTATGTAATATCGATGATGAAAATCTTGGTTTTGTTCAATATTATGGTACAGTAGAACCTCTTTTATCCGAAACTCTCGGTTAACCGAAATCAATTTTTAAAGCATTTTTTTTTTTTTTTTTTTTTTTTTTTTATACTGTCACATTCTCTGTGCGCAAAATCCATTTTGAATTTAACTCTTAAATGCCTGATTTTTCAAAAATGGTTGTAATAATGTTTTTCGACTTTCATTTTTTAAATAAATCATGGGAAAAATACTTTAAAAAATCATATTTTGTTTTAAGTATAGTTTACGGCTAAAAAACAGTTTGTTACTAATCACCAATACTGATGTTTAATTGAAAAAATAATTTTCCTTGATAAAATTCTATAATATTAAACACACAAGAATTTTAGGAACTATAATAAGAAATAAATTTTACTTGTTCACTGCAGGTCAAAATAGGGTATTTCGAAAGCTTCCAAACAAAACAAAAAGAACAAGTAGCAGCATTTGAAAAAATAAATTTATCTTTATTCTAAAACAGCAAAAGTGTTGCCATCTAAATGTTGAAAATCGATTTAATAATATTTTCAGAATGTATTTTATTGGCAACATTAGGCATCATAGCTTCAATATTATTCTAATAGTATTTTAGAGCCTAAATTGGGTATGTTGCCGAAAAGCAAAACCAGGCATTTAAGGGTTAAACTAACATATTCCTTGTGTGCAAGCGGTCCTTTCCAAACCACGAGTACATATAAATATTTTCGATCCCCTTTCTTAGAATTCCTTTGAATTTAACTTGAGCTCCCGTAAGCTGCGGAGTGGAATGAAGAAAACGAACAAATTAGCAATTCTGAAGCTTTTGAATGTTTTGCAAAAGGTTTGGCTTGGCTGGAGCAGCAGTAAAACTGATGCTGGTGAACTTAATAACATTTAAAAACTTCGTGATAGAACTTCAAAGCAAAGGCAATCGAAACTGAAACAAACAAAACATTGTTCCAAACCCTTGTGAAAAATATAAAAGGTACTTAATTTCAAAATTAAAATTCAGATAATTTATTCTTGTTTCTATTTTGCTATTGCTTTATCGTCATTAAACACTTTTAACCATAATAAGAAATAGCGTATATATTTCTCCTTAATCTTAAAATTGAAGCATTCTCGATTATCCGAAAATTTCGGTTTTCCGAAAGACGGTCGATCTTAATTATTTCGGATAATCGAGGTTCTACTGTATATAGGCTTTTTAGACATGCCAAGCATTTTTTTAAGCTAAAATGTGTAAGTCATAAGTTAAAAAGGTAATCAAATCATTAAAAAATATATTTAGACCTTTTAATCAAAAAAGATTTCTTAAAATTAATCAACTAGTTTTTAATTTTTTCAATATTGAAACATTAGTTGATTGATTGATTTTCCCGGTTTTGCTCTGTTTTGTAAAAAGCTATTTTAGATATCGGAATTTAAAAAACTGCGGATTGTAGCGAGACACATTCTTCTCAAATAGACGCTCTGACTCCATTCTTTTATTTAAGTTGCTTTATGTAGGTAATGACGGAATTCTGCAATCGATTTTTCACTCCCTTCCTGATAGATTAGAATTATAAAAGTTATGTAAGGGAACCCGGGGCAGAACGACGTACCATGTAGAAAATATGTTTTAAAAATACAAAAGGGTTAATTAAGAGAGTTGCAGATTTTTCTATGAACACATTATATTCTAATAATCACAAAAATTTAATAATATCGTAATTAAACAAAAGAACAATATAGTTTTTTTTTTCAAAAACAGAACATTCACTTGCCCCGTCCGGGCAGAACGAGTTGGTAAGGACAAGTAATTATAAAAACATATAAAACTAGTGCAAATGAAAAAAAAAAAAAAAAAAAAAAAGAAGTTTGCTCTATATTTATTTAGTTTTAAGTGACCATAAAAATTTAATTACAGTTTTGATTGATTGTGTCTTTTTCTTAAGCCTAGTGACAAAATTAACACGCTAAGACAGTCTCATATCATCTTCGCTATCTATTGCCTCGCAGAAATTGCGTGCCCATTTTTTTTCATTCGGAACAAGCGCCTGAACCTTCAATTGACTTTAAGTAAAATTCACCGAAATATACCGCAACCATACCGCTATTCTCCGCAAATATTCACATTCAGAACAAGTTAGTTAAAAGCACTTCGGGGCATAATGGGGTACTTCCCCATTCCGCCCCGGGGGCACGATTTAGGTTAGGGTGGTAAGGTCAATCGAGAAAGGTACGTAAACAAACGTTTAACTGCATGAGAAAAAAGACAATTAAACGTACTTTAAGCATGAAGTAACTATATTTGTAATGTAACCTTTCCTTGTAATGTGCTTTACCTTGTAAAGTGCCTTACCTTGGTTACAAAATCATCAGAAATTACAATACAGGAGCAAAAAATGACGCAACGAAAAATTCACGCACCAGCGCTCGAGAAAAGTAGACTAACATGGCTGCCGAAGTTGGACGGCAACAGGTTTTCTAACTTCTACTTATTGCATCTCGCTGGCAGCACCTCCTTGACACCAATAAAACGCCAAACTTCAATCCGCCCCGTTACCTAGCTGTGCCCCGTGCTCCCCTACACATGTGTACTTACGATGACAATACAACATTTTAATATTTTTAGAACAGAATTATCATTTAATAAATTAACTTAAAAAAATTTTAGTTAGTCGGGCGCAGGTGATAAATCGCCAAATTATTGTTATCGTTACAATTGTTTACGAGTTACAAAAACAATATGCAAGAAAGAAATATTTTGATAACTGAAATGTAGAAAATATAAATAAAAATGATTGTAATAATTAAAATAACCTCTAATATATTAATAATTTCATATTAATTAAATTATGATTAAAGTATGATTATACGTATCACCAATTCAGAAATTCTGAATAAGTAGTTTAAATAACGCTTTTCCTTTTCTTTTGCCATATCTCAAAACAGAGATAGAGTCAAAATTATGCGTTTTTAATAAATCCAGTAGAAAGCTTTCTATCAAGTGCAAAACTTAACGCATGCAAAACTTAACACAATTTAACGGAAGTGTTTTGGAACTACATGAATTGCAGACAAAAAATTAGGCGTGATCTTTAAGATAAACATGGAATGCTTATAAACAAGTAAGAAAAATCATGCGTTAAGCATAGATTATGAAACACTTTCCAACACTTCCTGAATAATTTGACAAAACTTCGTTATTTAGGGAAATAAGGTATATAAGAGAATTAAGAAAACATTTTAGAAAACTCATAAAAATTTACAAAACTGATTTCAACAGTTACTGTCCATAGCAAATATGTATTTCAATTCTTTTGAACAGCCCTCTATTTGATCTGTAGGTTGATATATATACTCTATAATGTGGAAATTTAGTTTAGCAAGAAAACACAAAACAGGTAGAAATTTCTCATTCAGCAATTCATACTAATAGATGCAAACATACTTCTATACTTTTGTACAACCCTATAGTTAACCTAGTACCTTTATTACACGCCACTATTTAGTTAAAGTTAAATTTTAAGTAAAACACTCTTAAAACTACTGGAATCACATTTTCAGAAATTATTATATATATATACGGCCATATATCCATTTCTTTGCGTGACCCTGTATATCTTTTTATCTATGTCATTATCTACAAACATTTCTTAGTAAACTAAATGCAGTTCAGCGTAAGAATGCATAACTCATTTAAAAATCACCTTTAGGCAAATTGCAATCATGCCCAGTGACCATTACGAATTCTTTTGTGTAGCCCTGTATACGAATTACATCATTTATACACACTACATACAATGCATAAATATATAGTGAAACATAAAAGCACATAACATAATTAAAAATGCATTTCCATCGATCATCGCTACCGTACAGTACTTCGGATACAATATAGTATCTGAAATCTTTTGTGTGTCCCTGTAAATGCTATGTACTTCGTATTATACATGAAATAACTTATAATAAACCTCAGCGACGTATATAAATTTCATTATACATGAAATATTTTAACATAATTAAAATAAGCCGGAAAAAATTCTCTCCAACCCTATATCATTATGTAACGGAATTCTTTTGTTTGGCCCTGTAAATGAATAAAAATTATTTTTTGCACCGCATATTCTACAAAATGCATATTTTAGTGCACTTGATAAATACATAGCAATTTTATTATGTTTGAAAGCATGTAACATCATTAAAAATCCTTTTAAACGATTTTTTCCCATAGGCCGTAAATGTAACGGAAAACTTTTGACTGTCCCTGTAAATGAACTAAACATGCTACAAACTTCATTTGAAATAGGGTTCGTGCTATGGTAGAGGTCACGAACATACAAAAATTTCAGAAAGATCCGAGTATATTTACGGGAGTTAGAGCGCGGACAGACGGCCAGACGGACAGACAAACCGAAGTCATAAACACTTTTCAACTTTGTTGGAAAGTGTTAAAAAGAGTATTTTTACACTCTTGTATTTAACTCAATCTGATTTTTGTATGTAAAAATGGAATTTTGCTGTCAATATTGAACCCTTTTCCTGATATGCTAAAATTTATGTAGGAGGAGGAAAGTTAAAGGGTAAAATGAGGGAAAAGTGGCCATTTTAGTTTTTTTTCACCGTATAGTGGCCCCACCACGCTGGAACTGTCTGAAACAGTCGTCACATATATTGGTAATATTGTCTGCGATTTTGAAGCAGAAGGCTACATTTTTCTAGTTTCTCACTAATTTTATTGTTTTTTCGCATTTTTTATTTTAGGCAAGTGGTACAATTTCTTGATTATAGCTAAATAATATGTAGTGTTATAATTATTTGCTCTTGTGCTATTTGATCAATATGAAATAAACTTTTAAAGGATATGTGTTTAAAAACGCTAAGCCATGTAGATTACATGCTAGGCCACAGTTTTTGTAATGGCATCATTAAGGGCAAAATGGTCACAAAGAGATCGGGCAAAATGACAGATGGCTACTTTGCACAAAAACGATTCTTCATTCATTATTCATAACAAAAAAGTGCTCAAAAGTATTTTCTTTGAAAGAAAGAAGACAGGTCGGGGCAATAATTTCTTCAGAGAAAGGCTTTTTCTCGACATTTGAAGTTTGCATGGTTGCTGGGAGAACGTTCTTCCATTCGTCATTTTCATACTCATTACTGTTTACTTTATTTTTTAATGATTTAACACTTAAAATATTACAAAACATAATACGTAATGTGTGCTAAATTTAGCTTGTGTACAGTTATTAAAGTACAGTTATTATATTTACTATTGGTATTTGTTTCTGAAATTTTATTGAATAAAAAGTTATCATAAAAATTTATCATATCTTACAGTGGCCACTTTATTCTTCTTTCCCCTACAAAGGTGTATTTCCGATTGCAATACAACTTTTAATATTTTTGCAACTTAATTAAAAATTAATACATTAATTTTAGGCATTTCGAAATTGGACCTCCACAGGTGATAAATCGCGAAATATTCTTTGTAACTCGTAGAATTGTAAGGTATTTGAAAAACAATGAATTTAATTATGCACCAATAAGCGCTCGCCAAAATATGCCAAAGCGCTCAGAAACTTGAACCATGAAACATTTGAAAGACCTTAAAAGTAGAAAATAAATTATAAATAACGAAATTATATATTTTTTTAAAATACGCTTTTATCAATTAGTAGTTAAATATTAACTAATTTACAATTATACGTTCGGAAATCAATTTAGAAATCCTAAAAATTTTAAATAAGCTTTCATCTTTCCTGTTCCCTTCCTTTATAAAAAAGCAGTGGGGTTATTCCATGTCATTCCGAGGCTAACGAAAAAGACAGGCTACCGCGGTGGGTCCGATTCTTCTTTTTTTACAGACCGCTGGAGCCACGTGATGCTCGAATGCACCAATGAAGGTGTGCGAAAAGAGCAACACGTGACTCCAGCGGTCTGTAAAAAAAGAAGAATCGGACCCACCGCGGTAGCCTGTCTTTCTCGTTAGCCTCGATGTCATTCCATGTGACGTATGGGGCAGCTTTTCTACATATTTCTACTGTCTTAACAATGTTATTATAGCCTCAAATTAGAACAACGATGCTGATATAAAACTATAGAGTTTTTTGTTATTTTTAATGTATAGTTTATGCTTTAACAACTTATAAGTCAATAGCTATAGGTATTTGTGCAAGTGTCGCACGAAGGACAATTTGTCTGTTTTTCGCAGAATTGCCCTGAAACGGCCAGATTAATTAGGTCTATGACTTAAAATGTGGAGATTTTTATTATCTATAATTTTTATTATTTATTTAGCATTAAAAGCGGACAGCTTTTTATGGTCTAGAGTTTAAAATGTGGGGATTTTTAAACCAATCAAAGGGTCATTCCACATCACGTGTAGAACAGCTTTTCTACATATTACTGCTGTTTCAACAATGCTACTCTATCCTCAAATTAAAACAACTATACTAGTATGAAAGTATTGGGTTTTTCTTTTTGTTAATTTTAATGTATAGTTTTGACTGCCTAAGAGGAACTGCTCAGACGTGGGAACCACGTCTGTAGAGCATAGATGTTCCCCCCGGACACCTTTATTAAGGTCTTTAAAAAAGAAAAAAAAAGATTACATCAATGAGTCTGTAGACTCAAGTGGCCGGAAAACACAACCCGAGCAATGGTCGACTTTTAGAAGGATAAAAAAAAAAGTAAGATACATTGAGATATTACAGATTATGGTCGTAGACCAGATCGCCAAAAACGCGACAAGGGCGATAGTATGTCCAACGCGACAACTGTTTAAGGTAAGAGATATAGAACTAATTGTTTGATAGGTCCATTTAAAAGCTAAAAATTTGTTTTAATTTTAAGCGAAGTGCTGGACGGAATAAAATATTACTTAGCCAATTTTTAGGGATTGATAAGGTGCGCCGAATATGCCAGCGTGAGGTAAGTGGGCAAGCGTAGTAGTAGTGTGAGGCACTTGCTATATCGCCACATTCGCATACAAAGGAGCTTGAGCAATGGAATTTATGGAGGTACTCCCTAAATGGGCCATGTTCTATAAGGAATGCGGTAACGGCAGGAGAGAGGGGAGGAAGGTCTAAAGAGACCTTTGGAACCAGATCATGTGTGAATCTTCCCTTATCCGAATAGTTCCAGTGATCCTACCACTGCTCCAACAGTTTTGTGTGCAAAATTCTCTTAACATATGAGTGCGGAGTTGGCAAAGAGTAGTCTACTACGGGGAAGTTGGTTGCATTTTTAGCAAGTGTATCTGCATATTTGTTACCAAAGATCCCCTATAAAAATAGTGGTATGCTGCAATTTAACTTTTATCTTAAATATTTACTTTTAATATGCTGTTCTCTTGGGCTCGCCCTGACATTTTCTCATATTGTTTATTAGTCATTCTGTTTGTTTTGTCATTTTAATAAATTTCATTGAACAGGGTCTTCCAGCCTGCTGGGACTTCCGGGCTCGTTCGCGGGTGCTGGGGTTTCAGCCGGAAGGGGGATATGGGTTTTCCGCTCGTGGACTAATCAGCTCCTATACCGAAAGGTTGGCTGTCCACGAGTGTGTGATTAGTGATTAGTGTGTGCTGAGATGTGACCAAGCGAGGATTTATGTAAAAGATAACAACTTTTAAGTTAAAAAATATAGGTATTTATGTAAGCGTCACATTCGGAACATTTTGTCCGTTTCTCATGGAATGGCCCAATGAATTTTTCATAATCGAGTCCGTTGACCACAGGACAAATTACTGTATTGTAACAGAAATGTTTGGGAAAAAGATGAATTGTAGTCTAAACACTAGGCGACATTTTCAATATGACCATTAAATGCTTATAAAAAAGCGTTTACTTTTTAATTGTTTTCACTTTTATACTTATTTTAACTATTTTTACTTTTATGTTATATATATGTACGGATCAGACAACTGATTATTTAAAGAATATTTTTTCTAAACGCTAACGGTATACTTTCATTTTTGGAACTCTACATATTTCGCTTAAGGAGTAAAATTAATTCTCGGTGTGAACGCCGCAAAAAGAAAATGAGATGGCGTTTATGATAAATGATGTAACTAACAAAATTGATTTACAAAAATAACAAAAATTACCGTGTTTAGTAGAATGATGAAAGAAAAAGTTGGTATTAAAAAATCGACCAAGTCATATATTAACTTGATTCCGCAAAGCCTTCATTATCGAAGGAAACCATAAATAAATTTCATTGCTTCTTTGACATTTGAAAAGGCTGCAAAAATTCAGTCATACATCATTCCCAAGTTTATTGATGTTTTCCGTTTCAAATTAGCTTCATAAAAACAACTTGGATAAGACATTTTTTACTTAAAACTTGCTTTTAACTAAACCAACTTTGCCGCCTTCCTTTTACATTTTTAAAGGTGATAAATAAATTCGGTATATTCAAATCCCTGAATTTAGTTTAAAATGTAAATTTTGCGGAACGTTTTTTTTTTTTTTTTTTTTTTACAATGCATGAAAAATTTAGGAATAAGAATGCTTTTCTTTAAATCGATTTGGAAAGTTCTATTTATAGAAAATCGAATGTATGCAGATAGAAACGATTTTATAAAAGCGTTTTTTGAGTGGTATTTTTATGGCTATTTATTTTTTACAGTGAACAGTCAATTATATAAAATATCTTAAAACGGAAATTTTAAAATTATATTTCATTTGCGTCATTAATTAAATCTTATTCAAAGTTTTTTTTTTATTTAAAACGATAATATATAATTTTTAATTCATGAGGAGAAATATTATAAAAATATATATGATAATCACTTATAATTAAACAAGCTAAATATTAACTTTGCCACCCCATTTTTTCCCTTTTACATTTTTTAAAAAATTTAAAACGTTATTACATAAACGTAATGGTAAATGTAAACAAACAAACGGGTCTCCAATGGGTTTTCCTATATCAGGATTATTGACTGAATTCGTATTACGACATCTTGAAACGGATATATACAAATTGGACTATACACAATACATGGATAATATTTTTATCATATGGAAGATACAGATGCCTTGCTCAATAACTTCTTAAATCAAATTAGATTCCCTGATTCAAAATTATGTTTACATTGGAAATAGAGCAGAATGGTAAGCTATCTTATTTAGATATGTTATTAATGAAGACGCACCAGGAAATAGAACGCAATGTTTACAGAAAACCCATAGCCAGTTAATCCCTTGTCCCTCATAATGCTCAAGCACCCTTTTCATACAAAGTTTCAGCATTTAGATATTCTGTTCAAAAAGCTTTCACAGTCTGTACCCCCGAGTAGTTAAATAATGAAATAAACAAATATATTAAATTTAAAAAATCAAGAAACCCGACTGCGTAAAAAGCGAACTAATTAATTATTTCTCATCAATGTTAAACTATTTTTTTTATTTACTTGTACTGATGACGTTTAAGTTGTGTTTAATTATTAGTTCCTATCTATAAACACTATTTTGATGAGACCTATAGATGTCTATTATGAAGTTTAGAGTTACTGTAAAGGTAGAAGAGATCCAACGTACACAACTTCCAGGTTGTGTAATATTTAAACGGGCTTCTGACTGTAAAATAGTCAATGAAACATCGTCTTCATTTTGAAAGACCTATTTAATGATATGCCACTCAATATGATACGTAAAAATCTTTTTTCGTCTCTGTCGCCATTTTGAATTTATAAAAAACAAAACCTAGTCTATAACCATCGGACGGTTAAGACGATTCGATAGAGACCTCTTTCATTAAAATCCATCCAGCCGTTGGGATGTTTCGCGGGTATAAAGAAATCCACATACCCAGATACGCGTGAAACACATAACCCTTCTTGGCAGTCGAGTAATAAAATATATGATATTGCAAGAAACAATGGATACAAAAAAAGCAGTATAGAAAGATTAATTACGAACTTGAAGAATAAGAAAAGAAATTTCAATCCAAAAATTTCCATGTTATCCACTTTACAATATTTTCCTGGGTTCCTTGAAATATTAAAATATAAACTCAATTAATTCAATATATCCCTTGTCGCAAAATCCACCATGAAATTAAAAATATATATAGTATGTAAGAAAATAGATCGAATTGAATCCAACCAATTATCAGGAGTGTGTGAAATACCTTTCACCAAAGAAGATGGAACAATGCAGTTTTATATGGGTATGACAAGCAGAAAACTTAAAACTAGAATCAAAGAACATATAGCAGACATCAAATACAGCAACGGAACTACAACTTTGGCCAGATTATGCAGCAAGGAATCTTTACAGATCTATTTTGAAAACAGCAGAATAATTTATACGTCAAGATTTTATTTACCAACCATTATCATGGAATCAATAGAGATATTTATACGTGAGAACATTTGCAATGATTCAGTCTCTCTTGAGTTATCTAAAATTTGGAAAGTGGTGCTATTCAGGATTAATAACAATAGAAGAAATTAATTCACGATCACAAATCTCCATTTTTATTTTATTTCATTGTATTTTTGCACTGTTTTTCATTATACATTAAGTCTCGTGATATTATTTACCACCTTTTTGTTTATAAAAAAATTTCGCGAAAATATTTCTATCAAGAATGATCTTGAAAATGCCCCCGTTTGAGAAATGAAACGTATGTTGATCTAAATAAAGGTGTTTTTATCACTATTAGCAATTTTTAGCTTAGTTTGAGGAGAAATATGTTGTCAGGTGAAATGCATTTCTGCACTGTTAACAATTTGCAGCATTCTGTCCAGTCATTTGACCGTTTTTATCAAAAACGGTTACACAACCGTAATTTAACACTAGTCTGACCATATTATTGGCCATTTTATGGTCTGAATATAGTTAAATTACGGTTATGAAACCGTTTTTTCAAAAGACGGTCAAGTGTCTGGACAGAATGCTGCAAATTTTTAACAGTGTGAAGTATCATGCAGAATAGGGGCACATTTCTCCCAATAGGCAGTATTTTATCAGATTCAATAGAAAATGTCTACGCATAGAATCGGAATTAAATACCTGAATGCTAAAATTAAAATGTAATTTCTTAAACTTTTAGAATAACAATAATAATATACTGTGAATTTATTTGAAATGTAATTTTGATAGAAAATCATCTGTAATTTTTTAAGTAATGTATCGAAAGCAAAAATTACGAATGTAAATTTGTTCGGTTCCCCTCGATACAACAGTGTATATATTTCGTAGCATAAAAAAATAATGCAACAAAGTCTAGAACTTGTAATAAAACAAAATGATTAAGACAAAATAAACTGAACTTTTAATATGTGTGTTTGAATTGGTCGTTGTCGGTTTCAAATCGTTCATTTTTGCAAAAGCAGAATGCATGAAATGACAATTACAAATTTCACTTTCGGTATAGATTATTCATGCATATGAAGCAACATTTTCTGCTATACATCGATGACACTGAACTTTAAGTTTGATTATTTTTTCATATCTCCAGTAGTTTTCGTTGTAATATTGCTACGTTCCCCATTCTGCTGCCAGTTCATACTCTCTTATCTAAGTGAAAACACCATTTTTTTAATTGTAGCATCCTTTAAGAAATTACATATCTTGAAAACTGTATAGCATACCTTTTTTTCTTTCAACATTTCTTTCCACGCTGTATAGCATCCTACTTATGATCCGTTTTTTGTTTCATTTGTAAATAATACATATCCTATGAATACGTGGAGCAATTTACCCGTTAAAAAACATCCTTCTATATATATATACTAGCCGCCTTCGCCCGCTACGCTGGTCGGTTTTTCTAAAGAATCTTGAATGAAACAAAATATATCTGTGAATTTGATCATGCGTTTTAAAGCAATATGGGCAACCTGGTGTATCCAACCGAATTGCTGAAAGCAATATGAATGTCATTACGCTATTATATCTTTTATTGAGTCATACAAAATTTAGACTGTAAAGGACCAATTTCTTTAGTTGATCTGTTAGTGTAGGATTCGGTAAAGAACAATAGAACAATATGTAATGTACTAAAAGCGTTCATGAAAAATTATCAATGCAAGTCTCATCAGAATCTGTTAATTAGACTTACTGAAAAGGCTGATCGTTCATAATAATTGGGTTCGCCTGATTCTAGAACTTTGATCTCAATCAATCAACCTAACAACCAAGCAACAGCAAATGATATGTGCTTTATACTAAAACATTCACTGAAAAATTAACTAACCGATCAAGTTGCATCGAAATTCCCTTAGCAGAATCTTTTAAACTGGAAAATATACCGAAACCTTTCCTAAAAATGATCTAATTAACAGTTTAAATCCCATAAAAATTCATTCAGTGGAACCTTTAAAAAAAGCAAATCTTTCAAAATTGGGTTCATCTGATTTAGAACTTTCCCCATAATTATTTAACTAAGCAACGTTGAACATTATGTTTTATACTAACATCTTTTCTGAAAAATTATCTAACTAACAATGTAAGTCCCATCAAAATCTATTCAGCAGAACTCAAGATATAAGCGGCCGGAATGAAATAGCTCTTTGCATTATATATATATATATATATATATATATTGAGATAGTTAAATATAACTTTCATAATCGCGTTAACCTGATTATAGAACTCTCTGGGAGGTAGGGGTAGGTATAGTTTACTGCAGTAGGGGTAGTATACTGCATCACTTCTGAATTTTTTAAGGAACTCAGCTCAACTTCCATAACTATAGCATATATACTCTCTAGTATATCCTATCTCTGTAGCGTACATCTTCCAATTTTCTTTACTGTACCACTGAGAACTTTTTCCGCATAGCTCCGTAACTAAACAACACAGAATGATCTGATAATTATTGAAAAAATCCCTGAAATATTATCTAACTTACTGTGCATTTAATAAATTGACTTGAAATCTTTCATAATCGAGTTCACCTAATTTTAGAGCTCCCGTAGCAACTTAGAATGATGGTTTTTACATTAAACCATTTATAAACCAAATTTACTGTTTAACAGTATAAGTTCTAGAAAATTCAGTTCAGTAGAATCTGAGTTATAGTCATATTTACAATATTTATTGCTCATTAAACCTTTTTTCATTACATTTAAAATGAAATAAGTAACTGTTTTGGTATTTCCCTGTTATGCCAACACCATTGTCACCAAGCGTAATAGTTGGCACAAAAATGAAATGATACATTTGAACAAAAAAATGTTGATAAAAAAAATAAGCATTTAAAAAATATAACTTTTGAACATACAGACTTTGACCTACCATTTTTTTTAAATCAATAAAAATAATGGTACTACTTGGTTATCCCGTCGACCAAAAATCTATTGCCAAACTATAAGATTAAATGCCAATAATGTTTGACCGTAAATGTCACATTCACTTGACTTTAAGCAAGTTACACGTATTTACGTCATCAGGTGATTTTTATTTCGACGTTTTAAATGTATTTTTATTAATGTTATACTAATTTATTTGTTCTTTCGTTATTTAAAATAAAAATTATGTCATTTTGTATAATTTGGCGAGTGGTTTGGCGATTTATATAATTTGGCGAAATTGGTCGACGGGTACCAAAATAAATACTTAAAATATAAGAATAAATAAATATTTTGCAAGTAAAAAAATATAGTCAATTTAAACTGCAGTCTTGAAATTGTAAATGTATTTTACTCCTGAAGCATGGCATACGTAATACGTATGTCTCACATTGCAGTAAACATTTCGTTCTTTCAATGAAGACATTCATGGTTTTTTGAACAAAACATTTTTATATGTATAATTCCTAATTTCTGAAATAATTTTATTGTAGCTTCCTCATCATCAGACAGCTACGAAATGTTAAAATATATATCAGCATCAGTAATAAATATTTTATATTAAAAAAATAACAAATTAAAAAGTTTTGCGAGTTTATGATGGAATAAAATAAATTCCATCATTAAAAATTCCTGCATAAAAATATTCACGTTCAATAATTAGCAAATGTTAATGTGTGGCACGGTTTGCAATAAAAATCGTTTGCATGATTAGGGTTGAAATAAATGGCGCGATACCATACATTTTGGCATGGTATCGCGATGAAAATTAGAACGAAAAAGTACCACAGTCTTTTTTTTATTATTATTTAGTTTTAGTTTTTGAGGCGTTTAAATTTTTTTTTCTAATTGACGAAGTTGTTTTTATTTAACCAAAAGGATTGGTTAAAAAATTATTCAATTTGAATTTTTGCCCTTGCTATAGTAACAGAATGAAAAGAATGAGTTTTTAGAAATTATCACTTGAAAAATTCAGGTTTTGACGCCAAAGACATCGCCAAATTAGAATAATATGAAATATCTCGCGAACTATTGTACATAAAAGAATTTGGTTAATACCATTCGATTCAACAAACAAAAATACACTTAAATATGTTATTAGTTAAAAAATAAGTATAAAATCAGATTTTTCGGAAATTTTTTAAAAGTTCGTTCTCTTTTTTACCCCCCTTAGGGGTGGAATTTTGGAAAATCCTTTCTTAGCGGCACTCGATGCCACATTTTTACACCGATTTTCAAGATTTTAGGTCCAGTAGTTTGGGCTGCGCGTTGATTAATACAAAATTCAGACTTTCTTTTATATATATAGATATGTAGAATAGGTGGGATTGACTGTGGTGGAAAATTGGTGATGAATGCTTCTGATTAAACACTCTCTAGTATAGAAACACAGTTTAATGTCTTTATTAACGCATAGATTATATTTACAGAGCACATTAACTATAAACAGGGCTTAGGGGGATGAGGGGGAATTTCTTACGGCAGTTTACCGGCATTCAATATATTTCGGAAGCCTGACCGGGTACGTCTTACCAGGTCAGTCCGCAGAACAACTCTGACGTTACATCGAACCTTAGCCCTCCGGCTGCGGTTCAGAATTACTCGCTCAACAGGTTTATTGTCGTTTAGAATTTGTTCACTCTGCCAGTTCTCATGGGATTTTAGCTGCACCTCTTACTGTGGTCAGGATGTGGTTTAGATTGTTTTGGGAACCGCAAACCACATCCACACTCGGGCATCTTGACAGGTGTGCGCCCCTGCACACGTGAGAGCAACAGTAGCAAGAAAAGGGCAAATTAAAATTTATCTAAAAAAACACTAAATTTTTTTTTGAAATTTCTAAAGTTAAAAGAAAGAAAGAGAAAAAAAAACTTATCTTTAAAAAAAAAAATTAGAGGCCAAAAGGGAGAGAACTGACAAATAACAAAAAAAATTAAATTTAAATTTAGGCGTTCCCATTACAATGCATAGGCTGAACTGCACTACACTACGAGAAGGAAAAAAACGTCTTCGAAAAAAAGGAAAAAGAAAATGTAAAACGTTGGTGTTTGTCATGTGTACATGACCGTCTTTTTCGTCTTAAGAAGAAGATCCGCCATGGAACTTCACGTCTTTCGTCCTTAAAATATTTTTCGTCATTCGTCTTAAAAATCTAACATAAGGGAAGAAAAAAAAAATTCTTCCTAAGTAGTGCAAACAGTCAGTTGCTATACAGAGAGAATAAAAAATAACTAGCTAAAAAAAAATAAATGCTGGTATTGGGGAAGGAGGGGGTACATACTAATAATTTATACAATTATCTGAATTAAACATTTCAAAATATATCAAAAATTATCAAATATATAAAGACATACATAATAATACGAAAAACAATATTGATGGCAACTTGTAAAATAATAGGAGTAATAATAAAAGAAAAGCACGTTATTCCATTGCTTTGTATAAAAAGAGAGAAAAAAAGGTCTTGGAAAAATTTCTCTTATCTGGGAGAGTTCTGTAATAAACAGTTGTTGATGATAAATAAGTCCTTGGCCTATCAGTCACTGATAAAAAAAAAGTAAGGTTTGGAGATGTCCGACTCATGAAGTCTAGATAAAGAAAAATAAAAATAAAGTACTTACAGTCTGCTGTCTGGATAACATGTCGATAAATAAGTGACTTTTCGTGAAATGAAAAAAAAATGCACTATTAACACTGGTTGATGATAAACACTGTGATACTTGGCTGGTAGACGTGACACACAGAAAAAAAAATGAACACTTCCTATGGCGAAATAAAAAAAACACACACACATTTCGCAACGCGGGCATTTATTTGAAGTACAGAAGAGTACTGTGGGCATATGGTTAGTGTTGCGTCCAAGGTTTCATGTAATCTATCGCAGAAAATGTCGTATTGGGGCCTTCGTGCTGACCCACTTTTTGGAGTTGATATCTGTCGTTGGGCTTGACTTCAATAACTTTACACGGACCAAAATATTTGGGTCGCAGTTTCAATCCAGATACGAATTGAGTCCTTTGAATCGCAACTAGGTCACCGATGTTACACTGCATAGGAGGCTTTCTTCGTTTATTGTATTGGGTACGATTTAATTCTTGTTGGTTTAAAATGTTGGTTTTCGCTGCATCTCGGAGCTGTTGTTTATGGTCCATAGTTAACTGAATTTGTTCGGCTTCTAATAACTGTTTAATGACTAGGTCATCCTTACTTTTCATTTTCACACCTGTGAGCAGCTCAAATGGGGAGAATTTGGCCGTGGCTGAAGTCGTGCTATTTATTATTCTCTGCACTGATGATACATGTTTATACCATTTCGTGGGATCATTTAAAGATAATTTCGTTAAAATGGGGATGAGCGTGGCATGTAGTCTTTCGATCTGAGCGTTCCCTCGGGGAACCCCTGTCGTGATTGGATGGTGCTCTATATTCTCTTGTTCACAAAAAGTTTTAAAGTCCGAAGATGTAAACGCTGGACCCTTGTCTGTAATAATGCGTCTGGGGTTACCAAATGTGGTTTGTTGGAGTTTGAGCTTATCCAGTGCGTCTTGTGCTGACGTAGACTTGAGCGAATATATCCAGAAAAATTTCGTGAATGCATCGACCACTGTAAACAGATGGTTGTAATTTTTATTCGTCGATGCTAATGGACCTATAAAATCGCAGTGATATGTATCGAGGGGCGTATCGCCTTTAGGAATGGGATGCAAAAACCCTTCTTTTTTCCCGACTTCCGGGAAGCTAAAATGCACGGGATACAGTTTGCCACAACTGTACTTGCGAGCTCGAGTAGCTTAGGTATAAAAAAGTTTCGGGACACGATTTCTTCCGCTTTCTTTGCAGAGAAGTGTCCCTTATTGCGTGTATCTTGAACTATGTTAAGCTGCATTGCTTCGGGGATCACTAATAAATATCTACCACGTTGAACTTTATACAACACGTTGTTGCGAACCACGAAGTCGGCGACCGGGTTTTCGGCCGCTGCTGTCTTGATACCCGATACAAAGGGGTCCTTCTCTTGCGCCCGTATGACTTTGAGTGCGAGTTCGTCAAATGTAACATGCAGAACGGGATATCTGCTAAGATAGTCTACATGTTTCATTTTCGTAGCTGGGCGGTGTTTAATTTCGAAATCAAAGTCTTGTAGGAATAAGGCCCACCGCGCGATTTTCGGTGTAAGGTCTTTTTTATCTACCGTTTTTTGGAATGCTTGGCAGTCTGTGATGATACGGAATCTGGTGCCATGGAGGTAGACACGGAATTTTTTAAGTGCTCCGATAACTGCTGGGACTTCTAGTTCATAGTTACTTAATTTTTCTTCCTGTGGTGAAGTTTTTTTACTCATATACTGAACCGGATGGAAGTGGCCGTCAGAAGACTTTTGCATAAGTGCTGCGCCAAAACCGTATTTACTGGCGTCGGTGTGCACTTCGAGGTCCGAGCCCGGTATAAAAATGTGTAAAACTGGAGCGCTAGTGAGCAGATTACGTAAGGTGTGCAGCGCTTGCCTCTGCTCTGGCCCAAATTCGAAAGTTGATGT
Source organism: Maratus speciosus (assembly GCA_963932465.1). Lineage (NCBI taxonomy): Eukaryota > Metazoa > Arthropoda > Arachnida > Araneae > Salticidae > Maratus > Maratus speciosus. The sequence continues at coordinate 304,883,823 of OZ010800.1, forward strand.
TTTTCGTAAGAGGTCGCTCAGGGGTCGTGCGATAGAGGCATATTGTGGGATAAATTTTCGAAAATATCCCGTCAATCCTAGGAGCGATTGCAACTGTTTGACGTTTTGGGGTTTCGGAAAATGTTGGACTGCTTTAACTTTTGTTGGAGAGGGTGCAATGGTATTATTCTCAATGACGTGGCACAAAAATTCGATTTTTCGCTGCAGAAACTGACATTTTTTGAAATTGATATCTAAACCGTAATCAGCGGCAGTGTCTAATACTCGTTTCAGCTTTTGGGGGCCTTCGGCTTCTGTTTTTGCGGGAATAATGAGATCATCCATATACAAAATTAATACTCCTTCTATCAGCAGTTCGCGGAAAACACAGGCGAGGTATCTGACGAATACAGCACGGCTGCAGCAGAGACCAAAAGGGAATTTTAGGAATTCGAATTGACCGTCATATGTGATAAACGCGGTGTACTTAACGCTTTGCGGGTCCACGTCTACATAAAAAATCCATTTTTGAGGTCGAGTGTTGTAAAGACTGTAGCTTGCTTTAGTTGGTCAAGGATATCATCGATGAGGGGTAGGCGGAAACGATCTTTAACGATCTTTTTACGAGTCTACGAAAGTCAATGCATAAACGCATAGAATTGTCCTTTTTCTTCACTAATACTACGGGACTTGGGTAGTCGCTGCATGATGGTTGTATAATGCCGTCTTTTAGCAACTGATCAATCTGGTTGCGGATTAGTTCCTTCTCGTTGAGGGACATTCGTCGTGGGCGTTGATAGACTGGTACGTCGTCGGTTAGGATTATTGACATCCTTAAATCTGTAGATTTTATTTTATTAGGTTTGTAGGATTGGATTAGGGTCGTTACCTGTTTGCAGATATTTTTGTCGGTAATGTGGGTTAGGTCCACTTCGTGTGCACTTTCACAGATGTCGATGCAACTTATAAATAATGGTGTGACTGGTGTCTTTTTGAGTGAGATACCATTTTGGTCACGCGTGAGTGTTCCCTGGGAAATGATATCTCGTCCTATGATGAGGGGGATGGTCATGCGGGAAAAATCTATGATATAAGTAGTAGTAGGGAACGTATCGTCATCTATCTGGATGGTCGTGCAGTAAGAGCCCATTGGGGTTAAATTGCTGCCGCCGAACCCGCTAAGTTGAACGGTTACGTGGGTTAGAGGGGGGACCCGAGTAACCGGTATAGGTCTTCCCGTATCGCAGTTATGGGGCTGCCCGTATCGAATAACGCTTCCACTGTTAGGCCTGCGATTTGTACTAATTTTTTCATGTTTTGATGCGACTTATCCAATTCTAGTACGTGGATTTTCCTATCACGCTTTGTCGCGGAATTCTGGGGAGGTGGAGGGGTGTCTGTGTGCGAAGCTGGACGGCGGGTGGTCTGAGCACAGTCATAACTTTTGTGTCCAAAACTATTACACGAAAAACATTTAATTCCTTTGTCTTTATGGGTACACTGTTTCGCAACGTGTCCCACTTGCCCGCAAGAAAAACAAATCGTTTTCGGGGCTTTTTCCGCGTGTAGGGGTTTGTTACTGACATGTGCAGGCCGCGGTCGGGACTGGCGAAGGTGGGGACTTTGATCGCAAATTTGCTGATAAATTTGAAGCTTACTTTTAAATTCGGTGAGAGTTTGACAGCCAAAAAGAATTGCTTTATTATTAGGTGTATCTCTAATACCGGTGATAACATAATGCATGAGTGATGCGTCGTCTATTTTCGCTCGTTGGGCAATCTCTTTCATTACTAAAAAATATTCACTCAGTTTTTCGTAGGGGTTACAAGTACGTGAAGCTAGCATTTCATGTATTTGGGCAGAAGAGGAAATATGCGCGAATTCTTGTATTAACGCTTGCTTTAATGCTGCGTACGATGTTAATTCTGACTCACTGCGGACAAATAACAATGCAGTAATCTTGAGAGCTCTTTCGACGAAAAGAAATTTTTGCAACTCATTCAGTTGAAATGTTGTGGCCAAGCCTTCAAATCTTTCTAACCAATGTAGAATGTTTTCTACTGGCTTGCCGGAAAAAGGTGTAATTAAATTTTCGAAATCGGTAAAAGAAATGGACTGACGCGGTGCCGAATGGGGAGAAATCGCAGCATTATATTGCAAAGTGGTACCAGAAAAACTCGTTAATGGATTGGATTGCAAAGTATTGCAAGAATCGTCATCATCGGGTTCGGAATCGGTTTGTGGTGAAATGGAGGACTGGAACTTTGTTAGGTCCGAAAGTGCTTCAATAATACGTCGTGAAATATCTGCTTCGTTACCAGCAATGTCTAGACAAAGTAAATTTGCCATAGAAATGAGTTGAGCTAAGGGGAAGTTTTTGGTCGTTTCAGTGATTTTATCGTCAAATTCAGGATCCCCAATTTTAAATTTGAATCCCTGAAACTTCCGTAAATTTTTCGGATTATTTCTATTTTCATCAGTGCCATATACCAAGGTATGTAGAATTTTGATTCGTTCAACTCGTGCCGAATTAATTTGAGCTAACACCGGCCGTATGTCTTGCAATAACATGGCTGAATAAGAAATAAAGCTTACTTCCAAATTGGTATCCTTTTTTTAAAAAGAACGCCGAATGGCTTGATTATATCCATTGCGAACGAAAAAAATATCACCGATGTCTTCTTTCACACATTCACAGAAAACGGGCGAGTCGATAACCGATAAGTAGGTCAGTAGATCTTCTTTCTCTCGCTCTTTTCTTATCGGGTAGAACTTCGAACAGAATCTTCGCAGATCTTAACTGTTTCGGACGTAGGATTTCACAACAGTTTCATGGATGTCTAGGGAAAAATAGTTGAATTCGACGCGGCCGAGTCCTCATGTAGAATAGGTGGGATTGACTGTGGTCGAAAATTGGTGATGAATGCTTCTTATTAAACACTCTCTAGTATAGAAACAGAGTTTAATGCCTTGATTAACGCATAGATTATATTTACAGAGCACATTAACTATATACAGGGCTTAGGGGGATGAGGGGGAATTTCTTACGGTAGTTTACCGGCATTCAATATATTTCGGAAGCCTGACCGGGTACGTCTTACCAGGTCAGTCCGCAGAACAACTCTGACGTTCCATCGAACCTTAGCCCTCCGGCTGCGGTTCAGAATTACTCGCTCATCAGGTTTATTGTCGTTTAGAATTTGTCCACTCTGCCAGTTCTCATGGGATTTTAGCTGCACCTCTTACTGTGGTCAGGATGTGGTTTAGATTGTTTTGGGAACCGCAAGCCACATCCACATGAATAAAAATAACGAATTGGGAATGGACCAATAAAAATCTGCGTAGATTTTCCCGGTACACTCCTAGATCGGCATCCATATTTCATGTGACCGAGGGTCTTTCTTCATTTATATTAATAAAACTGTTTCATACAAAAATGTGAAAATTGGTGCTATTATAGAGATATGTTTGATAAACACGCTGATGCAGACAGTTTACAAATCGAAGAATTATTTTAAGAGATATTTAATGTTAAAGTTGGTCAAAATCGTATCATAAAAAAATTAAATGAGTAAAATCTATACGTAGGAATTTAAACATTTTTACATCATTCAATACATTAGAAGTTCCCGGTGTGCAGAGTGCATTTATTTTTTAAATTTGGCTCATTTTTAGAGGATTTGTCTCCATTTTAAATTCAAATTTTCAGCATTTCGAGAGATATTTTTTATTTATTTTAGAAAAGGATACTATTTTAAACTGTGGCCAATTTTAAAAATAGCATAAAGAATAATATTTCCTTCAAATTAAAAATTTATTTAAACGTGGCTATTATAATCAGAAAAAAAAACTTTCAAATGAGAATTGATTACGTGTTAAAAATCAGGAAAATATTGAAAATTTTGTCATAAAAACTATAGTTACTCATGAATTTTAAAAGAGAAAGAAAATTTATATATAATAAATTCATTGTTATACGATACAAGTCGCAAATGGAGGAAATTTACGTCATATTTAAAAGGCCAAATAATTGACAGTTGGCAAGACAGTTTAAATTAAAAAATATATTTGAGCGAGACATTTATTTCATAATTTGAGAAGCGCGAATAATATTTTCTTTCTAACAACAAAAGTATTTTCATGTGATGAATGTTAAAAAGAAAAAGAAAGCTTTGGTGAAATTTACGTCAAATATAAAACGATACATTTCAAATGTGTTATTTAAAAGAACGTTCTTATAGAGCTGTTAAAAAACCTAGAGACAAAGACTCTGTTAACTTAATTCATTTTACATTAGCTTATTTAAAAATTTTTAATTTTTTTTTTTAAATCAAAGACGAAAACAGCCATTGTATCCCTTAACAAACGCTGATTTCGCCTTAAAATTCTCCAATCAAAGGAATATCAATGAAAACCCGTTTACAGGGAGATCGCCACTGTTTTTTTAAAATTATAATTCAATATTTTTAAAGCCGATGAAATTAGCCTGCTTTTAGAATATGGGCTGTCGGAATGGGGGTTGGCGAGCGTAGCTCGTAGGGGCCAGAGCCCCCTATTATAATTAAAAAAAATAGTAAGGGTAATAAATTTATCTTTTTCTCTGAATCTAAGCCATTTTCAGCGTCTAAAACAATTTCCTTTTAAAACGGTTTAAAAGATAATTAAAGTTTAAAATGAACGTTTAAAATGTGATTTTACAAGTGTTGTTTAAACACAAGAATGATAATGCATTATTTTAAATCTTTATTTTATGTATCTTCACTATTTATTTTAACTCCTTACTTTGTGAGTGCCTACGCTACAAAAGGTATCCAAAACATTTCATGATTTTAGATTCAGTGGATGAAACTGGACGATAATGAGTTTTACATTATCAGACATGTAAGTTTACTTACTTCTTTCTCTAAGACGTGCCTCCCCAATATCGCTATGATTTTATAAACAAACATCATATTTAGATGTTCAATATACCTAAAACATCCACTATATTTAGATGTTCAATATACCTAAAACTTCCACTATATTTAGATGTTCAATATACCTAAAACTTCCACTAAAAACTACCTGGGTAATAAAAAAAAAGCACTTTACAGGTCCGAGGTTCGCCTCTAGATTTGAGCAAAGTTCACTCAACCTTTAGTCTTTTACGGAGTCGATTAAACGAGTATCACGCTTGCTTGAGAAACAAATACTGAGGTTTCCGCGTTAGGAAGACCACCTGACCAAAACCTATGGTATATAGACCGAAATGCGGCTGCACAAACCATCACCTGATCAAGATGACGCTTGAAATTCCAGGATTAGTTGAAATTCAATTCGCATATTAAAATGCAACTGGTCTGCCAAGTCACATCTTGATGGAAAACACGTTCAAATCAAATTTTAGGGGTTGACTGGCATGTTTATCATTGTGTTTTCCTACTCCCAGTTCTCCATGTTTTTTGGGTGCAGAAAAACACAATGATAAACCTACCGATCAACCACTAAAATCGGGTTTGCAGATGGTTTCCATCACGATATGACTTAGCAGACCAGTTGCATTGCAATATGCAAATCGAGTTCTGTCGAATTCTGGAATCTCAGCCGTCAACTCGATCAGGGGATTGTCTGTGCAGCAGCCTCTCAGTCTAATAAAGCATCTGAGACAAAAAAAATCAGAGATGGTTACCGTGATACTTAATGAATTGTAGAGCCGAAAACAGAGTTCACCTTACAAGGAAGGTCTCCATGAACAAATACTCAGAAAAATTGAAACAAATTACAGAATGTACAAGTGATGAGGATATATCCTTCTATATAAAAAAAAAAGAGTAACGATTTGGAAATGGGCAAATGAAAATCAGCGTAGATACCGCGAAACGCATCTAATTGGTCAGAGCTTTCTGACGCTATAAGGGGGTTACCAAGGGGTGGGCGCTCTGTCGCCAAACGTCGCCAACTTTGTCGCCGAATTGGCGATATATCGCCAAATTTGCTGACCAAAATTAGTCGCCAAAAATGACACCAACTTGTCGCTATTTTCAGTATTTAGCCAACTTTCTATAGACTCCAACAAAACTGAAAACCAACAGGGTTTACTTGCTTGCAGAAAATCAACATATTGAGATATTTCAATGCAACAAAAACTAATATTAGCTTATGAATAGAACTCAATTAAACAATTTACCTTATTTTTAAGCACAAACACTAACTATTAAAATTTTCGTAACACTGTATATATATATAATTTTACACATATATGTTGGCCGAGAAAAGGCGGCGAAGTGAAAATTTCAGAGGAGAGGAGATTTATATAAGATTATTCATTTAGATAAAGAATGGAAACGCGAAACAATTACGCGTGGAGTTGGCTAGAAAAAAGGGATTGTTTCGCGATACCGAATGGAATTCGAAGTAATTACGCGGTGGGTTGGTGCGCGTAGCGAGAAGGGGGGGGGGCGGAGCACCCTTAGTATGTTTATAAAAGAAATTTCGGCGGAAGCTCGATAGAACGGCTGTAAAAAAATAATGTTATCGCTGATTGGCGACACAGTGAAATTAAAAAATATATATTCTTTTATGGTAAATATACTCTTTAAGAAAAAACTGTTTCTGCTTTTTATATTGAACTAGTTTAAGTAAGTTTTACTTAAATAAATACACTTTTATGACTACGGATTTGTCATATACATTTATATGTATTTATAATGTAATTTAACGATCGTTTAGCGACGCTTTAAAACAAAATTTAAATTGATTAAAATTGCTTCAAACTCAAAATTAAGGTCTTATTTTGAGCACTATCAATTTGACTTCGATATTCTTATTGTTGGAGACAATAAGAGAATAGTATTGTTGCCTTCTAAACAACGACTTATTCAATATTGAAATGTATAAAAAGAGCTTTCTGAATCGGACAGTTACTTTTAAAATACACTTAAAACTTATCTAGTCGGAGAAACCGAGTAAAATTAAATAACTGCAGTAACACGCAATTTATGTATCATACAAGCTTATAGAAATAATAATAAACTATTTCATCGTTAGGTTTGAATACGTTAAGTACTGCTCATGTAAACATTCGTTTAATAAGGAATTTCCAAATGCATTAAAATCGCTTGCATTTGGCTAGGAAAGATATTGCTCGCCAAACCGTTTGAAGCGTTCGTTTTCTCACGCCAAATATTCGAAAGTATTTAATTTTTTTACAGATTTTCTACTGCGATTCTGCCGCAAAATTTGACTGATCTTTTATTACATGCGTAAGTAGTTTCATTAGCACTTAAAAAATATATTCTTAGTATGCGCTTTAAGGAGACCGTCCTTGTTAGTAATAGAAAAAGTACTTTTCAAGTACGTTCAGTAGAAGTAAGTTATGTTGTTTTTCTAATAGTAGGAGAGCTGTTGAACATTTTTGAGTACGTATTTGAGGCACCCTGAAAATTTGTGCAACACTTCTTTTGTAATGCCTGAATACAAAATCGAATGTCTGGCTGAAGGATCGTGGCCCAAAAACTGTGCCAGACACGTGTCAAGTGCCATATGGCACTTGACACGTCTCTGGCACAGTTTTTATGCCGACTAAAGTGTCTGTCATTTTCAAAAATTTTTTTCCTAAGCATAAATATTATTCTGCCTCAATCTCAGCGTGCCTCAAATACCTTTTTTGGGCAGTCAAAAAATGGCACTTGACACGTGTCTGGCACAGTTTTTGGGCCGACTAAAGTGTCTGTCGTTTTCAAAATATTTTTTTCTAAGTATAAATATTATTCTGTCTCAATCTCAGCGTGCCTCAAATACCTTTTTTTTTGGGGGGGGAGGGGGGGGGGGTAGTCAAAAAATGGCACTTGACACGTGTCTGGCACAATTTTTGGGCCACGATCCTTCAGACAGACATTCGATTTTGTATTCAGCCATTACAAAAGAAGTGTTGCACAAATTTTCAGGGTGCCTCAAATACCTTCCCTAAAATGTTTAACAGCTCTTGGACTATAAGTTCGGGCTTTAATACGTTCAATATAAACAAGGTGCATTGGAAATTCCCTTCATTCTGAAATAACTCTTGAACAGATAAAGCTAGAATCGTGGAACAAGTACCTACCTACAGTAAAACGACTACACACTATCGTATAAGAGAGACTGTAGCGCCGCTAGTGGAGAAATTTAGAAGTTGTCGACCCTATCAAAAATACTATTAATGATAACGAAAAAAATGTCAATTACAAAAGTGTAGAGCATCCTCATTTTAGTATGAAATGACGTCATACATATAAAAGTAACTTTATGAGAAACCCTAAAATGTTAATTTCTCTATAAACAATCGTCGATCACAATACGTTACTAATCGCTTGTATTTCAGTGCGGCATTATAAAAGCAGATGCGTATTTACTAATAAAATTATCACATGAAATTAAGGTACAATTTGTTTTAATAAAGAAAATCAATTTAAGTATGCTCAATGCTTCAAGTACTGGCAACAATTCTTATGCACTAGCGCGCATACACATGCGTCGCTTCAGATAGTTGGACATATTGAGTATACTTAAGGGTGTATTCCAATCCAAATTGCTTATTTTCTGATACATTTTTAAATTCATTTTTGCTCTCAATTGCATCAAACTAGGAAATTGTCTTATTTAGAAACTACATAATGTGCCATGCTTCTCGATTTTTTCATAAATGCAGAAAATATTGAAAAAAATGCTGTCAAAGTTGACGTTTTGAACCGAATTTTCCGAAGCGGGATATCTGGGAATGAAAAAAATGGTCATACTGAGAAAATAATTATTTAAAACTCAAATTCTAAGTAATTGAGGGTAAAAATGAAATCACACGGCCTCTTATACATCTCTTCAAAAATCTCCTCAGCAAGTTTCATGTTTTTACTTTTAAAAATGAGTCTGAAAATGTCTCAGAAAATTTCGAACTGTTGAGGGTGGAAAAATATTTTTTCGAATACACCCTTAAGTTGGTTTCTCATTAAAATACATTTTATTTTGATTGCATGTGTTAATTTTATTAGTGAATATGCATTTGCCTTATATTGCCACATTTCTACAAGCGATTAATGATGTATTTAAGCAGGTGTTTAGTTACCGAAAAATTAATACATTTGAGATATTAATAAAGACATTTTTACACGCAATCATTTCATTCTAAATCCAGGCGCTCTACTCTTTTGTAATTGACTTTTTCTCTGTCTCTCATAGGTTTCAATATTATATCTTTAACTTTGAAATTACTAGGAAGCACTGCAGTTAGAGCATACTTGGTTTACTATAACTAGAGGGTTATTCCACATTTCTAGCTTTATCCGTTAAGATTTAATTTAGGATAAATGAGCTATGCACTAGAGTCTTGCAACGGATCGGGTTATCCGCTTTTACCCGCAGCTGACCCGACCCGCGGTTCTGGTCGGGTCGGGCTGACGTAAGGTTTTTTTGTTGCGTGTCGGATCTGGGCGGGTTGACTTTCAGTTTCGGGTTGGGTGACTCTAGTGAGTCGGATTCATATTGACAAAATTTCAAAAGAATATTCAAAATACTTTTTTAGGTTAAAAATCTATATACAATAATACCTCCATAATCGCTTTTCTCCCGAAAAGCGGATACCTCTATTCAGCGAGAACTTTTTCAGTTCCTAAAATTTATATACTTGAGCGCATACCTTTGAATAGCGGGCACCTCTCAATCTACAAGCACGTTACATGTGTATGTGTGCATAAAATATTATAAATACGATACATGTGTTTTTATATGCATCAAAAACAAAATGTGGATAATATTTTTCATATTTCGAAACAAGAAAAAATGGTTCTTAAAGAAAGAATAATCTATGTTCCCATTTCTTATATACATTTTATTTCTCATGTCGTAAATTGAATATATAATAAACAATGAAATTTAAAAAATCAAAAAACCCGATTGCGTCAAAAGCGAACTGATTAATTATTTCTCATAAATGTGAAACTATTTTTTTTCTTAAATTCCTACTATTAGCTCACACACTCGCTATACATATCTTGTTCAAATTTTCAATCGTTATTAAAATACTTATTATTCATCCTATCAAGTTCAAATAAATTTCTTTTAACTTGTAGTGGATGACAATTGATGTTAATCCAGTTTTTTTTCAAATATTAATTCATTAATTAATTAATTTTCAATAATCGAGAGAGCCATCTTCTTGATCAGGGTATTTTAAGACCGAGGGAGCCCTCTTCTTGATCAAGGCATTTTAAGCCCTACTCAACAGGAAAGAAGAATGGGAGAAAAAAATTCTCTTATTGACCTAAGTAGGAATTGACTTAAAATATTTTTTTTTATATTACTTGTTTATATTACCTATTTTTTTTATTTACTTGTATTGATGACTTTTAAGTTGTGTTTAATTGTTAGTTCCTTTCTATAAACACTGTTTTGATGAGGCCTATAGATGTCTATGCTGGTTAGAGTTGCATTAAAGCTAGAGATCCACAATACATACACAACTTCCAGGTTGTATAATATTTTAACGGAGCTTCTGACTGTAAAATAGTCAATGAAACATCGTCTTCATTTTGAAAGACCTATCCAATGATATGCCGCTCAATAGGGTGCGTAATTTTTTTTTTCGTCTCTACCGCCATTTTGCATTTTACGGCCGCCGTTTTGAAATTATAAAAACAAAACCTAGCCTATAACCATCGGACCGTGAAGACGAATTGATAGAGACCTCATTTATTAAAATCCATCCAGCCGTTGGGATGTCTCGAGAGTATAAAGAAATCCACATACACAGATACGCGTGAAACACATAACACTTCTTTTCAGCCGGGTAAAAAGGCTAAAATCTTTAACAACGATTTTACGCACATATAACGTACAGGCACGACAAAAAATCCCATATGATCGTTTCCAGGATTCCTGTGTCCCCTTCCACAATGAGATATAGAGAAAAAAAAATGGGTTCAAAGAACCCCTCGGTTATAGCCCGAGTACTTACTTATAGACTAATAGAAAAGGCGAAAACAAGAGTTTATATATCTTAAAGAAATGTCGTAATATCCATAGGCTAAAATTATTCAAAAATGTAACTCAGTTTTTATCTAGACTTTTACAAAGCTCACTATATTCATAAGCATTGTTCCTCCTTAGTGAAATATATGACCAAAACCCCTTTTCTTTCGCCAGTGTGGAGGGATCCTGTGCAATGACTCTTTTCCAGTTGGTTCTAATTCATTATGTCATTTCTTTAAGATATATAAACTCTTGTTTTTGCCTTTTCAATCAGTCTATAAGCCAGCACTCGGGGCTATAACCGAGGTGTTCTTTGAACCCATTTTAATTCTTTCTCTCTCTCTCTCTCTCTCTCTCTCTCTATCTCACTAAGGAAGAGGATCCAGGAATCCTCGAAACGATCGTATGGGATTTTTTGTCGTGTCTGTACGTTATTTGTGCATAAAGTCGTTGTTAAAGATTTTAGCTTTTTTATTAAAATTCGCACAAAGTTTGATCTATGCTTATAAATTGAATATATACTCAATCATATTTAAATATGTATTTATTTTATCTGAAACATAGTTGTGCTTAAACTTTTTGCGAATATCCGAAGAAACCTGAGTGGCGAAAAACCTAAATATGACCCGCAAGAACTCATATAGTGTGAACCCGACCCTCAGAAAGAAAATTAGATTCGTTCCGAGCCGAAAAAAAAAAAAAAAAAAAAAAAGAAAAGAAAGAAAAAAAAAAAGGAGGAAAATTCGGAACAATCCGAACCAATGGCTAACTCTATTCAACGATCCTGAGATATCCGGTATTCAGAGGATTTATTGTAATTGATTGTTAAAGAATATAAATTTGTTCATTCTTCTGTGCAAAAGATAAAAATGGTATTAGAGGTACAGCTGTAGATTATTTTTCAGAATGGCAATAAAATATGATTTACTTGATTTTCATTACGGAAACGGGTCGGGTTGCGGGTCGCCAAAAAATTATTTTTGTGTGTTGAGGAATTTTTTTTGTCGAGGTCGGTTGGGTTGCGGGTTGACTTAAAATGAAATTTTTGGGTTTTGGATCGTGTGCAACCCGCCCCAGGCTGAACTCTATGATACACCCGAATAACATAATTTTCAACAAATCAAAGTAATCATGAGAATTGAAAAATCTTCCATAATGCTATCCCACAAAACAAAATCGTTACAACAATATATTCTTTCCATTATAAAGCAGCTGTTACCAGAAATTACTTTTCCGGCATTTGAAAGTATTAAGCAACTTTGTCGCTTACAAAATTATAACAAACTACTAACGATTACGAAATTATCATTCCTTACGTCACTGATTAATAAATATTTTCCGTCTGAAATACTTCGTTTCAGATGAGTCATTTGGTTAAAAAGAAATAAAAAGAAATTAAGTTATTTTATTTTTTAAGTACTTTTTCATAAGCTTACATTCGATAAAAAACATTTATTGAATCAGTACTCTTTTCTCTATCTCAATTAAATTCAAAACCAGTAATGATAATGTTTAAATATCTCTACTTGTATTGTAAAATAGAATAAAAATAAATACTTTGATAAGCGAAAAACCGAATTTATATAAATTGAAAGACGTTCAACATAGTTTTAAATCCATACAAAATATTATATTTCAATGAGATTAAATGCGCATTTAAAATAAGGTTTCGAAATTTTGCAGTGCGTAGGATTTTGTAAAGATTTTTTAAAGTATCAGGTGCACTGAAGAAATAAACTTAAAAATTAAACTGAATTATGTTTTCAGTGGATTTTGAAAATAATGATAAAAGTTAATTCATTTTGAAAATATGCTTCATCAGTACGTTTTAATAAGTAAATCGAATATACATTTTATTTTGAACTTAAGACAAATGTTCATTTTTAAGTGCATCGTTTTTGAAAAACCAAAGGGATTTTTAGTTTGTAAAAAAATTAATTATGCTCAAAGACTAAATATATATATATATATATTATATTGGAAAGATGAGTGCACATATAGACGCTGAAAGTAATTGATAAAATTTGCATTTTCAGTTTGGTTTTTAAAAAGTCAAAATTTTTAATTTAAGTAAGCACGTATTGTAAAATGTATATAACTGACTGATTCAAACTGAAAATTTATAGATTATCATTTTAAAAAATAGTAATATTTCATAAGTACTTTTAATTAAGTAGTAAAAGTAGTAAAAGGCTAAATATTCAATTTTAAATGCATTTGTAATTTAAAATCAAATATAGTTTGTATAAATACGATTTTCTTTTTTTTTTTAAGAAAAAATTAAAAGAAATATTGTATGTTTTCAAAAGAGTGACAGAAATAATAAAATTTAATTTAGATAATTAATGAAATTTTCTATTCAGTTTGTCTTTAAAAATAAATTAAATGTTTGTTTTAAGAAATCGTAACTGATTTAAATAATAGTAATATATAATTATATATTATTTGTTTAAAAAGGCTTATTATATTCTTTCACTTATCGTAAAATAAAAATAAAAATCCTCATCAGATATGTAATATGAACTTTTAAATGTTCACTGTTTTACATAAAAGAAGGACTAAAATAATAAAAGAGATGTTACAAGTTAAAAATATACATTTTATTTAAAACCTTTTAGCTCCGGTATGGTATGCTATTTCTTTCTCCCAGCTTATTTTGTGCCGTCTCCAAAAATTAACGTTACCTTACAGAAGCCAGCCGTAAAACAAAGCAGTACGATTAAATACTCTATAGCAATTTTTTTAACTTCCAAGCACCGCACATTTTCAATTTTTATACCGTCGTATAGGGGGAAAAAAGTTCTTTTAAATGCATTTTGTTTGAAAACTGTATCTCCATTTATTTTTGAAATATTATTATTATTATTATTATTATTATTATTGTAGTTTTTAAAGACATTTGCTTAATATTGGCAACGAAAGTATTTCATGTCTGTAGAAAATAAAGGAAAATAGTTGAAAAATAGCAATTATATATTTTTGTTGCCATTTTCTCATAACATTCAAAAGAAAATGTAATTAAAATACGTGTTGTTTTGAAAAAAAATATAAACGAATGATTTCTGTTAAAACAATGGAGCTATTATAAACTATATTTAATTTTAAGTATCTATGAATCATTAGATAGCCGTTTCATTGTCGATTTTCTTAAATGACGGCATCTTTTTGTTGCACTTGTGCATTATTTCGCGATAGTGATGTGCTATACATGCTTTACTGTAGATGTTTAAGAGTAGATCGTAAATGTGGAATTCTTAAGCGGACGCGAATGACGTCATTTTACATAAAATAAAACGTGTGCTTTAAGTCTTAAAATTGAAATATGTTTTGCACTGCAGTAGAGTCCCGCTTAACCGAGTTATTTTCTTCTGATGGACTTGTGGCTTCTATTATTATGAAACAGTCATTATAAATGAAGTGTTACGTGAAGATGAAAGAGCAGAAAGGGACAGAAACACTCAACAAGGGGATGAAAGAGCAGCCGTAAAAAGTTTTTACTTATTTTCTGGTCAGAATAGGGGGGGGGGGGGGATGGCCATATTTTTATATATATTTTTTTTAAAAAATGGTGGCCATTTTTTCTCCCATTCTGACCAGAAAATCAAAGTTATAACTTTTTATGGTTAGAATTCTGATTTTGTGGTCAGAATGGGGGAAAAAATTGCCATAATGCTTTTTTGCAAAAAAAGTTATGGGCATTTTTTTCCCCATTCTGACCAGAAAATCAGGGTTCTAACTTTTTACGGCTGCTCTTTCATCTTTACATAACGCTTCAATTATAATGGCTGTTTCATAATAATAGAAGTCATCAGTCCATCAGAAGAAAATAAAGTAATGGAAATGCCGGGGACGACACTAAATTCTGAAAAAGCAGAATTTCTGTTTTCTAGTTATTTATTTAGTACTTTCGGGGTTTACCAAGTCCTTTCATCAGAGAATAAATAACTAATCGCTGTTTATTTTTGAGTCAAGGTGAAATATGCGTTTCGTCTTATGATTTTATAAAAATCCTCTTTTCTTCTGATATAATCGCTTCAATTAAATCCTATGCAAATAAATATAATACCGTCAACCGGATGACTTTGTCCTATTTTTTGTCCCTTGTTGTCTTTAAAGATCCAAAAATTATTGAAATTTTCATTTAAACAATTTCTAATTCCTTTTTTTCTAGTTTCAAAATATCAGCTGTAAATTTTAAAATTCATATTTAGCCCTTCTAAAGTACAGTTTTTTAAAAATGTCATTCAAAAAGTGGAACAAAGTCATTAGTTAGTCAAAGTCATTAGTTAGTTATGAGACTTGTGCCTCATAACTAAGAAATCATAAAAGAAGCTTTAAAAACTTTGTAAGAGAATGCAAACCCACTATTAGGATAGAATAATGAAACATAATAATAATAAAAAAATACATCATTTCGAGATTTAAAAAACTCAAATTTTTTATGAAAATAAAAATAAAAAAGGAATTTTTTTCAAAAATAAGCATAATGCAAGACATGTAAAAATAACTAACAGTTAAGACTGTAAGATGAATATAGCCAAAATTTTAGATATATTCACTTATTTCAGGCACTGAAAAATTATTTCTTTTAGACGAAATAGGGCTTTTTTTGGAGAGTATATGATTTTATTAGGACCTTATGCCTTATACTTTAAAGTAATGATAATAATTGAATAATTTTCACGGGCTTTTTTGACTAATTACTGGTTGTACTACAACATCTGCAACTTTTTGAAGCTTTTCATCAATATAATTTTTATAATTACTACATACTGGATAACCTACTGGAGATTTATATGCAGGCATTATTGCATAAGCACATGTACAAAAGAATAATATATATATATAGCAGTACAACGTTTATATTTGCAGTAAATGTTTGTTTTTATGATTCTATATAAAGAAAAATTAAATATAAACAAAATTTTTGGCGACTTTGTGCCGAGACAATCTCACCCAAAATTGGCATCCAAAATCTCGGTTTGTGATTAAAGTCAATATAAAATCTGAAATATCCAATTAATATATATATAAATCTCATTTATTTGTAAGAAAGATATATTATAAAATATAAAAAATGTATTTACCCCTTTACAGTATCAAATATAAATAACTTTTCCAATCAAAATTTTCGCCCATTAAAATCATGCGCGGGATAGTAAACAAAATAACAACCGAATTGATACCAAACTCAATTTGTAAAATGATAAATTAAACAATTTGTGTTTAAGATACTGCCGCAATCTATCAGAATTCGGCATTACTAATTAGTTTTATTCAAACAAATTTTGTTTATTACACGTTTTATCTTTATCCGCGGGGTGAGACAAAGTCACACTACTTGGAGGTACTTAAATATTTTGATTTTATTGTATTTTAAAATATAATAGAAAAAAATTCAAAGGATCGAATTTATAAAAATCGAGAAACATTAAATAAAATTTTATATCAATATAAAATATTCTACTTTAAACGAGATTAAATTTGTACGATTAAAAGTACATTTTTAAATTTTTACAGCATGGGAGATTTTCTAAAAGATATATCAATTTATCAGATCTGCCACCGAAATAAACTTTAAAAAAATCATCTCTAAATTGCTTTCAATAAATGTAAATATCAGTAATGAAACTTATACAAAAATCATTAGAAAATCCTGGTGTATTAAAAATTTAAGTAATATGTATCAATGCAAAAACCCTTGACGGGTTAAAAGTTTCTGACGCAGCACTTTATCTTATGCTCTAAGAATTTTAAATATGGAACTTAAAAATACTGATATCAAATTTTGAGTGACGTTATGCTATTTCTTAAAAAAATATATTTGTATTTATTTCATCATTTTATTTTTGTTTTATTTATAATCGCATGTGCAAAAGTTATGTTCAACATGAAAAGCTGCATAAAATTTTATTCTCTGTTGCTTTATCATTTACATCTCTCATAAATTCAAAATATGAGTTTTAAAAGATATGATATAAAATTTAAGTGACGCCTTGATGTGACTTTAAAAGGTTTGTTTTAAAATTCAATTTAAATTATTTTTGACTTGGTTAAAATATTTTTTTACATCTACACAATACGTTTAATTTTCCAATTCACTGTTAAATATATCACTTTCATTGAATCTATACTATGCATTGAAATGTATTTATTTCAATAAATTGATTTATCTTTTGTGTCACGCTATTCAAAATTGTGAGTAAGATTTATGTAAATGGTTTCTTTGCGTCATTGTGTCCAAACTACATGAAATGTATGAAAAAGGATAGTTTGACGCAAATAAACCATTTACATAAATCTTACTCACAATTTTGAATAGCGTGACACAAAAGATAAATCAATTTATTGAAATAAATACATTTCAATGCATAGTATAGATTCAATGAAAGTGATATATTTAACAGTGAATTGGAAAATTAAAAGTATTGTGTAGATGTAAAAAAAATATTTTAACCAAGTCAAAAATAATTTAAATTGAATTTTAAAACAAACCTTTTAAAGTCACATCAAGGCGTCACTTAAATTTTATATCATATCTTTTAAAACTCATATTTTGAATTTATGAGAGATGTAAATGATAAAGCAACAGAGAATAAAATTTTATGCAGCTTTTCATGTTGAACATAACTTTTGCACATGCGATTATAAATAAAACAAAAATAAAATGATGAAATAAATACAAATATATTTTTTTAAGAAATAGCATAACGTCACTCAAAATTTGATATCAGTATTTTTAAGTTCCATATTTAAAATTCTTAGAGCATAAGATAAAGTGCTGCGTCAGAAACTTTTAACCCGTCAAGGGTTTTTGCATTGATATCATTACTTTTTTGAGGTTAGTGATAAAATGATTAAAAAAAAAAGATACTTATGGGATTTAATGCAGATTTAATTTTTACTATTTTATTACAATTTTCCTTATAGCAGTTTGTATATAAAAACAAGTGGGTAAGCATAATCGCAGATCGCACTGAGTGTTTCATTTGATATTCCTTTAAAAACACTTTATCCTTAAATTAATAAATCCAAAATGTTAATTTATAATTATTAAATCCTTACATAGATGGTGCACCAACAGTTCCAATTTTCATGGGGCAGGGAACGCACTCTTTTAAAAAAACCACCTTCCAATTGAAGTCAGCAAAAACCAAGTTGAATAAGCCAGACCCCGTTGTGTTGTTTGACAAACAGCAGTCTCATGTCCCCTCCTTCTCCCCTTTTTCAAAAATTTTCAGACAAGTACCTAAGAATGGAACCGAAATATTTTTTTCTCTTCAGAAATTACGATAAAAAAATAGTATGCAGTACTCATAAATTTACTTTAATGCTATATAGGGTGATTATTAATTTAATTATAACGTTTGGAATCTGTTGCATTGATGTCCAAAAGGTAGTTTCTGAGTTATGGAAGCTGGACCCATAAGGCGCCATAGAGGGGCGAAGCCCGCTAGTGTCTATCATAATTATATCTGCCATGTGGACTAATTGCGATATTTAATCAAAATAGTCCCCCCCCCCTCCTCATCCCCGGAAATATAACAAATACAAAATGTGTCTTTATAAACCTATCGTCAAATAGGTTTTTATTTCTTTTTCCCTAAAAAAAACATGATTTTTATATCCGTAACGTAAATAGCGGACGAAGCCCGCTAGTTCCTATCATAATATATATATTTTAATAATTTTATATAGTCTATAATAAAAATCAGACTTAAAATAGTCTAGTTCCATGAGTACTTGTAGTGTCAGTTACATGCTACGATTTTTGGATACCAGTATTTTAGAACGGGAAAATGTGACTTCTTTTATCGGAGATATCTCATTAATTGAATAAGGCGAAGCAAACTTTTTGAAAAAAAGGTGGCCAACAAGCATGGCAGTTATCAGCTATGTGACTTTGTGCTAAAGTCCATTAATTTGATCTGCTTTAAAAAGATTACGGAAGATTGAATTATAGTAGAACCTGGATTAACCGAGCTTCGATTAATCGAGGTTTCTGTTAACCGAGCCGATAACAAAGTCTGATTTTTTTTTTCCTTTTGAATGAGCCTTAAAAATAACCACACTCTTTAGCTCACTGTCCGTGCTATACAGGCCCTTTTGCCCCCAAAAGCACTCAACTCCAAAGAAACATTGGACCCTGAGAAGTCAATAGCGAACAATGCTTTGTTTCCAGTGGCTGTGTGAACTTTCGTAAATTTTTCAATTTGCATTTTAAAATTTACTACTGGTAGTTGATTTTCTTTTTAAATTTGTTAAGCTGTGAAGCAGAACTTTACATATATTTATTTTTATTATTTAAAAAACGTTCTATATATTTTTTTAAAAGAGATGTTAAATTCGCAAGCACGGCGAGTTTTTACACACAGTTTCTATTAACCGAGATTTCCGATTCCGATTTACTAACAGTCCCAATTAGCTCGGATAATCGAGGCTGCTCTGTATAATTAAAAAATCAATGGCGATCTTACTGTAAACGGGTTTCCCTTTTACTGAGGGATTTCAAGCCCGAATCAGCTGATGTTAGTTGCTGTTTCCGTGCTTGATTAAATAAGATTAGTTAAACATTTGAAAATTACCAAATATAAAAGGAACTAAGTCAACAGAGTCTTTGCTTTATGGTATTTTTTAACAACGCTATAAGAAAATGATTTTAAATAAGAGATTTTAAATGTAACGTTTTAAATCTGACATAATTTTCACCAAACTTTCCTTTCTCTTTGTAACATTCAACTGAAAATATTTTTATTATTAGAAAGATAATATTATTATTTGCGCTACCTTAAAATTGGCAACTATAGTTAAAAATATAATCTCGAAATTTGAAATAAATCTCTCATATAAATATATTTTTTTAATTTAAACCGTTTTGCAATATTATTATTTGGCCACTTTGGCCAATATGACGTAATTTCCTCCATTTACGACTTTTAACACATATCAATGAATTTATTATTTAAAAATTTTCTTTTTCTTTTAATATTCACGTGTAAATATAATTTTTATGACGTAATTTTCAATGTTTTCCTGCTTTTAATGCGTAATCATTTAATTCTAATTTGAAAATAATTGATTATTTTATAATTTTCTTTCATTTTAAGTAAGCATGTGTAAAAACAATTTTTATGACGTAATGTTTAATATTTTCCTGCTTTTAACACGTTATCATTTAATTCTAATTTAAAAGGATTTTTTTCTGTTTATAATAGTCACGTGTGAATAAATTTTTAATTTAAAGGATATATTATTCTTTGCGCTGTTTTAACAATTGGCAACAATTAAAATAACCTTTTCTAAAATATGTAAAAAATATCTCTGGAAATTCTGAAAATTTTAATTTAAAATTGAAATAAACCGTCAAAAAATTAGGCAAGTTAAAATTAATAAATGCACTCTGCAAACTTCGAGTTTCTATTGAATGATTAAATTGAATGAAAATGATTAAATTCCCATGTATATTTTTTTTTCCTATGAGACTTTTTTAATGAGACAATTTTATCCAGATTTAACATTAAATATCTCTTAAAATAATTCTTCGATTTAAAAACTGTCTACTTCAACGTTTTTATCAAACATTTCTCTATAATACTACCCATTTTAATATTTTTGTATGCAGTAATTTTCTTAATATTTGCGAAATAGACCTCTAGTCACAAGAGATTCTTTCAAAGCGGCGAAGAGCATTAGTTTTTTTTTTTTTTTTTTTTTTTTTTTTTCCCGAATAAGAGACAAAATGTAGTACGCAATTGCGTCAAAAGATGGCGACACCAGAATTCTGATATGCTTATTATGTAAACTGTAAATATTGCAAAGTTAAATAAAAACAATTGTCTCGGGGTTATCAAACTTCACTGTTATTTATAAATAAAACATTTCAACTAAATTATTTATTATAAAAGAATTATTACATCACAATAGTTCTTATGCAAGGAAAATAATAATTATAATAATAATAATATTATCGATGTCAGTGATTATATATTGATTGACCGTTATAATAATAAAAAATGATATTATAAAAAGAAGAGCTGAAATGAATTATTTTTTTACATTTCTGATCGTGTGATTTATATTCAAATAATAATTATTAATGTATATTTTTTGTAAAGTGATTGAAATTAAATATATTTATAAAATTTGCCAAGAAATAATCATCATTAAATTGGCGTCATTATAATTGTAATTTTATTTAACTTAATAGCAATTAAAAAATTACAAAAGAACTGAGAATAATGGTCAACTAACAGACTTTAAAAGAAAAAAAAAAAAAACACATTCACATGCGAAAACTAGTACCAGAGAGTATAGAACTGCCTATTTTAAGATCAGTAGACAATGGCCCTTAACCACTCAGCCACTGGGAAGACAAAATTTTTCTCCCCAAAAGTGGTTAAAAAGAAAGCATGTGTATGAATACAGTGTCACGCATTTTCTGTGAAATTTCCATAGAATGGCGAAGAAATATAGTCCGATTTTTCATGCGCATTATAAAACGAACAAGAGTCTTGCTGGAAACAAGTAAATTGTTATTTGGTTCATCTGAAACATATTTATTTGATTTTTAAAAAATCGCCCGTGTCATTTTCGAGAGAAAAAAAAATCGAATTATTTAACGAACGAGAGTTTTCCCAGAAAAAAGAAAAGCGTTATTCACCTCGCCTTAATCACATTTATATTATGTATCAATTTAACGATAATCGTTAGAACCGTTTTCGAGATTTTCAAATTAGGAACTTCCTCGATATCATACCAACGTTTTCACTTTAAAAATGGCTATTTAGATCTCAAAATATACTGCACGTAGAAATGTAAAAGTTTCAGTATACGATTAGACTGCAGATATAAGACTGTTCTAGAAAATTCAGAACAATAAGACTTATATCTGCTGAGTTATTAAAAGGCGGCTTTTCCCCTTTTCTTTGATGTCGAGTTAGCTGTATATATGAGTTCCGCCATCTACGAATTCTATGATACGATACGATACGATTTTAACGATACGATACGATACGATTTTAGGCTTAAGGCTGCGTCACTCGGAATACTACCGTCTTCCATGATATGCTTGTTGACATCGTTTATGAAAAAAGGTTGCTATAGTTTCAAAGGATTGTTAGAAAAAATTAAATTTGTTTAATATTCTGGAAAGCGGAATTTAGTATGCATACAGACGCTTTGAGTAAAAAAACTAAATAAACAAAAAAAATATATTTTTTCAATTTGGCTTTACTAAATAAAATAAATAGATATAAACTAACGAGTTATAGAAAAAACATTTACAAATTCTCCACGTTTCATAAATACTGATTAATAAGTAAAACGCATATACTTTTTACTTTGATGTTAAGAGCAAATTCTCAAATTTAAGCGCATAAATTATGAAAAAGCTACAAGTTTAAAAGGCTTGTCAGTACGAAAAAATGTACCTTGTTCAAAAAGAAAATAAACGAAATATTTCTTCCTCGAAAAAGAAGCAGAATTTAGTAAGTATATTCATGCTGCAAGTAATTGATAAATATTGCAGTTTGGCTTTACAAAAATACAATAAACATATTTAATTTTTAAATAAATAAAATGCATATACGTTTTATTTGCAACTGAAAAGGGTAGATACTCAGTTTTAATATGAACGATAAGAGAGCTATTAGTTTGAAAAAAGTAGATTTTTTTTTTCCTTTTGCAAAGACAAATTAAAAGAAATGTTACATTATGGGAAGATATGGTGGAGTTTTATGCGTCGAGATGTTTAAACTAAATGATAGAATTTGCTGTTCAGTTTGTCTTTTAAAATAAAAAGCGTTTGTTTAAAAAAATAGAAATAATTTAAATATTTTTTAACTACTCGAATTCGGACTTTAATTGGCAATAATTCTGCAATTTTTTTTTTCAATTTCAGGTAAATATTTTGAACACGTATATTTACAAAAACGTTTTAACAAAGAAAAAGTGTCAAAATATTTTTGCTAAAGAATTAATCATGGCGATATAGCAAAAATGAATCTTGAAATTCGAAAAAGTGGTTTAATATACAGAGTTACCAAAAAAAAAAAAAAAAAAAAAAAAAACTCTTTTGAGAGGGCTCTGGGGATGTGTTCTACTCTGAATGAGGCAAAATTTCAAGATAATAAAAAGTACGAGGTAGTTCAATAATTATTGTCCCGAGTGTGTATAAAATATTTGTACTGCTATGGTTGATGTGGAATATTGAATCCTAATGTCTTAGATGCCTACGTGCTCAATTTCAGAACCATAGATGCTATATTAACATATTTTTTTCGTTTTAGGTGTGAGATGTGGCACCTAGCTTTAAACGGTGGGGGGAGAGGTTGGGGAGAAGGCTGGTTTGGAGCTTATGGGTCCAGACCTAAGCAGTTCTATGATAGATTTGTGACAGTGGATGAGACGTGGCTACATCACTATGATCCCGAGTCCAAAAGATAGTAGCCATGTCTCATTCACTGTCACCTCCCCCCCCCCCCCCAACGCCCCCTTTCAAGCTAGGTGCGACCTCTCACACCAAAAACGAAAAAAATATGTTAATATAGCAGCTACAGTTCTGAAATTGAGCATATAAGTATCTAAGACATTATGCTCCACAACATTCAATATTCCACATCAACCATCGCAGTACAAATGTTTTATACACAAATCATGGGACAGTAATTATTGAACCACCCCCATATAAGAAGAAAGTATTGGATTCGTGAAAAATTTCGAGTTCCATTTTTCGATGGATTCATACGTTTTAGAAAGTCCTGAACACGATTTGATGGTTTTTAGAAAATGTCTGTCTGCGAGTCTTGTATGTGAGAAAAATTTTGTGGGCGCTCTATCTCAACAACTAATAGTAGGAGAGCTGTTGAACATTTTTGAGTAGGTATTTGAGGCACCCTGAAAATTTGTGCAACACTTCTTTTGTAATGCCTGAATACAAAATCGAATGTCTGGCTGAAGGATCGTGGCCCAAAAACTGTGCCAGACACGTGTCAAGTGCCATTTGGCACTTGACACGTGTCTGGCACAGTTTTTGTGCCGACTAAAGTGTCTGTCATTTTCAAAATATTTTTTTCTAAGCATAAATATTATGCTGCCTCAATCTCAGCGTGCCTCAAATACCTTTTTTGGGTAGTCAAAAAATGGCACTTGACGCGTATCTGGCACAGTTTTTGGGCCGACTAAAGTGTCTGTCGTTTTCAAAATATTTTTTTCTAAGTATAAATATTATTCTGTCTGAATCTCAGCGTGCCTCAAATACCTTTTTTGGGGGGTAGTCAAAAAATGGCACTTGACACGTGTCTGGCACAGTTTTTGGGCCGCGATCCTTCAGCCAGACATTCGATTTTGTATTCAGCCATTACAAAAGAAGTGTTGCACAAATTTTCAGGGTGCCTCAAATACCTTCCCTAAAATGTTTAACAGCTCTTGGGCTATAATGCACGAAATTTCACATAACTTTAGATTCAGTTAGCCGTTGATATAAATTGGTGCTGATTATATTTTGGTAATATTGCCCAACAAGTGGCGCTGCTATATGCTGCATTTTTCACGATTTCCGCAATAGCTCTATCTCAAGAACTAACAAGAATCACTGAACCACCCTCATTCGTGCTACACTGTAATAAAAAGACAAATGATTCTTAATCTAGGAAATATAATATAACAACGAACAAAAGTACACAATAGTGAGTTATACACGATTCCGAAACGCATTCGTTATTTTCAGAAAACCAATATATTTTCGACGCATATAAAAGCACTTAAAAACAACATTTGCTGACGCTGACGCTAAATTTTCGGAAACATTTCTGAGTAGTTTTTATAATATATTAATTACTTTTTAATTACTAAACATGGAATAAGGGTTTTATGGATTTTATCAATTCTCAAGTAAACATTTTTATAAATTATTTGAAAACAACGTTTAAACACACAATAAAACAAGCAGATTTGACAAAAAATCAAAATAATTTATATTTTCACACAAGTTCTGTGCTTATTAAACATTTTTATGTTCAACAAACATATTTTATAGAAAATCATGCCAAATATACAGCAATTCCATAACATTAAAGTTAATAATGTATATTTTTTTACTCTTGTTAGTATAAATTCAGTTACACAGTTGAAAATGTTTAATTGAGAATCGATAGCATCCTAAAATACGATATTCCGTTTTCAGAAAACTTATTAAAACACTATAAAAGTAATTGGAAACGTTTCCGAAAATCAGTGGCAGGAAAAGGAATTTAATATAGATAATAAAACCTTAATATAACCTTAATATGACTTTTTATAAATTTTTCTTAATTCTAGAAAAATATATTGCTTTCTAGGGTTTCTCAATTTAATCAATATTTTTCGGAATCATGAGAAATTCTGAAGAGGTTATTGCCTGTTACTTACCCATCATACATAGTATAGGGTAAATCTTGTAATCGTTTTAAAAATCGAAAAAAGTTTTTGACGGATTTACACGTTTCAGACACTGGAGATTCCGAAAAACATATTTTTAGAAAAAAAAAAATTGTCGTCCGTCTGTGTGTGTGTGTGCGTGTGTGTGTGTGCCTGTGTGTCTGTAAACGCTCTATCACCCGAACAAATTGAGATAGAGACTTGAAATTTGGTGTGTACTTAGCAAGTAATAATGGAAAGAAGTATATTGAATGTCAGTAATCTCGATTATCCGGAACTAGTTTTTTCGGACTCTCGAAATATTCGTTCTGATAAAAGGTATAAAAAAATTTTCGAAATTGTTTATTTGAAGGAGAGAATATAAAAGACGATAACAAAACATAAATTGTGCATAAAAAATGAAGTCGATCGGATAATTAGTTGCCGAGATATTTGTAATAATATTTTTAACACTCTTCGATTTTTCATGACCCTGTATTTCATTCAAATTTCAATTCAAGATATATTTTAATTGGAAATGAGACGCTTAATCCGACGCAGTAAACTGTTAGTTAATATTATTATAATTTTTCGAGTTTTAAGGATGTTTCTTTTACGCAATTCGGTACTACTCGATTAACCGCCGATCAAAAAACTATCGCCAAACTATAGGATTAAATGCCAATAATGGCTTATCGTAAATGTCAAGCATTTAATGCATCTCCATACCTATAAGGGGGTTATCATAGGGGGACCCTGTTCTGTCGCCAAATGCCGCCAAGTTTGTCACAAACTTGGCGATATATCGCCGATTTTGGCGACCAAAATTAGTCTCCAAAAGTGACGCCAAATTGGCGTCAACTCTAATATTTCCCCAAATACCCATAGACTTCAATATTAAACCAATAGCGTTTACTTGCTTACAGAAAATCAACAAATTGAGATATTTTAATGCAACAAAAAGTAATATTAGCTTAAGGGATTATATTAATTATATTTAAGGGATACCAAGTAAACTAAATTATGAATAAAGTAACATGATACAATGCTTAGCATGTATCACATGTTTTATTTTCATATTTTATATTATGTATATCCATGATGAGTAAGTATTACGGTGGCCCCCAACGACTAGTTTTTGTACGTGGTTATATTATATTTTCGTACACTAAGAAACATTTATTTATTTTTAAATATAGTATCTATATAAAAATAGCAAATAAAGCCTTTGTGTAAGAATATTAAGAAGCAGAAAACCAACGTTTAAAAATGCACAAATAGTACTTTAATCGTAAATTAGAAAACCTATTGATTTGAGGCATTGAAAAAAAAATATCACAGAGGAATAAAGGCCCGTTAACGCCGAATATACATAAAAATAGCAAATAAAGCCTTTGTGCAAAAAAAAAGGGAACAAATAATACATTATTATTATTTGTGCATTTTTAAACGTTGGTTTTCTGCTTCTTAATAATAAATCGTTGGTTTTCTGCTTGTAGTATGTATATTATAAAGGACAAACGTGTCGTGCGTAAGGCTGACCTCATTTTGATACTGGCAACTGCCGGCGATTAAATTTAGCTTTTCTTAACTTTTATTACAATTTACCACATATTTTCAATTTGTACACTGTCGAATAAGGAAATAAATGTACTTTGACATGCAATTTGTGTGAAAACTGTATTGTAATTTACTCATTTTTTATTGTTTTTAAAACAATTTTCAAGAATATATATATTTTTTAAATCTATCTTTATCGCATTCAGACGATTAGGAAAGATAAAAACGTTTACACTTAAATTTATATGAATAGTTCATCATTTGTTTCCACCTCATATTCCATAAAAATTTTAAAAAGTCATCAATTAATAAATAAAACAAAAAAAAATATAAATAAAACACGAATTTAAAGATATATAATCGAATCGTACGAGCTTAAACCACTTAAATAAACATAATCAAAATGCTGACTGTAAATAGCGATTTTTAGATATGTTAACTCCTGGCACAAGGCCAATATTAATAAGTTTCAAAATTTTATTTGAACGCATTATTGCTATGTCTCGTATAAATATGATTTTTACTATTGTTAATGGACATTCAAAAAAATATATATCATGTAAAAAATCTATTAGAATTATCATTAAAAAAAAACTATAATCCCGTGCGATACTTTCTCGCCACAATCTTTGATACGCTGTAAAAAAAATCTGGTTTTAGTGTTGTTTATGACGACCAATTAACAACACTAGGAATATGGGCCCAAAGTGGTGGGGGGAGTGCCCTCCATGGGGGGCTAAGGGAACCTAACCGGGTATTTACGCAAGAAAATCCAAGGTTCAAAGAAAACCACGGAAAACTCCGAACGATTACGCCGACGGGCACGATTCCGTTCGAACCCACACCTCTCGTCTACCAGCTTTAACAGCAGAACCTCTCGCCACTGGTGGTGCAAAAAAAAAAAAAAAAAAAAATCAGTGAAGTTACTAAAATTTTTCTACGAATCTGGTATTCCTAGAACTATTTATCTAACGGCAACAACAAAAATTCATGTAACAGATACACTGTTGCACTGAAAATCAAAAAATCTGCAAGGTTACTAAGAATGTTTTAGGAAACTGGGATTCCTTGAACTTTTTATGTAACTGCAACCCGGATTACAGATAAAATTTTAGAAAGATTATTGTAATTTTAGTAGATACTTTTGTAAAGGTACAGATTTCTGTAGCTTTAAAAAATTAGTTTTGTAGATTTGCATCTTCTTCTGTACAGTGCACAG
Organism: Maratus speciosus; assembly: GCA_963932465.1. NCBI lineage: Eukaryota > Metazoa > Arthropoda > Arachnida > Araneae > Salticidae > Maratus > Maratus speciosus. Next base: position 304,911,952 of record OZ010800.1, read on the forward strand.
ATAAAATTTTAGTAAGCATACGGATTTCTGTAACTTTACATCTGTAGAATAATATATATATATATTTTTACAGTGTACTTGCTGATACGTTTTTTTTTTTTTTAACGGCATCTTTTTTTTTTTTTTTTTTTTTTTTTTTTTAATCAAACAACATGTTTTACAGTTATGTAAGAACCTTTCAAAAAATACTCCATTCATCGCTGCACCGTTAGTAGAGAAAAAAGGATGTTAACAACAGAAAACTAGTATGTTGTGGCCATCACAAAACTTTCATCTATATAAATCACGTCAATTAAATCATTTAAATAGTACAAGAAATTACAACAATTTAGCACCAATTCATATCAAAGTTATCTGAATTTGAAGTTGGATGAAAATTCGTGCATTAGTTCTTGAGATAGAGCTATAGTGGAAATTCTGAAAAATGTAGCATAGCAGCGCCACCTGTTGAGCAATTTACACAAAAAATAAACAGCACTAAATGATATCAAGGTATACCTGAATCTGAAGTTTGTTGAAAATCTAAGCGTTAGTTCTTGAGATAAAGCTATTGCGGAAATCGCAAAAAATAAAGCGTAGCAGCGCCACCTGTTGAGCGATTTACACCAAAAATTAAAAAGCACTAATTTATACGTTAATTCATGTCAAGGACTAACTAAATCTGAAGTTTGATGAAAATCCGTGCAATAGTTCTTGAGATACAGCTCTTACGAAATCGTGAAAATGCAGCACAGCAGCGCCACCTGTTGGGCGATTTATACCAAGAATTAAACAGCACTAATTTATATCAGGGACTAACTAAATCTGAAGTTTGATGAAAATCCGTGTGTTTTTTCTTGAGTTAGAGCTATTGCGATAATCATTAATAACGCAGCACAACAGTGCCACCTGTTGGGCGATTTTCACAAAAAAGTAATCAGCACCAAACTATATCCTGGACTAACTGAATCTGAAGTTTTATTAAAATCCATGCAGTAGTTCTTGAGATATAGCTATTGCAGAAATCGTGAAAAATGCCGCATAGCAGCGCCACCTGCTGGGCGATTTTCACCAAAAACTAATCAGGTCCAGTTTATAACAAGGTCTAACTAAATATGAAGTTTTGTGAAATTCCGTGCATTAGTTCTTGAGATAGAGCGCCCACAAAATTTTTGTCACATACAGACTCACAGAGTAACAGGGTGACAGAGTGACAGACAGACATTTTCTAAAAACCATCAAATCGTGTTCTGGGCATTCTAAAACGTATAAATCCGTCGAAAACCGGAAGTCGCAATTTTTCACGAATCCAATACTTTTTTCTTGTAAAGATAGAAGAAAGTAAAAATATATATGATGGTTTCACCTATATTCTGTATCCTGGGGAGCTCGGGTTTATCTCCTTGTTTCGCTAAATAAAAAACTTTGGTATTTTTATGTAGGTTGTTTTATGTACTATTTGTGATTATTTTGTACTACAGACTTTTAATTTATGATTTTGCAAGCGTATTATTTGAATTATCGATACTTTAAGTTTCGTCTGATACTGACAAGGAAGGTCTCCTTACCGGCAATACTCAGAATATTGTAAAAAGAAAAAAAAATGCTAATTAAACTACTTATGTATGTAATTAAGGACCAGTCAAATTTAGCGGCGGAATTACAGTGGAAAGTCTGTAAAAAAATAAAGTACTTCCGAGTATTTGGCGCGAAAAGACGAAAGCGAAGCGCGATTTGGCGAGCAGTACTTTTCCTCGCCAAAAGCAAACGATTTTAATGTAACTGAAAATTGCTTGTTAATGGATTTTTAGAATGTGCGTAAGTAGTATTTAATGAATTTAAACTTAAACAATGAGAGAGTTTAATAAATACTTTTTTTTTTTGTATTACATATTTATGTTGCTTGTTATTTAGCTTTATTATTTTAAAAACAATTTCATATATAAAAAATATTTTCATATATTTAAGCGTATTCCAAAATAAAGGCAAGATGAAGAATGCTGCAGTTATTCATTTCAATATCAAAGAAGTCGTTTCCATAGCAACAAAATTGAATCGACAGTGCTCAATTGGACTTAATTTGAGATTGAAACAATTTTAATTAATTAAAATTTTGTTTTAATTCATAAAATTTGATAGTTAACGTTTATTATAAATATAATATATATATATATATATATATATATATATATATATATATATGACAAAACTACAGTAAAATCAAACTAAAACTAGCAAAACTAAAGTTATTTACATTAAATCTATTTAAACAAGTTCAATATGAAACTTTTTTATCTTAAAGAGTATTTGACATAAAAAAGTATTTTTTGAAATTTTATTCCATCGCCAACCGGTGATAAATCGCCAAATATCGAAATTTTCATTATTTTTTTTATGTATTTGGTATCGAGTTTTCGCCGAAATTTGTTTTGCAAAAATATCTATCCTCATGAGTAGAACATTCTACAATTTTTTCCGACTTTTCGGAGTATGCTCGTAAGGAGACCTTCCTTGTGAGTAGTAGAAAGCAATCAGAGTAAACTAGTATGTTGTGGCCATCACAAAACTTTCTTCTATATAAATCACGTCAATTAAATGATTTAAATAGTACAAGAAATAACAAAGATTTAGCACCAATTCATATCAAAGTATATCTGAATTTGAAGTTGGATGAAAATTCGTGCATTAGTTGTTGAGATAGAGCTATAGCGGAAATTCTGAAAAAATGTAGCATACCAGCGCCACCTGTTGAGCGATTTACACCAAAAATCAAACAGCACTAATTTATACGTCAATTCATGTCAAGGACTAAGTAAATCTGAAGTTTGATGAAAATCCGTGCAATAGTTCTTGAGATACAGCTCTTGTAGAAATCGTGAAAAATGCAGCACAGCTGCGCCACCTGTTGGGCTATTTACACCAAAATTTAAACAGCACTAATTTATATCAGGGACTAACTGAATCTGAAGTTTGATGGAAATTCGTGCATTTTTTCTTGAGTTAGAGTTATTGCGATAATCATGAACAATCCAGCATATCAGCGCCACCTGTTTTGCGATTTTCACAAAAAAGTAATCAGCACCAAACTATATCTTGGACTAACAGAATCTGAAGTTTTATGAAAATCCGTGCAGTAGTTCTTGAGATATAGCTATTGCAGAAATCGTGAAAAATGCCGCATAGCAGCGCCACCTGTTGGGCGATTTTCACCAAAAACTAATCAGGTCCAGTTTATATCAAGGTCTAACTAAATATGAAGTTTTGTAAAATTCCGTGGATTAGTTCTTGAGATAGAGCGCCCACAAAATTTGTGTCACATACAGACTCACAGACAGAGTGACAGAGTGACAGAGTGACAGACAGACTCACAGACAGACATTTTCTAAAAACCATCAAATCGTGTTCTGGACATTCTAAAACGTATAAATCCGTCGAAAACCGGAAGTCGAAAATTTTCACGAATCCAATACTTTCTTCTTGTAAAGATAGAAGAAAGTAAAAATGGTTATCTCATATTTCGCTAATCCTGTATCTTTATCCCAATCCTGTCCACCCTCTCGAAAACTTTCAAATAAAGGCTAAAAAAATGTTTCACATTGCTTCGGACTCATTTAACATTAAGCTTGTATTTTTCCAGATCTTGAGAAATATGTTTGTAAAATTGCATTTCTATATGATACTGATATCATGTTTGTAACCATAATGTCGATAGATCTGACTTTTTTTCATAAATTATTTGTAATGATGCCAAAAATTAAAATGAATTGAATGATGTTGCTGAATTAAGAGCAGCTTCTGCTTCTTTCGCTTAAAATTCACGTGATTTATCAGATTTTTTAATTATTATTATTCGGTTTGTCTGTCTGTTTGTCCGTTCTCTAACTCGGGTAAATATAGTCAGGTTGACATAAAATAGATGTATGTTATTGGTGTTTACTGTGCATTTTCGGTATTGAAAATGAAGTGTATAGTGTTTACGGTTCGTTTACAGGGACACTCAAAGTTCCTTTTACATTATAGTCTATGGGAAAAAAACTTTTGCGGTGTATTTTAATGATATTGCACTACTTTAAATATATTAAAATGTGTATATATCACTGAACTGTACTACTATACACTGTAAACAAACGGACTAAAATGCGGAAATTGTACTGGCAATCGAGACGTCTGTGCTATTTCCGTATTTTAAAGGAAATTTTCCCCGTAATTTCAAGAAAAACTGAAAATTTTCTGTAATTTACGGGAAAAAATTTCCTTTAAAATACACTAGCGTCTCGATTGCCAGAACAATTTCTGTATTTTAATCCGTTTTTCTTTTTCTTTACTGTGTATGCTTACTGTAGAATCTGATGTGCACAGAATTTACCGTTAATTTACAGGGACACATTAAAATATTTGGCTACAGTACAGCCTATGAAGAATAATTGCTGGAAATGAGTTTTCAGTTGTGATACTCGTTTTAAAAGGTAACTTTTTTTCCCCTTATTACTTGGTGTGCATAAATTCTATAGATCATATAAAAGGTTACGGAAAAGATCCCAAGTGCATTTCCATTTATTGACGGAAATTGCTGAATGGGAAATTTCGACAAATTGGTCCCGAAATTATGAAAAGACATTAAATTCCCTGGAGCTTATACTAACATTTTAATTCGCAAAAAAAGTTTGGCATCTTTGTTAACAAAAAATTTAGCTTGAAAAGTAAATTTTTCACGAAAAGGTGGTCATTTGAACATAAAAGTTTTTTTTTTCTTTACATTTTGAGAGTTCAAAAAAATATTTAATCGGTGTAAATTATACTTTTCGTTAGTATAAGCTCCAGCAAAAACAATTACCTTTCTTTAAAAAAAAAAAAAAAGAGGGAAACCGGTAAAATAGTTTTGTGGGAAAATGACCGCCCAGTTTGAAAACCGTGGCTTCCATTTAAACAAGTTTAAAGTTTTACAATAGTGTTGCATTCATCGAACGGCTTTACGTTCAACAATAAAAAAATATTGTAAGAAATTGGAATATTACAAAACCGCCAATTTACATACTTGAGGAATGCAAAAACTTCATAATAAGAAAAAAAAAATCGAAAATTTTAACTAAAAGAAGAACAACGTCCTCTTAAGATTTAAGTCGAGGAATAGTAACTCCTCAACATTCTTACCGAAGGAGAGGCCAATATTGCTAATCAAAATATTACAACATCAGTATACAGAAAAGATACATTTTTCGGACAGTACCTCAATTTGTTGTCTCATTGCGTACTTTCTCATAAAATTGGAGTTATGGGATCACTATTTAACCTTCAGACTAAAAGAAAAAAAACAGCGTACAAAAATTAAAATAAAACATCTCACCGCAGTTAAAATTCATTATAGTTTTTATTCGATATTCTTTTATAATGTTTGTAGAATTTTACGAATTTAGATTTAAAATTACGAGTTTGCTTAAGGTTTTCAAAGAGCCGAGAGAAGCCAAAACGCTAAAGCTTTTTTCACTAAACGACCGTGAAAAATGGAAGCTGATGGCAATATAAAAGACAATACAGCACATTTCAGCACCCCATAGTGGAGAGAACCAGAATTAAAATGGTGTGGGAAGGAAACCAAGACAAATGGTTCAAGTTGTATGAGTATCGGACCCATAGAACCTGAGATACCAAATAAAGAAGAAGAGTACACTATGCAGCAGAAAATACAGGAAATTTCAGCGCCCTTAGCGGAGAGAACCAAAACTCAAATGGGGGTGGAGTTGGCGCTACAATAATACCAAGATGAATGGTTCAACTTGTGTTAGAATCGGACCCATAGAATTCGAGATATTGTGTAAAGAAAACATTTACGCTAGAGATCCTCTGAATAAGAATCGTTCATATTTTTGCGCCCATTTCGGTATTAAGTCACCATCGATTCGGGACAACATTGATTCACCTTCGATTCGAGTTCATTTTTATTTTTGTTCACATCGCCACTGCAGGTAAATGGATACGGGTAGTGTAGTAGTAGCATCGTTCATTTTACTTTTTCTTTGAAATCGTCATAACGCATCGATATGATCGACCTATACAATTTAGCAACCTGTTAGATCGTCTAGGATCGATCTATCTGGATCGATTTTACTATTTGAGAAGCAAAGTTGCGGTCAAATTTTGTATAAGGAAATTTTACACTGTTTACAATTGAATTTAGCGCCATAATGCCTCTAACTTAAATGTTATCCTTATTTTAGCTTTCTCAAGCTTTTAATACTAGCATTTTAATTTTTACTATGTTTAATTATTAATTGCACTGCATTTTATGCGATCTTAAACACTTTAGGGGGAGGAGAGAGGATTTTTTAAAAATATTTTATCCCCCCCCCCCCCCCTGCAATACCTTAAAAAATAGTTCATATTATAACCTTTCTAAATCCGCTTTTCTTTTGGAAATATACCGACAATTTTAAGCCCCAAGACCTAAAATGCTTTAAAGGGAGGCACCTAGCGACGGTTTTTTCGTACTCTAATTCAGTATCTTCCACTCATGGAAAAATTATGAAACTTATATACATGTGTGTCTAATTTCAAATAAAAATATTGGCATACTCGTATACATTTCCCTTTTTCGTTAGAAGAGGGTGCTTTAAAGTTTTATTTTTTTAAAGATTTTGTCTACATTTTGTCCAAAAATTATGAAATTCGTAACATAAAAACTTCTTACTTTCACCTATCTTCTCATTCTAGTTTCATCTTTCTGCCATCAGCGGGCGCCCTCTTTTGAAACTTTTCATATTTAGCATCAGGGTTTTGACATTTAACATCCAGTTTCCTATTTTTTTTTTTTTTGTTGTTGTTGTTTGTTTGTTTGTTTCATTATTCCCTTTAATTACTGGTAAAATTAAATTTAATTACTAGTAAATGATCTTGATCCTTGTTATTTATCTGCAAAAAACAACATGACTCGGACATGTCCACAGACATGATTTTTATTAAAAAAAATGTTTTTGGCAGTTACTTATAAAAAAATAAAATAAAAACTGTAAATGAACAGGGTTACAATTTGAAAATGAACCAAAGATTAGCTTTACAAATAACTGGAAAAAAAATTATCTTACAAAAATTGCTTTAACTCAACCTTACAGGCCAATAAATAGTATAAAGTAGAACTGTGATTGGCAACGGACATGATTCCACTGGCTCTTTACACACATTATTTATACGAAGAATTAATATTTTTTTATTATTTCGTTATTTGTATGTATTGTTCGCACATATCTCTTATAATATTTTTTCAATCGCAATTACATTTTCAAAAAATATTCTGTGGCATAGTTTCGTATGCTTTTAAGAATGACGCATTAATGTATTTCTTTCATGCGCATACAAATTTTCACTATTACATAAAAGTGATCTACTTCTGTTGTACAAGTACATGCCATGCATTTTAGATTATGATTACAAAATTATGGTGCGAGATAAATTAAATAAATAGACAAAATGACTTACTGCCATGAGATACCGATACCCCGGGACGCAGACTGGATTCTTTCGCGCAAGGACCTCTGCCTGGTAGGCGCCGACATGACTCACTCACTGTTGACCCATCGCAGGACACGATCTCACTTTTCAGTGACCCTGGTGAAAGAACAGACAGTGATTAGTATTCACATATGAAATTTATCGCCAAAAACAATACTTAACTTAGAAAAATAATTAATGCAATGACATAAATAAACATCTATCTATACTAATATTATAAAGAAACAACGTTTGTTTGTCTGTGTGTTTCTAGGGGGGGGGGGGGTAATTTTTGGAACTTCCGAATCGATTTCAAAAATAGCGGTGGTAAAAATACTGGTGACCATATCTGTTTCAACATAGGCTATATTTTATGTTGGTATAACAACCTGCAAAGGGGTTCAGGAAAGAAAAAAAGTTCTAAAATTGCGATTTCTGTGATATTGTTAGGGCTATAAATTTGAAATTTGATGTGGTGGTTTTATGATGTAAATAATTACTATGAACAGATTCTAAAATATTCGAAATCTAAAAGGGTGAAATGAGTGGAAAACGTTCTAAATTATGATTTATTTGAAGTTATTAGGGCAAGAAACTTAAACATTGGCATGGCTATTACTTTAGAGATGTAAATGAACGCATAGAATAGTTTTTTAACAATTCGAAATTCAACCCTTTATGTACTGACGGTACTTATAAGTACCATTAAAATAAATTGTTATAAAATTCATTTAATACATCGATTAGTTGTAATACAGTTTAGAATGAGTTATAGATACATTAATTTATTCCAAAAACCATATTGGTTACACAAAACAAAAATTTATTTTAAAGGACGATTTCTTTTGTCTTTGCATCTTTTCAGCTTTCTTGGCGTTGGGGGAGAGGGGGTGGAATTTTTTCCATTCGGAAGAATTTCCATATTTCTATTGTAAGAACATTATATTTGTATTTTTCCTAATTCTACAAAATACCAAGGAAAATAATTGAAATAAAAGATTTGAGTGGGGTTATAAATACGGCACAAAATCCCTATAACTTTAAAGTGAATGAATCGTTCTAAATCCTTTAATCATTCTAAAATCCTCCTAAAATTTATTAAATGGTTATGTAAATCCTCTAATGTAGTTTAAACAATTCACGAAAAATGCTTTAGAAGATAAAAATTCCAGGAATTTATAATTCAGTACATAAAGGGTTAAAAGGGTTCAGGAGCAAAAAACTTTGTAAAATTGCGATTTATATGATACAATAGGTATCATATGTTGTTGGTATCATCACTGACCTGAAATTTGGTTTGGTGGTAACTTTAACGATGTGAATACTCGCTAAGAACGTTTCTTAAAAAAATTAAATTTTAAAGGGTGAAATCAGTAGAAAATGTTCTAAAACCGTTCTGAATTTTGATTTATTTGGAACTGTTAAGGCTAGAAATTTGAAATTTGGTATGGCTATTACTCTAAAGACGTGGTTACTTGCCCAGAACAGTTTTCTAAAAATTAAAATTTAAAACGTTGCAGGAGCAAAAAATGTTCTAAAATTGTTATTTATATGATGTAATCGATATAAAAGCTTCGAATTTGGCATGGTGGCAACTTTTATGATGAGTGGGCGGAAAACTTTCTAAAAACGTTCTAAATTACGATTTAGTTGAATTTGTTTGCATTAGAAACTTGAAATTTAGTATAATAGTTTCTTTTAAGATGCAGATGTCGGGTATAAACAGTTAATTAAAAATTCGAAATTTAAAGGTGTGAAATGAGCTGAAAACGCTCAAAATTACTGTTTATTTAGAATTTTTAGGGATAGAAACTTAAAACTCGACACGTTTGTTATTTTTAAGACGTAAATTGTCGCACAGAACAGTTTTTAGAAAATTCGAAGTTTAAACAGGTGCAGAAGCCATAAACGTTTTAAAATTGCTATTTTTGTGACTCTGCTGCGCTAGAAACGTGAAATATGACGTGGTGGTTAAAATTCGAAATTTTAAAGAGTGAAATGAGCGGAAAGCGTTCTAAAATTTTTCTAAACTGTGATTTATCTGAAATTGTTAGGCATAGAAACTTCAAATTTTACGTAGCTGTTCTTTTAGAGACGTCAGTGCATCCGCATAACAGTTTTTAAAATATAGAAATTTTAAAGTGTACAGGAACAAAAAAAACTTTCTAAAATTGGGATTTCTGTAATATAGTTGTTACAGAAGCTTTCATAACTAGAAGCTTGGAATTTAACATGATGATTACTTTTAAGATAATGCTCACTAAGAGCAATTTCTAATACATTCGAAAATTCAAATAAAAAATTAAATGAGCAGAAAACCTACAAAATACATTCTAAATTACCATTTATTTGCAATTAATTTTATTTCTTCTCCTTAGTTTAAGTCTAATGTTTGCCTAAAGCAGTATAAGAATGAAGTTTAGTCAAACTGTGTCTTAATTAGCATTTTTTGAATTATCCGAAAAACTACAATTTCTTCTAATAACGAACGGTCGATAACGAAAGATTACCCAGTTTTCACAATATATATAGTTCAGCATTTGTTTCCGGCAAATATTACATAACGAAAATAAAACTTCATTAATAAATAAGTAAAAAATATAAATAAAACCACATTTAACAAAGTTGTTATTGAACTACGAATTTATGCCATTTCAATTATCAGAATCAAAAGGGCTGCTGTAGATAGCTATCTTTGGTGGCTTCTTAAGTTACTAACTCCTGATATGTAGTTAATACGAAAGTATTGCTTTTAATAAATTTGAAAGCTTTATTCGAATACATTTATTGATATTCTTTTATATAAAAAATCTTTTTGGTGTTAGTTAGCAATCTAAAAAATATATTAAATTAAAAAAAATCTATTAGAATTTTCAATTTTAAAAATGGTTTTTATCTGTGTTCTGTAACCCGGAAGCCCGCGTTCAATCGCATAATTTCTAAAATTCAATATAGGATTTCCCAGTCTATGAGGGAGGTACCCGTATCACTGTGAAATATCCTTTTGACCAATAAGAGCGAGTCTTTACAATGTGTCGTAATAAACGTTAGTGATTTCGTTCCCCCCGTAAATATGGCTATGACACATTTTAAAACAGACCTAACACGTTGGCTACTAGCCTTATTCTCGTAAAGCGTTCCCTGGACACATTTTCTACTGTTAAAGATTCCTCGCTCTTTTTAGCAAAAAAATCAACTCACTTCAAAATGTTATTCTGAAATGTAATATCATTTATAATAAAATCATTTTCATTATAGGAAGAAATATTTGTCCCAGTGTTTAGGATTAGGTTTATGGTCTGTTCTTCTTTAGTCACATTTTGATTTATTTTTAAAAGTTTTGTTACATCTACTGTATGTATTGGATCCCGAACATAGGAAAGAGCCATAACTTATAACAATTTTTAATGAACGGATTTCGAACGTTGTTGCACTGTTCTTTTGTCAAAATTTCAAGGATATTTTAGTTTGTTGAGTGCCTTTATGTAACGTTTGATGATATAGTTGTGATGTTATTTGTGATGCAAGTTATAGAAAAATTCTACAGCTGACATATCAACTACTGACAATAAGAGACTACCGAGACTTAACGACTTTTCTTAAAATTATGAAATTTGTTAGATAGGTACTTTTTATAAAATACAGGTATGTACAGTCGTGGAAAAAAAAAAGTAAACACCCACTACTAACTCCTCAACAAATCATCGTAGACAAACATTACTGGTACCGAACGATTGGAAATAAAGTCTACTTTTAAATGACGTATATAAAATTTGCTTAGGGGGTCGTCTACATATTAAAACGAATCCAAACTTCATTTTTTTCAATGGCAATACCCAATTTCAACGAGATATTTCAAATCTTTGATTCAAACTATGCCCAGACACTAAATGTCAAGTCATTTGAATGATAAGTTTTTGAATTATAAACATTCAAAATTTAGTGCGTCTAATGTTATATTACATTTTCATATTTTTATTTATAACTTCTGAAATTATGATCCTAATGTTTTAATTTTTTGTGTAGCAATAATACTAATATACCCAAACATAAATACGTTGAATTTGCAATTTTTATAATTTTCTGATATGAATTATGAATTATTAAATTAATATTCAAAATAATTATGAATTGCAACCTACAATTTTTTCGATGGTTTCAGATTTATAAAGTCCTGCTTTATGGAAATCCAAAATTTCACATTTTTCTTCCAAGTAATTTTCAAATTATGCTTTAAAAACGGAAAAATAATGGTTTAAGGGCCCGTCTATGATAGAAGTGATTAGATATTTTGAAATTTCTTATGCTATCCTGTAATCTAACAGGCTTAATTCACTGCTTAAGATGCCTTGATCAAGAAGGGAGCTCTCTCGGTTAACAATCCAGTACCGAACTTCAATTTGGATACAGACCTTAAAATACGCTCGTTTTAAAATAATTAATTTCTCGGAAACTTATGGCACGAATTGCATAAAAATTTGTTTTTTGACTAATTGAAGGGTGTAGAATTAATTTATGCTGTCAGAATTGAGTACTGCTATTGCAAAAAACAAAGTTATGGTTCGTTTTAATATGTAGATGGCCCCCTAAGTAAATTTTATATACATCATTTAAAACTAGACTTTATTTCCAATCGTTAGGTACCAGTAACTTTCTTCTACGATAATTTGTTGAGGAGTTAGTAGGGGGTGTTTACTTTTTTTTTTTCCATGACTGTACCAACAAAGAAAGAATAATGAAAGATCTCTCCCTATTCTAAAAAAAAAAACATAAGTAATGCTGCAGCCGACGTACTTCAATTTATTGGATCCTGTACAATTTCTCAGCTCATAATAAAAAAAAAAAAAAAAAAAAAAAAAAAAAAAACACCTATTCCAAATAAAACATTATTCGTAAACTGGTACTGTTATAGAGATATTTATCATTAACCCGGGAGAACTCGCTGCATGAGATTTTCCCTCACCGTCGTACTTTTTTAAGACTCTTATTTAAACCATTTTTCATTTTAATTAAAACTTAAAAATGCTATTTCAATTATTTTATCTATTTGTGAGTAAAAGTACTAAGTAAAGCAGAAAAAATGATATTAAGAGAATGTAAAGTAAAAGAAAAGCAATTGGGCACCGTGAGAGAAATTCTCATTAGCGAGTTCTCCCGTGTTAACATGCTGTAACAGACAATTTTAGGTAGATTTCGTATGAAATACTACCTATTCCAATCTCTCCTATGTTAGAATTTCTGAAAACGTTTTGCAGATCTACACCGATCATGACCCCTGGAACCCAAAACCACCCTCAGTAAAAAACTTTTTTTTACTTACCAATCATACGTAGTATAGGGTAAGTCTTGTAATCGTTTTAGATATCGAAAAAAAGTTTTTGACGGATTTACACGTTTCAGACACTGGAGATTCCGAAAAACATATTTTTAGAAAAAAAAAATTGCCGTTCGTCTGTGTGTGCGTGTGTGTCTGTAAACACCCGAACAAATTGAGATAGAGACTTGAAATTTGGTGTGTATTTACAAGGAAGGTCTCCATACTGGGCATACTCAGACTATTATGAAAAAAATACTAATTAAACTACTTATGTATGTAATAAAGAATCAGTCAAACTTAGCGGCGGAATTACAGTAGAAAGTCTGTAAAAAAATTAAATAATTTCGAATATTTGGCGCGAAAAAACGAAAGCGTCAAGCGATTTGGCGAGTTGCATTTTTCCTCGCCAAAAGCAAACGATTTTAATGCATCTGAAATGTGCTTTTTAGTAATTGATCTTTAGAATGCATGTAAATAGTATTTAATGAATTTAAACTTAAACAATGAGAAAGTTTAATGCACAGATTTGTTTGTATTACATATTTATGATGTTTGTTGCTACAGTTATTTATTTGTGTCACTGTAAAAATATTTTCATATTGAAAGATATATTTTGATGTATTTAAGCCTATTCCAAAATAAAGGTCAGATAAAAAATGCTGCAGTTATAAATTTTAATACCGGAGAAGTTTTTGTTTCCATAGCAACAAAATTGAATGGACAGTGTTCCATTGGACTTAATTTTGAGATTGAAACAATTTTAATTAATTTAAATTTTGTTTTAATTCATAAAATTTCATAGTTAACATTCATCAGAAATAGATATGTGATAAAATTGGAGTTAAAACAATCTAAAACTGACAAAACTAAAGTTATTTAAATTAAATTTATTTAAACAAGTTCAACATGAAACATTTTTACCTTAAAGTGTATTTGACATAAAAAAATATTTTTTGAAATTGTATGCCAACCGGTGATAAATCGCCGTATAACGAAATTTTCATTATTTTTTTACGGACACGCTATCGGGTTTCCGCCGAAATTTTTTTAATAAACATATCTATTCTCATGAGAAAAATATTCTATAATTTTTTTAGATTTTTCGGAATATGCCCGTATGGAGACCTTCCTTGTTAGTATGCAATAATGGGAAGAAGCCTATTGACTATCAATAACCTCTGTTATCCGGAACTATTTTTTTCGGTCTCTCGAAATATTCGTTCTGATAAAAGTTACACAAAAATTTTCGAAATTGTTTATTTGAAGGGGTGAATATAAAAGACAATAAACAAACATAAATTTTGCATAAAGAATAAAGTAAATCAGATAATTAGTTGCCGAGATATTTTTAATCATATTTTCCACACTCTTCGATTTTTCATGACCCTGAATTTCATTCCAATTTAAATTCAAAGATATATTTTAATTTGAAATGAGACGCTTAATTCGACGCAGTAAACTGTTAGTTATTATCATTATCATTTTTGGAGTTATAAGGATGTTTCTTTTACGCAATTCGGTACTACTCGATTATTCCGTCGACCCAAAAACTATCGCCAAACTATAAGATTAAATGCTAATATTGGCCTATCGTAAATGTCACACTCACTTGACATTAAGCACGTTACACGTGTTTGTTGCGTCATCAAGTCCTTACGCCTCATACGTAGTATAGGGTAAGTCTTGTAATCGTTTTAAAAATCGAAAAAAAAAAATTTGACGGTGTTACACGTTTCAGACACTGGAGATTCCGAAAAACATATTTTTAGGGGAAAAAATTTGCTGTCCGTCTGTGTGTCTGCCAACCCCTCTATCTTCCGAACAAATTGAGATAGAGGCTTTAAATTTGGTGTGTACTTAGTATGTAATAATTGGAAGAACCCTATTGAATAGTAGTAACCTCGATTATCAGGAACTATTTTTTCTGGACTCTCTAATTATTCGTTCTGATAAAAGTCCCAATATGAAAAAAAAAATTATAAATAAAATGGGAAATATGCATGAAGCATGTTGCATTAAAATAGAGAAAATAATTCATGTATAACCTGTACTTGCGCCTGAAAAGTCCCAAAACTCGAGATAAAGTGAAAATATAAGCATGAATTTCCTAAACGCAGAGTGCTTTTTAATGGCAGGGTTCTGAATGTTATTCCTAAGCAGACGCATTTTTGTAGCTTCGGAACCAAAGGAAGAAAGTTGCCCATAGCATCGTTATAAAAGTCCGGAAGACAACGATATTTTTAATTTTTTATTATATATTTTTATTATATACTTTTTAAAATCCGATTTTCAAATATGTAGTTTATCTTAATCAATCACGAAAACGGCTTTCAGCCTTCGCAACAGCAGAGGATATAGCTTCGGGAACCGAAAAGCTCCTTATCAAATAAAAATTATATAAATCCTATAACGAACGGTCACAATATTGGTCGTGATAATATCAATGAATCTTTTGTAAACGGACCGAGCGTCTTGAGGGCTTTCCTGCATTTTCATAAAAATGCTTATAAAAATAATCTTAATTTAAATTTCCTTCCCCTGTTTGTTTCTAAAATACACTTCATGGCCCTTTATTTGAAATACATTTTAAAACACAATTCTGCTTAAAATATTTTTATCTAGAACAGATTTAAGTTGTTTTTGGGAAACGGAAAATACGTCGAAACCTCTCAGAGGGTTAAAACAGACAAAATTACCGTATTTTAGAGACAGTGGGTTCTATGTGGGGGTTGGCGAGCATAGCTCGTGGCGGTCCTCTAATATTTAAAATAGAAGTAACTTAAAAATTTAAATGTGTTTATTAATCTTAACTAATCTACATAAATCAAATCTGCAAAGTATGGAAGTTTTTTTTTTCCTTAGTTATTAATACAGTAGAACCCAGATAATATAATACCGGTTAAACTGTAGTATCGAATAAATCGAACTTCATGAAATCCTTTTCATATCACAACATGTTATAAAGAAATCTGTTTTAACGAAGTCCTGTCGAAAGAAAAACTTTTACGCTCCCTCCAGTTTCGTTATAAGCGGAATGTCAGGATATTACAAAGTTCATGCAAATTTGAAAAATCACCCCCAATTTTTGCTTATCAACCAAAATTTTTTCTCATTTTCATAGTGCATCTAATTCTAACTAATAACTTTATTCAATGCCAGCGGCAAGTTATTTCATTCCATTATATTGGAAAATGAGTTAAACGCATGTATTGGGGAATAGTTACTCAGGAACTGATTTAAATTTTTCTTTAATAGAATCCTTCATCTCATATATCGATAACAGGTTCTAACCAAATAATTACCTGTTTGCTAGTGAAGTATCGATTGGTCAGAGCACAATTACAAAATGCAGCTGCTGCTTTCCTGAACAGTGTGTACGGAGAAGATAGCTTTCGGTGTTGCTTTATCATTTTCTGCTACTTCCCTCTGGCTCTTTAGATGAGATATCACATTGATTTCTTAGTTGAGTTAATGGGAATACAGAAATGTGTATTTGGATTGCTGTTCAATAAATTCAGTGGCGCATTTATATGAGTTGATTAGTTTGCAAAGTTTCAGTAAATATTGACAAGAATGAATTACTATGCTTTGCGCATTGATTACGAAACACTTACTAGTTTATTGCGATGTGAAAAATACCGGAAATAAATATAAAGGTAATCAATAATTAATGAACCTCCGAAAAAGTTATTAGTTTCGAGAACAACACATTTGTATCCCTCTTCATCAAGTAAAGCATATGCATGACCTTTTATTGCAGATACTGTGCAGTATTCAACTTTCCAGAAAACACACGTGTGTTTTGCCTGATAAAAACAGGAATTAAACTATTGTCTAATTAAACAAGCATAAAAGAAATAATTAACGGGTTCTATTAAGATCAAAGCAAAAAAAGTATATATTACTTTTTTCGAATATTTAAAAATAAATCTTTTATAACTGATGTTGGTATTATTAAAAACGAATTCATATGTAAAATAATGAAATCATAATGTGAAATAAAAGCATTCCTTCGATTGTTACTCTGTTATGTCATTACAATAACATTTATAAATGGAGTGTGTTACAAAATGAATTATTATTACAAGTTTCAACAACATTTTGATATTGCATTTCGATTGGGGTATATTAAATTATAGCTTGGCCAAATAACATGTTAAACATACTTTTTTTAACAAGTCTTAAAAATTGAACAAATTGGTAAATTAAAAAATAAATGAAACAAAAATTATTTTACATTATACGTAATATTTTTTATTAAAATTATTTTTTCTATGAAATTTGGAAATTGAAATGTTCTTTACAAAAATAATAATGCTTATGAAAGCAAGAATAATTAAGATAATAACAAACACTTTTAATTTATTTCATTTAAGCTTGAAAGGCATTCGTTTTTGCGAATTTTTTTCTTAACTTGTCAGTGTCAATTGCATAGAAAAAAAATTGACGAAACTTTTTAATTTATCTTGGCTCTTGCTTCATGATAAATAATTGATAATGATATTTAGCTTAGAAGTTCTTTCTTCTTTAACACCTTAATTCTCACTCCCGTGATATTCACGGGTTGTGACTTTTATTCAGATTGTTTGATTCCCACCAGTTTTATAAAATAGTGTAATTGGCTTTATTATGGTATCATTTTACCTGTTTAAGGTGATTATTTATTTTTCAATAATATGGTGGCAATAAGCAATTTGAATTTTTAAACCGTAATTTAATGCGACCGTTAAGGGGTTAAAAACAGGCAAAGTTCAACAAGGTTGTAGTCATAAATCCATTTCAAAACAGTCTGTGGTGTGTTGCCTCCCGTTAGGTTGGTGCACTTTCAACAACAATTTTAGTTCCATTTGAGGTTATTCTGCTTCTGTATGTTTACTTTCATCTTCGCTTATTGTTTTTTCTAATGGTTTACATTTTTCTTTCAATTCTTTGTTGTACATTTTGTCAGATTCTTTAAAATGTGCAAAATTTAATATACTTTAAGGGTATTGTTAAATAATCAATCCGCTTGTTAATCGATGCAGTTACTTTTGAAAATAATGTATTAAAAAGGTTTATTTTTAATTTCGATTTTGTATCATATTGCTCACAATTACGTGGTTCGTCAGCAAAAAGTTCTCCTTTCTTTCAGACTACCTCACAAGCTAAATCATCAGTCAAATCTACACCCGCTGCACGGATTTTATTTTTCAAATTATATTTCTAAATAGAATCGTCATTATTATGATTAACAAGAAATTCTGTCTTTTTAGAGTTCCAGAACTCAGAAGGAAAAACAAAGTAAATTCGAGTAGGATTCGCACCTCGAGAGTACCGTACCGTTCCGTCATAGTTACATAAAGCTTAGAAAGTACTTAGTTTCTTAAAAATATATACAAAAAGTCTGAAAATCATAAATTTATAATTCTATGCCGATTCAATACGTGACAAACACATGAATTTCAATAATCGGGAATACTGATCCGTAATAAACTGACTTAGAATTATAAATCAATGATTTGCTGATTTTTTTTCCCTTACATGTACTTGACCCTTCCTTTGTGCCAAATTTTAAGACTCTGGATCAGCGGGAGGAAAGGATCCTTTAGAGGGAGGAAAATATTATAGCACATAAAATGGAAAAAATGCGAAAATCATTAATTTATAATTTTATGTCAATTTATTACGAGATTTTCCATAATCGGGATTTCCACAAATTTTGTTTTAGGACCGTAACTTTTTATTGCATTCAGTTAGAAGCTCGAAACTTTTACACAACAATGGCATCAAGGACCTTATTATTATGTATTATTTAAAACTTGATACCCTAAGCCGTTTCTGAGAAAGATGATCTTGATAGACAAGCGGACATCAGAGCTAGACTAAATGGTTTCCGTTTTTTAGGTCTCGATGGCTGAAATGGGAAAAAAAAAAATTAACCCTTATATTCTCTCTTTGTTGTCCGTAATGTTTTGCTACACCTGATGCTCTAAGGCGCCTTTGTACATCGCACACTTCGCGCACGCTACTTGTCACTGCTTAAGTATATAATTGCATTACGATAAACTGAGTTAGTACTTATTCGAAATTGCGAAAGTTTTCGAATGTATATTCCTTTTAAATAAACAGCTCTTTCCTATTCAATATTCAGGCAATATTATATCTTTCAATTTAAATTTCCCTTTCTATAAATATTTTTGCCGTAATATATCATGATGCATATAAACTATGCTTTACGGTAAGGTAACCGAACCTTATTAATTTAAGACAACATTGTCATATTCTAAAAATAACACACAACTTTAAACACACGAGACGCAACTTTAAAAAAGTGTATTTTATCGTTTAAAATGTGATATTTCATACATACTACAGAAGTATTAATATTCTTTTAATATTTCTATATGTATGCTGTGCGCAAATTTACTTTTCCATCTCTATTATATGTAATTTCGCATCCTCCCATTCCCATATTCTTATCTCGTTCTAAAATCCGATTATGATTTAAGAATGACTTCTACTTTAACAATACTTGGAACTTTATTAAATATGTAAGAGAAAATGGTTGTTGTTTTGCGTAAAAAATATTATTTATAGTATACGGCATATATTTAGCATTTGTAAACAAAATTGTTTATTTTAAAAACGGCCGCATCACATTCATATAGAAATATAATTGTCTCTTGGTGCTTTGAGTTTGTACTCTTTTTTCTACATTTTCAGACATTGAATAAATACTCATTTAAAAAACAATTCTGTTTCTTTCACTATCTAGACATATCTGTGTCTTTTTGTTTAAGAATTTGTTTCCAAGGAAAATAGTTTCGCCGTTACTCATCAAGATGTACATATTAACTGAGCTTATCTAAAAGTCAGTTCCTTAAATTCTAGACAAAAAGTTACTAATCTTAAACTTAACCGTTTTTTTAGAAAATATTGACTAAACCAAAAGATAGCAACGCATTTTACTGCCGTATAATGTAATATTTCATAGAATACAAATTTGCAACTATTTAGAAAATAATAAATTTCATACAAACTTTATTTAGTTTATGTCCTACTTCGTTAAAAATCGAAACACAATACTTATGTAAGCAAAGCGTTTAAAGCAAAGCGTTGTTAAAGTTAAGTTACTTCATTTTTCAGAGATCGATTAACATACCACATTATATAAAATAAAATTTGTACTCTCTTAATTCATAACAAATTCGCACTTAATCTAAAGTGACAAAATATTTGAATGCATATCTGTTGAAAAATAATGCGTTCGTTTAAATATTCCGATGATTTCATGCATTTTAGTTTAAAAATTTATTCCCGGGGAAACATTTTCGCCGTAACTCATCACGATGCACATAAACTGAACTTTACTAAAAGTTAATTACCTTTCTTCACGAGAACACTAGCATTTCTAAAACTAAACGCAAATAAAAAAAAAAAATGTATAGAAAACTATACCGAAAGTTAGGGAATGTATTCTATCGCCTGATAATGTGATTTCCCATACAAAAGTGTGACGTTTATATTCCTTAAGTATTTTTATTATATTATATGTAAATGGGTTTACTTATTATTTCATGTGATGAATAATTTCGAATGTGATTTCTGTTTCAACAATTGTTGAAATGTAATAAATAGTACATGGGAGACCGAACTTCTTTCGATAATTTTTTATATGTTGATATGGCTTTTATGTGACGACACGTTTTATGATTTTTTTCTATATCTGCTATATTCATGATCTTTATGTTGTGAACATAACGGCTTTTATTTCCCTGTTGTTGCTCTACGTTTATTCAGTCCTTAACGAAGAAATTGGTTAATTGTGTGGTTTTTAATACTTCTGTCCCTAGAACGTTCCGGGTTTGACGAGGATTTTCTGTAGGTAGAAGGACTTTTAAACTTAAAATTAAAAATGAAAAATTAAAAATATATTACAATTCATCAGACATACAAGTAAAAAGTACATAAACACATTTTATACAATTAAAAAGGCAAACGTTTCGAGCTACATTTTAGTCCCTCATCAGTGCAATAACATTCAAATGACTAGAAAACTATATATCATGTTTACAGTTAATAACACTGATAAACAAGAAAATTTTTCTTGGAAAATTTTAACAGATGTAAGTAACCATACAACTTGGGAATTTAGGAAATATTCACAAAAAGGTGAAGTTGGTTTCCGTTTCAGAGATATCTCTGTTTAAATGTATCTCATTGTATTATTTTATTGCCTTTTAAAGTACTTTGTTTCTGCACTCTAATGACCCTGAAAGTTAACAAATGTCTGCTATTTATAATATATCTATGCTCTAATAAGATGTGTTTCGTCGAGTAAAACATGAAGCACAGCAGCGCCTCCTGTTGGCCGATTTACACTAAAATATAATCAGCACCAATTCATATGAAGGACTATTTTAACACTGTATATTTTTTCCAGGAGAAGAAGAAAGCAGAAATAGATATATGTCGATAGAATAATACAGGGTTCGTACACATTTCTTTAAATAAAAATCAAGGACTTTCAAGGGCCAGAATAAAAAAAAATATAAGGACCTACAAATTAAATAAATTAATGAGTTATAATATACATTTTTTAATAAAGGGTTTAATTTTAGTAAATACAAGTTTTAAAGATTCAAATGGCCGAGAAGAATAAGTGGGGATTTCAGCGTGTAGCAGTGGAAATTTTAATCCGTGCATTAGTTTTTGAGATAGAACTACTGCGAGAATCGGGAAAATGCGCACAGCAGTGCCATCTATTCATAATCCTTTTATAATAAAAAAGTAATAAATGTTCTGTTTATCTGTTTTTTTTTTTGTTGTTTTTTTTTTTTTTTTTTTTCCAAATATGGCGTTTTATTTTCCAAGACAAAACTTTTCTTCATAATATAATTCTCGTTCTTTTGCTTTTCTTGCAAATTATGACGCCATTTTTGACAGAAAAACTGTTCTCAACGTAACTGATATTACTGATCCATGTATCATTAACCTTCTCACCACCGCGTACTGATATATCCGTTTTCTAAGCTGTAGGATTCACTGAAGTAGAAGCATTTTTTAAATTAATATAATTCTACAAATATAATGCAGTTTTAAAATATTTAGTTATGATTAGCACTCTCAAGGCTTTTACTCCAATACGTAATTAAATATTTTATATCCGGTTAGAAAAATAATCTTTTTTTAGACTTTTTAAACAATTACAGAGAAAACAACATTACAATACTGCCATTTTGCTCTGCGGTCAGGGGGTTAATATGATTGATGGATTTTCTTCCGATGGTTCTTAGAAAGCATTTGCCTCTTTTAAGTAATTACCATGCAAAATTTCAAAATGTTAGACCCTCAGTATTACAAAGAACCCAATTTAGAACATTTTTTGCTCCTGAAACCCCCAGGTGGTATTAACGACAACATAAAATATAGGCTATGTTGGAGGTACTGTCAACATTAGTTTGCAACTATTTTTTAAAAATCGGTTTGATATTTCCTGAGATTGCGTACACTATAAAAAAAAGGGACTATAGTTACGCTTAATTTGAGTTTATGAAATGCCAAATGAGGATTAAATATGCTCTAAGTTTGGTGTAAATACCGAATAAAGTGTCATGATACACTCAAAACGGTTTAAATGTACTGTAAGTTTGGTGTAAACACCGAATAAAGTGTCACGATACACTCAAAACAGTTTAATTTTAATCTTTTAAAGAAATTGTG